>OX393564.1:14308915-14486415 GCA_947652115.1 Blastomussa wellsi
ATCGTCGCCAAATTCAGTGTGCTCAAAATTCTTTTTCACGTAACATTATGAGGATTACTATCAGAGCTATGTGCCAAAAACGCGATGACCTCGACAAACAAATTCTACATTATCGCTCTGAACTGTCCAAAACCTGCCCAGCTATTTTAGTACAATCTATTCGCGCAAAAATTCAGGAGTTAAAACTCTAAACTTTTTAACCATTTACACCAAATTAAGGCCCAAAAACTTCAACAATTAATAGGTCCTCAAATTACTTGTGACTCATCACTTGAAAACCTTAACACCGTGGTTACTATTCCAGAAAATCTTCCGCTCTCCGACTCAGAGAAATCCGTCCTCAGTAAGGGCTTGAAGTTTGTTCCTATATCCAAAAAACCGGACGAATTCTCAGTTAAGCAAGATGTTGAAAAATTCCTTCGCCGCGTTCAACTGAAAGCCTTTTTCCATGACAAAGAGGATGATTCTAACACCTCGGACAAAGATACTTTCGCAACGCTTCAGACTCGAAAATCTAAGTGGACTCCTCCAGAGGGCCAGTTTGCCTCTTTAGATTTTTTCATTAAAAAATGCCGTCACGACATCAACAAACTTAATTTCAATCGTAACACCAAATTTTCCAACCTTTCTTCGGAAGAGAGGACGGCTCTAAAAAACCTAAGTAAGCACAAAGACATTATTATCAAAGCGGCCGACAAAGGCGGCGCTTTAGTTGTTTGGCGGGCCGACCTCTACCAAAAAGAAGCTTTACGGCAACTTTCTGACACCTCGTGTATTTACTTTTTACCTAAAATTCACAAACCTAACAACCCAGGTCGACCTATCGTCTCTGCCTGTAGTTGCCCTACCGAACTCATTACCAGCTATTTAGACAAAATCATGGCACCTATTGTCAGATCTTTACCGTCATACGTTAAGTCAACACGCACTTCAAATTTTTCGCGATTTCAATTTCCTGGGCGAAGACAAACTTATTTTCCCTATGGATATTACATCTCTTTACACCGTCATCCCAAATGGCGAAGGTCTTCTAGCCCTCAAACATTTTTTCGATTTACGCACTGTTAAGGAACCAAGCTCGGAAACATTACTCCGCCTGGCTGAGTTAGTGTTAACACTCAACTGTTTTTCATTCGCGAACAATTATTACAAACAAATCAATGGCGTGGCCATGGGTACCAAAATGGGACCCAGCTACGCCAATCTTTTCGTAGGCTACATTGAACACCAATTTTTCAATCAATACAACGGCCCAAAACCTGAACTCTATCGTCGCTACATTGACGACTGTATCGGCGCTGCCTCTTCTACCAGAGAGGATCTTAATCAATTTATAACCGCTGTTAATTTCATTTAAACGTGACAAAAACGTAGGTAACTTTTTAGTCAGAAGTGCATTCCAAACTAGTGATCAACCCGGAACTTTTAAATGCGCTCGCGCACGATGCAAAACATGCCCTTTCATTCACAACGTTGACAAAATATCGGGACCCAAGCGATCTATCAAAATCACTGATCATTTCACCTGTACCTCAGCCAATGCCATCTATTGTATAACTTGTACTCTTTGCAAAAAGTTATACATCGGCGAAACAGGGAGACGACTTGGCGACCGATTCCGAGAACACCTTCGTGACGTAGAGAAAGACGACAAAAATGCATCGAAACCGGTCGCGAGACACTTCAATCTCCCAAATCATTCTAAGCAACATATGGCAGTCTGCGGCCTTTCCCTTCACCAAGGAAACACGGAAAGCCGTAAAACTCTAGAACAAAAATTTATGTTTCAAATCGGCACTCTTAATCCTCACGGTATCAACGAACGCTTTTCATTCAACTAATTTATTCCGAAGTTTTCACGTTACCAGGCACCAGCCAATAGCGAAGCTCCATCTTTCTGTATATAAAAACACACGACGCACAATTCCTTGATTCGCTCCGACGAAGGGCTAATTAACGCTCGAAACGCCAGCTCTTGAATCTCTTTACGGTGGCCAATTGACATTATCAACCCAGTTGATAAAACCAAATTATATTGCTCCATTTATATAGGTGAGGAGCTGGTTCCTGATTGGTCAATGAAAAATGGGGATACCCCCATCCCCCTCCAGTCACCTTCCACGTAACAAAATACGTCATCACCATCACTATATAACGAACGCAAGCAGAGGGAAACAGCAACTCAAAGCAAGCAGAGAGAAACATCAACTCAAAATGTCAGACGAAGGACAGTGGGTGAAAGGAAAGTGGGTGCCCACATCGGGAAAAGAAGTAAGGTTTGAAGAAGACGATGCAGAGTCAACGGCGAGTGACACCAACTCGCTGCTCACCAACGCAGATTCCATGACAGATGTAAGCGACACGGAACACACAGATTGTAAGGAGGAAGAGGTCGCATGCAGCAAACCATGCAGTGAAAATGCTGTCTTGTTAATGCAGGGAGTAGAAAATTCAAAACTCAGATAAGCCTAAGAAAGATTCCTTGACCGAAGAGCTAAAACAAACATTGGATGAAGGCGAGATCAGAGATGAGCAAAGATATCAAGAAGTGCAGGAGCTGATACAAAAAGTAAAGAATATTTATGACAAACAAAAACAAGAAGATAAAAACCTGGAGGCCTGGGTCAAAACTGTGATGCCTGATTCAGACGACGAAGAAGAAGAAGAAGACGACGGAATGGAGAAGCTGAAGGCAAATGAAATGATTCCAGAATCGGAAGACGAAATGGAGGAGACAGAAGACGGAACAGACAACAAAAAAACAGAGGATAACACCGGTGAAAGAATGAGAGCAACGGCTGCAAACACAGTGGATGAGGATGAAACCGACCCCATCAAAATGATCATCAGAATAAACACCAAATTCGTGATGGATCAAGAGTTCGTACTGGTCACAAGGGAATTGTTGATGCACATGGAAACCGTGTCAAAGTTCGTCATCAGAAAGTGCGATCAAGATCCCAACATCGACAACATCCCAAGCGTTCCGAGCCGGATGGAGAGTATGGAAAACGCAAGTGAAAAATCATCCCGTACTTGCTTGTGAGAAATTCTGGAAAAGGTTGATCCCAAATGTACCATTCCAATTCATCAAGAAGAAGGACTAATCACTTCTCTTGACATTGAACTCGTTATTGCGTTACATCGTTTTTCAGTTATTGCGTGACATTGAACTGAGGGACTTTTCACTCGTTATTGCGTGACACTTTAGTTATTGCGTGACATGTATATTTGTGTGACCATTAAAATTTATTTGAATTCAAATACTGTCTTCTCATTGGTTCATGGCTTGTGACGTTTTTGCTGACGCAATTTGCGGTTTAGAAAAGTCACGTGTTTGAAATACGGCTCTCTGATTGGTTCATTCAAATTATACTCGATTCTGATTGGTTAGGTTCCAAAGCATAGGCCCTTACTACTTATTGTTATTCAAATTTGTTGTTATTGCTGCTGCTGCTGATCATAATCGTACGAACCGTGGGAGAGGGGGCTGCAGCCCCTCAGTTTCGAAAATAATAATTGTCGACATTTTTTGGGAAAAACGCTCAGGAGTAGCAATTTTTTGGGCGGTTGTATACCGGTTTATTGCTAACACATTCGAAAATTGTGTAATATTTTCGGGCACCTTTTGCGGGGTGGAAAAAGTCCACTGATACTTGATAATTAACACGCAATGAATCCGAAGCTTTTGAAGAGGGCAGCAGCAACATAAGCACGAGCGTAAGAAACATATACACACTTTTTTTATGTTGTCCTCACTATGAATCACCGCGGCATTAGCGTAAGTCGACATAAGAAGTAGAACGGGCGCAGTCCGTTCTTCTTCTGCTTATGCTTATGTCGCCTTATGCCTCGGTGATTCCTAGTGAGGGCAAGTACAAAAGAAAAACATGTGAGTTTTGTTTTCCTTATGGTCGTGCTTATGTCGTCATGCCTATGCTTATGGCTAGATTTTACGTTTTCACACAAAAATATATATATTAGGATATAGCCTCCTTCGCAGCTGGAGCAGTGGTGAGGTTCCGGCCCGGTGCCATCGTGGGTCGAGTTTGTTGTTGGTTCTCTCCTCGTTCCGAGTGCTTTGTCCGGGTTCTCCAGTTTTCCTCCCCCTCAAAATCAACATTTCTAAATTCCAATTCGACCAATGTGGCCCGGGTTATATTCCGACCCGAAACCATATGTGGGTTGAGTTTGTTGTAGGTTCTCTCCTTGTTCCGAGGGTTTTTTCCGGCTTCTTCGGACAAATTTAAGTCAACAGAGACAATCGTAGCGGAATGAACAAAGAACTCGAAGGAAGAAGGAAAAGGGTTTTAAAAAGGCTATAAACAATCTTTTCCTTTTGCATTTTCTTTTCGTATATTGAAGCCGCATAGGGTGTTCACCTTGAAGACAGTTATGCACGATCAACTTTGACTCGGGCAGCAGAGACAACTTTTTTCATATAAACGCTCGGTAAAGATCCTGGTAAAGATCGGTAAAAGATAGCTCGGAGAAGAGAGGGTAACCCTATAAGGAAAATAGTTTTACTTTTGGATTTGATCCTGTCAATGATTGGTATTTCAACCGCTTTAAGGTAGGTGTAAACCTGAGAGCCGTTTTCCGTCATTTAAAATGTGTTTACTGCAAAAAAGTTTGCGTTTCAAGGAATGCCAAAATCCTATGCTCAAAACACAAATCAATGTGTTGTGGTGTTTTGTAAATTTTTGGGTATATTTGGGAGGAGGGAGTTTTTCTTAAAGGAAAAGGACAATTTGGAGAAATAAGAAATAGTGAAGATTTAATGTAGTTTAAAAATTGGAATTTGAAGTTTAAAATTAGAATATGCACACCCATCAGACCCCCTACCAAGCTGGGGTGCTCTTAGGTGGGGGTGAACTGTCTGTGGGTGTTTCAAAACTAATTTTCTTCCTTACATACCTTATCTAAACCTCTTATTAAAATCCAAGTATACCCCAGCCTAATTTGCATTTTTGAGCCCTGAACCCACCAAATAGGGGCAAGTAGGGGGAGGAGCGAGGTGAAAATTTGTTTTGATTGCGTCAGAATGAGGCCGGCGTCCAAACTTTGTCACCTCCGCTCTTGTCACACAAATCATGGCGGACGTAAACACTGATCAGGACACGAAAAGACGAGACGCCTCTCCTGTCAGAGAACGGAAGCTTTCTTTAACGCCCATGGAAGCTATGGCTGAAGTAGACAAGCTCAAAGAAAGAGTTCGGTCGTTATCGTTTAGTAGCACAGTTTCGGGTGATAGCTCTGACAGTGGCAGTTCGGGAACACGACCGCTCGTGAAAAGACAAGACGATTTGATCACTTGTTTGAGCGTTATGCGCCGTTTGATGGAGCAGGCAGAAAGCGATAGTAAACGGATGCGGGAGGAGAAAGTTTTTATTGCTGCTAAAATTAACAGTTCTCTCAGTGCTGTTAATCGGGAGGTGGAATATTTGAAAGCGGAGTTGCGAGACCAAGACAAGAGATTGTCGGAGCTGGCGATCAGCAGAACCACAGATTCCGTACCAACACCTGAAACGACGACTGATGGTGCAGAATTTTCCAAGAGTAAATTAGAAGATTTTAAAGAGGATAATGATAGATTGCGCTGTGAAAATGAGTTTTTAACCAGAGAACTGAACGAATGGAGACACGGCAATACAGATTTGGATCAGCTTCGGCAAAGACTTAATTCGTGCGAACACGAAATTGCTCGAGCTAAAGAAACGATTTCTTGTATGAAAGTTGAAAGAAAGCGATTAAAAACAGAGAAAATGGGTTTACTTAATCAAATGAAGCAAGTTTATGGAATTTTGGAGGTAAAAGAAGCGGAACTCAGAGAATTTATCCAGAATTATGAACAACGGATGCTGGAGGGGGAAGAACGAATTCAGCGCCTTGAGAGTGAAAAATTGACATGGGAGAAAGAGCGGACCGATTTGTTAAGAGAATCTGAGAGTTTAAAATCGCAATTGGAACTTAAAGATGTACAGTTAAAAGAACTAGAAACAGATTTCTTCGAAGTTAAGCAGCATCTAACCGCCCTTCAATCTTCGCTTCGAGAAAACAATTCACAACTGATTTTCAAATCGAACAATTTACATCTGGACGCCACGGGAGGCAACCAGAAATCGAACGAGAGAAGCATCAAGAGGACAAATTCACAGCAAAATCTGAAAGATTTTCCAAGATCGCCGCTAAAATATGGAGGTGAGTACTTAATTTTCGTGATTGTGATTTCAATTTTGTGTGTACAGTACATAGATCTGTGTATTGTTTATTGACTAGTTGTAAATTGTGTAAGAAGAAAAAGTTTTTAAACTTAAATCTTTGATAATGATAAGCTTTGTTAGTCAAGGTTTGGTTGCTAATTCAGGAAATCGTTGGTAGATTTTACAATTTACACTAATCTATCGCTCTTTAATAAACGTAGCACGAGTTGAAAGTGTTAATCCGATTGCGTTACGATCTTTTCCAGACTCTGTACGCAATACAGACTATTGATTTCACAAGTGCTTTGCAAAGACAAGTACGCCACTTAGACAAATTGTGATCATGATATCGATAAACTTCATTAAATGTTTTAACCGAACTGGGCTGACACTCGTCCCTACTTTATCAATAATCTAGATTTTATACTGTCTGTTTGTGTTTCGCACAAACCGAGTACCGGATGTTTGTATTAAGATTTCAACAGGAAAACATTTATGCCACTCCCCGATTATTGAGCAGCTGTATTCGAGTGACTTTTCGTAAATTTGTTGTCGTTCTTTTGTCTCGCAATATGAGAAAATGGTCTTTTTGCAACTGACTAAACTTTGTATCATTATTTGACCCAACGATCGATGTTGATTGTCAAACAAGTATCAAATGAGTCTCTTGGTCCAAATTCAGACAGCTTCTTGACTGGGACTTCAAATAAATGAACTAAAGTGACAGGCAATGAATTTCTCCAACGGACCGTGCTGTCTGAAAGTCTTGTCAAATTTGTTAATTAACATAGAAATGGTTTTCAGGTGTCTTTGTAATCGCTAAACAAAGAAGCAAATGTGACAAATTAATTAGTTTGCCTCCAGGGCTTGCTGCAGGTAAACAATGCTCTTTTACAGCCTGTTTTGTTTTTAAGGGTACATAATTAACGAAAAGAATACAAAAGTGGTTTGTCTTAGGCAAAGGCCTATTCAAATCATTTTGGCCAAATAAATTACCTAATGTCAATGTGTTGAGTTGTGAAACAGACCCAGTATAGTTTGTATTTACAAGGAACACAATCTACAAGACTTGTCTTTACAAATTAAATTTTTTCTGTAGAGCTAACAATGGAAATCGTGGAGGGCCAAGAATCTTGGTTTGATATCATTAATGAACTTATCCACTGCTGTTTTTGAGAAAGAAAGAAAGTTCCAATAATTGCTGCCTTTTGTTCTCAAAGTTAACAGTCAAGTCTGTTCAAAACAAGTAACTCCAGACCATTGTCTATTGTCACATTTCTCATTGTAATGAGCTTATTTTTAAGGTTTGCGCACCTGTAGTGAGCAACAAAGAAGCACAGAGCACTGTTGGGTTTTGTGATCTTTGTTTTGTCTTGCATCGAACAGTCATATTGTTTGCATGTGTTACTGATGTTTTCACTGAGAGAGCAGATCAACATAATGAAGTAGTTAAGACAGAATTTCAAATTTAGCATCTATTAGCTATAAAACAAGCTGTGATATAAGTTGCATATTCTGAAATGAAAATTAGTTTATTGCATATTGCCCTTTTACCATCATGATTGATGACACCAGGGTCTGGATCCCAATTTTTTGTACATTTGAGGAATCACTTACCATAATTTTTTTCATGTCATTTCCTGAATCCTGTATTTTTCCCCAGTTGTAGCCATTTTTGTTACTGGTGAACAATTTTTAGAAAGGTCACTGACAATTATGTTATTTAAATTTGTAAGACATGGTTGATTTGACGTGACTCAAAATTCTAAAAATTCCTTCAGTCTATAGCTTTAGAGGGCTGTTTATATTTCCAAAATTTTTAACTTTGGGACTTGGAAAAGCATTTCCTGCATTTTATAGGTAGGTAAAAGGTAAAGTCTGCATACGAACCTAGTGGCCCATTCCGCCGTAGCTTATCCCAGTTTCCGTAGCATGAAGCGACAGAGAGTATTAATTTCTACTCTCCCCTGGATGGGATGCTAGTCCATCACAGGGTTACCCCCAGCAGTAAATTCACCAGTACTATTTATACCTGGGTGAAGAGAGGCACTGTGAGAGCAATGTGTCTTGCCTCCTATACCTGCTGTAACCAGCCATGATGGTCGATGACCTTTGTTGCACTTCTTATGTCATCAGCTTTAAGCAAAATAGGAATCCCTATTACTATAGTGATTGGGTTAATAGAGCTTGAAATAATTAAGCACAAAACGCTTAGAAATTTCTGTCAAAACCTCGCCTACTCTTGTTAAGTATTTAACTCCCTGTTAAGTATTTCCCATCTCATTGATACTTTCTTGGCAATTCTTGAACTGAAAGCAAGCCCAGTAAAAGACTAACCAATGCATTACGGTCACTTTCTCGTCCAAAATTTTGATTTGTGCAGATGCCTGAGCAAAATTACTGTTAAATGTGATGCAAATGTGATGGAAATGTGGCATGCCTTTATTTTTCAAATGCAGTTTGGATTGATTTGGAGCAGACCTGACAAGATAGTTATATATCTCAGTTGGTAGAGCATTGCACCGGTATCGCTGAGGTCACAAGTTCGAATCCCGTTGAAGCCCTGATTTTTTCAGGCTTCTTCTTTCCAATTGCTTATATTGGAAATTCACTGCAATGATCATTCTTCACTTTCATAGTTTTGTTTGTAGAAAAAAATACTATACTGTTTATGGTATTCGCTTTGGCAATTGGCAACAGCAACATAATTTTGATTTTACATAAGTTATTTGATTCTACAAATGAAGTTAGCAGTACCTTGTAAATGATGTGACTACACTCTGTTCACCATTAAAGCGGGTCGTGCAATTTTAGCTTTTTGAAAAACTCACTTGTGCAAATTAATTCCAAACTGGACTCGAAACTGTATAATTACCTATACTAAGGTTGGGGTTTAGGGCTCAAGTTTTTATGCGGATTATCTCTTAGCAAAGAAGGGGGCATAGTGGTGGACTCAAGGTCAGGCGGTCTGGGTTAGAGCCCTGGCTGGGGCAGTACATTGTGTTCATGGGCAAGAAACTTCACTCCTGCAGAGCCTCTCTGGGCCCCTGAGGTGTATAAATGGGTGATGGCAATATACAGATTTTACCTTATTTCAAAACCTGTTATACATGTTCAATGTTTTGTTCTGTCTCTCTGTAGATAACTGCACTCTTCCAGCATCATTAACTTCACCTGTAGAGTTGGATTCCTCATGCTCTCAGTCTGACTTAAGTCCAGGACCAACACCACAAGACTTGGAAGTCTTTGATTTTAGTGTTCAAAACAATTGCGAACAAGCTGATTTGGAAAAAAAGAAAATGAAGACACGTTCCAGTTCACTGTCAAGGTTTTTTTCACGGGGAAAGCAACGAAGGCCTGTGTTAAAGCAACTAGTCAAGGGTATGTCACAGAGTCTGTATGCTGTGGATTTCAGTGCTATGCATCTTACGGGGTCATGTTTTTGACAATTTCTGTTGTCAAATGGCCAGTCAATTTGCAGTAACTTGCAGTTTTTTCACAGGTTCAGACTTGCGAAATTCCCATCAGAGTACAGGCCCGTAGGGAAGCAGGTGCGACGAGTGCACCTGCCCCTTTTTTGGTGTGTGTAGGGTGGGGGTGGGAGTGTTTTGTCCCTTTCAGTTAATTTGTATTTGGGGCTAGTTTAAAAATGATTAGATGTAGTATTTGAGGAGTGGAGTGTAGAAGCTGATGAACATAGTCAAGGCTTATAATTTTGATCACGTTCGGGTCACATTCACATGCTTCACCAAGTAGAACTGGAAACGCTTAGTCTCATAATTGTCAGTGTCAGTTATTTATTTAACAGTGCTTGAAACTAAACTTTTCCAGTCTAACAAGTAAAACAGTAAACCTGACCCAATTGGCAGTGAATAAGTAAACGTTGTTGACTCCCTGAAAGAAATAGTTGCTTTCAAGAATTTCTTAGAAATCAAATTGAAAATCAAAATTGTTACAAATATGCATTCAGACGTGCCTAAGGATCGGATTTCAAGCCTTGTATGCAAATTTCTCCAGCCACGAGAAAAACTGCTAGCGAAAACTGTAAATTAAAGTAAATACAAAAACACACACTCGCTCATGTCTGTTATGCCGGCTGGTATGTAGGGCAGCAACAAAGGTACCCCCACTCAGTGGACATCCACTGGTCTCCAAAGTCAACTATGGCACTTTTTACTCTTTAGAGAGAACGTTGATTAACACTTTTTGTGTATTAGTACAAGGGCCATGCAGCTCACAGATTTTTCTCTGCCAATTTCTTTTCGTACCCCACTCCTCTCTGTTCTGGGCAGCTTCTGAACGGTCTTTATTCAAGTGAAAGCTACATTTGTGGTTAGAAGCAAAAAACTTTCAATGTTCTTTTGTGCATATGCAACCTGCTGTCCAAGTTGAAGCTAGCTCCATCAAGTGAAAAAATGTACAGATTTGCATGTTAGATTACATTTCTGTGAAACTACGTTTAATTTGCCTCTATTATCATATCTAAATGTTGCTTGCATGTGTATAATTTAAAGATATCCAAAACATAGGAACACAGGAATGTATTCAGAGGAATTGGTTATGAATTCAAATTAATTTTATCTATGTCATCTATCAGACACCGTCAACAACAGAACCATCACAGAATGAAGTCGGAATGACTTGTCTTTTGTTTTCAACTCTGACAACCAGGCTCTTAATTGTTCTGAAAAATGGTAGCCTGGTAAACGTTTTGGACCGCCGCTAATTTCGAGCCTTTTATTTACGGTGCCGATAAGTTCAAGCACACTTAAAACATCACTAAAAGGTTCATGACCCTGATGAATACTTCCACAAGCGAATAAACTGATATTCAACATGGCAATCGAAGAAGAAAATGAAATATATTTAGACTTACTGACAACTTTTCACACCATCGACAACGGGAGTGCAATGACTGCTGAACACCGTTCCATGAGTGACAACACTGCCCTTGATACTGTGGGCGCACCAACATCCAGTTATTGCATAATCAAGATATGAGACTAAATTAGTGTGGCTGCCTAGCAATAATTTCATTAAAATATAGTGATCGATCCCTCTAATTATAATATCATACCTATAACATCATTCCCACAAAGACAAAGTGATCTATTTTGTCTGGTAAAAATATTTATAAACTTTAATGCATTATGATCTCAGAATTCCCAGATATTGACAACATAAACCAGCTTCCCACGAGCACAAGTTTTGCTGAGAAAAAGCGCGTGTGGGAATTACACAAAGACATTCCCATGGTGTGCTGGAAAGCCAATATGGTGTTAGCCTGGCTGGAGGTTGAATGCCAGATGCCTATGTACTCACAAATGTGCTATGAGAACATTAAAAGTGGAAAGGTTTTGTTAGAGCTGAATGATACTGAGCTAGATGCTGGGCTTGGTATGGGAAACACCATGCACCGACGGAAATTAAGGCTGGCTATCGAGGATTACAGGGACCCATCTTCTGTGTAAGTTTTGCTGCTTACATGCTGGGCATAAATGTTCTTGTCTCAAATATGGCTTCACCTTATATCAGGGCTTCTGATAATTCGCGGGGAAAAAAGTCAAATTTCGCGGAATTTGCAGAGACAAATTTGCAGAGAAAATGGCCGATTTTGCGGGGATTTCACGGGACTTTTCAGGGCAAATTTTGCAAAAACCAAGAAACAAGAAACATTCCAGAAAGAAAGCACAAAAGTTCATCCAACACAGTTCTGAAGGAAACTGTTCTTGTTTCGATTGACAAGAAAAACGTCGACCAGTTATCCTCCTTTTTGAGCTGCAATTTAGAGTCGAAAACAGCAACTCAATAAATTTCTTTTCTGTCCTCGCTCTCTTGTGTTGCTTTGCAGTTTCGAGGCAAGGTTGTTGCTGTTTGAAGGTTCAAATCCATTTGTGAAGTCAAAACGTTCTCATGTCTTTGATCCAATTGTGTCCCACGTACGAGTAAACACGTGCCTGCATTACTACAGACAGCAGTTTCCTTTCAAACTCCGTTTAGTGTCAAAGAAAAGTCTTCCCATTGTGGCCAGTGCCCAGCTTAATTTAAGAACGCCCAGGGTAGTTTTTGGAGCGTTGTTTACTCATGGCAGTGATGAAATTTCAAGTAAACAGCCTCAATAGTCAAGATAAATTTCAAATATGTTGTACTGACATGTATTTGGTAGGATTTGCAGCGAATTTTGCGTGTTTTTGTCAATTTTGCGGGATTTTGTGAATATGCCTGAATTTCGCGGCTCCACGACCGCGCGAAATATCAGAAGCCCTGTTATATGTACATAATTTACAGTCTATCCAGAGTATTAGGTAAATTTTGCATGTTTTTAAGTGCTTCTAGGATGTTTTAATTGCGTAGTGTGGAATAGTATTAAACTATTGCAACAGAATTGTACTGCCCCCCCCCCCCCTTTGAGCAAAATGTAAACAAAAGTATTGTTAGTAATTACTATCACACTACAAGAAAAGATGCACCTGAGTGGCAAACCTTAGTCATGTTGAAAACTTTGGAAACTCCAAGCCTGCGATCTGATGTCCCCCCTTCCTACTTTTCATCCTGGGGGAAGGAGGGCATGATGCATTTACTCATTGGCTCTCTTCTTAAAAGGGCTTTCCAGTTGAGACAAATTCTGTTTACAGCAAGGACAAGTTCGAACTAGTTACCAAAAAACCCTGATGAATTTAGAGTTCAATTCTCTAAAGGTTGAGCAGACTTGCGGGTTTAAGACATGTAACAAGATGATTTTTTAGTGGTCAGTCCAATGGATTGCAAGAAGAGTTTAATATATGAAATAATTCCAAAGGTGTTAAATTAAAAATGTTTACAAAGCAGAAATGATGATAAGAAAACTGAAATCATGTGCATTGTGTTGTAAGCCTACTGGAATGTTAATGTTGCAGAAATAACTTGTTACTTTTGCCAAGCACCCTCTAATGCTGCTTCCAAACTGATTTTTTTATGAGGCAAAGTATTAAATTGTGTGGCTTGGTGTACGTAAAACAAAATTATTCTGCAGAATAATGTCTTTTGCACGTAATGGTGGTTATAGTGTTACCACACCTTACGGGTAGTTAATTTATTAAATTAGGGAGCAAATGGTGGCTGGTTCAATAAATGTATCAGGCCTTCTTTTTGCAGGTTAGGAAGCTTGTCACTCTCCTTCCAACCATTCTTCTAAATGTGAACCACCTTGAACCCCGTACACCAGAAAGTTCCCACAAATGACTGATTGGGTGTTCGGGTGTGATATCCTTGATTGTCTATAATTTTGCAGAAAGTATCCTGCAATCTCCTCTGTGGATCACTTTTGGGTGTCCCGTGTGTGGATTAGAGACTTGGGACTAAGTCAATATTGCTCTGCATTTGAAGCTCAGATGATTGATGGAAGGATGTTAAATGTGCTTACAAGAAAAGACATGGAAAAATACCTCAATGTCAGCAAGAAATTCCATCAGGTAAGACTTCAACTGCAGGGATCAGTAGACCAATTCTGAGATATTGAAATTGTAACATGGTAATTTATTCATCCCTAAGCCTCTATGCAAAATCTTTTGATTTGTTTCCCCAAGCCCCGGCGCCATGTTAGAAATATATTGGAATTAGTCTATTAGCACATGTCATTAAAAATAATGTAGTATTGTGAAACAAAAGGATAACAATTATAGATCGTTTTCACGTGACGTCATACCATTTGTAGTTGGCCATATTGGTGTACCACTTTCGATTGCCTACCGGTAATTCTTGCCACAACTATCATTTCCGCAAGTAAAATGGATTTAAAAGAGAAATAAACAAAGTGCCAGAAAAATACCGAGGTTGATTATCCCTTTCCGATATCTGAATACGCAAAGAAGCTGGAATTGCCAGTCAGAGATCGATATTTACATGCAGAAAATAGCGGCCGTTGGAATTGATCCGATGCTAGTCGAAGGGAAGAACTTTAAGCTGGACTGTTTGCCTCCAGTTGAATCCACGGATATTTTGTGTTATCTTGTCTTGGAGACAAGTTTTTATACTCAACAACAGTTCAAAGCTTTCCGAAGTCTTGAAGCATAACCAAATGGTCTCTGGTTTTATTGCCAGCGTACAAGGCCACATCTTTGCCAACAAGTTTCTTGTTTTAGCATATTGGTCTACCTCGAATAAAAGATGAACCGAAATTGAATTTTTGGAGAACTTTAAATAGAAACTTATGATTTACTGAATCAAAGGCTCTTTCAAAGTCTATTGTAATCAGGATTCCTGCGTTATTCGTATGTTTAGTATATTCAATTACATCCTCTATTGTTCTTACAGCATCAAAAATCGATCTTCCTTGTACATAGGCATTTTGATTACAATGAATCAATTCCGGTAGAATTGATTCCAAACGTTTGGCCAGGGCTTTGGAGGCAATTTTTGTGTCGACATTGATTAGTGATATTGGTCTCCAATTTTTGATAAATCTTTTGTCCTTACCCTTTTTTTCCAATAAAGTAATGACTGCTTGTTTTTGGGAATTCGAGAGTTCTCCATGATCGTGTGAATAGTTAAAAGAGGCAACTAAATGCTTCCCAAAGATTGGCCAAAATGCTAAATAGAACTCTGCTGTAAGACCATCATAATAAATCACATACTTTTATTAGGAAAATTTTTTATTTATAGGTGCAAATTAGATAAAAAAGAACCATCACTTGAAGTTTTTAAAGTTAAATCGAAAGCTACCTACAAATTAGAACTTTATGTTGCTAGGAAAAACGATGTTCTCTCAAAGCATTATGCAAAATGGGAGGCATTTATTTCGACTCTTTCTTAATCCCTCTTTCCATTACATACTTGATCAACGCGTCTTTCATTTTTGCCGCTCACTACTACATTATATTATACTATATTACCGACATAATACACAAGATACTTAAACATACCCAGCGTGCGTTGTTAATTTATCCTTATTGGCCTGGCTCTTTGTTTTTAAAAATACTTTACAGCTTATTTTTTGTTTGTATTTTCGTATTGTAAGTGCTTGTACCATAATATTTTTGATAGTGTTACGTATTGTAAGTAAAAAGAGAAATAAAAAAAATTATAAAAAAAAAAAAAATATTGGTCTACCTCAATGGTAAACAAACAAGTAGCGTCCTTTGTGTCTGATCGTTGGCTGTGGCAGCAAAAGTGGACCGGATCAATGCCAATTGCCGCTATTTTCTGTAAATATCGATCTGTGACTGGCAAATCCAGCAGAAACCTGTTCGCATATAGCAAGTGTGCTATTTTATTTTAAAGCCTGGACAAAAATAAACTCTTGAAATGTAGTCAGATTCTGGGACTTGTATGCCACAAACGTTATGCAGGATATCGAAGGAAGGCAATCCAGTGTAAAATTTAACTTTTTCTTCTTTTTGTACAAATTCCCACCGATCAAATGATTTCCAGTCAATGTTTAGAGAGCTGAATAAATATTCAAACTCTTCAGTTTGTGTGCCAGCTTCAACTGTTGTTTTTTTCTCTTTGTCTTCATTTCCTTCAAAGCTAAGATTTGAAACTTGTTCACCAGGCTCATCAAGTTTCTGTCTCTTTGTCGCTCGCTCTAGTTCTAGCTCTCGTTCTCTCTTTTCAAAAGCCGGCGCTCTTCACCAGTTCACGTTCCCTCGCTCTCTCGCTTCGTTTTGCCGCCGCTTCTTTATGGTCTGCTCGATCAGTAGCTTTTTCGTGTCCCAAGTGCAATGTCGGAACCCAGTCAATATTATATTAATCCCAGCTCTAAGCTGCTCTTCCTGAAACAAAATGCTTTTCGCACACACGATCGTTTTCTAAGATCTCTTCGGTCAGGTCGTCACGGCTTATCGCTGAAATCCAGCACGATCTTCTTTCTTCGGATAGTTTTTGTCCCTATTCGCCTTTATTTGTGACCACAGAAGGAACCCTTGCAAAATATAACTTTTTATCTCCACTTTTGCTGCCACAACCAACGATCAGACACAAAACCATGTTCCACGCAAAGAACGCTGCTTGTTTGTTTACCATTGAGGTACACCAATATGGCGGCGTAGCAACGGTAGCCAAGGAATTGGTCACATGAGTGAAAACGATCTATTGAATTTTTTTTCCACTCTGGAACATTTGTTCATGTGTTTAATGCTCTCAACTAACATTAAAACCCTTAAAGAGAATAATCTTACTTCTAGTAATTGGTCAGTCTGCTAAATTATAATGGACCTAGGAACATGAAATAAATGCAAATTATTAATTTTATTATATTTTTTTCTTTGTTAGATGAGTATTCTTCATGGTATAAGGTTGCTCCGCATGATGGAGTTTAACAAGGAGGTAAGCACACATGCAATTCCATTCAAATTTTGAATTTCTACAAATTTCCAGTGCAGGGTTCGTACAGGTCATGGAAAACCTGGCAAGTCATGGAATTTACGAATTTCACTTTCCAGGCCTGGAAAGTTCATGGAATTTAGGTGTGGGTCATGGAAAATTTTGTTTATTTAAAAAAGTACAAAATCAATTAGGTTTCTTCATGAAGAACATAGTAAAAACATACTCAAAATGAAAAATGATTTCCTAGAAAATGCTCAAATTTAGGTTATGGAAAACTTGGACAAGTCATGGAAAAGGTCATGGAAAGTCATGGAATTTCAAAAGCTCAAAAGAGTACTAACCCTGCAGTGGTGAATGGAATGGCATTTTTGATTAATGGCACTGGAGTGGAAAACAGCAGAAACCCTGTTCCATTTGCACGTAATTCTGTATTTAACAATTTGTAAAAATATGTGAGCCTGCAATCCAATGAAACCATTAATGGGTCAGCTCTCAACTTCTTAAAAGCATTTAACCTTGGCAAGTTCTAAACCTGAGCCCACAATAGGCCCATGTGGTCAGTGGATATCTTGTTTTGATAGCTTTCATGTAAAGAGAAACTTTTTGCCTGTTTTGGGTTATTTTGAATGCTTTAAAGCAATTTTTTGTGGGTCGATCTGAGAGTGGAAATTACCTAGCCTTTGTATTGAAGCCTGGCAAGTTGCAGTGACATTAGCAGTCGTAGCTTGCACACTTTGCTCTTCCTTTTCTGAATGTTTGGCCCTCGTGAAAAACTGCAGCTTTGCTAGACATTAACAAGCTTGAATACAACTATGTACATTCTGGAACAAATGTAGCACTCTGTAAATCTCAAAATTATTAATTAATTTTCTTCTCCTTATGTAGCTGTTGGTGGATCGTAGAAAACAAAGTGAAGAAAATGACTTGGATCCTGTTGTTTGGACTAATGGTAGAGTTGCAAAGTGGTGTCGTTCAGTGGACTTGGGGGTAAGTTGCCTTCAGTGTTTGTACGTGTATTATACCTTTCATTTGTTCTTGTTCATTATTTTAAAAATTAAACTTTGCAAATTATTCTTTTCTTAGGCTTCTTGTCATTATGTAATGGAAACTCTTTTTAACATAATTGGTAATGTTAATGTGGCCAATTTTTGTAGTTTAAGAGGCAAGGCCAAACAAATCATAGGCAATTCTGTTGCATACACACAGCTTTCAAATGCACTGAAACCTTCAATTAATGGTTTGAAAGTCAAAAGGGAGATGGCTGGTCAAAACTTGCCGTGACTGAAATGCAAGGCCCTCCTCCAGTACATAGGCGTACAAGCCAGGGGGACTGGGCCTCCCCCCAGGTTCAAAAATGTTTGACATTTTTTGGGCAAAACGCTCAGGATTCGGGCAACAACAGTTGCATGGGTCGTTGTATACTGGTTTAATGCCAACGCTTTTGGGAATTGTGTATTTTTTCATGCAGGGAGGTTACAGACCCCCCAAGCCTGAAGATGCCCGTATGCCTACGCTCTAGTAATCTTTGCTTTGAACTGTCAATGTGAAAAAGAGTTATTAAATTCTTAGCCATATCCCTGTAAGAGTTGTCGTGTTTGTTCTTATTGTCTTGATGCAGCATTTGGGATAGCTTTAGGAGGCTGAACCAGATGTTAAGAGGAAAATAAAATAATAATGATAACAACAATAATAATAATAATAATAATAATAATAATAAATAAACAAACAAACTAGGACTTTATAATTTGGTTTTATCAACTGGGTTGATAAATTGGCCACCGTAAAGAGATTCGTCGGAGCGAATCAAGGACTTTGCCTTTTTAATGTGTATAGAAATAGTTGTTAACATGAGTTTTGCACTCACAGGAATATGCTGACAGCTTGAGAGACAGTGGTGTTCATGGTGCTTTGTTAGTCCTTGATCCTTCATTTGGTGCAGATGAGCTTGCACAAGCTCTTGGTATCCACTCATCCAAGAATATCATCAGAAGACATCTGACTTCTGAGCTTTTGTCAGTGTTGCTGCCTGCGAGGTATGTCACTTTTTACAAATACAGTAACTGTACACACATGCAGTTACTGTGAGAGCTAATAGTTTGCATTTAGAAAGGCAGCTGAAAGTAATAGTTTTTGAAGAAAGGATATTTAAGGCTCATCAGCATGCATATGCAATCCTTGTTAGTTCATGGTGAGAAGATCATTTAATTTTTATGCGCCATGCAATATATAACTTAGAACACATATCTGTTAATTATTTAAGAAAATTACGAATTTGACCAGTTCCTAACAAATTAACATTAATTCATGATTGTTACTATTAATAACTATTTTGAACAAGGCTGAAAACTTGAACAGAGAATCATGATACAAATGTACACAAAATTACTAATTGTTGCATGGTGATGTAAATATTCAGCTAGTCATACATGTAAATAACCGTTGTTGTTATTTCTCGATAATTTACAGAGATGCATTGGATTTTGATGGTAAAACTGATATTAAAAGCAAACAAAAGCAAAAGAGACCCCGTTCCCTGAGTTTTAACTCTGGTAGTAGAAGCAGTATGCATTCAGACATGAAAAGACACAGTTTTAGGGTAAGTAGCTATCAATTGTGTTGTTTTATATTTATTAATTTGGATATTAGAACAGAGGTCATTGTAGAAATGTTTGGAATGATTAGCGTTGACGTTCCCCTGTTAGACAATAAACAAGGTCAATAACTTGTGACAACTGTCTTAATATTATATAATGTAACAAAACTGGTTATGATAAGAATTGCTAAGACAATCTAAAGGATTAAAGAACTCATCAATATTTGATGTCAAAAATAAAAAGGTTAAATACTAATCAAGTCAACCTTTTAATTTGATGGAAGATAAGTTTTATAGAATAAGAAATTTGTAAGACCTAGCTCTCTTACATTGAAAGGAGTATAAATTATCTAAATTGTCAATAAAATGTAAACACTTCAAAGCAGGTCAATAACATTGTGTTGTTTGTTACTAGTAAAATAGCCCAATTTCTACTTTTTAAAGTTCAGCCTAAAACAAAAGACATCCTGGCATATGAGGCTCTGCAGGATAAACCCCACAAACTTCATCTTTTATTCCCCGGAGGTCTATTTTTGTGGCTGAATTTTGATATATCGAAATTGAGCTATTGATCTTAATTTTAAAACAACATTTTTCAGTGTTTCTGTTGTAATGTTTTCATTTTAAATTATCTGCATGTTACAGTGTCTCCTGTCTTTTCTTTCAGTATATAAACTTGATTTCATTGCTGAATCTGAGTCAGCTTGATAACTAATTCTACTTTTTTCTAACTACTTCTTTAGCTTTCTTGTGTAAAATATAGGTACTCCAATTAAATATTCCACTGAGCAAGTTGCTGTCATGTTGATATAAACCTCTCTCTATAGAAGGTCACGCTCTGTGCTAAATCTACCATGGAGACTCACCTATGAAGCCAGCTGAGTAACTTCACGCCAGTTCAATGTAAATACTATTGAAAACTCGCATAGTCTCATGAATGCTCTCTTACACTTGAAATTTCACTTCTTCCCAGTAGTGATTTTAGAATCGCTAAATTTACTTACTCTAACCTAATAATAAAAGTCTTAGTACCCCGATTATGTAAATGTCTTGATCAAGGACGATTTTCTTCCTTGTAGTGTTACGGTAAATGTATGTTGAAATAAAGTAGTTTTCAATTTATTTTATAAAGCTGACCTTTTTGAAAAAACAGGTCATTATAAGAACAGTTGTAACCATTGTACTCAATGTAACCATTTAGCAAGTCTTGACTTGAATCAGACTTGAATCAGAATTTCTGATCTACTCCTGATCCTATGTTAAAATTACAAATTTCAGACGTTTTCTTTTTTTTTATTTTGCAGAGTTTTTACACGTTTAATGTTTTGTGCGCGGACGTGTTGTTGTTGAAAACTCCTTGAAAAACTGCGGAAATAGTTTTTGATTCTTATTAACCAATCACATTGCAAGTTAGTTTGACTAATGTCTGTCGAGTGGAGTAAATACCAGCATTCGTTCGTTTAATATTAAAAAAATCTATTTTAGTTATCCCTTAAACGCCATAATGGATTGTAAATACTAAAACAAGAGGGAGCATTCATTTTTCTATAAGGAGAATTCAATGATTTACGTAGTTTCTTTTCTGTAGTTTCTATTAATGCATGCAACTAATCTTGAAAAAACTCACTAATGCATGATCTTCAAGTATTAACCACCTATTACTACCATATTGCTTGGGTTCCCTTCGTCGTTCTGCTACTCGTGACCAAGCATAATCCTACCTATTTAGCCCTGACCCTTCAAGTCTCCTTCGCAGCCGTTTATTGGATGTCACGCAACGCTGTAACCTGCCTTTCCCATACTCATATTCGACTGTCTGTTTACCTGTCCATCGTTCTCGGTCATCTACCCGTCAGTCTAAGAAAGTATCAGCCCAACTCAATACAGGTTCTTCATCTGGGGGAGAAGTGGTTGTGCTGTGGGGGGGGGGGGGGGGGGGGGGTTTGTACTTTGAACCTTCTGCTTCAACGAGCGCTGGCATCTTGTAAGCACTCGCTGCTTGTTAGGTTTACTATTACTCGACCTTTCCTGCCTCTTGCTCAATTCGTCAGTGTATAACCTTGAACACTTAAGACGTTTGACTTTCCCTTTGACTGACACGCAAACACCCGAAACAATAAAATAATTTCCATTAAAACCAGTGGGCAGTTGAAATCCTTCCTTTTGTGCGGCATGTGCTTTGTATCAGTATACCTCAATCGACCCCCTCACGTTAAATCACTTCATACATACATACATACATACATACATAAACTTTATTTGAGTGTCAGGGTATTTAGCTAAGAGCTAATTGTGGACACTATAAATTAATATAATGGATATAATATAAGATTAAATAAAGTATATATAAAAATATTAAAAAAATATTCTTAAGATATCATTAATGTATAAAATTGCTGCAGACAAACAGTAGAATTAAATAAAGTATATATAGAGATATTAAAAATATATTCTTAAAATATAGTTGATGTATAAAATTACTACAGACAAACAGTAGGACAAGCAGGGAAAGAACAAAGACAAAAACAGATGGACAAACAAGACAGACAATTAGATAGCCAGACAAACAACCAGACAGTATAGGACAAATATATAAGTACAGTAGCAGTAAAATATAGATGCAAATTTCAGAATGTTAAGAGTCTCGCAGACTAAATTAGTAAAATTGAGGATACAGGGGAGCACACCCCCAATTTACCAGGCAGTCACACAGCAAAAGCCACTGCACATACCCACCACTCTAAGATGAGCATGCGCAGCAGCCACACGTGCCGTCCAGCAAGCCAAGCACATTGAGAGCACGCACCCCTATCCTGAATGCCTGAAGACTGGTCTTACTGCGTAGTTCCTGGCTTATCTTGCCCCATATGTGTGGGCCAAAATATCTAATACTGTGCTTGCCATACTTAACAGTATTATATCTTGGAACAGGAAAGTCACTTCGTAAGTTATAATGCTTATCTTGCTGAAAAAACATATTACATACGTGCTCTGGAGCTAATGAATTTTTAACCTTATACATTAAAATTAGTATATCTTGTAACCGTCTGTTCTCAAGACTAGAGAGTCTTCCCTTCTCTAAGAGTTCCTCATACGTAGCATTCCTATCATTATATACAGCACGTAGTGCACGTTCTTGTACTCTTTCGTGGTGCGCCGTTTAAAATAAACTCCTATAAAGTATGCATTTAGTGAAAGCTAAATAAATTACAATTCGATTGTGTTTTTCCTTTTTGTAAAAAAAATGAAACCTTTCGAAATTTTGCACAGCGAAGCGATATTTCCCGTCCGCTTTGCGGAGCTCGTTTACACGCCTCAATTATCGCGGCAACGTGTTTGACATCGCAAATGATTCGTTACACATGGCTTTTAAGAAGGGTGTCTCCGATTTTCTAATTTCCTCTTGGTTTAAAAGTTATGGCTTTGTTTGTTAAAGGATATCACAAGCTCTCGATCATCAAACTTTAGAGTGGTGTAGAAATCATTTGGGATGTCAAACACGTCGCGATAATTGAGGCGTGTAAACGAACTTCGTAAAGCGGAAACGGGAAATATCACTTCGCTGCGCAAAATGTCGAAAGCTTTTATTTTTTAAAGGAAAACATATTCGAATTTCTCAGTTATTAAGCTTTCAGGAAATGTATACCTCATAGGGGTTTATTTTTAGCGGGGCGTCACGAAAATGAGTTATCGTGAGGTGGTCAATTGAGGTATAAGTGAATTTTTGCAACATGCAGAGAAACTATAAACCAAACGAAGTGTACAGTTCACAAGACTAAAGGAAATGCCCACTAAAAAGTAAGAGCTTCATAGTTCAGCAAATTCTCCCAACTAATACCATGAGAAGGGAATTCATTAACAATTCAAATGGTTGAGTAGAATGCCATAAAACGCACTTGCTATTCTGTAATAGAACGCGAGTAGCGGTTGTCAACAAAATGGCGGCCGCTTCTTCGCGTTTTTGAAGAGTTTCCAGTGCCTGTAAAGAAGATTTGGATAATCTTGGTGTTAAGATTTGAACTTCTAGTAGATTTATTGTATAACAATTAGATTATTCATTCTCGATTTCTAACTTGTGATAGAAATCTCGAGCTCATAATCTAATTGTTAAATAGATTACCGTACAGTTGGAGGGACTTGAAAAGGCTGAGGTGGGGAGTTCGTAAATGTAACATAACATCTAGTTTCAATGTATTACGTCAAAGTTGAGTGCATATTCCCGAAGTGAGTTAACAACGAAGAACTTCAAGGAGAGTTTTTATTTGAATTGTTGGCTTCTAAGTTCCTCTTCAACCCATTTTGCAAAACGTAACTTGGATTGAAGGCTAGATTTAGTGCTATTGACATTGCTCAATGTCATTTCTCTTCAGGATTCAGTCTTGATTCGATCTCCGGGTGGAAAAGACAGGCCGACAAGAACCAGCAGTGACGGCGCTGATGTTCCGAACTCAATTTACCCTGGTGTTCAGATAAGAAGTTCATTCAGAAGATCTCGCTTGAGACCTAAGTCATCTTTACAGTAAAGAGAAGTAATAATCGATCATTGTAAATAAACTACGTTTGTGGTAGACTCCGTAGCAATAGCTAATCCTCTGTTTGAAATTGACTTACAAGTCGAAATGCCTTCAATAGTTACATTTTGTGAACTTCTTGTGTTGTGGCAGTAATTCTTTGCGCGATGAAGCGTATTTTCAATGTCGTCTATTAGAATTTTATTTTTTTCCTTCATTCTTGTCGTGAATTTTTTGCGTTTTTTTTTTCTCTTTCCACACAATTCAAACGGTTCGTCCTGATTAATTGTTGAAATGCATTCAGCTTGTTTTAGCTGAAACCTCGGCTTCATTGTCAATCATTTTAAGTAGCATTTCCTTGTTGCCAGGGGGTCTTCGGAAAGTAAAACGAAGTTTGGTTGCTCAAGCGGCGGTGTCTTCAAGTTTCTTTCACATTAATTTTGATTACTTGCGCACACACTGCTTCCCAAGCTGAAGTAATTGGGAGTTATGACGCAAAAACAATCATTATACATGTCATGGTTTTGTACTTAAAGTATTTTGTTTTCCGGCGTTACCGTGAAAGAAAGGGAAAAGTTGCATTGGCGTAAATGGTGACGCGGCAATCTTGCAAGGTATGCTGTAAATATGACATAATTATAACGTCACATTTTATTGTGGTTGCAATCCAACATGGACTGGTGATCACACTAGAAAATCAAATGTGTTTCAATTCCATTTGTTATTGTACAAATATTCCACTAAACAAACGCAAAACAAATCGCTTGATATAATCATGTAGATAGGTAGCTGTATGGTAAAACAATCGTGGTTTGACAGGTATAACAGTGATTTCAAGTACTAATTGCCGATTACATGTTGGATGTTTTTTTGTGTAGGTCGCTGTAGATTTTCACTCGATACAATAAACAGCAATACATTTGCTACCCTAATGCCCTTTATTACGCCGCATAATTGGCTGGTCTGTCCAATGAGAGAAGAATTTTATTCAGTGTCAATAACACGTGTTTTAACAAAAACAAATCTTTATCAGTTGTCATTGATACCATCCATCTGTGGATTACTTACGGCGAAAATAATGAAACTTTCGTTATGAGTAAAATCCAGGCGAAAACAGATAATAGAGAAAAAATGAAATTATGTGGATCACTTCATTGATCCTAGATGTTCTTTTTCAGCGCAACGTTTTTACACTTTAAAATTTAGATTGTAATATATTTACCTAATTAACTATTAAAATTTTAATTTAATACTTCTGAGAGTGATATTTAATTTAGACTATTTTCAAAAAATGTAATTTATTTAGTGACCTTTAGAGAGACGCGAGTGTAAAAAATTTTGGCTGCGTAACACAGTCTTTCAAGAGATTCATTGCATTAGTTTGTGACATTTGCTTTCTTCATGAAGGCTGTTTTTATCATCAGAAATTAGAGAATTTTCTTAATATATTTGCAACGCCAACCGTTTTACTGATCGTATTTTTATTGCAACTAGAAGTTTTCGTCATCAGTTTCTTGATATTTTAAAAAGTTTTTTAGAGAGCTAAAATAGACCCTATCATAAATGGCTGCCAGTTAAAAATTCTTTTGTATTAATTTAAATTAGCCTCACTAACCTCGCTTTTGAGTTGGTAAGTCCAAAGAATTTTTACACTCAAACGAGATTAAACGAGGTTAACGAGGCCATTTTAACTACATACGAAAGAATTGTAAATTGGCAGCCATTTATGCAGATCTTTCTTGTATGAAGTACTCCTTTCACTCCTGAAGTCAACACTTTTTGTTTTATTCATTGGAGTAAATCTTAGTGGGCGACCTTTCAAGTAAACGTTGTTGAGCAGCACTTTCAGTTGGTGTTGTTTGCTTATTTTCTTATTTGGCAAAAATCTTTTAACCTTTGGGAGTGAAAGGATTAAAATTTATTATTAACCTTTAGTTCAGTACTGATCCTGATCAACATGTTATTTCTCCTTAGCATATATATTAATTTCAGGTAACGAGAACGGAGAAATTAATCGAAATCATTTTAATATATTATCTTGTTCTCCTGACCACAACAAAAGGTATATGAAGACCAGTGAGGAGAATTTATGTGTTGATCATCAGGCTGTTATGGTTAACTGACATTCGTTGTAAATCGAACCTTTACTATTACAAGTGAAATAAATACTAAGTTGAATTGATTTGCCTAGAGTTCCTTCATTTCGGCTAAGTTCTCTCGTAACTGATATGTTCTTCCAGGCATTATAAACTAGAATGGGCACGGCTGTTGAAAGTACGGTGAACTAATTCAGGATTAGGGGCACTTCAAATGTTCTCTTTACGTTTTCAGTCAGTCTGACTTAAATAGAGATAAAGTTTATCTCGTGGGTCGACATCAAGGAAGACGAGTCGTCGTTCGAATCGCGCAAATCGACTTCCACAAAGCCACAAAGAATATTTTATCTTTTGTCAATTTTGTATTTACAGTTGACTCTGTAAGACGGACAGTTTGTGTTGGTTCCGATGGTGTTCATTTTAGAGGAACTTAACCGCATGCTAAATTATAAAGTTTGTTTTGTCCGTCCAAAATCTTGGGCAAAATTAAATATACTATCAATTTCAGCTATTTGGTCAGCCTTATATTATAAACTGGGTTGATAATGTCAATTGGCCACCGTAAAGAGATTCAAGAGCTGACGTTTCGAGCGTTAGCCCTTCGTCGGAGCGAATCGATTCGCTCCGACTAAGGGCTAACGCTCGAAACGTCAGCACTTGAATCTCTTTACGGTCGCCAATTGACATTATCAACCCAGTTGATAAAACCAAATTATATTGTTATACTTCCCACCAACGCAGCACCACAGTTTCTTTAGAAACTTATCCCCTCTATTCTTATATTATAAAATTTGTTTCGAACTGGTGTTTGTCAATCAATCAGGTCTTTGCATTATTTTTAATTTTCTGTTGATTTATAGCAGAGCTGAGAGTTATAGCAGAGTTTTATTTCCGTCACCTATTTTGTAGAGTAGGTTGTCATGGAGTATTTCATTGTTTTTGGTACAACAAACGTAAACGTGTTGACTGTTCTTTGGTGGTAAGTATGGTTTTGTTTGTCTCGTCCACAGTGTACATTCACAGCTTGACGGGAAGGAGATGAATCCCACAACTCCATGCGCACCACAAACAACGACCACAACCGAGAAACGCAAAAGGCGAGTGAAAATTTGGAATTTCTGTCATTCAGCTGAAAATACTTTCGGAGCGACACCTCCATTTTTTATTTTTACGATACTTTCTCCCACAACTGATCACACACTTAATATTTGAAGGAAATATGTTCACACGTTAAGCTCCTCTACTGGGGGAGGTGATAGACCATGGAAGGTCAACCTAACTTTCCAATGCTTAACACGCAGAAAGATCCCCAAGTGTTTGCCAAAAGCTCGCATAATTGATCTCCGCCATTTTTGCTGATTGCAGTGCACAAAGACAGAACAATATAAATTTTAGGCAGTCGCCAATTCAATCAACGTTTTTTTTCGCCGATTCTTTAAACGAGAAACCGCCGTTGTAGTTTTCATTCCGTTTCTCGTGATGTTCGCCATCTAACATAAATAGAACACCTCAACAAGCTACCTGGGAATAAACTGACCTGACACGCCGGAGTGGTCGTGTTCAACTCATAAGCCGTAACGGAAATGTACTCGTCTATGGACCTTGACCTCGGGGAATGAAATCATGAAATAACCGGGCTGGAAAAAGAATGATAATTGGTCTTGATTGCACGGAAACCTGGTTCTTGGGAGTATAAACAACGTTTAACGTGAGCGTCGTTATTTTTTATAAGAATTATAAGTCACTGAAACTGCCACATTTAAACTACAAGAGAAACATAACGAAGAGAGTGTATCTAACACTGCCACTGAAACCCCTGAAAGAAACTTTTTAAAAAATCTCACAAGCTTTACAAAATATGTAAACCAATGTCAGGCCTGTCGGAAAAAAAACTTGTCCGGCACAGTCATTTCACAGAAGTCACAGAACACCTAGCGCATGTGGACGGCAAAGTGCTTTATTTTACTCAGCTGGAAAGTTATTATTCCAGACTGTTCCCAGCTTTCAATGATGAAGTTTAATATTTGACATATTTTGTTTAGAAAAGTTGAACACCGTGTGGATGGCAGACGATTGTCGTTTTTTATACTTCGCTTGCTATTTATTTTCGAACAACAAATCCGCAACACTGTTAAGAGCTTGGCTAGAATTGAAAGAACGGAGATCAAAAATACAGTCGTTCATTGTAAACTGATTTTGACCATCGGCATTTGTTGTTGGGCAAGAAAAAAGCTTTCATGCATGTCAAAACAAATGGAGAAAATTAAGCAGAGTTCCCGCCGCAATAATCATAAATTAACCAATCAGCAAAGCTGTAATATCTTTTGACCAATTGGAGCGAGGATTAGTTTACCGGGTAGAGTAGTTCAGATACCGAAGGACAAAAATTTGTGCACGGTTTGGTCAGCCTGGTTGGGGTTTGCATGGAATTCTTGGGGATTCTTAATAGGTTAGTAACTTAGTTTTTCTTCAGGAACATTTACCTGTTATAATTTTGTTTTGTTTGATATTTAGAAATAGATCGATAGATTTCGTTGCAGTCGATTTTTGTGTTTGACAACTTATTGACTGTTAGCTAATAGTGGTCAATGGTGATGTTGACAAAATACTTGCCCGCTTTTATTCGAGAACATTTGATCTCTGAAACTTCCATACACTGGCTGGCTTCTTAACGCTAAACAAACAAGCAAACTCTGAGTATATTTGCAGTATTCGTCACCTCACTTAAGCTTACTAATTCTTATTCAATGGAAAATGCTCTTAAAGTAAACAGGTTTCTTTGTTAAAAACACCACGTTCAAATGAAGTTTGCTTGCACATAAAAAAATTCACTCAGCTTATTATGATCGATACAACATGAGTAACAAGCGAATTTTCCTAATGCGTTCATAACTATGATGCGTTCAACTCAGTAACGTGCAGCTTCATTAAGTGACTAATTATTTAATGAAGGCATCTCTTTTATATTGGCTTCTGAAAGCTCTCTGAACAGTTTCCAAAACGCCATTTGGCTTTAATACGTACAAGATTACTCCTTGCAGTTTACATGTTTAAATTTTTTGCTTAAACCTATGACTGGCATGGGAGGCGCAGTGGCCTAATGGTTAGTGGGCTCGTCTCTGGATCGAGTGGTTCGGGTTCGAGACCTGGCTGGGGACATTGTGTTGTGCTCTTGGGCAAGACACTTTACTCTCACAGTGCCTCTCTCCACCAAGGTGGACTAGCATCCCATCCAGGGGTGAGTAGAAATACTCCTAGTCGCTTGGGCAAGACACTTTACTCTCACAGTGCCTCTCTCCACCAAGGTGGACTAGCATCCCATCCAGGGGGGAGTAGAAATACTCCTAGTCGCTTCATGCCACGGAAACCGGAGATAAGCGCCGGCCTGATGAGCCACTTAGGCTCGAATGCAGACTTTACCTTTTACCTATGACTGGCAGATCCCTTTTCCATTGTGAATAACAAATCCAGTGTAAACAGAACTTCAAAAAGAATACTATTCTTTATTTACAAACATATTTACAAGCACATATATGTACAACAACATCTTATATAGGCTCTATTTTGTCCGTCACTCTTTTTTATGCCAATCTAATATATTCCTTTTTGTATGCCAAATAGGTCTGTAAATGTTTAGAGGAATCCTGAATTCTTGAACCTCCAATTGAAATGAAATCTGGTTAGGGAAATTTGGAGTTCTAGAAATTGTGGATGAAATTGCAGTGTTAGACTGAGTAAAGCATATCTAAAGGATATGACTTCTGGTACGGGTTGTCGGGATGTTTGAGAAAAGTCAGGATTCCACTGTTTTTATATCATTATCTACCTTCATGTATTACACTTAGGTCCATACTCCTTGCTATTACCAGGAATTTAAATAAAACAATGTGTAGTTCCAAAAAAATATCCATACTCCCCCCACAGAAGGGATTGGAAATAATTTCCTGGGAGTGGGGGGTTCTCAAATGGAAAAAATGTGAAGAAATGTGTAAAGCTTAATGGGAATTTTCAGAGGGGTGGGGGGGGGACTTGGGGAAAATCCCTTCCATGGGGAAGGTAGGATAATTTATGGAGCTAAACAATTATTGACTCATAACAAAGAGTTAATGTTTGACTGACTTCAGATAACATATGATCTGATCCCCGAGAAATTTCAATTTCAATTTCATGTTACTGGTACATTAAAACTACTTCCAAACATTAGCAAACTCAAATTCACTTAGTAGTACCAAACATTTCTCAGACATGAGATAATTAGTATTGATTGAGCCATAGGGGCCATGGGAAAACAAACAATATGATATGGGAAACCTAATGTGGACATCCTATAACGTAACATTTATTTTTGTATCCAAAATAAATTGAACTATAGAGAGAACAACTTTCTATTTTGCCTCTAAATATCAAATATATGTTTATATCCATAGGATAGATGTATGCCACAACACACCAAATTAGCATACTGTTGTATCAATGTTCATTATTTTTCTGCTGAACTGTTGCATAAAATTGTTATGGTTTGCATTAAATATGTACACTTACATGTATAAACAAATGACAGCAGTAGAATTTTTTTCAACCTTATAATAATAATAATTGTAATTAATGTTATTGTGATTATTGAGGGCTTCTTTGTAACAAAGAATTTTGCAACACAGCTTAGGCTATATGCACTCTGGATATTATGGCCTCTTTGAAATTTCAACATCAAATTTACCAGGATATACTATATATCACACTAACACCAATATCTTTGCATACACTGTAATTTGGGTACCAATAACTGGTCAGAACATCCTGTTTTATGATCAAAATTTGTCTCTCTACCAAAATATTGCCAGGAAAATAAGTGTGACCTTTACAACAATTTGGTTGAATATTTATTCACTAAAATTTGTTTCACTATTCAACTGTGCAAACTTTATACCAGTGTGCTCTCCTAGACACTTCTTGCTATCACTTGATGCAGACATTTTAGCACTATCTTGTTCCTCACAAGAGATTTGCTTACACTTGTGGTTAGACAAAAAACAGGGCTCTCATAGATAGGAAGAGGTGACTGGTAAAATGTGCCTCCATTATGCTCATTTCCTTTTGCAGATTTTTGTCAACATTGCAGCAATTAAATTGCACCTTCACACTATAAACTATAGAAAACCCTGCAGTAACACCTCTACAAGCATCTGTCATCAGTAAACATAATATCTCATATTTTAGTGATCAGTACCTAATCTCACTCTGAGTCACATACTGAGCTGTAAGGCTAGCACGTGCAGCCAAAAATGATCAATTCCTCTCAAATTCTCCACCATTTTTTGTCAGCTTCTAAAAGTGAGCAACAATTTCAGATAACATCTGAGAGTAGTTCTGCTCCACATTCAGGGAAGGCAGTGTTACTGATTTGTCACCTTCATGAATTGACACACAAGAGAGTGACGTGTTAGCTCCTGTAGTCTGCTTGTTGGTGTTTTCAAGTGAAAGCTGAGGAAACATCTTTTCTGCCAGGCTGTCCATCATGCAGGGGTCCTCTTCCAACTTTGGCAACTGCATTGGGGTTAAATCTGACTGCACTCTTCTTGGTCTACAAGAAAAAGATGGTTTACATGTAAATTAAATACATGTTCTCATTTTAATAGTTAATTTATCATGGTTGACATACCGGTATTTAAGATAGGGATTGATGCAGTTTGCTTCTTGGCATCACCCACAATTTAAGTATCAAATTACACAATCTCAACTACAGCTATTATGCTGATACATATAACACTGCTCCCGTAAATAATTGATCACATCTAAATTATTGGCTGACCGCATCTAGCAATATTGTTTATCCCAAGTTGTATAGTTAGCTGAACAGTTAAAAATGAATTCTTTGTTACATAGATACATATACACAAGATATAAAACTGAACATTTTCAGTGTATCATCAAAATGAGGCTGATGATTCTTTTTTCTCAGATTAATTGTACTTGTGAAATATCAGACTTATTCTTATTTTCACCCCTGTCACCAGAACTTCCATTGATCTGTTCACCCCTAAAAACTTTTTCTCATTCAACTTCCTACACCCAAGTGCTGAATTTATTACTAGAAACTAAATTAATTTACTGGAACTAAAAATACTTGAGATAATTATTAAGTTATTTTTAAGTTGAGAGAATTGTCAAAACCAGTTTACTAAAATAATAAAATTTTAAACTTTCTTCGTATTGTGACTACAGCAGCTAAGTGAGCTATTTGTGACGGCAGAACTTTGCCGAGGTTAATAAAAATACAGATGCAGTCAGTGTGTCAACATATCCAAAATAATTATGTTAAGTATCAAACTGCTTTGTTCTATGGTGAACTCATTCCTATGAATCCTTGTAATTTAAAGCAATATCAAGAAATTGTCTTCAGTTTTTACAACTGTGTGGAGGACCTATTTTTGGTTTTTTAAAACTGAATGTTCAATATGCTTATTTTGGTTATACCGCTAAAAGAGAGTAAAAGGGTCTTAAGTTATGCCTTAGCTAGTGAATGAGTGTTCAGTTCCTATCCTTGCCATTTTAGGGCATACAGTAGAGTGCAGAAGCAATTTTCTTACTGAGAAGCAAATATCTTTACATTTAAACTGACTCATTCTTGGTCCAGTATCAACAAGACAATGAGGCTTTATGATACACATCCTAATAAACACTGTCTCAAAATTCTGAGTGGAATTAATTAAATTGAAAGTAGTACATGATATGGTTTTGACTTAAGGATTGAGTGACAATATGGAGGAAATTGCGAGACACTCTTTTTCATTTGGCCGCCTTGAAAAACAAAATTCATTGACTAGTTCCAACTAGTTACCAAGTGAAAGCTTATTCATGTATGGTTAACAATGCGACAAACATGCATAACTTGACAGTTGAATATGAACTGCTCTTGAAACTTGAAGCAGTCGGCTTATGTGAACCATTGTAATGTATTTGTACAGTACATGCTGATGTGAAAATGTGCACAGCCTCGTTTTTCAATGCTTAAGTGGAAGTGGTGATATTTATTTAGCATTTTCTCTTAGCTACTATATTTGCCAGTGGAGTGCATGTGCCTATACATGGCACTGATTGAAACTTTACCATGTACCTAACAATAGAGAGTTAAATGCAGCAACAAGATTAAACACCAGCTTGACCAAAATGGAATTTCTATTAACAAAAACATGGCTTTCCTGTCATTACAATACAGTAATTCGGATGTGTTGACATTCAGATCAAGATCACAATTAGTAGGCATTGTACAAAGGAATTTGGTATGAGCCAAACGAGAACAAGAACGCTGCCAGTCAATGCAATCAATGTGCAAGATTTATGAATCTCTTTTGTCAAGGCTTCATGCATCAAAACTTTGATTTGTGTAACATTAGCCAAAAGAACAACTCTAAGATTTTCCAATTTTTAAACATGTTTTGAAAGAATTACCTCCACTTAATGCAAATTACTCACATCATGATGAAAAGTTTGCTGCATTGTTTGCAAGATATTTTCAATGAAGACCTCAAATATCTGTTTTCAATAAAACTTCATTTAGGTACTTTCATGTCCAAAAATATTATTTGTGTTTGTTCCAAAGAAAAACCCTACATGACCACAGCAAGGGTGTGAGTGTGACATGTATTGCATCCTTGAATGAGGGTGTGGTTGCCTGTAGAATGTGATCTTATTCATAGTAACAGCTGAAATAAGTGGGTGGTCAATGACTCCTTTGTTTGAAGTTGGCTAACATATCGTATCTTAAAGTTCAATTGCTGTAATGCAATTTCCCTACTTTGGTCAGGACATCACAATTTGATACTTTCTTAATAGTGGATGACATCTATCATTAAAAGCTGTTTTAAGGCAAGCAAGACATGAAAATGCAGTGCCTGTTAACTGTAGAAACTTCAGTGGATTTCTAGTGGTCAAATTTTGACAGTGGGATGCTTTCACTAACTCAACAAACTGACTGTACAATAAGTTTGAATCCTCACCTTCCTCTACGGATCACAAATTTCTTGGTCTTGTCCTCTTCTACAGTCTCAAATAATTTTAAAAGCTGTTCTGGTGGAGAGGTAATCACCAACTTAGGCTCTTTTGGAGGTCGAGGCAAATATTTCTCTTCTGGAGGAGTCACTGGCCTAACGTTGCTAACATCATAACTTGTGTTGTTGGCATTATGAAATAATGGTGGTAATGATGATAGCGTCCCTTCTGTGCTCATTGAGCTATTCTGGATGTTCTTTGGCTCTTGCCAGAATGACTGAGGCAATGCTCTCATTCTCATTGGAAGGGGACCTGTCAGTAAAAATGAAACACAATCTTAGTTTTTTTTATTAACACATACCCTGATTAATAAGATGCTTCCCACTTTAAAATGTTGACCACAAATTCCTCTTGGCAGGATCTATATTTTAGTGAAGTGGCAATCAAGAAACCTTATCTTTGGAAAGGTGCCAAAATAGACTCTCAGTTCAACCTCAAACATAGAAATTGTAAAAAAGGTAAGGCTTAAGAAAAGAACGAGTTCACGAAAGTAAGTTAGCAGGTAATAGTTGATTGGCTTTGTTGACTGATAATTGATGTACATGTACTGTGCCAAACCCACACAAATTAAAATTATACCTCTTGTGAGTGGGAGTCTCAAGAGTTGTGTAAATATCTATCAGTTCTAGCAGCATCTGCTAAAGGCTCCTTGAAAGCACTTGTTTTCAAATTTGATGCCCTATCAGCAGTTGTGATATTGAACAATTTACCAGCGTTCTATTTTTAAGTTGTCTAGTATGCTCCCAATTTCAACTAAAGAGAGAATATACTTTTTTTGCTTGATCTTTTATCACATTACATTTGTACAATTTAACAGCTCATCTACTGCTTATTTCTAATTAAAAATTCTATTTTTCTGTGTGCATAAAATGTGCCAATCAAGTTGGATTGAATTCACATAACAGGCATCATAAGTAGCACATTTTGCCAGCTGTTAAACAGTTATATTCCATTGTAGCTTATCGGCAAGCCCAGTAGAGTTAATATTATATACCCATATTAACACCGAAGCACATCTAGCCAGACTGTCTGGCTTACTATTGTCCTGCTAAACCACACCTGAGATCCATTACCCAAAGATTTTTGTTACTGAATATGCATCTATGCATCTCACCCGATTTGTTCAATAATTTACAATCTTAAAAAGTTAGAGAATTGAGGCCAAAACATATTTGGGGCACAAAACATTATTGTTTTTCACTTATAGCTTGCACAATAATTTACCCTAAAAACTAGATAACTAGAACTCTTAGTAGTAGATCGTTTTTGTAGATCATAACTTTAGATAAAAAATTCATTGACTCCTCATATATTTAATATTTAATCTTAACTTAACCATCAACAGCTGTAATATGAGGCCTTTTTAAAGCAACTCTCAAGAAAATAGAACTTAGGAAAATAGGAAATATAATTTTAAGTACCATTTACATGTAATGAAATGAAATCCATTTGAATGGTTTTCAAATACGATTGGTTTATATTTGTATCTTTTTCAGTGGTAACCAGTAATTTGTTAAGGAAAGGGAAATAGGTTAACATGGCAGTCTTAAGGCTAACTGTGAAATGTTACAGAGATTTGTGTTAACCGATACTAAAGTTGGCTTGTATAATAATACGTGTAATAGCATTCCAAGTTTGGCAAAATCTTTAAACACAACAATATTAAAGGTTCCAAGCATTCGGATTAATTCCATAGTTCGGAATTAATCACACAAGATACAAAAATTGCTTTGGATAAAAAGTTTCTGTGTTGTTTCTATTGAGATCGAAACCTGATTTCACAAGTTTCGCGGAAAATGTTGGCTGCAATATTGCATCTGTCATCCATCAAGTTGATTGTTAGCAGTGACCTGACATCAAGGGAAGAGAAATGACTCGTAAATGCACTTGCTTTTCTATGGGGGCCATTTATCAGTTATAGAGATTGACAAGTAAATGCCCAATTAATCACCCCCAGCTGCAGAAGTGTTCATACAACTTCTGACTTGTTCAACAAGCCAGCGCTATTCCAGCATGCATCTTAGCATGCACTCTGCATATGCCCATCAGAAATTTGTTTGAACTCTGATAAAAAGTGACCTTTTGGTGCCACAAATCGCTTTTCATATTTGAAAACCTTTGTCAATCTGCACCGGAAAAAATAGATGGTACAACCTGTCTATGGTGAATGTTGTTCTTTGGAGTTGCAAGATAGTGAACAGGCGTATTATTTACGTAACTTTTGACTCGTTGAATTGTAATTCTTCAAAACCAAAAAAAAGATTTTAATAAAAGAATACCTCTTCTTTTGTATTGATATAGTCGTCATGAATACAAGACCTGTAACTTAGCCACAATTAACCGGGCTCCTAAGTAATTAGTTTCTTAAAATTTACATACTTCATAGACACTGTCGCACTGGATTTCGCCGATTTATTTAGCGCTGGATGAACATTAAGACAAAGTCGTCGGGGCTGATATTATTACCAACTAAGTGAAGCTGTTCATACGAACTTGAGCATACAGTAGATATCACATAAAGTTGTATATATATCATCTGTCCGCTTTCATCTATTCAAAGCGTTAAGTGGTTCAACACCTACTGCGATGGTCGGGCCAACTTTATACACTTGTTTCTTCGTATATTGCTCCCCGTTCAATTCGTAATCTCTAACACTGGAAATCTCATTGCTGTGTCGCATCGCAGTGTATACATAAAATTCATGGTTAAACGTTGAAATTGAGCACGATTTCTGGGTGATTTTTTCATCGTATTCGCGATTTGCATGACAAGCACTGGTTCTGCTTCGGTCACGAGATGTTTTAATGGCTCTTCGACATGCTTAAAACTGATTTTGCATGTCCAATGCGGGAAATCTCGAAGAAAGTATTAAGGTATATTGCTTTGAGTGCAAACGGTCCTTATGTCAAATGATCCTTAATGCGAAGGAATTATTTTACTGTGGTGGAAACTTTATAGTATGCTCATTTGGTTTCTGCTCGCCTGAGGATTCTGAAACCAATGAAGCTTGAAAGCGTTTCGCTCTAAGAAATAATCCCCGCAAATAACGCGCAAAATAACTCCGAACGATTGTGGCTATGTAGAGAGACACTTGGTCGATCAATGTACCGGCGGACAGATCAACATTTGTATGAACGTCTGTTCGCTGGCCTACGACACTGTGGAAGTGAAATGTTTATATAAAACAAAGAGCCACAAGTAAATACGAAAACAATATATAAAGCGATTTTCATGAAAAATATGTTTGTTAGGTAAACTATGAACGACATAGAATAGGCGCTCTGGTCGCATACTTGTCTTTGAAATCACTAGCAGTTGAATGCCGGTGTTCAAATCCTAATAGACTCCAGCTACCGCAAGGACAGTTACTTACCCGGCATTAAAAAGAATTCCCAAAGCAGCAGCACGCAATAGTTCAAGTCACGTAGGCACGTACTACTTTGATTTGTAATCTTAGTACAAGCCAACATCTCATATCGCACAAGAAGTCCGAATACAGTCCTAGTGTACGAGTACCTTGGGCTTGTTTCAAAATAAATGACATTCATAAAATTGCCTTGCCGAAGCCGGACCACTGTGTTGTCGTGATGATTGTAGCGGCATGGTCAAATTCGTTTATAGCCTTGTTAGTGTTAGATTATCGCACCACAACCACAAAATATCACCCACGAACCGATTATACGAAAAATAAATTGTAATTTAAGTGAAATCTTGGTCAAAACACCGCAATCTACCTAAGGAACACCTCATTTGACTACTAATCGAGCGAGCGAAAGCAACCTTGGTCTAGCTACTCTCAGCACTCCGTGGAGGCATCGTTAATATCACAAACCTACCTCGCCTCGGTTTCAATCGAGCTTCAAGCTTATTGAAGTCCGGCGACGTTTCCCTTCGTTTCAGAGTAAGATTCCCAGCTTGGGAAAGTAAAAGTCTTTGTTTTCGACCCCGCTTAGATAGTTCCTTGGCCCCTGTTTCGCGGATTGGCTCTAATAACGCCGGAGCGGCGACCCTGTTTAGCGAGAGACTCTTGCCTCTTACAACTAGTGGAGGAGGCGATTGAGGGGAGGGAGGCCCGCACAGGCTCGGTGGAGACCTCCAGTTCAAAGTATCCTTGTGCTGAATTCGTTTCCTCAGAGGATCCATTCTACAAGGAACTGCCAAGTCACTTCAATTACGCTTGCTGGTTAGAATACTGCAGTGGCAGTCGATAAGTAGCGGTGTTAGGTTTCCAGTTCAATTTAGCATAGAGTATTGTGCTCTTTCTTGAAATGCTTTTCTTTTGAAGATCCAACTAGTTGCCAGTTTATTCCCATTTGAAGCTAACATTAGAAAACTCTCTCAACGAGCTCGACACATCAAAAAAGATTCCCGCTCGAAGTCAGTCATTCGCCTCGCTTGTCGGTAACCATGTGTTTTCGCGCGTTACTAATAAACTCTGGGTTTGCCGGCGCAACGTGATTGGTCAATATTTACGTCACCGTATCCTCCTTCCATTGGTTTGCCTCACGTGTTACGGCCTTTGTTTCAATTGTTGTCTATTGTTGTCAGGGATTCGGCTGGAAATTTCCTACACATTCCGCAAAGAATTTGCATACACTTCAGTTTAGTTCATGTCTAAAAATGGAAACATCGTCATCCTGTTTTCGGTTAATTATGTTGCTGAAAAACAAAAGTGTTTGATGTCCTGCAAACAGAACAGATTCTTCGCGAAAACAGTGTTAAGTAAGCCGGCTATGTTAAGTGCTTTCTTAAACATAAATAAACGACATGTCTACGTCAAGTTGGATAATGTAAATCCACTGAGCTAAGTTTATTTATGTTGATGTCTTGCAACGAGAAAACCCTTCACGACATTACTACGATTACCGCAATAGTGGTTTCAGGAAGATGGTACATTAGAAGACAAAGACAAACGAGAAACAATATTTGAAACAGGGGTGCCGATGTAAATTTGACTAACTTTCTTATCTGAGAATATCACAACGAAAACAGAGTAGAAGATACCAATTACGGTAAAATTAAATGAAACGTATGCCGCACCCGCTCTCCGGTGCCTAGAGACCCAAATAAACAAGTTGAGATTTATACGCGCCCGGTAATATTTATCTCAAGTGCGTGATGCCGGGTCGCGTGAGGTCGGGATATAACGTTTTTAGATTCAACAGGACACGTTTTAAAAAAAGCAAGCCTTCAGTTTGACGTCAATGTTCAATGCTGAATAGCAAAAACGCCTAGCATATGAAAAGTGTGATTGAAGGGGGCAGATTTTCGGTGCAATCTTGTTCTTCGTGTTGTAGTTGGGAACTAAAGAATGGCCAAGTGAAAAGCGCTCGCGACATGTAGATATGTAGACACAGTGAAATTGAAACTGATTATCTCATGTAAGAGAGCCGGGTAGCCTTCATTTAACACAAAATACCGAAAATAGCCGCAAACAACATTCTTCTCATGCCCAACCTTCTCACTACGGATCGTGGGCGTGCTTGTTTACTTGGTTTTCAGGGGGGGATACTTCTATAATTGATTTTATTTTTGTGCGATCGAAGCGCAGGGAGAACATGACGTTCCGCAAGCTGTAATATGAAAACAGGGCCTCTTCAATATCGTGATTGTCTAACTTACTGCTCTTGATGCTAATGTGGTGTGACAGAGCAGATGATAGGCTAGGCCAGTCGTATGACCGTTCTGAAGCCCTTCATTTATCATGGCCAACCAGCCTAATTTCTATCTTCTCGTATATTTTGTTTTCCATTTAGTTGTTTTTTATTTACAGGCGGCCTCTAAATGTAGCAGGATTTGTCAGGTCAGACCACATCCAACTTCAGCCGATCACAGGCACTCCCCCCGGACACAGATCAAGGCGAGGCGGAAACAAACCAAACCATTGACGCAACGTCTATAGTCGAACCCCGTAACATCCGTTTTATATCACAACAACCCGGGATTGAAATAGCTGTTGGAATCCACGCTAATCATTGAAAAGTAGACTGCAAAACAAGTAAATGCGATAAGTTGCGATAAGTAGCCGTTTGTTTGGAGAGAAACGTTTTTTAATACATGTTTTTGGTGCCAAGACTGCGCGTGGTACCGCTATAAACTCTGGCTTAAGCTGATGATTGATTTCTAAATGTGTGCGTGTGCGAGTGTTTTTCTTTACTTGATTTAACTACACAAAAACAATAACGATCAGACAAAACCGAGACAGTTTTTTTGGGACATAATTTACAATTCAGTCAAAAGCAAAGACCTCTGGTCCATATTGTACAATTCTATTTTTCTGTTGGTAGCATCTGCATTGGTTGGTTACGCAGCAATTTGGCCAGAAACAGTAAAAATAATTCAGTTTGGACTAAAAAGATTTGTTAGACATTTTACGTGACTCAGTTTCAGAATAGAAAACCGGCGAAACAACTTTCATCTTCAAATGGTTTACACCATTTTGTTTCTCGACTCCGAAAAAGAAACATTTTTCTTCAACATGTTGAAATAGTTCTAATCATTTATATCAGTATCCATGGCCAAGGTAAAACAAACTGTAACATAACACGGAAAAAAATCGCTATTGTTCTCGAGATGTAATTGTGCTCTCTGCGGTTCACATTGTTCCTGCTCTTCTTTGTTTGGCGCCCTTTTTCTTCCGTTCTAGTCGACACCATGACGCTTTTCCGTCATGTGGAGTTACCATGTTTTTCTCGTTTCCTTTTAACCCTGTAATGTGTAGAACTAATGGATTTTTTGGCGGTTTTTGCAAGTTAATCGTGCGAGCGCGTGCGAAGTTATTCCTTCTTGCGTACTTCAACAGGTGATTCTTAGCACTGAAGCATATCTTGTGTTGACATCGAATAATGTGATAAAAATTTAGAATATGATATTATTGACATTCATTATTTTAGCCTCAGAAAATAAAAGCAGAGGTAAAACCAGGCGTGGCGTACAAAACCATTTGTCCGCTCTTTCCACTTTTGTGATTTCTTTCATCTCAACATGATAATTTTCGTTCTTCTTTATTTACTTTTAGTTAATGTTATATTTAGCCTGCGAAAATAGTCGGGTTTTCGCGGCTAGTTCTTTATCACCAGTTTTAGTTTTCTTCGACGGCGTGAAAAGCAGGCGAACGCACCAAAAAAAAATCAACCATTTTTTTGGCAATTTTTTGCGAGCCGTAACGCGCTGAATGGGAACTGATCGGTGGAAAAAATGAGACTGATCGGAATGGTTTCAGTTTGTTTTAGCACGAAGCTTTGGATTGTTTGCTGAAAAAAATCCGATCGATTTTCTGCAATTCAATGATGTTTTAAAAACTTTAAGTAGTGTGCGTGCAGACGTCGTTTAATTTTTGCTACTTTCGTCTGCACGCACGCACGCATACCCGGCTTGTGTTGTCCTTTTCATTCCATATTGTATTACAGCTCGCGCACGGCTATTGAGGTCAAGTTGATGGCCCGCTCGTCAGATCAGACTGATTTATATAAATTCCTACAGAGCAATTTACCTTACATCTTTTATATGTGACCACCTTGACCACCTTATTGTTCATGAAATCACGTTAGTCTTAAATAAATATCAAATGTTTTCATTTTGTGTGTGTATTCCTTGAAAGCTTGTTGTTTTGGAAGTTAACGCCGGACTCACGCCATAACGTAACATTTACGAGATTGTACAGTGTTTCTTTGAAAAGAAAAGGAAATCCTGCTTTAAATGCCGCTAACAACATTCTTCAGTGAGTAAGGTATCTAGCATTCATGAGCTGCAGCATCTTTCTTTGTAATGCGTATTACAATAGGTCCACTGCCATTTTCCCGTCGATGTTTTGGTCGTAAGAATTTTCTCCAGAAATATTTCTAGACTGTAAGGTATCCGTGATGAAATGCTATACCCTCGTTGAAGAGCGTGACGTTAAGGAGCTCTTCAATCAGTCCACAGATGAATGACCGATTAGAAAATTCCAAGAGTTTCTCGACGCTTTTGGCGGCTTTTCTGGAGGTCAAGTCCAAAATCACAACGTCGCCAAAAGTTCGGCAAAGCTGTGTTTTATTACGTTAGAGCCACGAGAAATTTAGTAAGGATAAATAAATCGAAAGACCCTTAAATTCCAATCCTCCAGGCTCCGATCCAATTAGATCGTAAGTGCAATGCCGTACGAAACTGGTGAAAATGTGTGCTATCTTTTGTCCGCCAACGAAGAACTGATTCGAAACTGTCTGCTGATTGTTGGTTTGCTTTCCCTTACAAATTTGAATCATTTGATATTACGTTTTCAACTTTCTCCAGATCTCTCCAGACTACAAGTTATTATTAAGACTAAAGAAATAAGTTCCATTACATTTTTTTTCTCTGGGGTTCGCTATCCGTCAACGAATTTGAAATAACTGGGATTAATAAGCTCTTCAACCTTCTCTCACGCAAAAGGTGTGATCTATGACCTATAAACGCAAAAGTCCAGAAGTGTGTTTTTGGTCGCTTTAATTCACTGTGTGCAGTATTATTTTTACAAGCTTGTCGCACCACGTAATAAATGGTCTAAGTTTCTTCCTGCAGACTGAGAGGGATCTGGGAGGGAAAAGTCATGGAAAGCAAAAAGAAAAGACAACGTTCTCGGGCTATCTCCAGGCGGCACATTGTCTCCTTCGCAGCCGTTTTTTGGGGATAAAAAAACAGGCTGCGAAGGAGGAGACCAGGCTGCACGGAGAGGATTATGACTAAAAAGATACGTTCCATTCTTGTTGTAATCTTTTTGTAAGGTGCGCTCTCCGCAAAATTATTTTAAGTTAGACTACTTGTGAAGGAATTCTCTTTTCATGTTTTTCACGTAAAACGTCGTGTGAAATTGCATGTTTCAGAATAGTAGCATAAAGTACACAAGTCAAGGTTCATTTCTAAAGTACGCATTGATTGCTGTTTGGTTTACCATACTAGCAAGATTGCGCAAATGGTGCGTAATTGAATTCCTCTCGACCGGGAGATCTTGATAACGGAGAAATGCCAGGGGCTGCACTCTTCTGAAGTTTCATAGCATTGAAAGAATTCGAAAGTAGCTCAACTTTTTGCATTTTATTGTGTTTGGTTTTGCTTCCATTCTTTTAATGTTGGTGTTGATTAGTCGTGTTACATGTTATGATCTTTTTGATAACTTCCCAAAGAAATTCAGTTCATCTCTGGGTTAGATCAACTGACTCTCCATGCAAAGTTTTAGCCGGCAAGGTCATCAAAACAATTAGAAGTCTTTGAATCATCAGCCAGCAGTTTTTTGCATAAAACCTTTGGCAAATCTTATCTCGTGAAATCCAGGGTTATTGTTTTTGGTGCCCCACCGAGAAACTGAAATGCGAAGTTATCTCGAGAAATGTTTATCAGTCAATGGCCAGCCTGATATCTTTATGAGGTGTGTGGGGCCGGTGATAAGTCTTCTCCAGCTAACGCCAGATAAATAACCGTCGTTATCACATGGATAAGAAAACTTCAGTACTGGGAGCTGCATCTGGCAGCACTCAGTAAGGCGTTTGACTGAAAATTTAATCTGCCTGCAGTCAGCTCTTAATTGATAACCTGCCTCGTCCCCAGGCGCCGGTCGGTCAAGGCGGTAGGGCGGGAAAAATCAAGGAGCGCGGGGGTTGATGGTTAGGTTGCACTCCGCCTGGCAGATCTTGCATTCAAAATGGCATCAACCTGAAAGTGTATTTTTAAACAGCATTTTATAAAGAAGACGGACTTGAACACCATTTCCGAACGTTGAAACATGTGCCAGCAAAAGAAGGGGCACTCCGTGAAGCAAAATAGTGACTTCAATTTCTTCACGACGAAGACGCGTTGAAAATTTGTGATGGTATTTTCTGATCTCCGAGCGAGAGAGGTACTCAATCCGTCTTTGTAGTTGTTTTGCAAGTCTGAGTGTAAACATCAAGCAATTAAATTTTGTTTTCCTCTCCACTTGTTTCGTGATGTTGTTTTATTTAACACAAAAGACGTTCTTTTAAAAACACCTTAGTCCGAGGCGACAATCACAATGGAACAGCAGCATGAATTTATGTAATTCATCAATGTCTTTATACGCTTGCCTCGTCAGCTACATAATATAAAATGAAGCTAATCAATAATGGAAGCACTAACCACAGCTTATCCCATCCACAACTGAATTCATCTTAAGCATTTCTGGTCTTATACGTGTATTTGGTATTACAAAATTTAAGAAAATGAAGCCCCTATGCGCCAAAAATTTGCCTTTTTGTTTCATATAATTATTTTGTGTCATATAAATCTCGTGTGTTTTCTAGTAGTATGCCTTGTATCGGTCAAGGGCTTTTTTGCATACCTCCAATGCCGAATGGCATGATTTCTTCATTTAAAATTTTTCTATTGTTTGCTAACCTTTTCTTTATTTTTTACTATCATTCTACTTCTTTTTACCTTTTATTGTTATCTTGTACTTTTTTCTTGTTTACCATGGATTGTAATACATAAATATTTTGCTATAAAATTTAGAACAGTGCAATCAACCCTTTTTATTGCTGTAAATTCACAGTGATCTGTACTTGGGTTAGGTTGGTTATGCCTCTTAATTCCGTGGGGAACAAAGGGCTGCTTTTTTGCGGTTTCTGTAACAGTCTGTTTTTTACAGGCCAAGGTTGTTAGCCCAATTCAAACCCCCAACCTGGAGGGCCAGTGAGTGCTCTTCGTCTGGTCTCGACCCGTCTGGCTTGGGTGGCCCTGCCAGGAGACAAATCTCCTGCCAGCATAGCTCTCAGGGTCATAGAGACACGCAAGCCCCCCAACCACTCTCTGTACCTAATTAGGCAATAAAAGTCTTCCAAGTTTCACTATTTGAGTTGCAATAATTTTAAGTGTTAAAAAAGTGTTTTTCTCCAATGGGTTAGCTACACTAACTTGTCATTCTTGAATTACCATATTTCCTTTATTAAGATCTCCAGAGGCTTGTCAATTTTAGGTGTAGCAGGGGGAGGGGGGACTTATTATTAGATATGCCGAGATTATTCCACATGTTTCCTATCTGAGAATAGCACTCCACTAGTTTGTACAAGTTTGTGAAATGTCAGGGGATAATGTTATAGACAACTTTAAAATGTTTTTGGGTACCAGTTTTATTATCAAGGACAGAGAGAAATAATTGATACAATATTTGCCCAATGACAACTGGGTATAGAAAGACTGTTTTTCTGTTGCCATTCCAGCTGTCCTCTCCAGTGGAGATTCGTTAGTTTAGTTGCACAATTCCTAAGCACAGAGGCTTTTCTCTTTTTGCTCAAGGTTTAGGAAGTTCATGATTAGCATCCAGCTGGTTTCTTTGCCAGTAGTCTCATAAAGCTATTCTGGAGTTTGTGTTGTAAAGCTTCTTGCCTTTCCTTTATCTTGGCTTCAGATAATTCACACCTTGTTAAATCAAATCAAATACAATAATGTAGAGATTCAAAGAGTAATGCAAAATGGAAAGAACACCTGTGATGAATGCACATCACTGTTATCTACTATTTGGTGTTGAGAACAAACAACCATTACTATGAAAAGATCCAGATTCAATGTGTGAAAGCTGAAACAAAAATATGTGCTACTCCAGACAACAGCAAAGTAAAAATATTTTTATTTCAGTTTAAGATTAGGTCTGTTAGTCCTAGTTTACCAAGAAATTATTTTTGTAACAGTTTTATTAAAATGTGTAGAAGATTATGATTATGACTGAAAGCCTTTTCAGGTATTCGTGGAAATTCATCTTTCATGATCTTGATCTCCATAAGAACATGCTGAGATAATTCATTAACCAGCTTAAAAATACGTTCTGATTTCATACCATTTGCAAGAGTAATTAAAAGAATCCAAGATGAAGATACTAAATAAAGTGAAGGGAGGTTCTCCTTTCACTCAAATGTATTCCTTGCCAAAAACACGAAAGCCATTGTGCAAGTAGATATGAACATGTTGGAAGTCTGGTATGCTCTCAGTGAGTCATATTTTTAGAAGATGTGCTCACAAAAAAATAATAAAAATGGAAAAGCATTTAAGAGCAGTGTAAAAAGAACTTATACCCATTTCTAAACGCCTGGAATTAGCAATACTCTCCCTTTGAGGCCGGTATCTACCTCTCATCAAATGCAAGTGAACGAGCGCTGCTATAGTTGACGTTGTTATAGTTGACGTTTCACAGCCTAAAGGTACAAAAAAGAATACCGAATTATAAGGAAGTTAATCTCTTACGAGGTCAAAACCCTCTGGACGTACCGTCAAAATTAAAGAAGTGTTCTATCGTCGACAACAGAATATGTCAACTCTCTACCATGGCTTAATCTTCCCGAAATCAACGTGGGGCTTTCCCTGTGCAATCCTCTGCTCGCAATTTCTGTTGTAAATCGCCGAGTTTGAGTTGGTTTTCCCATCAATATCAAATTTGACTGAGGGTTTCCTGCTTCGCAAAAGCAGGCCTGCAGAGTGAACTGAACGCAGAGAAGATTCAGCTCGATAGAACAACAAAAACTATCCGAATGGCAGCCAAACTCCGCTTGTTGACAACGGTAACTTCCACGTACCTTCCAGTGATAATTCCTTGGCAAAAGTCGTTGATACAAGCGCTAAAATGCCTTTTGACAAGAAACGTAACATTTTTGCCAAGAAACCGAACAAGTTCTGCCAGGCGTCCAACTTTCCGTTCACATCAGTACCAGAACACCACGCGAACCGCGCAAAATCAATCCCAAAACGCAAAGCGTACCTTTTATGACCAAGGAGCGACGCCTGGGGACGAGGCAGATTGATAACCATTTAATCCATTCTCGTCCCCAGAGCCGCTTGTCCCTCTTAGCTGGCTGGGCCTGTGCACGAGAATCAAGTGGCTCTGGGGACACACGATTTGATTCGCTGAATTCAAACAAAGGAAGTCCAATCACATCAGCCGTTTTGAACGCACTAACGATAAAGGATTTTAAAACGGCTGATGTGATTGGACTTCCTTTGTTTGAATTCAGCGAATCAAATCGTGTGTCCCCAGAGCCACAGGCCCAGCCAGCTAAGAGGGACAAGCGGCTCTGGGGACGAGAATGCATTTAATCACACATGCACATGATTATGCACAAGTGATTTCATTTCCACCCCGACACAGTACTCAGCCCGGCTCGGACAAAACTGATACACTGACCTGCGTGCGAAGAGCTGTCCCTTGAATTTGATGTGTGTGGTTTTTACACAACTTTACTTTAGCCATCCCTTTCGTTTATGCTACTTTCCTGATATCAAATATAACCCAGCTTTATACTTGATAGGACTGGTAATTTTTTTTATTACAGTTTAATGGCATAAAAGAAGTGCATACAAATATAAAAATAATAACAATATAAGTTATATAAGGTAGAGAAAAGAAAAAGAAGAAAGAATGTAGAGAGAAAGATAAAGAGAATAGAGTGAAAGGAAGAAAACGAGAGAGAGAGAAGAAAAAAATAAGCAGAGCCATAAGGATAGCCTACAAAAGAGTCGAAGACCCCACACAAGGCAGACCACCTGAAGAAACCCTCCCAACAACCATAATAATTTAAAAGATAAAAGTTAAAAAGATAAATATTATTACATGAGTCAAGCTCAGTCGTAAGCATAATATGTATGATGAATTATTAACATTATGAAGCTAGAGAAAACATAACCATTTTGATTTTGTAAGCCCAAACCCTGTGTGTCGGCGCCAAGCGGTTTATATACCCGAATAAGTCACTAGTGGTAGCTTTTTACACTGACAAAAGGTATTTGTTGTTCATTATTTATCCCCCAAAATATGCAGCGGGAGATGAAACGTCGATACTGTCGATCGAATTAGCGAGAAGGGTTAACCGCTAGCGCAAAAAGGTGTTTTTCTCCATCGTAATCGAACAAGCGACAATATTAACTGACTAACGTATAAAAGAAGGTCGAGTTTTCAGCGTATGCAGTACTTAACAACTACTTGAACGGGTGAACACCTAGGACAATAACAATTTTTAGATACAAAGATAAATTTCAGTTTTCTTTGAAATCGCCTTCTTCTGGGGAGCCTTTGTACCGTCATTATTTCACTGTTTTCACATTTTTTTTCTCACTGTTGAGTGTCCTGGTGGAGATCAGAGGAAATGTGCAATTTCTTCGACAAACGCGGCTATCCTGCTTCTGTTGTTCAAGCGGGCCCAGCAAATTGATCGACAGTCAGCACTGCAAACGTCACAGAGAGAAAACAACGATAGAATTCCATTCACCCTCACATTTCACCCTCACAACCACGCAGTTAAATCCATCATTCTCAAAAACTTTAAATTACTTCAAAATGATCCCAACACTGGTAGAATCTTTTCGCAACCTCCATTAATTTCATTTAAACGCGACAAAAACATAGGTAACTTTTTAGTCAGAAGTGCATTCCAAACTAGTGATCAACCCGGGACTTTTAAATGCGCTCGCGCACGATGCAAAACATGCCCTTTCATTCACAACGTTGACAAAATATCGGGACCCAAGCGATCTATCAAAATCACTGATCATTTCACCTGTACCTCAGCCAATGCCATCTACTGTATAACTTGCACTCTTTGCAAAAAATTATACATCGGCGAAACAGGGAGACGACTTGGCGACCGATTCCGAGAACACCTTCGTGACGTAGAGAAAGACGACAAAAATGCATCGAAACCGGTCGCGAGACACTTCAATCTCCCAAATCATTCTAAGCAACATATGACAGTCTGCGGCCTTTCCCTTCACCAAGGAAACACGGAAAGCCGTAAAACTCTAGAACAAAAATTTATTTTTCAAATCGGCACTCTTAATCCTCACGGTATCAACGAACGCTTTTCATTCAACTAATTTATTCCGAAGTTTTCACGTTACCAGGCACCAGCCAATAGCGAAGCTCCATCTTTCTGTATATAAAAACACACGACGCACAATTCCTTGATTCGCTCCGACAAAGGGCTAACGCTCGAAACGTCAGCTCTTGAATCTCTTTACGGTGGCCAATTGACATTATCAACCCAGTTGATAAAACCAAATTATATTATTTTGCTTGTGATTCCCCCGAGCCTGCGTCCAGTCTGTGGTTTTCATTAGCGCGAACGTCACGTGATAGTATCCCATGATACTCTACTCTGTGTTATGGCGGCAGACCTGTCTTTCGAAGTGGTGGTGTTGCTCTCTGTAGAACTAGAGTAATCCACAATCATTTCGGCATTTAGGGGTTTTTTACCTTTCTGTTAGCCTAACTAGCATCCTCTTACCATCCAAAAGATAGCAGTTAGGTAGAGGACGACTCAGGCACAAGTCGGGGCCATGGCGGCTAATATGTACCTGGAACATTACCTTGATAGTAAGTTGATTACTAAATTTTATCCACATTTCATGCTCATTTGCATTTTGTAGAAAGGAAAATCAGTCAATCGCTCGAAAACCATTGAACGTTTCACTTATTTTGTAAGTTCATAAGTACATTGAATCAAAAGTGAGTTAAAGCCTATGAAATTACATCGATTTTTAAAGCCTTCTGATTTAATTTTAGGGATTACAAGCTAAATTTGTCTTCCTTTAAAAATTATGTATACTGTGAATTAGTTCTCGAACCTTGATCTGTCATTGCTTAGTTGCTTTACATAAAGATCCGTGTATAATATAAACTTATTTTCGCGTAATTGTTAAAAGTAACTGTGTTTTTTAACTACTTTAATGCTGTTTTATGAAATAATTTATTATGTGGTCATCATCTGTTTACAAAAACGGATAAAGGTTTAAAGGGTTTCCCCCGTAATTTCAAACTAAGTGACTTTTGGTGACAAAGTAATTATATTTTTGTGAGGTATGCATTTGCAATTGCTTTCTCTCTTAGGTATTGAAAACCTTCCATTTGAACTTCAAAGGAACTTTACTCTTATGAGAGAACTTGATCAGAGAACACAAGGTAAGCTGGGTCACCCACAGGTGGCCCATGTGTTGTATGTGATTTTACGTGACAATGTAAGGGAATGTATGAGAAAAGTTCAAAAATTGTCCTAAATTCCATATGTGGAAAAGAATGCAAATAAAAATGACTTAACTTGTGTTTTACTTGAGTTATTTTGTTGTCTATGTGTTCTGGAGTCGATTTAAAGACATTTAGGCGAGTTTTACTTTCTAACTTTTTTCTACGAGTAAGGCGAAGCAAAAGGCTGGCAACCTATTCTGCCAACGGTCCACACTCAAAGCTCCATAAATTCCACAAAAATGGCCTAATCTCGCCGAAACTGCCTCATGGAAGCGGTCAATAATTTTTCTTCCTATATGCTTTGCCTTGGGTTTCAAGATACATCCCAAGATTAGGTCATTTTTGTGGAATTTATGGAGCTTCAATTGTGGACCATGGGCAGACTAGGTTGCCAGCCTTCCACTTCGCTTTACTCGGAGGCAAACCTCAGGAAGTAAAACTCACCTAAATGTTTTTAAATCGACTCCAGGAAAACAGAAACATCAAAATAATGCAGGTAAAACACAAGTTAAGTCATATTTATTTGCATTCTTTTCCACACATAGAATTCGGGGCAATTTTTGAACTTTTCTCGTACATTCTCTTACATTATGTCACATAAATCACCGTATGGGCCACATTTGGGTCACTCTTTACTTTGGTGTCAAAAAAAGTTTCCTTGTGTGTGGTTCAATTATACCTGTTACCATCGCCGCCTCCCACCCCGGGGGCATTCCCTTTTTAGTGCAGAGTGCACTATTGGGATGATGTGTTGTGGGCTGTCCTCTTCTAACTCGCTAAGGCGCTAATGCGTAAAATTTAATGTTTGTTTAATTAATTAATATTAATTAATTAGTCTTGCGGAGGGGGTGGAGGGTTTGGTAGGAACCTGTGTGCACTGCACCATGTAAAACGCGGACTTCTGCACTACTGCTTCTTGAACATCACAAGGTATATAAAAAGTATGTTTCAGAAAACATCATACCCTCCTTGTGGTACTACCTTTCAACAGCAAAGCGATTTGCTACCAATGCATGAGCATGTGTAGAAGATTAGTTTGCATTGCTATACTAAACACTACCACTGTAGTCCCCAGAGGTCACGATCCTATTGGTCAGCACCAAGAATCGCGACCTCTTTGAGGTCTTGTGCTCTTCCTTGCTGTAGAACACAACATGTAAGGTGAATTTGTTTTAATACACTCTGATTTTATTTTAGGAGGGGGTATTTTAACTTATTTCAGGTATCGACACTTTCCCTGGTCTCCTGCGCAGCCGTTATTAGGGGATTGCATTACACTCCAGGGTTTTTGTTAGGGCCGGGACACCGGGACCTTTACTCGGCTATTTTAATTTTTGTCCCGGCTATTTCACGCTCATTTTGTACTAAAACTCCTGTAGAGACGATGGTCAAACGATAATTTTAAATGTGAACGTAAATTACGGTAAAATAAATAAAATGTTGTGTTATTTCTGTGCTATTGGATATGTTTCTTTGTGATAAACTTTGTGCACGTGCAGCTGATTTGGAGTTCGTGACTTGAGACGTTATGAAACAAAACAAACGCATTTATCGGCACTCCCAGTTCGTCATTGAAGTATCAAATAACCTCCATTTGTGAGTAAATGTGTCAAAAATAAACAGTGTTACAAAACCTGGAAGCCTCGCGAGAAAAACAAATGCGTATTTCCGTAGCGGTTTCTCATGGTGTTGCGACAGACAACCGCAATAAATTCAGCTTGTTCCATCGCTACAGTTCACTCTAGCATTTGCTCTCGAGAGAAAACGGTCAAACAGCAGTTCTAATCTTTGTGACGATGTTACGCCGTGCCTTTCTTGGTCTAACAAAGTTAAGATAGGCATGGCATGTTCTGTTGTTCTCCAGTTGTTTTTCATTCAACACCATTTTAATATATTCAGGTTTGCACTGAAACTAAATTTAGAAAACGTGTGCGGTGAAGCGAATCCAACTTGTTTACGTTAGTTTCTACTTTCACAAGCTAGCAAGAGGTCGGGAAAAAACATTCATTTCATGTGAAATCTGCAGCATAAAATTAGAGCTTATGTTACGATAAAACAGGATTCTTAATAATTCATACTGGTTTAGTGGAAATATGTGGAGGCAAAAGTTTTAAAACCCACACGCACTAATTCAATTACATTGAAACAAAGCGTGAATCGACTCATTGCATCGGAGAATTATAAACCAGAATGTACCGATGAAAATTTTAAATGTTGAACGAAAACAACTGTAAATGTTGCTGAACGTTATATGATAAGGAATGGTTGCAACTTTTTCTCGGAAAAAAAGTGGTATCCGATTATTTATGGCAAGAATGCGGACACAACAAAATTTGGCACGCGAGGCAAGCGAGACTTCGTGCCGCCGTACTGCAAAGCCTTTGTTTTTGTTTTTTTTTCTAACGGGTGCAGAAACTGTAAATGAATTTTCTGTCTTTCCCTCCTTATTCCCACAAAATGTGGAAGTTTCTGTCTGCTCATATCTGGCAAGCAAATAGTTGGGAATTATATGCAAAGTCAATGCAGGCTGGGAGTGGAAGGGGAAAGGCAGACCCGCATGACCACCTAAAGGCCGTGGCAAATGAAGAAACGTTTTTCGGGCAAAATTGTTTCCCTGTTTGCCCGAGAACGCAAAAAATGTTTCTGTTTTTTGTTTCAGAAACATGTTGTGTTTGCAAAAAAATTTTTCCAGTTTTCTCGCAAGGTACAGCAATGTGTCCGCAACAATGTGTCCTCGTTTGCCACGGCCTTAAGTGTTGTACATGTTCAGTTGTAGATAACACTCTGCACTATCTGAGATTGTCTCACTAGTTTTCTTATTTAGCGGTCGATTCCCCACCCCGGGCATACAGAAAGAGACAATTCCCCAACCTCGGGACTCGCAAGTATGTTGTTTGTGTAAAATGTTGAAAAAATATTGATTTCTGTACAGATAGCAAAAGCAGACATTTTTAACGAGTTGAACCATGCATTTCCAGGCAAATCCCTAGAGCACACTAGGCTCGATTGCTGCTGTTTTTTTGTCAGGCAAATGACAGAAACACTTCTTCCAACTTAATGCAGAACAACATGCATTTCCTTTTTTCATTTTGGCAAATTTAGGTGTTGGATATAGCTCACAGAAATGCTACGAGCCTCAGACACTCAATGATTTTCATTTGCCAGCCTTGTTGGAATTCCTTTTTCAATCTTTCCAAGAATAGTATTATAAAATAATCTTCTTAAGATACTGCATTGACAGATTTTGTAATTGAGAATCCTTCCAGACTGATCATTTGTTACATCCCTGGATGCAAGTATGGTCTTCTAACAGTACAGTTGCACAAAATTTGCAACCCTGGCAGTATTAATTTACCCTGTCCCAACTCGATCTTTAGTTGTATTGAGAAACATTTGGCCCTTTTAAAATTTGGAAGTTCATGACAGGATGCCAAACTTTTCCAATTTGCTATAATTTAAGAAAATAATGAGTCATTCGTCAGTGGATGAATTATTTGAGGCAGTATTGGATCCCCCACCCTCTGGCACTTAAGGTATTCCTGGAGGCTAATTTGCCCATTTTTGCCTCAAATTGCATTCAAACAATCTTTTAAAGTTATCTTCCAATCTTGATCATATTTACAGATTAAGAACATTATTGTGTGAAGACTTGCTGAATAATAATTTTAAACTGAAAGAATGTAAGGAATGTCTGAAATACGATACTTTAATGAGTGTGGTCAAAACCCTTACATTTTGCTTATAACATTATAAGTCAACACGAAAACTTTTCCCTTTAAAAAGCTTTGGCCAGTAAAAATAAAAGATCATTACCTTCAATCTTGTGGGAGTACGTCACAGAATAGTTCATTTTAAAAAAATTAGGTCCAAATATAAAAAAATGTATCATTGTAAGATTCACGATGCCACTGTGGAACTAAATTTCGATCGCCTTTGATGTACTCCCACAGAAAAGTTCGCCCTTCTGTGTAGTTGAAGTCTGCCAAGTTTTGCGTCTTTCAGATATATCTACAGAAAGTAGTAGCAATTCTCGTGAGCCCACTTTTAAATTGACATGTTTTTTTTGCCAAAAAATCAAGCTAAATGGGAAAGAATTTGCTTTGAATTCCTTTCTTTGAACTGTTTTCGATGGCAGCCATCTTGTTCTTGTCTACAGTATTCGTTTCCAGCGGTAAAACGTTTCAAATGGCCCCGTGTAGGGCCATTTCTTCCTTTTACGGTGGGCTATTTTTTCCGTGAAACCAATCAGTAGCGGCAATTGTAAACAATGACGCCTTTGCATAGCAACGGCACCCCAACCGGTTGGTGTTGACAGCAACGAATGCCAGCGACTCAGACAGATCACGGATAGTCACAGAGAGCACGGAAAGCGAAATCGAGAGAGAAATTATTTAGAGTTTATCATCAGAGTTTTTTATCAGAGTATATTATCAGAGTCTATTACCAGAGTTTATTATTAGAGTATATCTTCAAAGCTAAGTGATACCTCGGAAGAAGGAGTCCGAGTCTGTCATTTCCACGCAAATATCTGTGATGGGAAACAAAGTGCAAGGTTCTGGTGCTACAGGTACTACAGAGAGATGTAAAAAAATTAAAAAAATTGCGGCAATCAGAAAGGGTTGTTCTGTCCTCCAGGAATACCTTAATAGATGATTGGGTCCCTATATAAACAGGGTTGCTACGGTCAGGGAAAGTCAGGGAAAGTCAGGGAATAATTTTCAATTGGGTAAATTTAATATTTTTTCCATATAATTATTGCTTTTTAAAGAACCTATTTCTTTCAGATTATTAAAAGTAGTTTTAATAATTAACAGTTATTCTTCGAGGATGCGCCGGATATGAGATGATATATATAACCAACGAGGCTGTAGGCCGAGTTGGTTATTTCAGCTCGTATCCGCAAAGTCCGAGAAGAATAACTGTTTTAGTAAATAACTCCGGTTATTTATATTCTCGTAGGAATTTTTAAACTGAACACTTGTTCAGTTGCTGGCATTTCAGTTTGACCTAAATGAAGCGATTGTGTGAAAAGGTGGCAAAACCAGCGGTGCATCGCTCATTCTGTAAGTTGAATGAAGCATGTGAGAAAAAGCAAGCGAGGCTAGTGAAAATCTTCGTAAATGTTTTTGGATCAATCACTGCTAAAGTTTTCCCTATCGTGGAAAATCACGGCAAACGATGTTGGTCAACGGGAAGATCCTGTGCATTGTATTTCTTGTACAAGTCAAAACGGACGTAAATTTGACTGGCCTGTCTTGCCGAATCGATTTTGCGGACTGATCATCTGACTGAAAATTTATAACTCAGAATAACTGCGTTGAAACGAAGGTGAGAATCCCTCTGAGGTAAAGGACAAAATAATCTGTCAATTGCTGCACGGATTACAACTGATTGAGAATGAGAGGGACATTGATCTTCGAAGATAAGACAATCGGCCGTCACAAGAATTTGTCGCTTCATCTTCAACATGTTATTGTGCTCGTTTGAAAGATTGGTTCTGCTAGACCTAACAAGATTTGCTCAAGCAAAAGGTAACAAACTTAACAGAATTTTAATCTTAACTTTGTGATGAAACTCTATTTTCACTTTCTGGGCAATATAGTTTTGGTTTTCGGATCTTCCTGTGAACGCCGTGTTAATGCCGCCTTACTCGATCAGTGTTGTATGTTTACCAGCATGCTAATACGATTAAATGTTTCGCATCGAACTTTGTGCTTCTCAGTGGAGTTTGTTTATTCTCTTTAACTAAAAAGTGCTTTTTATATTTAATTACTCTGAGTTGCTTTTGTAGTATTTCTTCTCGCGGCGAGCAAAATTGTAAACACAATCCGTCTTGTTTTCATCGTTTTACCATATTTGGTCAAGTTAAGGATATTGCCTCAGATCTGTAACACAGGACACCAATCAGAAAGCTTGTAAATCAATATCCCGAGGTTGAAAATTTACTAATCAGTGATAGTCAGTGTGTTAGAGTTTTCCTTTTCTCATTACAAGAGACACAATCCATAGGCATACAGGGCGTAATGCAAGGTTTGCAAAGTATTTCAGGGTGATTTCAAACTTCCAACTGGAACACTGATTGCCATGGAAACAGTTTTGCCGCTAGACCTATTATAGTTGAGTGACATTTCCAGTTTTTGTCTTAACCAACGATCATCCACTATATAGGCACCATGTGTGTTCTGAGCAGAACCCTCTGTCCACTTCAAAGGGTTGCAATGGGGATATTTGTTTTCTGATAGAGAGAAACTGGATCCAAGAGGGTTGCCATGGCAATAGCACAGCATTAACAGGATTTTATTATTGCAAATTGTTTGACTGCGTGAATTTCTTATAATAAGGTACATTTACATGCATCACATTTTGATCTTGAATTTCAGATTTGTCCAAAGAAATAAATACAATGTCAGAAGAGTATATGGCTAATGTGCGGAGTATGGATGCTGCTAATAGGACATCACACTTAAAGAAGATTGAAAATGCCTTTGTTAAGAGTCGTGAATATGGAGATGATAAAGTTCAGCTTGCCATGCAAACATATGAAATGGTTAGTACCATAGCTTACAGTAGTAAAGTTTTCAAGATGCAATTCATTTTGATCAGAGACACTTGGCCAAGCCTCGAAATAATTTTCGGATAGTCTCCGGTCACGATGACCGGCCAAATTCATTTTTGCTCGGTCACGTATCGTTTCTGGCCGGTCAAATGTATATGATGAATTACTCTTTTAGGGGCCCATAACTGTTACGAATTTATTCCCCAAGACTCGTTGCTAAGAGCTTACAGCACTTTAAAGTGCTTTTAGTTTACAATAAAAGTAGAATTTAACGGCGAAATGGAAATAAGCTAATTAAGCTTATGTGTATTATCGTTACACGTGCTGTAAGACTTACATGTTAAATATCATCATTCAGTACATTAAATTTGTGTGGGGCGTTCACATGCATGTATAATGCTTTCTGGTGTGACATCTTGATCCTAAAACTTCGTCAGTTATCCGTATTACTTCCCATACCAAGATAAGAAAAGTTAAATCTCTGACATAGTGGGATCGGCAATCCTAGCTAGCTTGGTAACCAGGCATTTTCATTTGGGTGTGCCGGAAGTTAGCGTGGAAAATTGTACATCTTATGGTAAAATTAGAAGGGGCTACCAGTTGGGAAAAATGAACTGGTCCAACAAACCAAACAGGCAATCCAACTAGGTTACGCAAATCATATAATTTATTCCATATCATTATTATTATCCGATCTGAAGAAAAGAACAAAATACATTTCAGAAACTGAACAGGATCCATAGGTTCATAAACGCACGAGTAAAACTATTACAGCTAGAGTTACATCACTGAGAACTTACTTCTTTGACGATGTCTAGAAGGATTGTTTCACGGTATACAACAGTGTACAGGTCAGCAACGGATAAAACAGGTCAGGTAATAACAGAAGACGGGTCAGCGAGACAGGTTAGCAAAACATGCACTTAGCTTCGAATCTAAAATATCTGAACTGCCGAAAAACTGACGTATTCACGTGGCTAAATTGCATAAGTAAGTGTCAATCAAAATCAATCAGGAAATCAAGTTAATAATTCATTATATTGACGAAACATGAACCATAAAGATAATGACCGGAAGTGGGCAAATCCCGATGTCTGTTTCGATGCCCGAATTGTAAATAATGGCTCTAGTTGCATGTCACCAGGATTTCATGTCAAAGTTCCGCAATACACAGCGACTCGACAAATAACAACTGAAACAACTGAACAGCAGGAAACTTAAATTTATTTCGTTTTCAACACTATTGAATTTTGACCGGTCAACATGACCGGCAAGACGAAAGTTTGACCGGTCAAATCCCCAATCAGTCCGGACATTGTCCGTTGACCGGCCGTTATTTCGAGCCCTGCTTGGCAACAACAATTTTAATAATAATACCTTAGTGTGGTAGTTATAGCAAAAGTGGGCCATTGCTTCCAGGTTGATCCCGTGATTCTACCCTTTAACCCATTGGTGCCTGTACCAGCCAAAACTGGCCATGACAAGCAGGACCCTTTGTTCTACTTCTGACATCATCATTTTTGACCAAAAAAGGCATAACTTATACTCAATCTCTGCAGGAGGAAAAAGTCTTTCCAACGATACCCAGATCAGAGTGAAAGAGTTAACTGAGCATGAAATGCACACGGATATGCTTAGAAATTTGATAACGCTGAGGAAAAATTGCCTTGGCTACCCTTGGCTACTCCAAGGCAAGAATTTCCTGTTTGGATGATGTTTTCTCATGAATTCTTGGACTGAAGGCAAGCCCTGTAGAAGGCCAACAACTGCAGCAAAAAGATAACAAAAGTAGAAAAAGGACAAGCGAAAAAAAAGTGAAAATAAACAAAAAGCCTAAAGACATAGGCCATGTTTTAACCCAAAAACATCCAAACTTTGCTTTTTGCGTATGCCCATGAGCATCAATTAAATCAAACTTGATGCCAGTGGAAAGACAGGCATGCTTTTGTGTTGCAAATCATGTTGATGTTTTGAGTAGCTGGGAGCAGATTTTAGATCACAACTCACCATAAAATGGCACAAACATCCAAAAAGTGCTTTTCTCAATAAATACATGTAATATCCATGTATCAGTGGATTAAGTAACTAAGGTTGATTTGCATTTTGTATCTCATTACTGAACCTTGTGTCTGAAAGAATACTCAGCTGACTAGCATTTGGCAACATAGGATTACGCTTACTCAGGAAACATTGCTACTGTACATGTAAACCTGAAACTAAGTGAAAAATGATCAGGCTTGATGTCAGTGAACTCATTGTAGAAATTTCAAAGTTTACATTTCCATTTATGAATTTACTTTTACTGTCAAGGTTGATAAGCACATACGAAAATTGGATGCTGACTTGGCTAGATTTGAATCAGACCTCAAGGAACAGCATGCCAAAGAAGCTGGTTACTCAGACTTTGAAAGTAAGATTTTTAATTAATTTTGTTTCACAATCAGTCAACTGAGGTTACTTTGATCTCTTACTATACACAGTTTTCCTTGTTGTCTGAAGGCATGGCTACTTTCAGTTAAATACCGGTATGTGTTGATGATAATGTATAGAAAAGGATTTTCTGTTTGTTGATAGTTTAAATGCGTTGGTGGTTTTATGGATAAATTAGACAATAGCTAGGCCAGACGCGTATATTGGAAGTTTCAATTGAGATGGACATACAGTAGTTGTGACAATTTTGTTGCGAACTAATTACATCTATGCATGTGTACACATGTACATCTAAGATTGTTGCAATGCCATAATAATTTTGCTAATATTATCTGTGGGGACGTGAACACAAATTATTCATTTCTTGTAGGTGAATCTCCAACACCAAAGCGCAAGAGCAAGTCAAGTATAGTCTTGTTTTATTCTTTTGTTCATAATATTTAGGTGCAAACGGCAGGGCTGAAAACAACTGCCGGACATCGGAAAATGGCCCACCAAAATTTGCCAATGTCTGATTAAAGTGGCCATACGGCCAACAGGGTTTTTACAGTTTTGGTATCTCTATTACATCTAAAAGTGTATTCAAACCAAAAAAAAATGAATTCCGATGCTTGTTGCCAAGCTTTAAATTTCCCGCTTCGGCCATGCCCAATGAGATTGACAGCGTAACGGAAGATTGGTGATGAATGGCATCACTTCAGGAACATCTCAAAGCTTCATGTTTTTATTTTGCTTTCTCGTCGACCGCATCGTTTCACCAACCTCAGTTTGTTTGTTTTTTGTCAACGAAAACTCCTAACCATTACTGAAACGGCAGTGAACTAAACTAGCAGTATTTGGCAATTTGTGACTTGACGTCACAAGCCATTCACAGACCCAGACTCTTTTTTGCACTGACGCACGGTCAACTTCATTGGGCATGGCTGAAGCTGGAACTTTAAAGCTAGATTTTAGGGCGTTAAAATGTCGGAATCCAATTTTTTTCTCAATACATTTTTACACATTACAGAAATACCAAAGCAGCAAACACCCTGTTGGCCGTATAGACACTTTAAATCCCAATAGTCCATTTTACAGTTCTGTGAAATGTAACCAGGCCTCTGTATGAAAGCAAGGCTCAGGGTGACCTTGTCATGATAGAGGCCAGAAACTATTTAGCGTAACTACAAAACAATTTACATATCAAAAGCAAGAGGCTTTGTATCTATGCAAGGTCACCTTGAGCCTCAATTCCTCTCAAAGGCTTGGTAACTAAGCACAGAACTGTAAAATGGCCTATTATGGTGGTTGGACAGAATGTCCCAACAATTTTTTTATGCCTTGCAATGCAAACACCGATGCTTTGCCTTGACAATGCATTATCACACAGTACTGTAATATGACAACTGACCTCACTGTAGTTTTGTCTGATCAACATGGCGCATTAGGTGGACACATGATATTTCACTGGAGAGAAATTATATGCAGCCCTGAACAGGGAGTGTCCCACTGGTTAGTGGGTTGAACTCTTGAAAAGTGGTCAGGGTTTGAGAGCTGGTTTGGTCAGTTTGTTGTGCAAGATGCTTAACTCTTAGTGTCTCGTTCTCACACCCCACCCAGGAATATAGAGCGTTTTCATGTGACGTCATAAAATTCTAAAATCCAAAACCAAAGAGCCACCAGACTTTATACTCATCAGGCATAAGAGGTGCTAAATTTATATCTGTGTACAACTTTTCAGCTCAACAGCATCCTTCGGTTGGAAACTAGCACAATTTGAATTTCAGTGTTATGGCGGTGTGTTATGGCGAGATTTAGCCATTTTAGAAGTTTAAGTATTACGAAAAGTGTTTATATTAACATTTGTTTGTTCAAAACAGCTACCCAGTCGCCTAGATAACCAAAGTAAACTCCAGATGTTTACACTATTTCCGGCCACCATGTTGGTGTTCCACAATTTGTGCGAGGCATTTCGACCAATATCTGAAGTTTGGAACAACGCACACGCCTGAAACTTGGAGAAGTGCTTCTTTTATTTATATTCTATAATGTCGTAGTTTCTTGACTCTGTCCACTAAATGGTTTTTGGTTTATTTTTTTTTTGGTCACGCGAGTGAAAACGCTCTATAAATGATAATTCAGTTAGATGCCAGGGATACCCTAGAGGGAAAAGCAATACTCCTTCATGTACGCCTAAATGCAGACTGTCTTGGCTAATATTACTAAAACTAAATTTTCCATGTTGTAAAATTTGTTCGTATAAAATACTATATAAATGGCTCAAATCAAGAGGTAAATATTATTTGTGAAATTGCTGTAATATTGTAATGGAACATTTTGAGAGTCCTTAGTGACAAATCATTCTTGAAATTGTGTTTTAGGTGGAAGAAGTAGAGGAGGGGGAAGGAAAAAACAAAAAGATGCCGACGAGTCAGCAAGAAAAAAGAAAAAGTAAGACAACTATCGCACATAAACAAAAGATAAGAAAATTTTGCTACAATCAGTGGCAGTCATAATAAAACGCCAGTCTTTAGGAAACAATTAAATTTCATTGATCAGATGAGAATTTAAATGCTACAAAATTTACACGATTTACATTCTAGAAAGTAGTTTGTTAATAATGCAAAATTATATTCCTTAGAACTATCAAATAAGGCTTGTTTATTACATGTTAATTTTTATGTTTGCTATCAATAGGCAGGGTTCATGATATGGGTAGTGGAAAACCTGGAAATAGAATGTCATTAAGTCATGGAATTTAAGTGTGGTTCATGGAAAGTCGTGAAAAATTATGTCAATTAAATAAGTACAAAATAAAATGTTTTATCCTGAAGAAAATGGTAAAGACGTACCCAAAATGAAAGATGATTTCTAAGAAAATGGTCAAATTTAGGTCATGGAAAACTTGGAGAAGTCATGCAAAAGGTCCTAGAAAGTCATCAAATTTCAAAAGCTCAAAGTAGTACGAACACTGAATGGGTTACACTCAAGTTGTTTAGCCTTTCCCATTAGTCGGTGTTGTAAGTTACAATACCACCTCTTTGGAAAAATAATTAATGTTTGGTACAATGTAATGTAAAAATGCAATCTTTCTAATAAATTGTTTGCAACTTTTGTTGTAGAGCTGAGTCTGAAGGCCCCAAGTCACTAGCCATTGCTGTTTCTCTGCTGGCGCCTGAGGTTCAGGTGCTCGACATGCCAGTTGATCCCAATGAACCAACATACTGCTTGTGTCATCAGGTAAGTGATGACAATTAATTTGAATTGTAAATTTTTAAATGAGACATTCATTATCATAGAATTATGTTAATTCATGACACATGAAGCCAGGAATCTTGTTGTTTGAGCAGCTGAAGAGCTGACAACACTGCCTGACGAAGATGGCTGGTCAACCGCCGAGTTGACCGGGATGACTTGAGAAATGGTGGATTGAACAACATTTGTGTCGCTTGTCGCAGCCTGGGAAGACAGGAATGGTAAAAGAGCCACTTCTGAGCTGGTGTTCGACTGACAAGATACCATCACAAACGAAAAGGAAAAAACTCAACAACAACAAGCACCAAAAAAACAATCAAGTAGCGAAGCACGTTATAAGCAGATTCAGCACTTGGAGAAAACTGTATAAGCCCTGCAAAGCCCTGAATGAAAACCCCACTGCGCATGTCCACCCAAACAGGCCACTGGCCAGCATCGGCTTGAGTCTAACTTGGCCGTAATTGCATTTAGCTACATAAAGTTAATACAGAGCTCCTGTTTTTTGTACTGCTCCTCATCTAACCTAGCACCTATAACAGGCTAGTCAGATTGGAAGTGTGTGTACTCCTTGTAGGAGATGCATCACAAATCAATATTCTTTTGATTTTCTTCCAGGTCTCATATGGTGAAATGATTGGCTGTGACAACACAGAGGTATGCATACTATGCAGTCAGTGTACTTTGCAGTGCCTGTCCTGTGTGTGTTACAGTTAGTAAATGTTTGAAGTGTCTAGCTTTCCTGATCCTGTTAGATAGTTCGCATGAAACACCTGTATAGCTTCCCATCCCTGTAGAGTAGCTTTAATCTTAGTCCAATGTGACAGTTTAATGGCTTCAGACAGACTAAATTAAGCCACATTACATGAAAGCTGACTTTTTTTATTTATTGGCACCGTAAATTTTCTATAGTTTTAGGAACATTTCAGCGTGCAAGTATTAAACAAATAGATTCTATGTTGTCTTGGGTCTGTTCAGTAATAGATCACTGGTAATGTCATAATGTGGTAAGAACAAAAAAGTGGCACACAAGGTGATAGGCATATTTCTACATCTTCTGTGATCTATTACTGAACAGACGCACAGCAACATGGAATCTATCTGTTTTTTTATAATGAAGAAACAAAATATAAACATCATCAGTGCGTGTGTGCTTTGATAGATCATAGGTATGAACCGATCAAAATGTGTCCATAATTGCGCTTATTATATAACTTCCGATAGACATTTAATGAGCTTAACTTGCTGTTTCCCTTCTAGTGCCCAATTGAATGGTTTCACTTCCCATGTGTTGGGCTATCGTCAAAGCCCAAAGGCAAATGGTTAGTTCAGAGTTTCTCTTGTTACTCAGCTTCAGGCAATTTCTGTACTGGTCAGTGAATTTACTCAAACATCACAAAATGGGCTTTAAGGGGAAGTATTACATGATTTGGGGTAGTTAAAAAAACCAAAACCACTTTTGTATTTACAGGAACCTAATTTTAATGGATGACTTAAGTTACAATTGCCATGCTAGAGAATAAAGTAAATTGCAGCTGAGTGTCTCCAATCAGTAAATAAAGTGAGTCAGAATGAATCACAAGTTGAAAGTTCTTTCGCTTTGGCTAATGTTTTTCAAGTATTTTCGTTTTTTTTTCCAAACTTTTCTAGAGCAAATCATCAAGTCTTCCCCTTACAAATATTTGCTTTCTTTTCTCACACATTATTCCAAAAATTAATGGCCGCTGATTTATGCACAGACAAATTGGCCCTTGTGGCCTTGTTCAAGATAAGATATTCTTTTGATTTTTGAGCTTAAAAACGAGGCAAGAAGGGCTAATTTGAATACCAATAAAAGAATATTAAGATGGTAGCCATTTTGGGTGTATGGTATATTATGGTATATCATATTAAGGTGTATGGTTTTCTAATATAATTTTGTAGCTTAGACATTTAAGGTATTGTAGGACAAGGTATTATAGGTAGGTATAGGTATATTTATACTTTTTAGGTTAAAATTCCCTTCAAAGCTGTAGAAGAACTCATGAAACACGGAAGAGCCAAAAAGGCATTGGAGGACAAAATTAGCTACATGTATGATTAAAACCATGTTTATGTTGGTTTGTATGAAAATCTCATCCGTAATTCCTGGGAGTCGGTCAGTATCTTGTCATACGAATCCTGTGAATTGACCTGTTAGTTTTCAGAAAGGACTGTTAGAACACACACTTGTTATTCTTGTGTGAAGGTGTCATTCCTGGATGATAGTGTAAGAGGAATGTTTACGTGAAAGTATACATGTACATTATGTTTGGGATCACTGATGTAGTACACCACATGACACATGGTAAAGGTTAAGTCTGCATATGAGCCTAGTGGCCCATCAGGCCAATGCTTATCTGGTTTCCTTAGCATGAAGCGACTAGGAATATTTCTATTCCTCCCTGGATGGGTTACTACCAAATTCGGTGAAGAGAGGCACTGTGAGAGTAAAGTGTTTTGCCCAAAAACACAAGGCAGTGCCCCGGCCAGGGCTCGAGCCTGGACCGTCCAATAGGGAGTCCAGCGGACTAACCATAGACCCTTTTCATAAATGGCTGCCAATTATAAATTCTTTTGTAAATATTAAAATTAGCCTGACTAACCTCGTTTTTGAGTTGATAATTCAAAAGAATTTTACTCCCAAACGAGTTTAGTGAGGCTAATTTGAATGCATACAAAAGAATTTTAAATTGGCAGCCATTTATGAAAAGGGTCTATTAGGCCACTGTGCCTCAGCCTCCCACATACATGACGCATAGTGAAGCTTTTTATTGCAACACAAACACTACTTACAAAACGATAGACCCTCTACTTACAGTATGACAGTCACACTTTTTCTACTTAAAATCCAATACTTCTAGTACTTACAACACAATCTTACACTACTTACAATTCAATTCTTATACTACTCACACTTGTACTACTTACAAAAACACTATTTTGTACTGAATTTGCATGAATAATTTTTTCACACCTCTGTTCCACTAATCTCGTACCTAGTCTCCTACGCAGCCGTTATTAGGGGATTGTGTTACACTCGTCCCCACTAACGTCTGCTTAACCGAGCTCAACATTCCTTTCCGTCGCTTCGCCAATCAGATTTTACCTACTAAAATCCGGAAAGCCGACCTTCACCTTGACCGCCGCTTAGCCAATCAGATTTTACCAACTAAAATCCCCACGACGCTTCTCCCGCCGCGATGCCAGGGACGATTGATTTTGCTCCAAGTCAGAGATTTCTCCGGTAAATTCATTTTAGATGAAAGCAAGTTCTGAATTTGCGAAGGGAAACTTATTTACTGAAGGGAAGTTTCAGTGTCTTCAGTGTGTTCGACAGTCTCATTGATTTTCAGTTTTCATATTTTTCCTCACAGCTCAGCAAAAAGACGTACAATCCAGCAACGAATTACTGAAGTTCAGCCAAATGAAAAGCTAGCCTATGGGTCAAAGCTTCCATGTTTCAGACTCTAAACGACTGCGTAGCGATTTTGGTGTTCGGAAAGATATTATTTGAAGTGTGTGCGCCGTTCATAATCGTCGGTTGTTCAAACCCAATTTTAAGCAAATTGAGGCCTCAAATCAAAGGGCCAATGAACTATCGAAAGGAGAAGTTGAACATATTTTCAAGCCAGCCTTTTAACCCAGCAGCGCTGGACGTTTTAAATCGTTCTGTGGCAAGTTTGTCGAATGAATGATTCAGCGCGGTGAATCCCTTCGATTTGTTCGCTCGTAAATACCACGGATGTGGACCTCTTTGATGATTTCTAAATTAATTCCGCTTTGCGTTTTCGAGTTAGCGAAGTCTGTTGTAGCATTTTATAGCGTTGAAATAAATATTTCTGATCCATTGTTGTGTTCACGGGAGAGAGATCATCTTTCCCAAAATATTAACCCTTCCAACTTATGACAGAATCAGACTCGCACGCTTACCTCTTGTATTCACAATAAATAATATTTTGGTGTTTCAACCATCGAAATACACCAGAGTATTGTCTCCAACAGCGCCGGCGACGAACGGATTCGCGGGAAATTTTATAACGATGGTTTTGAATGCCTACAGACAATGCTGATTGGTTAGTTTGTCTGGCGAGAGACAATGGGAAAGGAATGTTGGTCGCGGTTAAGCAGGCGTTAGTGGGGACGAGTGGTAACGCAATCCCCCAATAACGCCTGCGTAGGAGGCTATCTCGTACCCAGATCTTCTCAACCCTCGGGAGAGCATCTGGTAAAAGCCGATTTTGCTCGCGTCAAATGTGTCAGAAATCTGAAACATGATGCCACTACGCATGCTTGGCAATTTAAGTGGATGGAAAGCTCACTTACTCGTTGCACCTAAGACATCAACTACTTTCCCATACAGGGAAACTCCAGTACCATGGTATTGAGATGGAGTTTTTTGAAGAAAAGAAGTCGACACTCATGCTTTGGTAATAAATTCAAGTCGTCAATGCAGCTGTTAAATGAAAAAGAGCGCGCGCTGTGTTTGACGCGTATAAGCTCGCCGTACGCGCCAGCTTTGCGAAGTTTTCTAGACCTTTCTACGCATCTTCTCTTTCAAATACATATTTATTGACAAACTTTGGTACTTACAAGCCTGATAGTCAAACTAATTCTATAGCTAATTAATTCACTTTAGAAACGTTTAAAAGAAGGAAGTGTTTTAATAGAATTCGTAGCTTTAAAAGCCGCTGTATATTCTTACAAGCTCACGTATGTGAGCGCGTGCAAGACAAAGTTCACTGACCAATCAGAATGGCGAACCGAGGGGACTTGGCCAGATGTTTCCTACAAAGTGAGTTAACATCTGGTTACGAGATTAATGTTCGACTGTACTTTTTAGTCGTAGTTTGGGGAAGTTTCCACTTAGGCTCAAAAATGTAAGTTATTACATTTTTCCGCAATGTGACCTTCTGAGTTATATTTTAAGCAGTTTTTTATAAGAAGGAAAAATAGAAGACTATTATTTCTACAACAGTTCCATATAATATGTAGAGTAATGAAATAACTATGGAATTCTGCAAATTGCACTTCTCAATGACATATTACTGTTTCAGTATATACCAGACCTATGGATAACAAGTCCAAACAGATAATAATTAGCCATTTTTTTTCTTTGAAGATTGAAAAGCCAATCAGTCTGAGAAACACTACCCACTTGTATGGTAGATGCCAACATAAAATACACATAAATAACAACAATAGTGGTCAGGTGGTCATGTTGCTGATTCCTTCTCGTCTGACACTAATGGCGGCAGAAAGTTAGTTAACATTGCACAAACAAAGAAAATTTGATCTATAATGCCAGATGAGCACAATGTGATTGGAACATAGTCCAAGATGTGATAATTCTTTATTCGCTCAATGGCTCGCTCAACATGAATTCGAAACTTGGCAATGCGCCGAGTTTCAACAAGCTCTTCTTCTTCAAATTGACCTTTCCCTTTTAAGAAAGGTGGGATGTTCAACTTCACACCCATAGGTGCAAGGTCATCTTGTATTTCAAACCCACGATCTGCCATTAGCACATCACCCTTAGCCCAGTCCTTGCCAAGTATGCCAGATTTCACTGTCAGATCCCTGTCTGAAATTGACCCACCTTCTAAAGTAGAGACAAAGTTTATGGCACCATCACCACTGATTCCAATTAGGGACTTCAGGGTGTTGTGATTCTTGTACGTTGAGAATGTAAGCTGCTGAGCCTCAGGATTTTTGGGCTGTTCAATATAAATTTCGGTAGCGTCAATGATGCACCTTAATGTTGGACAAAACTCCCTCACCTTTTCAGGTAAGTTTGCCAATGACTGCTCACGCATTGGCCAGATTTCTACTTCTTTAAAGCGGTGAAACATGGCATTAACCCAGGTGGTGATAATTCTGGACACGTGCGATTGAGAGAGCTCAAAACGAACAGCTAAATCTTGTTCAAGCATTCCAACACGCAGCCTGGTCAACACCAGAAGTAGCTCATCTTCAGCGGTCAGTTTCCTTGACGGCCCAGGTTTAGAACCTCCTAAATCTTCATTGTTGGAATTGGAAGCACTTGATGATCCCCAGTAGGTCAGATTGTCCATTCCATCGCCCAAGAATTCCAAAAGGCAACAAAACTGTTCTTCAGTAAAACCGGTATAAAATTTAAAAACCTTTGGATCTTGTCGCAAATTCTTCACGGAGAATATCTTGGTTTCTAAGGCAGCTTCGGCTGTTTTCCTTCGGGCAGTTTCTCTCTCCAGGGATAGTTCCAATTCCTCGATTCTCCTTCTCAACCGTTCTTCTTCAGACTCCTCGATCTCGAGCTCCATGTTGTCATTTTCATATTCTGCAATATCATCTGACGGGTTGTTTACGTTTGAAAGTGGCTGCTTTCTTTCGACCGATTTTCGCTCTGCTGGAAGTTTCCTCGGTGTTTTTTCTTGCACGAAGCAAAACTTTGTGGGAATAGACCCTGGTTTTAAGTTGACACGAGAGGAACCCGGGATTTTTTTAAAGCAATCGGTCTCAAAGTGGTCGCCACATAGCCTCGAGTGCTCATTAACTGGCGTGTTCGTTCGTCGAATTTTCGCGAGCCATTTGGAAAGAAGTTCTTTGTTCTCCAGCGGTAATCGATGCCAGGACTTTTTGATTTTCATGTCTGAAGAGTTAGTACAGCCGTAGGCAATGCACCATTGAGGCATTTGGAATAAAAAGTGAAACCACGGACAAGAGCAACTGAGTATTCTCCCTACACGTCAACAAACCATGCGAAGCGATCACCACCAAGCCTCGGTTTGATGTTACAAGAAATTTTTGTGACGTCATCGCGGATAAGTGCTATTATTAAACAAGACATTATTTTTTATTATCTGTGAGACCGATTCATAGTGAAGTTTCTTTCATGTGCAGTGTAGTCTGTGACAGTCGTGTGATCATTGCAAATAATCTTGAGTGTTGCAGTCCACTGAAAAGGGTGCGACATTCCTACCCCTTCTATTCACCCTAAAATAAAAGAAATAAAACTAATTCAAATTGTTATGTCATTTCATTGGCCTTTTCAATAACATGCGAACTTTGAAAATCAGCGGTTTACGTTTTCACTGCCATCAATCATCTCATTTCTAAGCGTACTGTACAGCCCCCGAAATGATCCCCGAATCAGCCCCAAACTAAAAGTGATCCCTGAAATTATCCCCAAGTAATTTTTGGAATGGATTGACATGGGACTGTGGATTGTGCAATATTAAAGCCCGAAATAAATCCAATAAAGCCAAAATAAATTAATCGGGGCCCTGACTTTTTTTCAGGCTTCTTTATTCAGCTTGGAAATTCACTGCAATGATCATTTCTCACTTTCATCTGCATCTGTAGTACGACTTTAGCAACAACATACAGGCCAGTTTGATAGAGTTATTTTAACATAAATGCCTGTGTAGTGTAAACATTATATTTTTTTAAGAATCTCTAGTCTTATCTTTTATTATCAAGCCTCAAATTTCCTCTATAGTTCTACGTGTAGTTTATTTCTTTTTTTGTTGTTCATCTTTTCGGCTTTTTAAAGCAACATTAAATTATTACGCAATCCATAGTTCCAAGTCTAAACGCCAATCCAATGCAAAAATTACTTGGGGATCATTTTGGGGTTGAGGAGAGCAAAAACTTAATGGAGATCATTTCGGGGTTGATTCGGGGATCATTTGGGCGGCTGTACGTCACTTCTCTTGGGAAACAGAAGCTCATTGTAACCGGTTCAAAAGGTCACTCCTGCCGGTTGTGATGGTGTATTGCAATCCATTTTGCTTGTTTCTGCTTTTCCAAGGTCCGTTGGCTGTCGCTATAATTATGATTGATGGCAGCAAACAAAAACAAGTCATTTAATGGGTTTTGAACTTCAGAGTTGGTGTGAAAGGCGTAATATTGAAATTCTAATTCAAGAAACAATTTAATGGCAAGACGGCAAATGACTAAAATACAATGTCAAGGGTACGCAGAACGGAAAAATTAACTCACTTAAAATGTTCACTGATATGCGATTTTTTTTTCGTTTCCCTTGCAGGTATTGTCCAAAATGTTCTCAGGAGAGAAAGAAAAAGTAATTATAGTCAAGTGGATAGCTACTACTGGCGCGTGTATGCTAACAATGTCATAACACTGCCATGTGCTTTGCCAGGCCACAAGCACAACTCATCTTGTATTAGTATGTATGATCACTGAATATGGTTGTACTGGATGAACCTTTATCGGATTATTGAAAAACCTTTGTATTTATACCTTAGACAATGTCAAGGATCGTTTTGTTTTACAAGAGGCCTATAACCTCTGATTGGACAGAATTGCCGTGCATATTTTTACATAATAATCATTGACCTGCCAAGGTAACTCAAGCGTTCATCTCTTGACGTTTGCATTGCTTTTCCCTTTTTACTTTCATACTCATACTAATACTCAATTTTTCTTGGACAAGTCTGTCCAAGGGGAAAAGGTGCAGCGAGGTTATCCCTATGTTAAGCACCAACCCGATCTCACCATCCTCAGTCTTTATAGATGTGATCTCTTTCTCAGAACACCTACATAATATAATAACATAAACCCATAGGCGTTTCTGATGTGTACTCGATCCAGTTCCCCGTTAAACGTCATCAGAACGGAGTTGAAAATATCATGAAAATTACACCTATTATTCTTAGAAGAAAATTTTAATTCCGAAACCAGTTTATATGTAGATAAATTTCCTATTTACGAGAGAAGAGCCGTTCTTTTCAAGGACTGTATTATCAGATTATTTCTTGTTGCTTTGCAAAACAGCTTTGAAGGACTGTTTTTTTTTTTAATTTGCGTAACTGGCCTTTAGCGAACGGCGCAGTACTCTGTAAATATTTATTGAATAAAGTAAACAAAACTTAACCTTATAACGCATCAACTCCCCTCAACTGTTTGTGACGACCCAACGTATATGAAATAATTCGTATATGAACTGTGGATGTAGATGAATGCGAGAAATGATTATCGTAGTGAATTTCCAATTTAAGCGAAACCTGAAAAAATCCAGAGCACGACTTCAACCTACCAATTCCCAGTGTCAGCATAAATCCTTTATTTCCTTCATTGCACGGTGGCAATTGCCAAATGCAGAAGGAACAAAGTTATAGTACCCTTCGATTCGCAATGTAAGCAGCTGTTCCACTGCACAGCAAAGCAAATTTCGTAAACTTTAGCAGACATTTGTTTCCCCGACATTCCTTTTAACCCAGAATGATCTTATGCTCCATGGTGAAAGTTTTGAGAATTTTGCTCCCCGAAGTTTGATCTGCATCCGGAAAGATTTTTGATTTTTATATTAAATTTCCTGGCGGACTTAGCTTTGCATCCAGATATGACTGATGAAGGTGAACCAAATGGCGAAATTTGTGAGAAATATGCTGCCCAATGAGAGAGCTCGCATCCAGGAAGATTTACGGTATGAGTACATAAAGCCCTGAGCAGTTGGCTCCCCCGGAGTTTGGTCGCCATGCAGAAAGATTTTAGAGGATAACGCCATGGTGGCATGTGAGCGATTTGCTTCCCGGAGTTAGCTCTACATCCACAAAGATTTAGGGGCTGACCTGATGTGGGCATGTTAACAATTTGCTCATGCATCCACAAAGATTTAGGGACTGAGCCCATGGTAACATGTAAGCAAAATTACGAGTTTGTCCTGCTTATAGAAATATTTAGGGGCTGACCCTGAGGATGACTACATGGTAAATTTGATGGGACATATGCTCCCCGAATAGTTTTCCCATCCAGGAAGATTTACGGTCTGACTATATAGGTATGTGGGTAATTCCTTGCCTGGCGTTTGCCCTGCATCCAGAAAGATTTAGGGACAGACCCATGGTAACATGCGAGCAATTACACTCAGGACTTGGCTTTGCATGCAGCATTATTGTAAGGATGGCCCCGCAGTGGCATTTGTGAGAAATATGCCCGGTACGTAGAAAAATTTAGGGGCTGACCCTTTGGTGGCATATTAACAATTTGCACCCGGATTTGGCTTTCCATCTCGAATGACTTTGACGAAGAACCCATGGTGAGATTGGTGCGTAATGCGCTGTATCCAAACCGGAATGGTATGGGGCTGACCCCATTCTGAAATGCGAGTAATTTCCTAGCCAGAGCTTGCCCTGCACCCAGAAAGATTTAGGGGCTGCCTCCATGCTGGCGTGTAATCAATCTGCATCCCTGCTTAACTTTGCATGGAGAATAATTTTGAGGATGACTCCCGTGGTGACATTGATGTGAAATATGCTCTGGAAAGTTTCATCTGCATTCAAAAGCGGTTGCTGTGAGGCTTACTTGTCAGGGTTGTGAAATATGCCACGATGTTTGCCCTGCGTCCAGAAAGATTCTAGGGCTGACCCCATGGTGGAATATGACCTATTTCCATGCGGATTTGCTTTGCAAACCTACGGTGAAATTGCCGATAAATATGCTCCCAGAAGAACGGGTTATGGTGAGGCTTAGTTGTTAGGGTTAAGTTCAGCATAGGGGTATGGTTAGGATAGGGTTAGGGGCGGCGCAAAAGGTGACGTTAGGATTTTGTTTTCCTGAATTTGCATTGTATCAAGAAAGATATAAGGGATGTCCCATGGTGAAATGTGAGCAATTGGCACTCGGGAGTTTGCATGCAGAATGACTTTGAGGATTACACAGTGATGAAATCTGTGAGAAATATGTTGCCCCTTCCCGGATTTTTGCCCTGTATCCAGAAAAATTTAGCGGCTGACTCCATAGTGATATGTATGCAATTTCCTTCCTGGAGTTTGCCTTGAAACTACATGTATCGAGTTAGGAAATGACAACATAGTGGCATGCAAGCGTATAACACTCACGACTTTGGTTTACATGCACAATGATATTTAGGATGACACTGGAGCTGCGACATTTGCCCTAAATCCAGAAAAATCTAGTGGCTAACCCCATGGTGGTATGTGAGCACTCTGGATTTCGCTTCGCAACCACAATGCTTTTCAAGAAGAACCCATGGAGAAATTGGTGGTGGTGGGAAATATGCGCCCGGAGGTTTCCTCTGCATTCAGAAAGGTATTGGGGCTGACCCCATAAGGACATGTGAGCAATGTCCTGTACGAAGTTTGCCCTGTATCCAGAATGATTTCGGGGCTGACTCCATGGTTGCAGGTGAACAATTTGCATCCCGGGCTTTCATTGCACGCAGAGTGATTTTGAGAGTGGCCCATGTTGAAATTTGCGAGAATAGAACCTTTGCAGGATCCGGTCAATGGTACAGCTTGACGGCAAGCTTATCGAGGGGGGTGAATAGGGGTACGCGAATCCGCCAATCCGTGCTATTTTTTGGCCAAATTCGTCAACCCGCCACTATTTTCGTTCAAATCCGCGTCCACATTCCTTGAAAAGTTCCCACTGAAAGGACGGTAGATGTTGTTTTGATGGCAATTTTTTAAGTGGTTTCGTTTCATTGCTTCTTTTTGCGGCAATCCTATTGTAAAGCGATGGTTTGGATGTCGTCCAAACAGAAAATGGACAAAACGAGAACACTGAGCCCAAGACTGAAGATACGCCAAGGACACGATCCGAGCTTCATGGCATACAGAGTCCGGAATCCGAGTTCAAATTATCAACTAATCTGTGATCTACTGCATTTTCGAAATCCGCGAATCTGCTTAATTTTTCGATGAAACCCGCAATCCGTGTGCTTTTTAAGGCTAAATTCGTTGATTCGCGAACCTATTCCCCCCCCCCCCCCCCCTCCTTATTATTATTCCCGCTGGGACAGCCAAGCAAAAGGACTTATGCGGGAATAATAATAAGCTTGCCATCCAGCATGGCGGATTTTGTACCATCTCTCGAATCTCTTTGCGGTGGCCAATTCACATTATCAACCCAGTTGATAAAACCAGATTATATTGTTATACTTCCCACCGACGCAGCACCACAGTTTCTTTAGAAACGTATAATAATAATAATAATAATAATATAATAATAACTTTAATAAATACTCCTAAAAAGGTTTTTCAGTACCTATTTACAAATGAAAATACAAACTATATCTAACAAATATTGTCATTCAAGCTAGTACAGTCATTCAATCATTCATTCATTACAAGTTTCAGGGCTTTCTTGAAGGCCTTTACAGTTGTAGCGTCTCTCAGATCTTCGTCTAACATGTTCCACAGAGATACTGCTCTATAAGCGAAGGTCCGTTGGCCGGTGGCTGACCTGAAGAATGGGATTTCGAACTTCTCATTATTACGGGTTGTGCGATTATGTAAAGAAGATCGTTTTTTAAACTTAGCACAAAGATATTCAGGAGCTAAATTGTTGGCACACTTATAAGCCATAACGGCATCTCTGAATTTGAGCATCTTACTAACTGGAAGCCAGTCGAGTTCATCAAGTAATGGCGTCACGTGGTCATATTTCCGTGCGCCGCAGATGATTTTGCAGGCGAAATTTTGAATGAGTTGCAGTAATATGATTAATGTACATTAAACTTTAATTTAAAAATCTTTGTATATTAAACGGGAAAAGCCCGACCTGAGGATCATCAGGTCAAACATTAATTTTCCGTTTTCCCTATTGGTATACAGGCATTCTGTAGTTTCGTTAAAGTGCTATTACTACGATCAAATTTTCAATATCCATTTTTTTATATTTTCGTGAACAATACGAATTTGCTAGGTATCTTGCCACATGCCAATCCATTACAAGGATTAGAAGTTATCCTTTTGGACTTCTATTTCCGAGAATTTACGGCCGCTATTAATTTTCCTTTTTCCAAGGCTTGGTTGAAAATTTGAGAAAATGACGTCATTTTCTCAAAATACTTCACGGTCTCAAATTCTAAGAACAATTGGTACAGGAAATTGCATCAAGAAAAACAAAAGCCTTGAACATTAATTTAGTGGCATGTTCTGTACTAATTGTTATTATAATTTCAACCCGTGAGTTATTTTGAGAAAATGAGTTCTCAACCAAGCTTTGGAACAAGGAGAATTAATGGCGGCCGTAAACTCTTGGAAATAAAAGTAAAAAAACACGACTTCTAGAGTTTGTATCTGATTGAAATTTAGCAAGATATCTACGAAAGCCGTTATTGTGGACGAAAATCAATGTAAAAATATAGATATCAAAAATTTGGTCATTGTACTACTTTTAAAACGTCCATATTGATGCATCGTACTGTTTTGTTAGTTACTTAGCTAATGAAAAGATTACTTCAAGTTTATTGGTTTATAGTTTCTTTTATTGTTTCCCACTGTTTCTACACTGAAATTGTGGACGGATTTTCCTTTTCAGTTTTAATCCAGGACTGGCTATTACAGATCTGAAGAGCAACAAAATAAACCATACATAAACGTATTGCAAATATATATGAGTGGTGATTTATATGACACAAGGAAGATACAGCTTGCGATGTGTTACCTTTATTGAACTCGTGGATAGGGCAATTGTGGTCATTTAGTAAACTCAATATACGAGTAAGCATTTTCACGCTTTATTGGCGCAGTCAGGTTTGCAAGAACGTGAGAATTAACTTTGAATTAACACTATAATCTATTTATCTTTCTTCGGGTGACAGTTTGTTCCGATAGAAAACCACGGAAATTCGTGGTCTTACATTAAATCTTGTTGTACACACTCGCTTCACCGCTGAATAAAATAGGCCCATTGCACGACCCAGTCACATGGTTACAAAATAACACGTCGCTGGTGAGCAAGTTACGCTCTGGGACATGAAGTCGCTTTGTTTTGGATGTCCCAGCGCGTAGGTTGCTCACGAGCAGGGTGTTATTTTGTACCATGTGACTGTGTCATGTAATTAATTTTTCCATGGTTTATTTGCGTCCCCATCCACCGGGTCTTCTGCCTCCATAACCACCAGGTCTGCCACCTCCATATCCACCAGGTCTGCCACCTCCATATCCACCAGGTCTGCCACCTCCATATCCACCAGGTCTGCCACCTCCATATCCACCAGGTCTGCCACCTCCATATCCACCAGGTCTGCCACCTCCATATCCACCAGGTCTACCACCTCCATATCCACCACCACCGCTTAATCCTAAGAAAAAAATCAAGACATACACCAATTAATGAAAACAAAGTAAACAAAAGGAGCATTCGAAAACTGCATGCAGTCAAACCTCCGTTAGGGGATGATCCTTAAAGTGGACGCGATCCCACTTTGGACTTCCCAATTTTATTATATTTTACCTCAATTATTGAGCAGTTAACTGTAGCTAGACACCGGAAGAGAAACATGTCCAGTTTAAAAAAATAAAGCTACGCAGCGTTTGATCGCAGACAATCACAATTGTTTTTCTTGTTTCGTGCTGAATGCGATGGCATAATGTCAATAATGTAAATATAATACAAAGAGGGCCTTGCGAAGAACAGAATGAAATTAAATAGCCAGGCTGAGCTTAATAACATATTGCATCATTGTTTTTGATACCAATCTATATAGATTATGTGATCATTTTAGTCTTATTTCTGTTATATTTCACGCTAAATTTTGGGACAACTCTATAAAGCGTTGTTCGCGAGCGTTTCGTTTCTTCGCGTGCCCCACAATCTGAGAGCCTGAAACAGGCTATAAAGCGCCGAGTTGGCTTCGCGCTCATCAACTATCACGCGATAGAAATCGGGAGTGGATGATCAAATGATGTGCAGTAGCTGAAGGTCGGACAACAAATTGGCCACACTTTTTCGTTTATCCGATGTTTCGAAGGCCGTTTTGAAAAAAATGGATAATTTCCCGAGAAGAGTAAACATAACATCACAGTCGCCGTTCCGTGAGTTTAATACACAAGTGAAATTCAGTAGATAAATAATTGGAAACTGAATTATTTGGTGGAAAATGAGTAATTCTACTAAAGCAATTATATATTTCACTCTTGGTAGTTGATTCACCCAGAGTGGGCAATCCTGGGAGACCAATCATTTTCTGACGGATAAAGATGCCTATTGGTGTGTAGTATATACGATATAATTCATATTTGAACTGTGGATGTAGATGAAAGTGAAGGATGATCACAGTGAAGATTCGCACCCGTGACCTCCGCGATGCCGGTGCGATGCTCTACCAATTGAGCTATGAAGCCACATATTATCGAGTCAATAAATTAAATATGCCAATTGCTGTATAGAAAAGGAATATGTTGTATTGATCTGAGATAGCTTTCACTAAAACGGGATTGGCTTGAGGTCTAGAATACGCTAAATATGTGAACGTTGTTCATTTACAAAGGTAGAAATTCTGGCATCTCGGTTCGCATCTATATCAGTAAAGCTGATCTCACCGCCGCTTCCAGATCCGCTGTTACAGGTTTTGCAGCTTTTCTTGCAAACATCTATCAGAAAACAAAAATAAAGAGAATTCTATTATCTTTTATTAGTTCAATTATACTAAAAACGGCTATGATATTCATTTGCGCAGCCTTCAACAAGTGAAGGAAGGGGACGGGTGCGATTATGGTTCATGGTCGGGCACAAGATGTATTGGAGATAATTTGAGTTGTCGAAGTGTCGTTAATTTTGGACCCTTTTCATAAATGGCTGCCAATGTAAAATTCTTTTGTATGCATTCAAATTAGCCTCACTAAACTCATTGGGAGTAAAAATTATTTTGATATCAACTCAAAAACGAGGTTAGTCAGGCCATAGTTAATGGTCACGCTAATTTTAATACTTGCAAAAGAATTTAAAATTGGTAGCCATTTATGAAAAGGGTCTATTAAGAGCCCGAGTGTGCGACAAATGCAGATCTGAAGGCTTGCAGAATTTTTTAAAGCAAAGATCGCGTTTCCAGTACCATCATTGATAGCTAATCGTAAACAGGCTAAGCCAACCGCCACCGGGGTAACCCAAGTGCTGTTCAGGCTATCCGGTGATATTCAGATTAAATAAATAATGGAGAAAATTTCAGAGTACTGCGTGGCACTTGGATGGTTCAAATTATTGCCCGTGTTGCATTAAAAATGGAAAAGGCGCCAAAAAAGTTACTGAACCAAACGTTTCAGTGGTGTTTAAACGTGTGCGCGAAACGACATCAGATACGCGAGTCGATGTTCGTAAGAAATGCACGCGCACGTAATATTGCAAAAAGAGAAATTTTAAAAATGTTTACTCCCCTAGATATTTCGGCTAGCCCGAGTGCCAGTCGGCAAGGCTGCAGCCTGCATTTGTTCTAGTACTTCCAGCTTACATCAAGCCTAAGGTTTACTTTGATTTGAGTGCAATAGATGCTGATTTATCTCTGCTAACCTTTGAGCTTGTAGAGGCGTATTCCTTGTCTTCCTGCAATTTTTTCGCAGCCTCCTTCTGGAGCTTTGGTTATCCACGGGCATTTATAGGGATCATTATCCTGGCACTGTGAAGTGTCAACTGTTTGATAACAAATAAAGAGAACAGTTGCAAGTGGGCAGCTGATTACCATAGATTGCAATTTATGGTTGTTGGGATACTTTTTTCCAGCCCTCTATAACGACTTTTTGTATTGTTTTTGAAACACCGAAGTTGTTAGCTCTAAACTGAAAGGAAGTTTAGTAGCACAAACTACTGTAAGAATTAACGAGCGAAAAAGTGCCAAGGCACTTGCTGTATTTCCATGATGAAGCTCTCGAGAAGCATCAATTTCAATACAAACTTTCCTACTCCAAATGAAGTATCCTCCGCTTTTGGGAGTCATTCGCACCGGTATTCAAATTAAATGAAGACGCCTTACAGGCTGTATTCGCGAAATCCTACATTGGATATGTCTTCCGACTTTCCAAGATATGTACTAAGTGTTATTTACGAACAATATCTTCTGCTTGCCCTAGTCATGTGAAAATAAGCTCTGATTAGCGCTCTCTTTATCCGTGTTTTCCGTCATGGACTAACTGAACAGGTCTCGTCAACTCAGTTTTATACGTTTTGTGTTGTAATGTTTCACCAACAGGGTAACTCCACATTTATTCCACTACACAACACCCCCGATCTATAATTCGTTATCGGGCTTTACCGTTGCATCTTCTACAGCTCTTTTTACAGCGACTCCACAAATTGAAGTTCTGGTGATATGGGGCCCCAGAGGCTTGCTTCCAACATTGTCCTGCAGCCGCTAGATCTGGACAGTTACCTTGGCTATCTTGACAACTTTCTACAGGTTTTAGGAGTAGAATGGAGCAAGGAATTACATCAAAATTGTGTTAATTTGTTTCGCCATTAGTTTTCCTATATTGAAAACAGGAAAGGATTCAAAGGAGGAAATTCCCATATCAGCCTTCTCACTACCTCGGCTGGGTTACATCGTCATCACGCTATTAATTGACGTAAAGCATATTAAATAATGCATTTCGTCACTTTGACGATCATTTTTCACTTCCATACACGTTTTTCTTTAAGTTTCAGTGCATTGAAATAGCTGTTTTTAGGTTCACATGGACCTTTCCCTCCCCATGTACCTTATTCCCAGATAGGTTTATTTTTAGGGTTATTTCTACTTTTGATAAAACATGTTGTTGCGTTTGTTGCTATTAACGCCTTGCGGATTAGCTATATATTCTATATAATTAACTGTTGTCAACTTACCTTGTCCTGGGCAAAGGTTGGTGTTGCAAGCTGTTTTCTGTTTCCTTAAATGTAAGCTGTTTCCTGGACACTGTCTTGAACGAACTTTAAACCCTGTTCCACAGGTTTTGCTACAGCTTCCATAAGATCCCCATGAACCACATGATCCTATCCAACCATATTAATTAAAACAAGAATGGTATGTTATGATTCTGTTCATTATTTTCCTTCCTTGGCATTGGCCCAAACCTACCGCGTGACCTACAAATAATGGTCTGCTAATAGAGTATTAACATGACTTTGAGGGATTTTTGTTTATTGTTTATTATTTTTTATTGTTTATTTTGTCGAATTTTGATAAGCATAAGATGCAACTGTGTGCAAAGTTTAAACAATTCTGTGGAGGGGGTTCAGAGCCACCCTTAGGGTGGCTCTGAACCCCTCCACAGCATTTTTTTAATCTTTGCAAACAGTTGTATCTTCTCATGCTTATCAAAATTCGATAATAAAAAAATGGGGGTCACCGAGCTCGTTTTTGAGTTATTAGCAGTTAAAGCTAAAGTTGAGGGTGTTTTTAGCGGGTCATATTGTTTCTATGGTAACCTATTATGTTACGGAAATTATAACAACGTGTTCACCAATAATTTGGCAGTTTTTGATACCATGATTGTAGCATCAACTGATAGAGTGGTTATAATGACGCCTCAGAATCTCAGTCTTGGGTAGTGCTGGAAACTGTTTTGAGCCACCTTAACGCGCCTAAGACGAATTTTGTTTTTGTTTGTTTTAGTTTACCTGGTTGTTGATTTTCACATGCCATACTCATAATATCCTCCAATTTGTTGATTAGGTCGCCGTATGAACGCACTTGAAGAACATCCTCCCTGCTGCCTGCTATTTCTAAAAGTTCTCCGTAATGAATGCCACTTCCAATGCCGACAGCAATTCGTCTGACCCCAGCATCCTTAGAATATTATAACAGTATACATTTTACGGAAGAGTGCTGGTTAAATTGTCCCTCCCACCTGGTAACATGGGAGAAAGCCCCTGGTTATAAGCTCCCGTTGTGTACGCCAAGGGCGTAGCCATGGGTGGGGGGGCCTGTGGGTGGCGGGGGCCTTTGGAGATATTTTTAAGTAAATAAGTGAAACACAGTGTGGAGGTTGACATGACAAACTGGTGAGCACAATGGGTGTGACCCCCCCTTTGAATAAGCCCTCTTCCATCTAACTTTTCTTCGTCAGCGTTCTCACGACCTCACAGAACATTGTAATAGAAATAGAATCAGGCAATGAATAAAAGGTTTCCAAGTAGAGTCTGCTCCGAACATGTTAATGAGTAGCACTCTTCGAAAACACAGTAATATATCACTCATCAAAGCAAGTTTACACGGTTTGTCTTGAGTTTATTCATGAACGTTCCTTATGACGCTTATAAGTTCCGGGATATATTATTCCCTGAGAAACATATAAGCCCGTAATCAGATATGTTAATTACATTCTGTTCGTTGTTATTCAATAACATTGCATGTGGCTATTGTATGGATGGATCAGATTGGCGGACAGAATCACAGATAGATGGACGGATGGTCCGGCTCGGACGAATGGCCGGGAGAGGAAGTTGAATGGATGGGTGGATGCGTGCGTGCATTGGTTAATGCATGAGTGAGTGGTGGGTAGATGAGTGGATGCACCCATTGATAGATGGAGTTAATGAAAATACCAGCGTTAATACCTGTAATGGGGGCAGAACTTGAGGAAATGGTTTGCTTCCTTCATTTGTGTCTCCATCAGTAAGTACAATCAACACGTTGGGTTTATCTGGCCTGTCTCCGCTCTCCTCCCAGCCAAAGAAATCTTCTCCTGCTAGTGTCAGGGCTCTGTCTGTGCGCGTGCCACCTCGAATATGTGGCAGGTCTCCAATCTTGTTCTTCAGCGCGTTTACATTTTGAGGATCTGTAAACCTAAAATAGTTAGCCGGTTACTTAATATTCATGGCGTAAAGTCTGCATATGAGCCGACAGAGACTATTTCTACTCCCCTCTGGATGGGATGCTAGTCCATCGGAGTGTTACCCCCAGCAGTAAATTCGCCGGTACCCATTTATACACCTGGGTGAAGAGAGACACTGGGAGTGTCTTGTCCAAGAGCAGAACGCAGTACCCCGGCCAGGGCTCGAACCCGGACCGTCCGATCAGGAATCCAGCGCACTAACCATTAAGCCACCACGCCTTCCATATTTCGTGGTATAGATTTTAAAAACTAGTACTCAGGTCTTGTTTGTTTGTCAAGCCGAGGTTGGAACATGTAACCAAGTGACAGTCGTGCGAAGCACCGATATACATACAGACGTGATAAGTTGTGGTGGGTTACGTATTGTTTGAATCACCAACCTGTAAACAGTGTGGGCCTCCCAGCTGTATAACAGGATGGCCATATGTGTACCAGCTTCTGATATTTGCAGTCGTTGAGCTAAGTTTTGTAAGAAACCGAGCGCCTTTTGATAGTCATATGGTTTGATGCTGTTGGAGGAATCTAAAATTATGCCCACATCCAAATGTTCCTTGCATGGACGAGGTGGCAGAGGCGGGCCTAAAACCAAACGGAAGAAAAAAGTTCGTTTGTTAACTACAGCGACCCTCAAGGAAGCTTGAGAAATGTTCCTTATAGGTACCGTGTTAAGGTATAGTTTGAAGATTTTTCTAGCATGAAGTGATTCCACTTTATTCTTTTATTACTGATGGATAGATTACTACCATCACAGGCTACCTTAACAGTAAACCTCTTATAGCTTGTCAGTTTTTACCGGTAGCATTTGACTCTTCAGGACCAGGTCGCATAACGCTATATCCAACACTTTTCACCTTGGACGATTGGCTTTAACAAAATTAACTACGCTGATACACTAATAGCTCAATGAATAACGATTGATCTGATAACCACCTGCCATAAGTCTTTGTAAAGAGCGTAGGCCGCAATTAGAGCGCTTTTGTTAACTTTATTACACCTTCGAAATTACTTCACACATCAGGACCGTTTGATTGACAGCCACCGATTCATTGCCGAGAACAGTCGGAAATCCGAAAGCTTAATCTAGCCATTACTATTCCGCGTTGGGCACTGCAAGTACATGTCGCGAAAGACAATAGAATTCTGCGCGATGTAGAGGATTATAATGAAGGGTATTTCGCTGGTTTCATTCAATCGAATAACCAAAGTTAAATTAGAACAATTTGATTTCCTTGAATTCCCAGTTTTGCCGAACATTTGAGCGGCATAACCTTAAGGTTACACAATACCTTCAGAGGGCTGCTTTTGGCGAAAAAAAATTTTAACACCAAAAGGAAAATTGCTTTAAAATCTAATTTTTCCAAAAAAATGAAATTAAAATCTTGAAACCTGCGCGTTACATAAGCGTTTCCCTTGAGACCCAATTAATTCGGCGGAACGACTGTCTGTTGTCTTCTGCTTACCGGCGTCTTTCTTTCACGAAATGGACGAAGAGCAAAGCAGCTACTTTTTCCCAATTCTACAATTCAAATCCTTTCCATTGATATATATTTTGTGGTACTTTCTTTGAAAACAACGCAGGTAGGAATTTTTTCTGAAGGACACCTGTGAAGGTATTGTGTAACCTTAAGGTGGGACTACACCTAAAATTTGACTACAAACTGCAATTTTTGTTTCTGGAGAAATCTGAAACTTCAGGCATAGATGAAAGCCATGGCGTGAGTTTTTAAGACTAATTTGCTTTATTTTGTTGCCTACGATAAGTTTTCTACAAGCTAGTAAACATTACTTTTTGGTTACCATGGCAACGCAACTTAGCATCTTTCAGTTTTGCTCCAATTTGAAGCTCGAAAGTCCATCCAATTCCTAGAATTTCCTTAGTATTTTCAAGAGGAAGCTATATAACGCCTTATATGAAGTATTGCCAGTCGGAGGGGGCATGGGATTGAAAGCTGGCGTGTTTTAACTGTGGAGGTACTGTGAGAGCGAGATTCGAGTTTTATATCGGCGAAGTTTTTGTCTAAAATGCCAGGAGGAAAGAAGAAAACTGTATATAGAAGAAAGCGGAAAGGAAAGCCTTTTACTGGAGTGCAGAGATACGCAAAGAAAGCGAAGAAAATGGCGCGTGCGGATAGAGAAGAAGTCACAAACTCAGCGTCGAGTTCACCGCGTGATGAGGATCTGTCAGATGTCGAAAGTCTGGAAAGTGCTTCCATCAGTGCTTCGAGACTCAAAATGAGAACAGAAGATTCACCAGATAGCTCATCAAAGTTTTGTGATGTAAAAGATTTTCAGGGAGAGGGATACAGACTTGTAGACCTCAAGAAATTAAATGCCACATTGTCTGAAGCACATGTGTGCGAGGAAGGTGAGAAAACATATAAGTAAACATCTGTTTTGCTATTAACCTTTTCTTTACTGTTCATGTCTCGTAGCATATGTTAGTAACAGTGTGCCGTTTTTATTTTTTTCTCTAAGAATGTTTATTTTTACTTTTCTTCAGTACTATCTTAATTGTTTTCATTGATTAAATATTACAGTTGTAACTGTCTGTTGTGTGGTACGTGGTGAATAAATATTGTGACTCATAAACATGTATGAGAATGCACAAAATAACTTTAGTCCATCTGTTATTATGTTCTAGGGAGTTTAACTCTGAAGGAGAATTCTTCTGGGAGAAATGGGCTAATGGCAGACCTTCCTGTGGAGTGTAGCTGCTGCCTTGAAGCTACACCATTGAAAACATCAGATACAATAACAAAGAGAGGGCAATCTTTTGACGTAAATCGTCGTGTAGTCTATCATTCGCTGGAGACAGGAGGTGGCTATGAAGCGCTAGCAACCTTTTGCAGCATCATGAACATGCCATGTATGTCACTAACTGCTTATTACAAACAAGTAGACACAATACTTGAGGCTTTAGAAGCTGAAGCCAAAGATGAAATGACACAGGCAGGGATAAGAGTTCGCGAGTACATCCTGAAGGAAAGTGGAGATGAAGTCAGTGATGATGTAGTCGATGCAGCCGTTTCATTTGATGGCACATGGGCGAAAAGGGGGTTTACTTCTCTGACTGGAGTTGTTTTTGTTATATCTGTAGACACTGGAGAGGTTCTTGACTATCATGTCCTTTCAAAAGAATGCCGAAAATGTACCATGAAAAGGTCTCAGTGTCAAACTGACGAGGAGTTTGAAACATGGCAGGTTGAGCATCTTGCTTCCAATGAGTGTGACATTAATTTTAATGGAAGCTCACCTGCAATGGAAGCTGAGGGTGCCAGAGTTGTTTGGAGTAGATCTGTGGAACTGCATAAAATAAGGTATAAATGGATGGTTTCTGACGGAGACAGTAAGGCGTTCAATAATGTAGAGAATATATATGGCGATGACTGCAAGGTGGAGAAGCTGGATTGCTGATTGTGCAAAAACGCATGGGCAAGCACCTACTAAATCTTAAAGCAAGAACCAAAGGAAAACTTGAAGATGGCAAACCCATTGGAGGACAGGGCCGACTTTCTGAGAGCCGCATCAAACGCCTTCAGAAGTATTATGGTCTGGCCATTAGACAAAACACCCTAACTAAAGCAAACCCAACAGAAAGAGAGGTTGATGTTGCTGTTTACACCATGAAGAAAAATATCATTGCCATCCTCCACCACAGTGTTCAGTCACAAGATGCTGCTAAACAACATCGCTTCTGCCCTGTTGGTGAGGATTCGTGGTGTAAATGGCAACAAGATTATGCCACTGGAACAAATACTTATGAGCCAGGTGACTGTTTGCCTGAAGTGTTCTTTGAACTGCTGAAGCCAACATTCATGACACTTAGTGAAACTAAGCTGCTCCAAAGGTGTGTGCGTGGTGCCACCCAAAATCGTAACGAATGCATCAATGGACTGGTGTGGGCACGCTGCCCAAAACACAAGCATCATGGTGCAAAGGTGATTAGATGTGCAGTTGCTTCTACTGTGTGCCATTTCCATAGTGGAGCTGCCAGCAGAGCAAGAATAATGCAGAGACTGGCAATTTCAGCAGGGGATTACACTCAGAAGGCCTCAGAAAAGAAGGACAAGAGGCGGTTGAGAAAATCAGACCTTCAGACCTCTGCTAAAGAAAAGAAGCGCCGTCAAGGAGAGCAAATGAGGCGCACGCGCAGAGAAGATGCCCTACGGGAGGCTGATGGCAATACCTATGAACCTGGAGGCTTCTAAGTGGCTGAAATAAACATTTGCTATGATATTGGATAGTTCATAGCCATGCAAATTTGTGCAGACAGTCTTTGTTTTAGCTTTTTAACTTTAAACGCACTTTTCTCAAAATGTGCATTTTGCACATTCTAGAAAACATATCTCATAGAGGATTTAACCAATTGACTTGAAATTTTCAACAGTTATTGCTTTCAAAGCATATCTGGGGATGAGCATAGGGTTTTTCTGTAGCTTCACTTTGTCAAAAGTTACAAAGAAAATTGTGATGGAAACTCGGCCCAAAAATTTTGCTCTACTTTAACTGGAGGCTGGAACCAAAGTTTTTTATATTTTTTAAAACTCTATGCTCATCCCCATAATTAGCCTATATACTATGTGCTTATAAAAACAAATCAGAGCTAGCTGCATTCCATAACAAGATTTCTTTTCTAGAGTACATGTGGGTTGTGCACAGTATGGGGTAACAATATTTTGCTGGTATCAGGTTACAAATAAACTGTGTGCAGAAATAATTTTGAAAAACGAAATCTGTGATTCATTAGCTTTTCAGTGATATATGGTTTTATATGGTTTTATTAAAAACTGTGGATGTGACAAGTCCTTGAAAAAAAGGGGTCTTTTTTAGGTGTAGTCCCACCTTAAGCAATATTTTTCTGTTGTTTTAGGGAGGGTTGATTTTTCGAAAAAATGAAAACAGCTGTACTTTAACATAGATTCCTCACGAGTAGGTATCAACATGATCAAGTTTGATACTTTAAACTTGTTTCAGTTTTGGGCAGGGCTGTGTCAGCAACTTAACTAAAACTGAATGAAAAGAAATCGTTTGCTCACATTTATTCAAGTTGCAGCTCTCTGTCTTTGTGTCCTTTCCTGGACACTGCTTGCCATTACCAGAGGGGGGAGGATTTGTGCATGTTCGACTCCTTACTCGTACACCCCCTCCACAGGTCTTGTCACAAGGGCCTGGAGAACTCCAAGGTGACCAGTTGCCATCTGCACCTGGGATAAGGAAAAAACACAACCACCTCCAAGTCCTTGCATTTCGAGATTCATTAATGAAACAAAAGAGTTAGTGCGTACCGCCAGCAAACCCGCACATCCGAGCTCACAATGTGTAAAAGTGCACCAAAATCCATGCACTCTGATACCGGAAAATCGCTTCGCCATATTTTTTCTCGCGTGAGTTTTGACGCAGTTATAATTCTACATTTCCCACGCTCATGTGATAATGAAGGTTTCATCTTTATCAAAGCGTTGGCTATTTATTGAAATGAAACCAGCTTACCGCAAGGCTGAGTGTTACATTTCTTGGATTGTTTATCAGGCCCAAGCCCCTGTTCCTTGCAAGTTTTTCCAGTACCCTCTGGTGTCGGGTTGGTGCAAGTTCGTGACTGCCACTGGACTCCACCTCCACAAGTTGCCGAACATTTCGACCATTTACTCCATTTAGTATATCCCCCATCTATACCTGAAACAAATGAAATGGATCATTTAGAGTCTTGCTAGGAATAGCCAGATTTTATGAGATCGAGGAATCAGAAAAAGCCTCAGCGTTAACCGCCAAGAAAATGTTCCGCAGTTCCTCCTTCCATAACTGAGTACTCCCTGGTGTCGGGTTGGTGCAAGTTTCTGACTGCCATTGGAAACCACCTCAATGCCATCTACATTTTAACGAATATTTTGATTTCGCTAGATCAGATCAACTTGAGCTTATCGCTCTCATAAATTGCACCATAAACCATATAAATTGTCTATTTTACGATAGTGAGCACCTTATTTAACTGCTTACCGAAGGGCATTTTGGAACACTTTTTTCAAAAGAGTAATTTTGTAATTGTATATAGCTTACACCTCATCATTTTATAATTATTTATTTATTTAATTATATCTAGTTTTATATATTTTATTCTGTAATGTTAATACTTTAAGAGACTTTCTTTCCTAGGGATTACGTTTTTTCAAATTTAGCGTATGAATGTTAATGAACATGTTAATGTCAACACACATGCAAGTTAAGTTCCACACTTCCCTTTCAGTTCGTCTGAAATCGAAGGTACGCTTATTCATTGCAAGGGTTAAAGGCATTCCTTGTACAAGGCGATAAAAAATAAAAGTATCGATAAAATCAGACCAAAGGTGCCCTTTTGATTACTTAAATAGCCATCCCAGTTGAGCTCCCAATTTCTATTACAGGAAATCAAAACAACTCACTACAAGTAGTTTCCCGGATGTTGTCCAATTCTTCATCTAGCTTCTCAAAACTTGCAGCATTCACAACTCTGTCGGGACTGCCCGCGATAGTCTCGAGTTCCTCTTGTTTAATTTTCCTCCCAATTCCAACTGCAACTCGATGGACGCCTTTTTCCTGGAATGAAATAACTGTTTTCAGTATAATGTGATTTATAGTATAGAGACATGAAGCTCTCTGGAAGTAACAAGAACGACTTGTGTTTTCCTTTATACCATTCTCTCGATATTGGTGTTGAAAACCTTGAAATCGCGTGACCAGTCAACGATTCCAACGGGCGATGACGTGTAAACAGAGATCATTTGACGGGCCTTACTGCTAGAAGCTTACAAAGAATGTGTAGACATACCTCGAGTGGAGGAAGAACCTCGCTGTAAGGTTTTGATTTCTTATGTTTGCCTCCGTCTGTGAAAACGATCATGACATTCGGGGACTCGGGACGATCTCCATTTTCAACAGTGAATACTTCCTTATCGACAACCTCCATCGCAATATCAGTTCGTGTAGGGTTTCCTAGTTTGTCATTAGCTATCATATCGTCAACGAGATCTTTCAATCCTTTTTTACTTTGGAACTGCGGGTCGTCAAGGCTTGCGCGAACTGCAGCGTCACCAGCGAAGGTAACGATGGAAATATGAGTTTTATCAGGACCGACATCATATTTGGATATGAGAGTCTTTACTGATTCCAACATGGTGTCATAGTTGCTAGCTCCAACACTCGCTGTCCTGTCAATCACAATGCATATATCCAATGGCGGTTCCTCGCAGTTAGACGCAGCTTTGAAAATAAGAAATTGACAGAGATTTTAAAGGGGCACTGCCACAGGGGTTTTGCTGTTTTCAGCTTCATTCATTACTAAAATCATTGCCTGGTACAGCTTGGTACCTTTTACAGGTGCCCAAAATGCTCCTGATGGACGAACAGGGATATATCAAACGAATTGTGGCTCAGAGAGCAAACCATAATGCAATTTCTGGCGATATTTTCAAGGAATGGCTCTAGAATTTGAATATTGGCTAGTTTTTTTCAAATTTCAAATCACTTTGATCCTTGCCATCCCAAGTGATACACGGTAATAAATGGTTTCAGTGTAGTGATATAATCCTAGGTAACAAAACTACACTATTACTTTTGAGTTTCCATTGATGCAGGAACATATTTTAGCATTTTAAAATGACGGTGCCCTTTAAGTGATGGAACAACTCTGTACAAATAGGATTAAGAGTGCATCTTTTTCCATATGGTGCATAATTAAGATTTTAGTTCCTATTAAAAGGGACAATGTGCCATCTGACATATCGTATGTTCATCTCGAACGACAAGCTGGCTACGAAGTTGCTTTATTATCTTGAAATAGAAAGAAAAATCACTGCAATCGGTGAAAGGCAAAGAAGTATCAAATGAACTGAAAAAATATGTGACTAAAGATTCAAAATTTAACTATGATGAAAATTTTGGTTTCTTGAAACCATGTCGAAATTCAAACTTGACGAATTGTAATCCATTTCCATCATCGTAATCTTGTACGTCTTCCCCAAACTACTTGTTCTATTTTACTCTTCAGAATCTATTTATTCGATTTATTTGTATATTTGGTGGTATTTGGCAATGTAATCTTGATAAAACAAGACTCGGAGAGCTTTCGCTTATCATTCAGGACAGTGTTCCTATAAAAAAGTGTTAGATGCAATTATTTCGAAGCCGTTTTTATAGAGAGCTATTGAGCAACAAAGACAATGTGATTGTTATAGCGATATATAAATTTGTATTTCATCTGTTTACTGAAAAATGTGCCACAAGCGCAATCAATTTTGCACTCACCTTGAGATACTGCCACACAAAAAGCAAACGTGCACAGCCACAGGGAACTTAACATAATTATGCCCTTGTCCTCCCTGGAAGATTGGAAGAAAAAGCGATAAGCATGACACGTTACTTTTGCTGGCCACTTCAAAATTTCACACGAGAATTCTCCTTCGTAGATGACGTGAGACTTGTGAAGGTTTTTGTTCCTGCAACTAAATAACTCAACACTCGAATTCCCCCCACAATACGGAACCAGTACGTCACCCTTAAAGTACCCCACCATATCCAACAAGGGAGAGTGGAATTATTATAAAGTTTTATTAAAAACAAACAAAATTGTAATATTCGAGTTACCCGGCTGTTCTCGTTGACGCTTACTATAAACGCTTGAATTGCATTATCCAATGAGCCAGTCTTTAATAAAATAGTTTTGGGAGGATCCCGGAGTCCAACGGCTCATGAATTCTATGTTCATTTTCAGAGTTCTAGAATTATCACATCTAACTAACTTATCTATCTAACTTGAACATTAACACATCTTCCCCGTTTAAATACAGTGTTTTCAAATCATGAAAATGAACTTGTAGAACATCAGTAATTTTAACTGAACTGAAATTAAGTTTCTAAAACTACTAGACATACCGTTTGACTTCAGACCTTGGTGACATAGATGAAGGAAGGGACGTGTCTTAACGTGAAAAATGTAAAGACGCTCGGATATGCGGGCTATTTATTATGATTTAGTGTCATTAACATAAATATTTATTTATTTTCCGTCATTATTGGTCTTTTCGTCCAGTTTAACCAAGTGGAAACAAAGGCATTTCAAAACCGTTTTCTTTTTTGTTCGGACGGTGTCAATTTATTGCTATTTGAGCGAACACAATTACACAATAGACCAATTCCGATATTCTAACATCGTGCCGAGTCTTAGGGGAATAAACAAAAGATTTATTTCATCATCCCTAAGCCTCGATGCAAAATCTTTTGTTTTATTCCCCCACGCCTCGGCGACATGTTGGAATATTAATAGATTTAGATTGGTCTAATATGGCGGTTTAATTAACGTTGGTTATGCATTAATTATACGCAGACCGTTGCGTTTTGGTGTTTCATTTTTTTACTGGTGAAGCACAACATTGGAGTGAAACTTTGTTTTCCAGGGAAATATAAGAATGAAGCACACATATTTACAAACATTTTCATCAAAGCTGCAATCTCTTGTTTAACGAGGTAATTTAGCTTCCTTTTAAACAAGGAAAGGCATTGTTGGGTGTCAGTGATTAACGGATAATTCAGTTGGAATATGCTGCAAGACAACGGAAGCAATGATAGACAACAGTATGTTATTCACAATATGATCCGCATAATCAGTGGCCATTCTTCTTCAACCCAAATTAAAAGCCCCTTTGAATATTCCAAGAAATCGAAATTCCTCAACTTTGCATTGGCATTTATAAAACAAATGACCATATTTCACAATAAGCCATGGAAATGAGACATTTTTCTACCATCCAAACGTTTCCTAGCCTCTTTTAACTTCTCACTCAACAAAGGAAACAAATACAACTTGCGCAATTTTTCCAGCAGCATCTGTACACAAAGACGAAGCCAGTTTGGGTTCAGCAAAGAAAATTTGATTCATCCTCGGTGTAAGAACCTGTGAAACTCACCAGTGACTTAAAACAAAGAGCGAGGAAGACAACAAAGAACATCGAAACAATATAGAACAGAAAGACAATAGCTCAAAAAGAAAGACAGAAGTCACAGGTTCCTACACCGAGGTAAACTCGAGAATAAACCCAAGAAGTAGACTTTGTCGCAATGAAAAGAAAAGCATTTAGGTCAAGTGGGACTGTTGCGTGAAAAATTACTTTGAGTTCAATTAGACTTAAATAGGCGAACGGCGTTTAACTTTTTGTCAGGTTTAGGTGTACATAATATACAATGCAATGCATTGTTAAAAATAAGAAATAGGACTCATAGATAACCCAAACCTTTGGGTAAGTAAACCGATATTTTATATCGTTTATTGGTGAAAACCAGCTCGGAAGATATTCTCAATTAGCCATAGTATACGTATTGTAATCAGTGCAAGTAATGTAAGTTCAAATGTAAGCTAAATAATAAAAGAAATTTACCATAAAAAATGAATAAATAAAGTAGGTAGTAATTATATGCTTTGCACGGAAAATTGCGGAAAATTGTCCTTTAGAGCTGCTGTTCCTCACAAAAGTCCTCCCACAAACGTCCAGTACTTTGTTCAATGTACCCACCCTGGCATCAAATCGATCATGCAAAAGGTTCAAACACAGAATCAAAAGAATATTTTCGGTGATGATTAATAAATCAATGGTGATTTAAAAGTTGACAATGCAGTATTTCCGCCATAAACGTTTGTCGCAAAAAGAATTTAACATCGAGCATTCACTAGGGTCCTCCATCACAGACTAATTACGTAACACAAGCCATTAAAAATAAATAAAGCACACCAAGAATCCACAGAAATAACTACGTTACTTCTTGGTGTTTCTTCCTACTGGTGAGGAACAACTTTTGGTTTAAATGTGTTTTGCTGTTAAAAGGCTCTTGGATCAATACAGGCATAAGAATATATCAAACTAATATTTAAGACCATTTTCATCACATATGCTTCACAGGAAAACAGGTGGCTCAAAGGTGCTCTTTGTCTGGCCATTTGTGTTTTTATGTGTTCAGTTTCAACAAAGGACGCACATTATTTGGTGTTAAAACAACTTTGGAATAACCCACAAGACAATAGCGTTCTTCGCAGCCATTTTGAGGATAAAGGCCAGACTAGATGGACAATGGAAACAATAGTAAACAATACTAAATCCTTCACGGTGCGATCCATAATCAGCAGCCCTTCTTCTTCAACCCACGGCAAAAGAGTAACAAGCCCGGGCAAGTTTTCGGCTTCAAAATCATGGAAAGAATGAATTATAAAACCTACAATATTCCAAGGAAATGAAATGCCAAGTAATTTTTGCTGACTAGCATAAAAACAATGAAAATGGTGACGATAAACCATGGATTTGAGATAATTTTCCTTCAGCCAAAAGTTTCCTCCATTCTGTGTTTCCTTCACCCGAACACTCGATGTTAATTTTTGCCAACGAGAGAATTTGACTTTTTTTAACAAATTACAGACATTCCTGCCTTTTGAAGTAAACATTTTTGAACATTAAAGAAGCTGCTCTGTGCCCAACTTCGTCAGCATGAAAGAAAAAAACAATGTAGGCCTAGTGAGGCTACTACTAAAGAGAAGAAGTTTACTGTTTCAATCGATCAAACTAACATCAGCTTTCACCGTGTACATGATAACATGCGTCAACCAGGGGCGTGCTCGTTGGAGGTTTGTTGATTGCGTTAACAGATCATGAGATGTTGTATTGAGTTCTACAAGTAGCATGAAGATGGTTGGCTGAAATAAATTCAGCCTGGTACAGAATGAATTGCAAATTGTGAATGCAAATTGATATAATGTATTATTGAATACACAATATTCAATATGATTCTAGCGAAATTTCAATTTCCTGGGCGAAGACAAACTTATTTTCACTATGGATATTACATCTCTTTACACCGTCATCCCAAATGGCGAAGGTCTTCTAGCCCTCAAACATTTTTTTGATTTACGCACTGTTAAGGAACCAAGCTCGGAAACACTACTCAACTGTTTTTCATTCGCGAACAATTATTACAAACAAATCAATGGCGTGGCCATGGGTACCAAAATGGGACCCAGCTACGCCAATCTTTTCGTAGGCTACATTGAACACCAATTTTTCAATCAATACAACGGCCCAGAACCTGAACTCTATCTTCGCTACATTGACGACTGTATCGGCGCTGCCTCTTCTACCAGAGAGGTCTCAATAAATTTATAACCGCTGTTAATTCGTTTCATCCTGCCCTTAAATATATCTGGGAAATTTCCGATACTTCCTTAGCATTCCTGGATATCAAAGTCTTTATCGAAGGCAACGGTTTATGCACCAGTGTGCACTACAAACCCACAGATTCTCATAGTTATTTGTTGTATTCATCTTCACATCCATCGCATGTCAAGAATTCCATTCCTTATTCTCAGTTTCTTAGACTTCGCCGTCTTTGTAGTGACGACTCTGATCTTTCCTTAAAATCAGAGGAAATGTGCAATTTCTTCGACAAACGCGGCTATCCTGCTTCTGTTGTTCAAGCGGGCCATCATCGCGCCCAACAAATTGATCGACAGTCAGCACTACAAACGTCACAGAGAGAAAACGACGATAGAATTCCATTCACCCTCACATTTCACCCTCACAACCACGCAGTTAAATCCATCATTCTCAAAAACTTTAAATTACTTCAAAATGATCCCGACACTTGTAGAATATTTTCGCAACCTCCGTTAATTTCATTCAAACGTGACAAAAACATAGGTAACTTTTTAGTCAGAAGTGCATTCCAAACAAGTGATCAACCCGGAACTTTTAAATGCGCTCGCGCACGATGCAAAACATGCCCTTTCATTCACAACGTTGACAAAATATCGGGACCCAAGCGATCTATCAAGATCACTGATCATTTCACCTGTACCTCCGCCAATGCCATCTACTGCATAACTTGCACTCTTTGCAAAAAGTTATACATCGGCGAAACAGGGAGACGACTTGGCGACCGATTCCGAGAACACCTTCGGGACGTAGAGACAAAAATGCATCGAAAACGGTCGCGAGACACTTCAATCTCCCAAATCATTCTAAGCAACATATGGCAGTCTGCGGCCTTTCCCTTCACCAAGGAAACACGGAAGCTCCATTCAGTTTTCTGTATATAAACAACACACGACCCACAATTCCTTGATTCGCTCCGACGAAGGGCTAACGCTCGAAACGTCAGCTCTTGAATCTCTTTACGGTGGCCAATTCATATTATCAACCCAGTTGATAAAACCAAATTATATTGTCATGTAAATTAGTTTGTTTTCTATTCCTTCTGAAATTGAAATGGCCTAAGAACAAGAATATCTATAAATAAACAAATATTACATATGGGATCATTTTGACATTTTGGCGTCCGGAAAACGCGACTACCAATGCCAAGTTAAAGAGACTGCTTATTCAAGAGTTGCAGCCGGCATTGGATATCAATGTAAGTAGCGAAAAGCGTTTGCTTTATTTTGTCATTATATTTATTGTATAAATAGATTTCCTAAACTTTAAGAGGTTATACTTTTGAAAATTTATGTTGCCTAACATACGAAACGTTAAGTTCAGTGAAATGCGTGGTTTTGAAAATAATGTTTATCACGGCTGTTTGTGCTGTGTTTTTTGTCAAGCTACAATGGCCGAAAACCAAGAGTTATTACGGTTACCATTTGATTAAACTTTGGAGCCAGTGATATTTTCTAAGTGCGAAAAATAAAGCAGGATCAGCAATCATTTGGCTGAAATTAGTCGATATCCTCGAGATTGAGCGGGATCATTGTATTATTGTTCAACAAAACAACAACAACAACAAACTTCGTTACAATCGACGCGGTTACAAAATTTACACTTTCTTGTCCACATAAATTAGCATGTATGCTATTCTAGGCGGGGCAAGATAATAATATTTTGCAGCACAAAGTGTTGACGAAAAAGACTTCGGACGAATGGAACAGAAAGGAATTGAATACATGACCATATTTGGGCATTGTGAAAAATGTTTTAAAAATAATAAACAAAATTTAACGTGGTTCCATGGGGTATCATTTTACCATAATTGCACAAATTCGCGCGTGCTCATTGGCTAATATTCACAAAATGCATCTTAACACAAAAATTATGACGAAAGTATAACGCCTTCACGCGCGCTTGTTGAAAACTTTCAACAACAACGTCAATCGCTAAAACTGTTTACAGTCTTTGGCGCTGTTAGTTCTCAGAAATGAGCAACAGATTGCTACTAAAGGGACTCCTTTAAAGAGGAAATCATCAAATTCGTTTTCAAGATGAATATGGTTCCTGATTGAATTAATCTGTGAAAGGAAAACACCAAAGTTTTACGTGAAACTCTTTGAATGGATCGTTTATTTTTGCCGTGTTCTGGCGAAGCACCGTGAGGGGACTGAACTTTGGTGGCCTCGTGAGCATACTACAAATTTGACAATGGCCGATTACAGGGCCTACTGCGACCGACGGACTCTATAGAAAAGGTGGACGAAAGTTGCCACCTTTGCCGCATACGTTTTAACAAATATGTCATCAGAATTGGAACTCGCCAAGATCGTAATTTGAGCATGTGCCCACTCTGGAACCACGTCCGAACTTTGCTCATACTGGGAGTTTGGTGAAACTCCATGAAGAAAATCTACAAACTCATGATGTGTGGAAGTTTAAACACCATATCTAGCCTTGAAAATATGTTAAAGATTAAGTGCTGCTTTGAAATGTGTAACATAATTTCATGGTTGCCAGTTTTGTCTGAGCTTGCAACAGCTCAGTTTTTATGAGACTCAAGAGGGCGCGCTGCTGTTTTTGTCTCAGATTTTATCGAAAACCAACCGTACCGGCAACCGGTTATGAAACTTCCAAAATTTATTTATGTGGATGAATCACGTCCACAGCCAAAATTTTTAACAAATGTGAAAGACAGATTTTGAGCTATTTTCACATCACATTTTCAATTTTGTGAAAATCTGTCTTACAGATTTTGACGGAATTTGACAGTAACTTGAAGAAATGTTTTGACATTCTTTGCCGTTTGTAAGCATGGATGAAAAAAAAAACGTTCGGTATCGGGTCAACCTCAGCTCGGAAATTAAATGTTCTTACAAAAAGATCAAGTGCGATACAACAAATCAGGATTTATAGCCCAAGGCTAAATTGAAGTGTTATGTTCTTGTCCTAAATAAATATATAAATAAGGTTCTATTAAAAGTGAAAAGAACAAGGCACCGAATTTTTTTATTATAATATAATAAAGTTTACACTCGTTCCCACATTGGATGTCGCATCTCAATACGTTCATATATCATCGAAAATTTCTGGACGGATGGTTGTTTTTATAGTCATTTTTAATAAAAATTGCAATATAAAGACAATGTGCGGCATTAAAAGCTCTTGACCATAGCAGGATGTAATTTACAATATTTCACAGTCTACAAGAATTTATCATGATCAATACCTGGATTTAGATTATTATGAAATTTGATGATATTTGTCTTATCATTATGTAGAGAACTATAATTTTGGAGTCGCTCAAAATTTTCGGCACAAATTGATCGTTAGTTGGTAAATTAAAATTAAACAGACTGTCACTATCAAAACTTAGGTTGGCTTAAATTGAACTGTTATTTCTGTATTTGCAACACACGTAGAGGGCATAACTTCCTTGCAAGCCCGCTAAGAAAACATATTTTTCCGTTCGATTGGCAAAAATTCCTTTCTCTTTTAGCTTCTCCGTACCCCAAAATACCCCTCTCAGATTGTCATGGTGACATTAAAATATTATTCTCACCAAAGCACCTTAACGGAATTACAAATATTTCAGCGTCCAGATGTGACGTAAATTATCAAAAAATTATTACATGCGGAATATTATGAAAGCGAATATAACCAGTGAGGCAGACTACCTTTCGCCTGCATCTTAATTTGTCTATAACAGGGCAACAGTTTAATTATATCCAAAATATTTAAAAAATGATGGCCGCGAATGTCTCAGAACATACCACGACGTGAGCAAATCATATATATATATCAGCCCCTGGTATCAACTTCAACATAGTCATCCCTACCAGAGAGAGCTTGAGGCAAAAATCTGCGAATGTTTTTCTTTTGTTATCTTCCAAGTCCCACCTTAATATCTCTGGTCAATAGTTATTGAACAGGCAAAAACGGTTAAGCTCAGATAAACTCGGGTTTCTTTGTTCAGTGCGTTATTTGTGCCAGATGGTGGGTTTTGCCACTAAAATGTTATTTTTTTCGCGTTTTACGACTGCCACCGCAATCTAAAATCCTGCAAATTTAATTTTCTTTATCAAGATTGTCTTGAAAAATGATAAGCAATATTTCAAAGTGGGTATATTGTCCAAGACACACAATTTGAGTGGGTCGTCTAACATCCTAGACCAGCGATCCGTGTATTTAGACGAAATGCAGAGGAATCAAAACGGCAAGGGACTGATCTGTCCACGTGGAATATAATTTTGTAATCATGCACTAGAACAATTCATAAAATTGCGTTTTACTCTCCTTCTTCATTTCCTTGTGTCATATTTGTATATTTTGAACTTTAAAGCTTGAATTAAATTTCCATTCTTTTTTCTATTTTGGAATATCTGTTCTATTCTACTTAAAAAAATGTTATATTTTTTTGCGTTAGCTTATTATCCATTCAATCGATCTGTCATTGTTAATTATATACTATCCCGTTGAAGCCCTGAATTTTTTCAGGCTTCTTTAATTCCAATTGCTTAAATTGGAAATTCACTCAAAATCATCTCTCACGTTTATGCTATTCACGGGCACGATTTTTTACTTTAAACGAGACAGATAAAACAACAAGTTACACGACTTTTGGCTCATTTACACAAGTTCATGATAAAAAGTTATCGCATATTCCGCCTGTTGTCAAGAAACTTGAAAGAAATGTTAGAAATTTCGTCACAAGAGATTATCCAGTAATTATGAATATTCTAAGATTCTACAATTCAGAAGCCTCTATTGAATCATTACGTGGTTTGTACCCCCAAACGAAACAAAATGACTCCTTGTCAGTTCAGTCGATCATAACACAGCTGGAGCGCTGTTTGAATGTGGCAACCTATTAATTAATTTACATATAAAGGACGTATCCCACATGAGTCAGCCTCAGTATCGTGGAGCAACTTCTATAATTCCCGCTGTTTGCATATATAGCCTGCCGCGCAATGTAGCCTCTGCTCTTATAGCGACGCCTTCAAGTGTGGGCGTTAGGCGCCCAAAGAGGCAGCTCAAGCTTGCGACTAAGAAGTTCTTTTCGTGCTCGTGAGAGTTTCAAGGTGAAATTTCAGCACTCAATATTTTTTGCTCATCAAATGTTCTCGAATGAATGAACATTCTTCATCCTGATCCTCAGTATTACACTTCCATACTCAACCACTTGTCAAGGCGAGTCCTACTTTGTATATCATGGTCATTCTTTGCAACTCGTAAATCGATGAGTTGGCGGTGATATTTAATTTCTGCGCCTGATTTATTACACGTAGAGGGGGTAAGTTTCTAAAGAAACTGTGGTGCTGCGTCGGTGGGAAGTATAACAATATAATTTGGTTTTATCAACTGGGTTGATAATGTCAATTGGCCACCGTAAAGAGATTCAAGAGCTGACGTTTCGAGCGTTAGCCCTTCATCGGAGCGAATCAAGGAATTGTGCGTCGTGTGTCTTTATATACAGAAAGATGGAGCTTCGCTATTGGCTGGTGCCTGGTAACGTGAAAACTTCGGAATAAATTAGTTGAATGAAAAGCGTTCGTTGATACCGTGAGGATTAAGAGTGCCGATTTGAAAAATAAATTTTTGTTCTAGAGTTTTACGGCTTTCCGTGTTTCCTTGGTGAAGGGAAAGGCCGCAGACTGCCATATGTTGCTTAGAATGATTTGGGAGATTGAAGTGTCTCGCGACCGGTTTCGATGCATTTTTGTCGTCTTTCTCTACGTCACGAAGGTGTTCTCGGAATCGGTCGCCAAGTCGTCTACCTGTTTCGCCGATGTATAACTTTTTGCAAAGAGTGCAAGTTATACAGTAGATGGCATTGGCTGAGGTACAGGTGAAATGATCAGTGATTTTGATAGATCGCTTGGGTCCCGATATTTTGTCAACGTTGTGAATGAAAGGGCATGTTTTGCATCGTGCGCGAGCGCATTTAAAAGTTCCGGGTTGATCACTAGTTTGGAATGCACTTCTGACTAAAAAGTTACCTATGCTTTTGTCGCGTTTAAATGAAATTAATGGAGGTTGCGAAAAGATTCTACCAGTGTCGGGATCATTTTGAAGTAATTTAAAGTTTTTGAGAATGATGGATTTAACTGCGTGGTTGTGAGGGTGAAATGTGAGGGTGAATGGAATTCTATCGTTGTTTTCTCTCTGTGACGTTTGTAGTGCTGACTGTCGATCAATTTGCTGGGCGCGATGATGGCCCGCTTGAACAACAGAAGCAGGGTAGCCGCGTTTGTCAAAGAAATTGCACATTTCCTCTGATTTTAAGGAAAAATCAGAGTCGTCACTACAAAGACGGCGAAGTCTAAGAAACTGAGAATAAGGAATGGAATTCTTGACATGTGATGGATGTGAAGATGAATACAACAAATAGCTATGAGAATCTGTGGGTTTGTAGTGCACACTGGTGCACTACAAACGTTATTACACGTAGGGTAAGCTTTGCCCAAGGAGAAGAGTTTGGTAGTCCATCATCCGTCCCATCACGGTTCACCGTTCCGAGAAATTACCCTCAAGTAGCTTAAAGGCTACTTTTAATTCAGTCACGACACTTACACGTATTAATGCTCAATGTCTTCCTGTTTTACAATAATTTTTTTCATACAATTAAAGAAATTACAAAACAAACTGATAGGTATTAAACACTATTGTAATAGCACTTTATTCCAAAATACGACAAACCTGTCTGCAAACCTGCAAAAGAAAACAGTCCAAAACTGGTGAACACAAACCAATTAAACAATTTTAAAAGAAAATAATATAATAAACAAAAACATGAATGGAAGAAAACGAAATTATGAATTTCGTGAGGAATTTTGTGAAATTGAACGTTAAGCTGAAAAGTTATTAACAATAAAACCTTGAAGGGCGATACAGTAGTGTTGTTTCTCAGTAATACAATAAAAGCATACAATAGTTTGCAGGTCCACCAGATCATAAGGTATTCTCAACACGTTACGGGCTCCAAGCCAGAAAAAGTATGACTGAGGCAATGTCCATGGTTAAATTTTCTTCATAGGTATTCAGGGTGTTTATGATAACTACATTTAAAACACAACACTGGGAGCACGAAAAAAAATGACTGTGGCAAGTGCCTCGGTTAGTTTGCCTCATAATGGCAACGGCCCTGCATTATGGATATAACGGCAATATATAAATAGACACTTGGTTGGAAAGATTCATTCATGTGACTCGTGTATATCTGCGAAAAACGAGGAGAGGAGATGAACTTTGTATTGAATTCAAGTTAATTCACACGCCTTTGTACTGATCTAACGCTGCGTGGAGAAGAAACTGAAAAAAATCATTCCATTATTTGAGACGATTGTTAATATCAGTTAGACATGTACGCCGACTGTGAGTTTGGTCGAGTTACCACTCTTTATTGGTTGATGTTATAATACTGATATCAAAAAATGCCCATGCAATCATTGGTGAACAAGTTGTGATAATTTTCGTGACATGTCTGGTTACCATAAAAACGGTATAATCTGTCAAAAGCACCCTTAATTTTAGCTATAAGTACTTATAACTCAAAAACGAGCTCGGTTACCAACATTTTTTTATTACTGAATATTAATTAGCTTGCCAAGGTACAACTTTTTGCGCATTTGAAACAAATTCCTTGGAGCGGTTTTTTTAACTTTGCAAAAAGTTGCATCTTAGTATGCCGATTAAAACTCAGTAATAAAAAATGGGAGTCACCGAGCTCGTTTTTGAGTTAAAAACACTAAAAGCTTAAATTAAGGGTGTTTTAACAGGTTATACTGCTGCTATGGTAAACAGGAATGTCACGACAATTATCACAACTTATTAACCAACATTGAGCATTTGGTTGATACCATTACTGTAACATCAGCTGGTAAAGAGTGGTTGTACTAACCAAACTTGAATGTGCTGGGAACCATTGTGAGCCACCTTAAATCAAACGTGCAAGACCATCTATGTTATCTTTGTATTATTGCAATAAACATCACCTGAATGATATTCAACAATATTGAAAACATGTCCTCGGTATTTGCACATTTGCTCGTAAGCGTATTATCAAACGAACATCCATTGAAGATGTTCATTTGTCGTTTTTTTTCCACCGGTATAACGGTGTTTAATAACTTAATTGGAAAATTGATTTGCAGTTTGTTAGCAGATATCAATCAGTCGTAGTATGTATTGTGGCAAAATAGGTTCCCTGATTGCAGCAGGTTTCTATTAAATAGCTAGTTATTCTCCTTGTTTTATTTATTGATTCCAGGTATGAAGTCTTACCTTCACCTTTCTAGATGCCCCTGTATTTCTACTTTTCCGATAGAAAATTGAAAATTATATGTTTTATTTTAATCATTTTGAGCCAGCACTGTATACAAAGATTGGAATGCTGAAACGTTTTAACGAGATCATGCATAGACTCATTATTCATCTCCAGTATATTATATAAACAACTTCAATAACTTGGCAAAATCTAACTATTTAAGTGGTGGTAGGAGGTGGAAGGAGAGGTGGAGGGAGGAAGGTGCCTATCTTAGTAAAACGTTTCTTTTCCCACGTTTCGTTTGTTATTTGATATGTCATGCCTTGCGGGCAGGCATCTTTCCTTTAGCTTTTGATGGTGGGCAGAGCTAGTGAATGTGGGCATTTAATTTCTTGTGTCAAAAATATGACTGCATATCTTCGCAATTTCGTACCTTACACATTTTTAAAACAAACCAGAACCCGGTGTTAAACCCTTCTCTAGTGCCGCCATTGATATCTTGGAAATGGGAATTGATTTTTTTGTCACCCGCCAGTTAATTAGTTGAAGGCCATCTAATAACTACTAATAATTGCCTACTGAAATTATAAGAAAGCTGCATTTTAATTCAACTTCAATCAAAGTCTCTCTACCTTTATTTAGATGTAAAATTCGTCGACAATTTTCCAAAATGTCTTAATTTTCCAGTGTGATAAGGGTCTGATAAACCTAATTATGTATAATGAAATGAAAAGGAATGTATATCCACTAAACTAACCTTCAACTTTTACAAGCGATCCTCCTTACACTGACTGACTGACTGACAGTTCGTTTTTCATAGCTGAACATGGATGAATACAAAGAATCAACTCGACTGAAAACCCATGAAATACGAATGGAAGCCATGTGAAGTAATATTAATTCACTGATATTTGAGTTCAAACAATTTATCATTAATCTAAGTTTTATCTATTATTCACACTGATGAAAAAATAAATAAACAAACACCATTTAAAGGTGCATAGACGACCAAGTAGTGTTACGAAGCTTTCTTTTTTGCCGTTGTTAAGTTGCCCCGTACGTGATCTTGGTGAACTCCCCTCTATTCGAAGTAAAATATTTGAACATTTGCCTACTATCGCACGCTTAACTACATACATAAATAACAATAACAACGGATACAATCAAACATCCAGAAAATTAATTAAGAACACTTCCCATAAGTGGGCACTTGGTCGTGATCACGGCTATTTCAACAAGAAAAGGCCGCAAAAGTTTGTATGGTTTTTTAACCTACCTGAAGAGCACACCTCCTTTAAACGTGCATGGAAACCTTTTTTGAGGTCTCTTTGGTGGATTCACGGTAAAATTTAGCTTTGCTAATTATTCAATTATACTTATTGCAATGCTCTGGCCTCATTGGAACAGTATTGAATTATTTGGGGTTCCACATTCAACCATTCCTGTACTTTCTGAGCACACTCTTGTATTGGCTGCAATCACTAGCTGAATTTCTACCACTGGAAGTGAGAGATTCGACTGTATAAGCTACATAATAATTTTCTTTTTCGTGAGTGATCTGAGGTTCACACGCTCATTGCGTGATTAATTAAAGGTTTGAATGAGTCATTTATCATATACCGAACAGAATAGTGTATCTGTAGTGGCGAGTAAGTGCGGTTGTAATTTAAATACAGGTAAGTGTATATAAATTAATTAAAACTATTGAAAAGTGGATTAAATTGAGGAACGGGTTGAGAAACAAAATATGACATTAAATTTGGATCACCATGTTCATCTTATTTCTGTGTGTCGGGAAGCTAAGCCTTGCTTGTTTAGACGCTACAAGCTTGTACGTAGCCAAAACGAACCGGAATCGACGATATGGTTGCTTGTTTAAAAAACACATCAAGTCCTTTCTCAACATGTTGAGTTTATAAAGACCAAATATCGAACAGGTGAACTGTGTGGGAAATATTTGATGTTTATTCTTATTTTTGTGTGTGTGTAAGGTAATTAAAAACTGAACAACCATATTAACAGATCTTTTATACAAAGGAGAGCGCCAAAGCGGTATTAAAATAGACCTCTATTTTAAGTAAATCCCTGCTAAAAATAATTTTGTACTCATTTAAATGAAAATCACTTAACACAACCGCATCCAATTCCATAAAACAATCTATATTTTACCTGTTAAGCTTAAAATGGGGTTCTAATTGCATCAATAAATATTAATAGTCAATTGTACAAACGGTCAAACCTCGCACGATTAAACCTCGAACCTCTTTAATACGAACAGCAAAGGAACAAGGCAGTACTCACTGCACAGTATGCGTCTTATAGATGTACCATCTGAGGTAGAGATTACGAAAAATTAGGTGACACTTTATTTTCCAGTTGACAATAAAGTGTCGGGAATACATTGTGTCCGCAGGGAGGTCAACAGTCAAACAGTTTTTTACCCAAAGCAAAGCATTAGCATGATATTTTTTTATATGTGATACATGTGGTCCATTTAAATTTCCTTGAGAGTTATATTATCACTTTCTGTGCTTTCTCACGGATATTGAAGATATTGGATCTTTGCAGTTTAATGGAAAATTTGTCACGATGGCAAAAATTTGATTTTGCGGTTAAAAGTAAAGTCTCTCGTAAATTAATATATCATTGCCAGGTCGTACAGAAAGTCATTCTTCATGATGTTTTAATCAAGGTTTGAAAAAGTTGTTGAAATGGTGGCATTATTTTGAGGGTCATGCTATCATGAGGAATTAAAATTATTGTTTACACAGTTTCCAATGGATACCGCACTTCAATATCGGCCTTGTGATGACGTAACCCTGGTTTTCGTAGCCAGATTTCCCTCCTGATTTGGGAGAACATCGCGCGTTAAACTGTTTTGAGAGCTTTTATTTCAGATACCAAAAGCGATTTTACGGTGAGAGATTACCTTTCATTGCTTCAGACGACAGGCCGAGACGAGAAATCGTTTATTGGAACCAGGCCCCAGCTGTTCGCGACTCTCTTTGCTCCCGCAGTGCCATGCCAATACAGGTCAGTGGCTATTTTTAGCAAGTCCACAAATTCTCGCCAGGGAAATCATTTCAAAGTTTAGCAAAACTTTGCGGTTTATTTGCCGTGCTTTAACCAGAGGCTTTTGTCTCTTTTCTAATATTTTACTACGTTTACAATTAAGGTATGTACTTTGGGGTTACAATTGCTAATTTGCGACTCGTTACAAATTTTCTCGATCACTGATCATTTGTACTCCCTAACTCCGTCATCCACCACAAGGCAGCCAGGCTGTCAATATTGTTTAACTTTTGCAATTTTATGTTGCTGTCAGTGTATATATGTAGTTTACTTTAACTATATTGAGAACAAAGAAAGCTCTAACGACTTAAAAATGTATAATTTCGTTTCTATCGCTTTGGAGAAAAAGTAATTTACTATATTGCCTGCCATTTAGTCGTTGAACTCAAAAATCGCCTTCCCCAGACCAATCTTGGCTGCCGCTTTCGTTTCTAGCCTCGAGTGCTTTTCGTACTTGAGTAGACATTTTATGTCATTTCATTGTTTCTATGCTGATTGGCAGATAAATATTTGGGTAACAAATTTGCGGCGAGCACAAATACATGCGACTCAATGCGGTTCGATCAGAGTGGTAGTCGCCGAAAGGAAATTTCGTGACGTTTTGTTAAAGGCGTTACGCGGTAACTTCTAAAGCTTGAAGTTTTTAAGGAAAGCTTTCTCATTCAAATTACATAACACTTAAAGCATCTTGCCCGGGTTGACGGTAAGTGAATGCGGGATGTCATGTTTGTTAATTTTAGGCTCTCATTTGCCTTCTGATTAATAGCAATTAGGTTTGTTTAGGAATTGTTAGCATCAGTGTTGTCAAAAATAACATTTCTACTAATCTTTTTCCGAACGAACGAGCTAGTTAGTGAAAACTATCAATCGAGCGGCTTTCAAAAGGCAATTGGTTCAGAAACTTTTGTTTGTAAGTGGTTTCGAATCGAACGTTCTTAGCGAAAGAGGTATTTAGTAAAAGAACTAAAGCATTAGACACAACCAACTTTAATTGCTGGGTGGTCAGTGAACGATTACCTTTAACATGGATCGTGTCTTGTTTTGCATTCAATTTAATTCCCTTCGCATGGAGCGGGAAAGAGCTTAATTACACCTATTTCTTAATACAATAAAGTCTTTGTCAAGTGATTTGCAAATTCTGTTTGGGAATTCATGCTTCGTTTGAAATAACTGTTTGATGCCCTGAGGACCACGTCAATATTAGAACTTGCTTATGTGGTTAAATTGTCATACGATGAAATGATCTGAGGGCATTCAGGATGTAGTTGGCTTTCCGTCCTAAAAATTATAATAATGATGGTGATTCCATTGTTGTCCAAACTTTGCTGTTTTTGTTTAGTTATCCTTGGGGAGAATCAAAACAAGAAAAGAAAACAATTCAAAACTTTAACATTCTTAAAGGTACAAGTTTCCATTTAGTGCAGTGTAATCATCTTCAAATGGCACTGAGCGACATAAAGAATCTAGTTTTGTGAAGAATACCTTTTTGTTGTATTTGCTGTAAAGAAAGTGAAATATAGAGGTTTCAACTGTAATGATTGTTGAGTCATGGTCTTGGCTCCATCTCTCTCAAAGCCAGCCATGAAGTTATTTTTGGTTGTGACAGTACCAATATAGAAAGAGCTTTTAATGCCATTATTATGCCCCAAGTGTACAAGTCGTAGGCTTACACTAAGGCAGTACATTTTATGGTCTTTTGGTGCTTCATTGATGTTTGGCATATCACGTCATGTTTTAAACACCTTTCTAGGTAAACACCCAGTATGCCTATTGTACTGCATTGATTTTAAATACACAAACATTTTTTGGCAGTGAGTAATATATTTAGGAATGCGACATGGTTTACAATGTGTTTTTCACAAATATAGCTGTGTTTTTAACAAATTTAAACTATGTTTCATGGAAATAATTTTGATTATTATCTTGCTAGAGAAACAGATGTTTTGCCTTGCATGTTCAATTTCACCCTATATTATAACTGAACAGCAGGTGATTGGAGTTGAGTGACCATGCTTATGATTTTGCACTGTCCACGATTTGTGATTGATTAATTGTGCGTAGAAAACAAGTAAGAAACAATCTGAGTCACTACAAGAATCTTTCTCTGCAGGGATACATGTATTTTATCTCCTGCAAGGAGCATTATGATTTAAATATTATAATAATTTGCTATAAACTTTATTAATAACTGTTTGCCAAAGCTAAAACTGTCATACATCTTTTTTATTTCTGCGAAGGCTCATGTTTTGTGTCCGTTTAGTTTTGAAACAAAGTTCATAAAATTTAATTTTTAATACATGATGTACAGTTTAATTTAGATTGAACATTGAACCTAGGTTGTAGTTTCTTAGATTGTGTGACAAAGAAGTCATAATAATCCACACCTCGTCAATGTTACAGGTTTAACCATTAACATACGTAATTTTTTATACCCTGCTAAGAAGAATTCCTACACCATTCAGAAGCAGGTTGATTCAGAAGGCTGGAAAGACTACATTGTATTTAGCATTCATGGCAGAATCCTATAGCTACAGTAAGCCCATAAAGCTGAACTATGTGTGCTGGTTTTAGCTTCAGATTTATTTGGGATATATATATATAAATCTAGTCTTGTAAATTCCCAGGATTTTGTTCACAAAATGTTTGAAAATGTCTTATTGCCATCCAACAGCCAAAAAGGAGAGCTCTATGTTACGGACAGCACTTTTTCAAAACAATGCTACTTGGGTTATTCTCAGTTCAGCAGAATGTGTTTGCTAATAATTGGAATACTTTGTCATTATTCACATCAGGACGCCTCTTTGCAGGAATTTCTAGGACATGAGTCTGCCTAGTTTTATATTCTTCTTACATGTATTATCAGGATCATAAATAATGTCCATCATGATTCTCAAATATCTCAAATGACTGGATTACAAAGAGGGGGGTGAATGGGGGTACATGAATCTGCCAATCCATGCTATTTTTTGCCCAAATCCGTCAATCCGCCACTATTTTCGTTCAAATCCGAATCCACATTCCTTGAAAACTTTATGTGTAATAGTTTCACTGAAAGGATGGTAGATGTTGTTTCTGATCACAATTTTTCAATAGCTTTCCTTTCATTGTGTCTTTTTCTGGTAGTTCAAATGCAATGATGTAAAGTATATGAAATAATTCATAGTTCTAATGTAAAGCGGTGGTTTGAGTCTCATCCAAACACTAAATGGACAAATGATAACACTGAGACCAAGACTGAAGATACACCAAGGCCACAGTCTGAAGCATGTGGAGTCCGGAATCCGAGCTAAAATTGTCAGCTAATCCGTGATCCACTGCATTTTCAAAATCTGCAAATCCGCTTAATTTTTCGCTGAAATCCACAATCCATGTGCTTTTCAAGGCTAAATCCGTTGATCCGTGAACCTATTCACCTCCCTCTACAAAGTCATGCCCAGTTACCCCGGATTTCTGCAGTCAGTACCTAGTTTTGACGATACAGCCCCTCTGCTTGAATGTATATTTGTTGTGGTTTAATTATATCTTTGGTTTAAAAGTTTTTAAACCAGTTTGATTCTTATTTTTCATTGTCTCATGTTGATTAGCATAATCTGAAACAAAGGGAAATCAACATCAACATTATAAGACAAGTTATTCATGTTCATCTATGATGAAAAATAGAGTTGCTTGTTTGGCATCTCATGGCTATTACTTGAAAGCATATTAAATTTTACAACTTATTATACTGTGCAATATTTATAGAATTGTTGACCAACAAACATAAGAAAACCATAGCATAAATTCAGAATTAAAAAGGGCAAATACCAACTAGCACCTAAAACCCACTCTTTAAAATTTGAAGGCACAATTTATTGTTATTATTCTAATTCAGAATTGCATGACTGTCTAATCACCTGTTAATGTTATCAGAATCTCACAAATTTCAAAAGCTTCAATATCGATCACGGGATTCTTTTGTTAAAAAACTGTTGTGTTATGCTGTGTTGGCGGGCAAGTGAAAAACACTTAGTTTGTTACCAGCTTGGAGTAAATTTATTAACTGCAGTTGGGGATTTGTACCATTTGAAACGTTGCATGTTTTTGTCGAAAACAGCTGCTAAGTTACCTCTGTTACAAACTCCAAGTCGGTGCATGTAATTGTCATAAGCTAATAATAATAATTATTGCCTCCAGCATTGATAATGTGTTACTGAATTATCAACGTTGGGGGTTTCTTGTAAGTATATAGGTATGCAGTATCTCGACTACAGTGTAATGCCTGGATGTAAAACAATTAATGTATGCAGTCTACAACAGAAACACTTGACGGTGTTTTTGTTTATTTGAAGAAAAATCCCAGGGGTTCTTTGCAAGTTATTAGTAAAGCTGTATTTTCTGACTGTTATAGTTTGACTGTCTTTGAGTAGCCCAGTGTGTGATTTATATAGAACCTCTACAATGTATATTTTTATTGTTTTTTTTTTTGGTAGGGCAAGGCTATGAGAGATAGACAAAAGACATTTCACGGTTTGTCCTTTGGGGTACATAGTCCTATCCACGGACTATGCCTCTTATTGAGACTGGAATGGAAATGGTAGGTTTTAAACTAACTTACAGTACATGCACATGAAAAACGTTAAATTGAATGCAAAAGGCAGTGCATTGCTTGTCCATATTGTTATTAACCTTGCCATGTGCCTAAAGTTGTATTAATAAAATCACTTCAGACTTTATATTGTAGAGGTCTATAATTATGTTGTAGGTCAAATTGGTTGTCAGGTTAAATCTGTTTCCAACCTGCAAATGTACATTAGATTAATCTGCTTCAACCTGAAGTCAAACTGCCACCTTATTTAACTGACATGTCAGACTATAGCCAAACTAAGGATTAATAGGTTTGGCACTTGAGTGGCTCCGATCAATCAAGGGGTTAATTACATATCTTACAGTGTATCCTCAATCAGTACCATACAGTGTAGGGTATTATTGGACTGCCCAGGAAAAGTGCAAATCAAATCAATTAAAAAAAAGACTAAAATTCAGGTTTGACTTATCACAGGTATTAAGCCAATGACCAGTATGTCGGTTAATACATAACTGATATTTTATGTTATAACCAAGTTTGTGATCATTGATCTTTCTCTACCCACACAGAAAGACCATGATAAATTGTGTGATTTGATAATATTAACGGTGAGTTCTGTCAGAGGTACAGTGTAGTGCCATGTAGTCATAATAGAATTATTAATTTGCAGAGTTAACTGTCACATTTATTTTTTTTCCATAAGCAGACAGTTGTAGAGCAATTAAAACCATAATTATATTAAATTGTAAATGTTCTGGTTTCAATATTGAAACATTCAAGGTCTAAAAATAGAATGGAAATTAGATCCCCCTGCAAAACTCGGAAAATGTTAGTGTGTTTTAAGAGAAATAGAGGGAATGTACATGTAGGCAAGTTTTCATTTAAAAAAGTGTTTTTAGGAACACCAGCTTTTGGACTTGAAGAAAAATTCAAATTGTCTGCCATTCATGTGAGTCATGAACTCACTTACACATTTCACACTTCAACCTTTACGTTGATTTATAATGCCCTTGTTTGCAAACTGGTTTATAAAGTTCTAAACAAGGAAAGAATTTCAACAACAGTACTATGTAATATTGTGCATGTATGCTATCTTCAACAATTTTTTGTTGTTGCCATATCACTTTACAGTCAAAGCGTATTGACGACCAGAGAGTTGAGTTGCCTGTTCCTCTAAGACGGAATTCTTGGTGCGTACCATCATTGGTTATTGGAAAGATAGACGACAATCACGAAACAGAAGAAGTTAGTTACAGTTACTGTAATAAGTTATTAAATCATATAGCCTTGCATCCAAGATGCAGGGTTTCTGTTAATTGGCTGGGAAAAAAGTCAAATTTCGCGGGATTTGCAGAGCCAAATTCGTGGAGAAAATGCCTGATTTTGCGGGGATTTCGTGGGAGTTTTCGGGGCAAATTTCGCTAAAAAGCAAACAAGAAACATGGCAGAAAAAATCCTGCAGAATATCAAATTCAGGGCGAGAAAGAAAATATAAAAGTTCATCCAACACAGTTCTGGAGGAAACTGTTCTCGTTTCAAGCGGCAAAAACGTTGACCGGTTATCCTCCTTTTTCAGCTGCAATTTAAATCCGAAAACAGCAATGCAATAAATTTCTTTTCTCTCCTTGCTGTCTTGTGTTGCTTTGTAGTTTCAAGGCAAGATTGTTCGTGGTTGAAGGTTCAAATCCATTTGTGAAGTCAAAACATTCTTGTGTCTCGATAGTGTCCTGCATGTACGAGTAAATATGTACCTGCATTACTACAGACAGCAGTTTCCTTTCACACTCCGTATAGTGGCAACGAAAAGTCTTCACATTGTGCAGTGCCTTGTTTTTCACAACATTAATCTAAGAACGCCAGGTAGTTTTTGGTATGTTGTTTACTCGTGACAGTGGAAAAATTTCAAGATAAATTTACATTATGTTGTGCCGACATGTATTTGGTAGAATTTGTAGTAAATTTCGCGGTTTTTGTCAATTCCGTGGGATTTCGTGGAAATACCTGAATTTCGCAGCTCTGCGACCACGCGAAATATCAGAAGCCCTGAAGATGTACTGTAATAAATAAAATATTATTCACATTTAATTAGGTGAAGTAATGCTAGGGAATGCAACAGCCAAATATCTTATCAGTGCTCTTTCAGTGATTGCTGGTTTTTGTCCCCCAAATTTTTGCTAGGTCACCCTAATAGTAGTCAGATTTTTATTATACTTTGCTTAAGGGGGTACATTCTTAACTTCAGATCCAGAGCAGCTGCTAATTAAGGGAATGTTAAAAATGGTATTTTGTAGCAAGCAATTTGGGGGCGGGGGGAGTTTTTTGTCATTTCTAATATGCCCATGATTTGAAGGTTTTGACGGACTCATTAACTGAACAAAACTTAGCAACAAAATTTGTAGTTTGGAAGGTCCCCCTTAACCCAATGGTACAGTTATGACATGAAGACCTACTTTGCTTAGAAACGTCAGCTACTTTTTTCCTTCATTTGAAAAAAATTAAGGAAAGATAAACAGTCGGTTACTCTACTCAGGCCGACTGCCTACTTCAAAATTTATTGAAACCCCTGATAGGTAAAGTTTAGTTTGGGTAGTAGTTCCTTCCTGTTTCCTCATTTTGGCGAAACAATTAGATTTGAAGATGAGGTTTTCCCTCTTTTTGGGCCTTTGCACTGCAGGCTCATGATGTATGTGTGCCACATGCTATGATGTACAGTATGATATGACACTGATTGGAACAAGATTGGTTAGCTTTATTTATTTGGCACAATTTCAAATATCTTCCCCATATCATACGTCATAAAAGACCGCTGACCCACTCATCCTGAGCCGCAATGTCAGTGGCCTAAAATCACGCTTCATGTAAAAATGTGTCTTTTGAGGTAAAAAAAGACAAATATCAAAAAATCTTTAAAACATTATTGTACAATAACATGGTCAGAATTACATGTATAAGAAAAAAAAGTCAATTTTTGCCTGTGTGCAGATAATTTGTAGTGTAACTTGTATAACCCCTGTACTTTGTACATGTACATGTTAAATACCAGCTGGTGCAATTACATGCCTCGTTAACTGTATTTTTTAATCCTAATTCAGAGTGATTTTTCAAGAGAGGAAGAAGATATTGAATTAGAAGAGGAGGAGGAAGAGGAAATGAGAGATCTAGACCCTGTCAAAGAGGTAAGGTTTGCTGCTAGGTTAATAAATTTCTTCGGAAGTGTGTTTTATTTCAGTTTTAACATAAAAAGTTAATATATGTCTGAATTATTTTATACAGTGCATATGGTATAAAGTTCAGGCTAGGTTTCTGACTCAAGATTTTTGACTTTTCTAGAAGTTGAGCTTCAACATTGTTTAGACTTTTGTATTGTATGTTCATTTATGAAAATAATATGATTTTCTCCAAACTATACAAGTCTCAAAAAACAATGGTATGACACAGAGCCTACAGAAACCCCAGGCTTTTACATTAATTTTCGAGCCATGAAAGTAAGATCAGCACTTTAAGACAATTTCCATGCTTTTCAGTAATGTATCGATTGACCTAATTGAGTTATTTTGTGCAGGTGTTAGCAGCAGGTGGACCCTATCCTTTAGTGGTTCTGCCTGTTGGAGGTGAATACTGGTTGGAAGGAAGCAACCATAGCAGTGTAACTGGCAGTGGTTACAGGCCTTTTGACTGCAAGATTGAAACAAATAACATCATCCAGAGCTACAGGAGAGATTTCATTGGAAAGGTGGGGTTTAAATTACTCAGGGCTGCATTATTAGGTTTTGTCCCATTCTAGTTCATAAACACAAATTTATGGTGGCACACTTATAGCTGTGTTGTATTAAGGACTTGCTCTACATACTCTGTTTCTAGCAGTTTCCCCATGCCTGTGCAACATTTAATAAAATTAATTTATTGTACAGTCTTTGTTGTGGGTCATACAGCCATCTTTTCCTTTGTGAACTTTGTGTTATAATTATTATGCACATGTATCATGTAATTTGTGCAAACATAATTTGAGTGTCATCAACATGTAACATTTTGTTCAAATGCTACATAGTGCAGATCTAGTCTAATTCTTGTTCCATTAAATTAAATTTTTACCAATGAAGTAACTAACAACGTAAGCAGTGAATTGCATAATAATTTGTTACATGTATAAGTATGTTGGTGTAATTTTTGTTATTGATTTGTTTGGCATGTTAGGAGCACCTGAACTTCATTTGTGATGATGATAAACTTGGTGCTGTTATATTGTCTGTAAAGCAAGAGATTGAGAGGCTGGATGGTTGTGACACTCAAGGGTTTATCAGAGTGATTTTAAGGTACTTTTTGTTGTATAAAATTAATGCAACCTTTAAGCCTCCTTCGAATCTTAGGTCAGACAGATTTTTTATTCACGCTTATTTCAATTACAATAATTATTAACAATCATAGCAAGAGAAAAAAAAAAAGAACTGAGCAAACATGAAATTACATTTTTTAGGGGAAAGTGTGTAGTGGCCAAAGGAGCAAAGCTTTCGAGGATTGGAATGTGTTGTACAAAATGGAATGACAAGGCTGAATGTACATTTGGGCACTAGTTCATTAAAAGATTTTACCAATTGAACCTTTTTATCACCAATTTATCACCGACCAGTTAAACCAGCATACATACGTACACATACCATATAAATTATTCACTGCACTTGCAAATATTTCACATTTTTGTCTTAATTGATAATTTATACACTGTGAATCCCAAGGCTGAATTTTTTTTACAGTATACCAATTATCATTTAAATTTGATTTGCCTGAGGATGGTATTTTGATTTTAAGTTACTTGTTGATTAATATAACAATAGAGTTGATGTTCGCGGGCATAAATATGTTTTGGCCCGACTCAGGCTCATTTTAGCCCGAGCTGTTGGCAAGGGCTAAAATGAGCTCTGAGGAGGGCCAAACACGTAGTTAATCCCAAGAATATCAACTATATTACTACATTTACGAACCTTGCTAGAAAACCTCAAAATACAATCATGTTTAACGCTTAGAACAAAATTTGCTCCAAGTTTTCTTGAAATGAAACATACAGAATTCTATAGACAGAAAGAAATACATGTAACTATTTAGCATTGCTAAAATTACAGTCTTTCCCGTAAAACCGTGAACACCAGAAATGTTTATGGAATGTTATTGTGTTACAAAGAAAAAGCCAATTAGGTGTGAGAAAACTAAACCGCAAACAGCAACGGTCATTAGTTTGTGGTTTTGAGGTTTGTTCGCATGTCCTGAACTTTTCTGTGATTGGTCACTACACAATAAACATTCGAGAAATTTTTTCTGGTGTTCACAGTTTTGTGGGGAAGACTGTAATTGTCAGTAAACTGAACTGGCAGTTTGGCATTGAATGAGTTTCACTCGATGAAAACAAACTTGCGTTCACTTCAGTTCAGCTGCCTGGATTCTTCTTCGAGTTTCCACAAATAAATTCCTCTTTATCTAGCTGAGAAGAGTGAGACTTTTTTTTGCTTCATTGTTAGGCACTTAAGCCATTTTGTCGTTATAGAGCTTGAGAACAGCATAATGAGTCAAACAACTGAGTCAAACAAAGCTTGAAGAGTTGCTAGCAAGCAAGAAAATGGTGCGAACAGTTGAATGGTTTTCAATTCTGATTGGCTGGCAGCTTCACTTTCTTGTTTACTGATTGGTCCATGTGGCAGGCTAAAATGTAATTTAGCCCGCTGAATTCTCCATTTTAGCCCGCAAAGTACACCACAATCCCAGATGAAATGATTATAATATAGAGCTGCATGTACATGTGCTTGTAATTGTCAATTGTTTTGTTGGTATAATTAAATCATGCATAATCTTTGTTTCATCATTCTAAATAGAACCACTGAAAAGACTATTGCAGACTCTCTACCAATAGAAAATCTGTCTGAAAATCCAGGACCAAGGGAGATTACTAAGGTAGGTTATTAGGTTTTAAAGTGAGAAATTTGCTCACAACGTAATTTAACTCCAGCTGTGTAGAAATGAATAGTTAAAAAGAACTGCTAGGTACATTCTCTATTTGTATTGTACAGAACTTTAAACCAGTTGGATCTTTGAACAAAACTCAAAAAATATTTATACTAGTTATGAGTTACATGACTGTATATGAGAAAGTCTAATTCCATAGTTTTCTTTCTTTACGTACATATTTGGGGCTATTGTTAACATTATTTTGGTAAAAAAAAAATAGATTCACTTCTGGTTTCTTTTTCCTTTGGTTATAACATGCAGTTTATTACAATTACAGTTAAAAATAAGTGATAAAATTGTGTTAAATATTTCATAATTTCTTCTCAGTATCTTCTTGGAGAGGATGCAGACAATGTAGATCAGTTTCAAGTTTTGGCTCATCCTAAGGTACGGTGCATGTGCTTACTGGTACCTCCAGGCTTCAACAATGTTGCTTGTGGATAGCATTTCTCTCACTGATGGCTCTGTACACAAATACAACCACTCATGCATGGGCTACATAGACTTTTTGTTACTATCATGAAGTACAAATTAACTGTGCATATTAACTATTTACTTGTAGCCTGCATCCAATTTTAAATTAATTGAAAATTATTTGTAGTTAATTGTTAGTAGCCAACTCAAAAGGTTCCATAAACTCAAATTACAAGATTTTAATGTGAAAGATTAATTTATCAACATGACACGAGCATGGGACAAAGAAAAATTCTGAGTCCCCGACAGGAATCGAACCCATGATCTCCCGAACACCGGGCGGGCGCTCTATCCACTGAGCTACGAGAACTCATGGAGAGCGAGGTCATTTTACTGAGTTCTTATGTGACATGCGTCCCGCATACTGCTAGGTTCAGCAATGTCGATATTTCCATTTTTTACATGTTAGTTTTCTTTTTGCCTTAATTCATGGCATGTTTCTGTTTTGTTGATCTTTTCGTGCAGGCATCAGAACTGATTGTAAAGTATGATGAACACAACTTATCCCATTCATTCAAGTTTGGAGTGATTTACCAAAAATATGGACAGGTACATACAACTTCAGCTATAAGCTGGAGATTACGCTGTATGTTTGAGTGCCAAAAGGCCAGTGATTTATTTTAACATACAGTAGTAAACATTGAGCTAAAAATTTAAAATTAATTTATTTTTGCTAACTAAAAAATTTAACAAGTGTACAGTCAGCTGATACATGGTACATGTAAACATTTGACTGTGTGATTCTGCTGGTTAGTTAAGTAAAATACTTGTAAGCTGTGACTTTGCAACTGTCATATAATTGCTGACGATGCGTGAATTGTTATTTCAGACAACAGAAGAGGAGTATTTTTGCAATCGAACCCACAGCGCAGGCATGAGTGAGTTCCTTGAGTTGTTAGGTGACCAGGTGCACCTCAAGAACTTTAAGGGGTAAGCTGCGAGATGTAGATCAGTTGTGTTTGAATTGTCCATTTAAGCATTATTTTCAACATCCACAACAGTGGGACATATAATTATGTAAAGTGAAACTTTTGCTGACATTGATTCTCCCTTTTTTTTCATGATACCCAATTTAATTTTCCAAATAGGCATTAGTGCATTATATCTTTAGAGTTTCATTATCTTCATGTGCTTACTGTCATGATGTCTTTAACCAGTGCTTAGATGGTGTAAATTGCACTTCGCTATACAGGCAATGCAGTGACTGCTTTCTTTGGTTTAGATTTTTCACTTAACACACAATTTTTTTTCTTGTGTGGCTAATAAATGTACGTACTGTATGGGATTCTATGTAACTTGCTTTTACTAAAAATTTATTTGATTTATTACTTTTTTCAAGGTTTAATGGGGGTTTGGATGTGAAACATGGGCAAACGGGAGAAACATCCATTCATACTGTCTTAGATTCCAAGTAAGAAAACAAATCCCTATTGAGTTTCAAACTCTATGCTCTATACAATCCTTCTTCTTTTTCATTAATCTTAATAACATATGCAGTCAATGAGAAAAGTGAATTCTTATGGCGTGAACAACATGTTGGTTTTGTATTCAATTACATGTTGGTAAAATGCATCTTAATCAGTGGTTGGCACTGTTTCAAAGCATTTGACAAGATTGCTAGGATTGTTCAAAAAGCTTGTTAATCATAACATAGCTTTATATTACCAGCACTTTCTTTTGTTTCAAGCTGTACATGGCTTAGTCATTGGAACTCTGGTGTTATGAGATTCATTGAAGGCCACCTGATCATTTTCTCTTTTTCTTCACCTGTGTAAAAGTTACTTAATTTGAACTGCACTTTTCAGGGAGATCATGTTTCATGTTTCCACCCTCTTACCATTCAGCAGTGGGGACAATCAACAGGTAAGAGAAAAAAGACATGGGTGTCATCATAATGTGGTAAGCTGTGTTGTGTAAGGAATTTAAGTTAGGGTACAAGAATTACATGTGTTTGTGTTAGTTTATCATCATTTTCCATTGTTTTTCTCATGAACCACTGCCTGGTTAGCACAGTTGGATGGGCGCCTGACTACCGTGCTTGAGGTCGAGGGTTCAAGTCCCCTGACCGGACCAACACTCAGGGTCTTAAAATAACTGAGGACAAGGTGCTGCCTTTGCAATGCCATCTGCATTAGAGTCTTCTCAGTCTAGGACAATTAACCATAGGCCTGTCTCCTGTATCTCCAGTGTCGCATGGCTAGCAGGGGATGTTAAAGAACCCACACACTTCTCGCAAAGAGTATTTTGCGGAGTTCCCAGTGTTGTGTTCTGGCCTTGATTCATGTTCTGTATTTCATGGGTTGGTGCTTTAATAAGGGCTGTATAGCCTGTTCCTGCCTTTCTCCCTTGGACTGAATTTGTCCAGAAAATGCTTAAAGTTAAAGTGTTGTGTTTGCTAATACTAACTTGCACGTTCATTTGCACTCAAGCCTATAAAATTATGGATAATTTCACATTTTATTCTAAAATAATTTTTATGGCATAACATTTCTTTTGTGATATCAATAACTTGCTAAGAGATAGGTAACAAGAATAAAGAAAGTCATCAAATATTAACTGAAATGATGCTGTCTTGATGTACGACCTAATTATCATAACTACATGCACATTAACCTGTAAGGGTCAGTAAGGAGAGTTAATATCTTCAGCTTGTTTAGTTTATTAGATGTTTGTTTATTAATTGTGTGCTTTTTGTTTGTTTTATTTTACTTTCAAGGTTCAAAGAAAGAGACATATTGGCAATGATATTGTTGCAATAGTTTTTCAAGTACGTTTCCATCACAAGTGCCTTAATTGTTTTATTATAACAATAGAGTTGATGTTTGCGGGAGTAAATATGTTTTTGGCCTGACTAAGACTCATGTTAGCCCGAGCCGTACACTGTAGGCGAGGGCTAAAATGAGCTCTGAGGAGGGCCAAAAACATATTTATGCAAAAGAACATCAACTCTATTAATAATGGAAATTGAACTGAGTGGAGTGCAATTTGGTCTGAAATCATACGCGTGATTTCAAAATCGAACGAGCGCGCAGCGCGAGTTCGATTTGAAATCACAAGTATGATTTCAGACCAAAATTGCACGACCCGAAGTTCAATTACCACTTTATTAAATCCATTTTGAAATCGCACAATTTGATTTTGATTTTGATTTTTTTTTTTGATTTTTTTTTTTTTTTTGATTTTGATTTTGATTTTGATTTTGATTTTTGATTTTTTTTTTGATTTTTTTTCTGATTGGTTGTTTTGTTTTACTGTTTCATTCTCATTGGTTGAGAAAAAGATGCGATTTAGAGCAAAAGATAGTGCGATTTGGGAATAAATCGCACTGCTGAGAGCCAATCACATTGCAAGGATAACCAGTGATTTCAAAATGGAGTTAATAAATACTATAATCATTTCAGAGGGCACTGAGAACAGCAATCAAAGAGAGTAAGCGATATCTTGAACTCTGCCGGCAGTTAGCCGGCGTTTATTTTTGATCGAAAATCAGGCCAAAGATATTCTCGAACTTTGCCAGAAAACCTCAAAATTCAATCATGTTTAACGCTTAGAACAAAATTTGCTCTACGTTTTCTTGAAATTAAACATACAGAATTCTGTAGACAGCAAAGAAATATCTATTTAGCGTAGGCATTGAATGAGTTTCGCTCGATGAAAACAAACTTACGTTCACTTCAGTTTGGATACCTGGATTCTTCTTTGAGTTTCCATAAATTTCTCTTCATCTAGCTGAGAAGAGTGAGAATTTGCTTAATTGAATAGGCATTTAAGCCGTTTTGCCCTTATAGAGCTAGAGAATAGCAAAGATGGAAAAGCCTCATCTGAGTCAGACGGAGCTTGAAGAGTTGCTTGCGAGCCAAAAATGGCGCGAACAGTTGAATGGTTTTCAATTCTGATTGGCTGGCATCTTCACTTTCTTGTCTCTGATTGGTCCACGCGGTGGGCTAAAATATATTTCAGCCCGCTGAATTCTCCATTTTAGCCCGTAAAATACACCACAATGCCCGATGAAATGATTATAATACTGATTAGTTTAGTTAATCATACAGTTTAGAGTTCAATTTGGAATTAATTTGCACGAGTGAGTTTTTCAAAAAGCTGAAATTGCTGGAGCCGTTCTATTAATAATATTAACATGAAAAAAATTGCCTGGAGGAAGTGCTGGAAGATCCCATTGCAGACAGGAAGCGACCATTTGACGCAGATTTGACACTTTATGTACTGATTGTCTAATGAAGATCAGCTGATAATGCTACAAACTGAAAGTGGTTCGTTTAAAACATTTTGCAATCATAATTCAGAATTTCGATGTGCAATTTGCACTGGTGTTACACTTGAACTGCACTGCTCTCAGCCAATCAGAATCAAGTAATTTTTTCATGTACATGTATATTACTACATGATTAACAAGACCTCCCTTTAATAAGCCATTCCCGAGTTCTCTTTTGCCTCAGCGTCAAAACGAGTCCAAGTGATGAACCATTCAAATTGTGTTTTACTGGGATCTTCATTCTCATGCAAAGCAAGCTTGTTTCCATATGGATAGTTTCGTACTTAGACTCGTTTTGAAACTGAGGGAAAAGGAAACTCGGAAATGGCCTATTAAAACGGTTCAAATGCTGTAATCGTCAACACATGTGTTGTTACTGAAAGAATGTGTCAACATTTTAACTTTTCATTGTATAACGAAATGTTTGGTCAGATTATAATCTCTCTAACAAGCAATGTTGTGATTTCCTTTAGGATGAAAACACACCATTTTCACCAGTTTCTATCCGCTCGCATTTCCTACATGTCTTCATAGTGGTGCAGGTTGAGGAACCAAATACAAGCAACACAAGATACAAGGTACAATGCAAGTTGGGACAGTAAAATACTTTTAACGTCCATCTTTGTGTCTCGAAACACTATTTCATTTGTTTCATTGTGTTCTTGACGGAAATGACACATATTGGCTGATTGACTGACTGTCTAATTTTGTCTCGTCAACTGACCAACTGACTGATTTTGAAAACTTGATGACATAAAACTATTCTGTTTACTGTAAATTATTGCTATCATTGTAGGTATCCGTGACAGCTCGTGAAGATGTCCCTCATTTTGGACCCAAGCTACCAAACCCTGCTGTATTTAAAAAGGTTTGTGTTGTTTTACGATTTCAGTGTTCAACAGTTTCTTCCCTCTATCTCCATCTCTCTCCCTCTCCCTCAATTTTCTTCCTCTCACCTTCCCTTGCTATAGCTAAAGAGAAGCTTTTAGTTCCTGTGTTGATGGGTGTCATGTGTTTTTTGTAGGGCCCTGAATTTCGCAAGTTTTTGTTAACAAAGTTGATCAATGCAGAGCTGTCCGCTTACAACAGTGCAGAGTTCGCCAAATTAGCGGTGAGTCTATAAATACCTTATCATAATTATTAATTGGTAAGTCTTTAGATATCTTATCGTATTACATGTACATGTTCACCAGCATGCTGCCTGAATCAGCTGAGATAGTATAGGGAATATTTATTTACTCGTCTCTATTTGTTAGGATCGAACACGCTCGACTCTACTTCGAGGATTGGCTAATGATTTACTTGAAAAGAACGCTCTTATACTTGACGCTGTGGAGGAGGAGGTAAGATCCTAACTAGAGAATGTAATGAGTGGGACTTCATTGGATGATACACCTCTAACTTCTCCTTATTTTATCATATCGTGCCAAGCTGACAAGTGTTGAGAATAAAGAAAATTATCACCGAACTTGACGAATCACCAAATTTTAGAATTAATATTCTGCGCCAGGTAGTACAGTTTTGAGAGGGCAAATGAGCCCAACATTTAACTGTCGTAAAATTTTCAGAAATGTTTTATCTTTGCCTTGTTAAAGCGTACAACCATCATATGCGATATTTGAACAATAACAATTCTTATGAACAGCCAAAATGATCGACCGAGTTCTTAAGAGGGGACTGGGCACTGGTAATTTCTCAAAATTTTCCAGTATGACCCCAACTCAAAATTTCAGAAATTCTTTGTTAAATAAAATAAAAATCTACAAGATAGATTTTGAGCTATTTTCATAATAAGCAAAATACCGCATTTTCCTATTTTGCGTATAATCAGTTCTGTCTTACAGTTTTTTATTCTATTTTGCATGAATGTTTAATTAGAGCCAATTTGTTATTTGCGAATATTTTGCAAAAGAGTCGCTAGTTAAATTCTTTGTTAAATAAAATAAAAATCTACAAGATAGATGTTGAGCTATTTTCATAATAAGCAAAATACCGCATTTTCCTATTTTGCGTATAATCAGTTCTGTCTTACAGTTTTTTATTCTATTTTGCATGAATGTTTAATTAGAGCCAATTTGTTATTTGCGAATATTTTGCAAAAGAGTCGCTAGTTTACCCTCTCAAAACTGTGGTGGGCCACCTAAAGTAATATGCATTGACCGACTAATCCCAGGGCATGCGGAGCAAATCAGCAAAACTCGTTATGTGTTAGTGAACTTGCAGTCTTTCGTGCTAGGAGTCTCACTCTGTTGATAAAAATGTTAACTTTAGGCTTGCTTGTTTGCGTTTATGTGGCTTTAGGCTCCGCGGAAGCCGGGCAAGATGTTCACGACAATCAGAAAGGCTTGGCGTAAAGGGAGTCCTGTGAGTCGGACAATGTCCATGAGAGAGCCGCGTGCTAAGCCAGATGATGTGGACTCAGATGACAGTCTTCCCAAGAGCTGGGCAAAGAAGGTAAGCTACAGAAACCAAGGGCCCTATTTGCTCCGACAATTAAACCGATGGTTAACGTCTGTAATGAAAAGCGCCTCGGATATGGTCGAAAATATTTCAGATTTTATAATATTTTCAAAAAATGGTCGGGAATGCTGGGTCGGATGACGTTAGGACAATTCGTGGAAAATCTTTGTTAATTTGTTTGTTAATGGCACTCAACCTCGTTGGTGATGTAGAGTAATTTGTTTCATATTCCCATTCAGGCGAATCAAAGAAGAAAATCTGCACAAGGCTTACTGTTAACCAAGAAGGCGCATAAGCCGGCGAAAAAGTAAGTCAACAAAAATTTCGCTTAATGTACCATGACATGCTCATAACAAGCAGTCGGCTCAGTAGCAGAGTTGACGCGTTCAATAAAGGTTTTTTAGCTTAGTTGAGCGATTAGTTAGATTTTTCTGCTTTTGAATTTCTCTGCGACGTTTAATATTTCTGTTTGCTTTAGTCGCGATTTACCCTCAGTAGCTGATTTAGTAGAAGTGCTTATGTTTCCAAGCATTGAAACATCAGAAATATATATTAGACATTAAACATAACAAGACGAACCAGTTGGCTATTTACACGCGTGGCCGAGGAGTTGCCATAAACGAGGCGTTTAAATTTTCATAATATATGCTGTATCCGTCGGTACTAGCACCATGGCCGCTTACGTAAGGAACAAGTGTTCAAGAATGTGGATTTATGTCAGTCTTCAGTTGTACTGGTATGCTAATTCAAATGCTGCAACCTGATTTGCTGGGCCACTTGTCAGCCAATAGTGTGCAGTAGCCGAAGGCCGACTACAAACTGGTGACGTTTTCTGGTTTCTCAGAAGTTTTGAAGAAAGTTTAGAAATATTCCTGGACAATTCAATTCCCAAGAAGACTAAACATAAGAGCAGGAAATTCATCGTTGCGTGAGTTTGAAAGCTCAATATTCATGAATGAGCGCGCCTGCACAGCTGCAAGTTTCAAATAACAAATCATTCCGCGCGCGATTTCGCTAAAGAGTGAAGTTTAACACTAGTTTATATGTAGATAAATAATTGGAAGTTACTATTTGAAGGAAAATGAGTTAGAATTCACCTAAAGTGATTAGATTTGTATGAGATGATAGTTGATAAGGCCTTCACAGTAATTTTTTGGGAGTTAACATAACCCGGAGATTGTGGAGTTTAACTATCACCTGATAGAAATGTCTTTCCCGTGTATTGCATTTGTTTTTTAGGGAGCTAACTCAGGGCCGCTGTAAGAGCATGGAGTCGCTTCTAATTCAAGAGCAGAACAAGGGCAATCAGTCTGTGTTTTATGCAGCAGATGACTCCAGTTCTGAATCGAATACGTCGGAGAGGTCGCGGCATCGTGACGACGAAGTTCACTCTCCAAGAAAACATAACGTGCGTTCTCGGACACCACAAAAAGAAAAGAATAACTTGGATTCAACAGGATCGCCTCGTCTGTCACGTGATATGCCCCAAAGCATGACACATGCTCAGTCTGTGCCTGTATTGGAAGCTTATGATCGTGCTTACAGGACGCCTTCTCGGGTGCCTGACAAGTCGTCACTTTCACGAGTATCTTACGAGGGAAGTTCCACTGGAGAATATCAGGTTCGGTACGTCGGCGGATATCGTTCGGGACCCGAAGATGAGTCGGAAGACTCAATAAGACTTGCGACTTACGATCGGTCTCCGACGCTTATCCGAAGGGGCTCTGATTCCATGGATAGTGTTGATGTTAATCGAACTGAAAACTTCACTCAGGCAAGCTCAAATACTTCTGACAACAGCTTACCTACGTATTCCGTTCGCAAACTCCGGGAAGATAGAGTGGACCGCGACGTTCCTATGAATTTTAGTAGGTCGCCTACAAACTCGCCTTATCTCCGGAGAAAAGTACAGGAAATCCATAGCAGTCCAATTAATACACAGTCAGCGGGTTCGAGTTCAGTTTCTGCTCAAAAGCAGAAGAAAACCGCCATCGTTTCACCTTTGTTGGATATGTCAGAACCCAACAGGCCACGCTCTGTTCCACCTGGCCTAATGATGTTTGATCCGACCGACCCCGAGTCCGAGAGAGTTGAACAGGTTGGTAGGGGTGTGTTTCTTAACATCATATAGCCTTCTTTCCCGAACCCACAGCTTCAAACACAAGCTGATACATTGTATTAATAAAAATTCAATTGTTTCTTAATAGGTGTTTGATGAAAGATCTCCGTCGTTACCCAAACTAGACAGTGATAGTCTGGCTTCTACTGAGGATTTATCCTTCAGTGGTAAGTGTACTTACTTCAGTGACTTTATCGGTTACTTTATTAATCAATCGAATTTATGAAAAATATCTCTCGTAGACTTTTTTCCTAAAAAATGTGCATTTACTTTTGCAATACAAATCAATCAATTAACCAACCACTATATTTTTGTCAGCGTAACTGAGTGAAAAGACTATGCAAATACAGCAGCTCAAAATTCAATAAATCTCAAACTGGCAGGATGCTGGTTATAAGAGGAGTTGAATTCGAGACTACCGAACACAAATCCGTCCAATTGCAGGGAGGTTAATAATAATAATAATAATAACAATAATAATAGTAATAATTTTTAAAAGAATAACCATTTTATTGAAATTATTTACAATACTATTTACAATTTTAAGATAAACGGCAGAATATAAAAGTAAATAAAAGTAGCAATTTACACCTTTCAATATCAGAACTAATTTTCAATAATAGTAATAACAATTTTTTGAAAAAATAATAAAAACCAACTTTCAAGAACCATTCATTATAAACCTGTACTTTAACTATTAAAGGAGCCTTAAGTCACTTGTAAGAGTTTTTTCTTTTTTCGATAGTCACCCTTTATCTCTTGTTTCGCATTATTTTTCAGAATCTTCTTTCAGACAAATTGAAATGTTTAAAAACGAGATTTCAAGACTCAAGTGTGAAAAACTCGATCTGGCTCGACAGAACGTGGTAAGTAAAACTCAGTTTGTATAATTATTACATATGTTTCATGACTGTGATGGTCGTTCACACACACACACGACTTAAGTATAGGCATAAGGATGTTCACACTTGTAACGGAAGCATAAGAAAGATGACATACACAATGGCTTTTTGCCATGCAGGGACCAGGAAGAGTGGGGCGAGTTTGTGCTTTCAAGACGGTGGACGAGAAAGGGGAAGCACTGGGTTCTATTTTCAAAACGCATTTCCGCTGACGACGTCGTATATTGCTGTTTTATTGCGTTTATGCTAACGCTTACGTCAGCCGGTTCACGGACTTGTGGTTATGTTACTCCGGTTCATACTACCCTTGCCGGCTTATGCTTTGTGCTGATGTTTATGTCGAGCGTGTGAACCAGACATTATCTTGTAAAAGGCTCCTATTAACTACATTGAGAAACGAAATACAATCCGTCGCAAAGCTATAGCATAGAAAACAAAGATCTTCTGAATCTGCGAGTTAATAAACCATTTATAGACAACTTGCAAATGCTGTCATTCGACTACAACTACCAGAATACATTCATCCAGTGGGGTTTATATGAGAATTATCCTAATTAGAATGAGAGAAAATAACTAAATAGTAACGCCTTCATGCAAGTTACCTCTGTGAACAAATTCGGTTTCCGCTGATAGCACAATGACAGCTAATGATGAACTTCTTCTAATAAAATGTTTCCTCTTTCAATAGACTGCCTTTACAAGAGTGTAAAATGCAGTGTATACATCTATATGAGCTCAATAAAATATTATTGTTGTTACTTACTTTAGTTACTGCAGCGTGAAAACCGCGCCATCAAGGACAGAGCCATGCAGCAGACCGCTGACTTGTACGAAGCCCGCTGTGAAATAGCCCGACTGAGGTCCCTAATTCCAAGTGAGAATGTCCCCCCTAGGGACCCCTCCCCGATTGAAACTGTGACTGTACGAGAGGGAAATATCTCACCTAAGAGCAGTATTTCCCGAAGAGATGTCACGGCAGGAGTTTACGTTAGGGAGAGAGAAGAACGAGGAGAGGTCCCAACAAGAACTTCTTATCGACATACACGACTTTAAAACCTGGAAGGTTTGCTAGTCACGAAAGAAAAAGAACTTTATGTGCCTAGAATGCTCCCAAGCTCTAACGAATTCTCGCCCATACACTAGTAAACTCTCATTCATTCATGTACATGGATGAGTATCCAATGATGTACCCTAAGGCGTACTCTCCGTATCCTATCTCGCGAGTTCTGTGTAAAGAAGGAATGTAAATAATTTCCTGTGAATGATTTTACTCAATCAGGTAAAAATATTACAATCTAAAAGCTATTTTTATATCTAAAGGCCCTTTTCTGAAATTCATATCGTCGATTAGTTCAAAGAGTCATTGCCAAAATTGTTTAGGTTTAGGCAATCGGGGCTGGTAGTTGTCTGGCAGTCATTTCTGTTTGTTAGTAAAGAAATCAACCTATTTTTTGTATAGGTTAGAAAAGATTATTTTATAAATTATTGTTCATGTTTGTGGCAAAGAAAAACAATTATATTGATTAATTAATACTACATAACTGCAGTCAATCAAAAATTCAAGATATAGTTGTACCATTGTACAGGTTTACATGCTGGCAGACATGCAAATAGGCCATTTCCTAGATGCTGTTTTCCTCTGTTTCAGTCTGGAAATGTGAAAGGTTGAAACAGAGGTAGAAGGCAACTGCGAAATGGCTTATTGATTTCTGTACTATCGAAAGGTTACAAGTTTTGCTTATAAAGTGTAGGAATGGTTTTTTGTGTTCAGTTATGTTGTTGCAATATAAAAGAGCTGTGTGTTAGAAATGTTTCTCATTCCTGTAGCCTGGGAAATCAGTAAACAACAAATGTCAACGAATTTAACCCAGATTTTCACATAACCTGCTCTACAAGTTGTTTGAGTTCCCTCTCCAGATTCTGTGATATTCAAGTCTTGTTTGGTTTACATGGTTTAGAATGAATATATCCCGGGATACTTAATTTTGCTCAAAACTGTAAGTTCTAGAGAAAGATTCGATACAGCTATATTTCTGAAGTTATTTACACAGTTTAGCCAAGTAGTAATGTTTTAAAATCATTATCGTGTAAAATATATGATAGTTTAGAATTGTAATAAATTTAAGCTGACGGTTTTGTATCATACAGAATTACAAAATAGATTAATTTATGATTGTTTAATGCTGTTAGTCAAAATAGATATTTAGGTAAGCTAAAAATGTTTTGTTACCACAATTATCCATAGTTTTTGCAGTTACGTTCTATAAATTACGATTCTCGTTTAATTTTAAATAGAAAAACATACATGCCTAACGCGTTTGCTGTATTTATGACAATGGTCATTTAATAAAGTGAACAAGCATAAATTGTTGAAAGCTGTGTGTTTTTTTACAAATGAGAGAGACATTCTATGGTGTAGTGAAAAAAGAACTCCTGAAGCAAATGGCTGCTGAGGTTTGCAAAATTACCCCAAACCAGAAATCTCGAAAGAAAACACTGTATAAACTCCACCTCCATCTCCAACCCAAATGTAAAGCACTGAGCTTTTGGTTAAGTTTTGAACTGCTCAATGGTTGTCGGACACGATCTACATTTAATCTCTACAGCACATTCATTTATGTTCATTCAGCTGGGATAACTTATCAGTTAGAAGCAGGGCGAAGCAAAAGTCAAATTCAATGTACAAATGCGTTAATAAGCTCTCCTCAGTTTGTCTTTGTAACATGTTGATTGTTCACTCCGAGAACTTTGTCCTTTGAACTTCGCGGTGGAATACAAAAATTGTATTTACCGGAACGGAGCTTCTCTATGGAACGATCTTCCAGGAACTTCGCGCAACAAAGTCTCTAGACATCTCCAAGAGAAACATTAATAAATGGTTCTCTGCTTCGGACTCCCACACGGCAAATGTGTAAATCAGTAAATAGAAAATTTTACATGATGTATTTGCCCTACTGATGTTGAGTACGGAATTCCAACTTATACTTTTTGGGCAGTTTCTTTTCACCATTCGGCACAAAGTTTTGCGGGAGTAATTTTTGTTTTGGCCAGGAATCTGAATTTTGCGATTTGGATTGATTGCATGTTGACTAATATTGTACTGTTTTTTACTGAAATTACATTTTGATACTTTTTACTTGATGCTGCAGAATTCTCCACTGCGTTAAGGAAAATCTCTGCGTTGCGCTGGTTCGACAATCAAGAGGACTGTATCTTTCTTTTCTGCGTTTATTTACGATCCAAACAATCTCCGTACATTCTACATTCAATCGATCTATCTACTATCCGTCTCGATCTCGATCTATCTATCCGTCTGTCTGCTAATTACAAGTTGTTTGATTCTATTTATTTGCTATTACAACATCCCATCCAGGGGGGAGTAGAAATACTCTCTGTCGCTTCATGCTTCGGAAACCGGGGATAAGCTCCGGCCTGATGGGCCACTAGGCCCGACAGCAGACTTACCTTACCTACCTTTACAACGGAAATACACGCCTAAACTACGTAAATTTACGATTCACAATACTTATTTGTATTCCCCTAGCTATTTTCCTGTTGCATGACTTGACTTACGTTTTTACACCCAGACTAATCCAATTAACCCTCTGTAATTGAACCCACTCCCACTATTTGCGGAACAATGTCACACATTCCTCTACGTCACAGGATGTTCCAACCCAAACGTACGCCCAAATTTCCTCTAGATAATTCTTTACTTCACTGTTACAAGCTTAAACTAACATTCTTCTAATTATTTCAAGATTTCTTTGATTATGTAATAACACCTTTTACAACACACTCCCCCCCTTGACTCGCCTACGAGTCAAGCATTAGTTGCGATTTACATCTAGAATTAAGTGCAGCATTTCTTCGAGGGACATTTCTTGTGGGATTTCCAATACCCTTATTTCGCGCGCTAGTTTCCCGATGTCCCTCCCCCTCGCTCCGAATCTCTAAAGGGTAAAGTTTTTGTACTGGTCTTGAAAGGTGGACGGGTTTCCCCTTGGTAATTACTCTGACTTCGGCTCCTCTAACTACCCCATCCTTTCCTGTCACTAGACTTTTCACCACTCCCATTTTCCAATCCCCACGCTTCTTGTCTTCCTCATATACTACAACTACATCTACTTCTACCGTTCTTTCCTGCCTTCCTGATTTACATCGATGAAATTCTCTAAGATTTGCCAAGTACTCCTTTCGCCACCTATTCCAAAAGTGCTGCAACCTGGTGCTGAGATATTTAAATCTGGAGGAACAGTTCTCCTCACTCATCACGTCGTCTGGCTCCACGATCTCGTCTGGCAATGTTTTTAGCCTTCTTCCATAGATCAAGTGTGATGGCGTTAGAACTTCTTCTTCAGCTTCATTGTATTCGTATGTAAGCGGCCTTGAGTTTAGCGTAGATTCTACTTCTGTGAGTAGAGTTGACAATTCGTCGAAAGAAAGTCTAGCGTTACCTAGTACCTTTTGTAAACAATCTTTAACACTCGCAACCATTCTTTCAAAAAATCCGCCCCACCAGGGTGCCCTTTCCAGGTTAAACTTCCACTCTACTCTCTCATACTCTAAATCTGCCTTTATCTCCGGGTGGTCGAATAACTTATTCAGTGCTTTCTCTGTAGCCTGAAATGTCTTCGCATTGTCAGACACGATCAGCGCTGGCCTCCCGTATCTAGCAATGAATCTTCTTAAACAACGCCTGAATGCCCCAGCGGACAAGTCTTCCACTAATTCCAAGTGTACTGCCCTGGTCACGCAACATAAAAACAAGGCGACGTAAGCCTTGTCCATTTGTCCCAATCTACCCTTCACGTAAAAGGGCCCAGCAAAATCTACCCCCACTCTTGAAAATGGTGGTGCTTCTCTGACCCTAAAGTCCGGAAGCGCAGCTGTTGGCGGGATATTGTATGGTTTCCCAACTAGCTTTTTGCAAACAACGCACTCTCCCAGTACTTTCTTAACTACCTGTCTGCCCTTTGGCACCCAATACTTTGATCTCAACTTGGCTAACGTGGCTCTAACTCCACTGTGCTGTACTCTCTTATGACACTCTTCTATGACTAGCCTTGTCAACCTGTGCTGTCTGGGTAGTATTACTGGTCTTCTGGCATCAAATTCTAGATCTGAATTAACTAGCCTTCCTACGCATCTCAAGATCCCTCCGTCTTCCTTCACACCAAGCTCACTTACAAGTTGCTTAAAGTTGTCTTGTTTCTTCAGATCGCCTTGCGCCGACCTAATCCATTCCACTTCAGCGTTTTTCAATTCGGCTACTTTTAACTTACCCGTGCGCCTTGCCCTCTGCTCTGACCTTGCCCTTAAGTTGTCAACAAAACGCATCACCCATGTAACGTGCTGTAATCGTTCGCGTCAACCACAGTAGCGATGCCAGTTGTTTGTTTCGTTTCAGTCAGCATTACCATTGACGACTTCTTTTCTTCTTCACTACTCTCAGGCGTTCTCAACATCTCCGCCATTTTCGGCCAATCTTGCGGTTGTCCTGACAACCAACGTGGTCCATGCCACCAAAGCTCATTTCCTTTTAGCTGAGATGCGATCACTCCTCTGGAACCAATGTCTGCCGGGTTGTCTTCTGTTGGACAATACCACCAGTCTTCTTTGCTGCTCAACTTCAGGATTTCATTTACCCCGTGCCGCACGAATTGTTTCCACTCTCCCTTGTTCTGTATCCAGCTGAGCGCTGTTTTGCTGTCGAGCCAATACCTCACGCCATCCACTTCCAGCTGTGTCAGTAACGCATTCTTTATCGTGTTCATAAGTTGCGCAAGTATTCTTGCCGACATTAACTCTAATCGCGGAATCGAAAGCTCTTTTAAGGGGGCAACCCTTGTTTTGCTTGCTACTAATCTGACATGGGTTTTCCCGTCCTCAGTGCGATACCAAGGTAACACTCTGTCACGCGCTCTCCCCCCATTTCGTAAAGGCACCTACTGATTTGAATTTCTCCCGTTTGTGACAAATCTTGAACCCATATGTCCCATTTCCGCTTAATTTCTCCTGTCAATACCTCATCCCAGTCAATTTTGCTGTTGCAAATTTCCTGAAAAAGTATTTTCATGCTAACCGTAACTGGACTTATTATCCCCAATGGGTCAAATAGACTGGCCAGTAAGCTTAACACATTCCGTTTTGTGGCTTCCAAACCCCTTGCCTTGTCGGCGACATGTACAAGGTTAAAATGGATTGTATCGCTCTCATAATTCCAAGCTAGACCCAACACCTTTTCCCCCTTTGTTCCACCTTGGGGCTCTAATTTTGACTTTGCGTAGGACTCCTCGTCCTCCAATCTGCCTACTTCCCGTTGTGTTGTGCTGGCCTCACCCGCGCCAATTTTTTCCCTTAGCCCGGGGTCATTGGTTTTCCACTTCCTCAGCTTAAATCCCCCCTTGGCCATTCTCTCCTTCGCATTCTCATACAGGGTAAAAGTCTTCTCGGTTGTACGATCTCCCGCCACTAAATCATCGACATAAAACCCTTCTACCATTCTTTTGACAAATTCAGGATCTTCTGCGGCAAAGGTAGCTAAATGGTGTCTTATTGTCCCGTTTAACAGAAAGGGTGACGCATTCAACCCGAAGACGACGCGGCAAAACCTGTACACGGAAATGCTCAAGTTGTTGTCACGTACGTCCTCCACCCACAAAAATCTCAAAAAATCACGATCCTTCTCGTCGACCCCAATATTCAAAAAGGCTTTCTCTATGTCCCCCACTAGTGCGACCCTACTTTCCCTGAATCTCACAAGTATATCGAATAACAAGGGATTCAATGATGGCCCCGTATGCAGGCAATCATTCAGAGACGTCCCACTCTTACTTTCCTTTGACGAGGCGTCGTAGACAATGCGCAGCTTTGTGGTCGTTGCATCTCTGCGAATGACCGCCTGATGAGGTAAATAGTGGACCTTGTCTGACTCTTCTAACTCTGCCACTTTCTCGATGACACCTGAACTCAGTTGCTCTCGAATGATGGAGTCGTACTCGTCCAACACTTCTGGTTCCTTTCGCAGCCTTCTCAACTGACCTTTCATGCGTGACAAACTATTTCCATAATTGCTTGGTAAACTGTCGTGACCTTGTTTCCAAGGCAACTTAACTGAATACCTCCCGTTTCTAAATTCTATGTCATCCTCGAACGTTTCGTGCACCTCGTCGTTCACCTTTATTCCTAAACTATCTAAATCCACAGTTTGCTAACTTCGTTCTCTAGGCAGCCTCTGTCTATCGCTATGCTATCCTGTGCTATAAAATTGACTGACAATTCCTGTTTCCTATCTGTCTCTTTCCTTTTGAGGGGGCCCGACAACACCCACCCAAGCTCAGTCTCGATCGCTACGGGTTCTTCGGCCTCCCCCCGTCTCGTCGTTCCCTTTTGAAATTCCCACAAGTAATCCGCTCCAATCAAAAGATCTATCTCTAGTTGTTCCTTAGTTTTACAAACATCCGAGAACCAAAGATCGCGCAAATGAGGGAAATCGTTTTTGACAACCTCTACGTGCTCGTTACTTATGCGAGAAATTTCCGGCACGACATAAGCTTCAAGCTGGAGAGCCTTGTCTCCTTGTAAAGGCATTACACCAAAACGAACGACCTCCCGCAATCCCGATTCTTTGACTCTCTGTCCGAACGTACAAATACTGAACCATTCCTTTCTTACAACCCCTAAACCATACGAATTTGCAGCCTTCGCGGTAATAAAAGATCTATGACTACCCGAGTCGAATAAAACTCTTATCCTCCCCTGTTTTTCTCCCTTAATCAGTGCTTGAGCTGTCTGGAGGGCAATTCTACAATCAGTCCCCACAAGCATACTGTTTGGCGCGCTCACAGCACTTCCTGTAGACTGACCACCCTCTCCCCTTGAGGTTTGAGGTGGTTTTGTCTCACACAGGGATACGTGATGATTTCCCTTACAATTCTTGGGGGTGGTCTCCAAGACAAAACGCACATCGACCATCTGACTTCCTTTCATTGTTCGTGAAAAATGAGTTCGTCGGCGGTGGAACTTTTCTCCTGATTTCCTCTGGTGGAATGTTTACTTGTGGTGTGAGGCTGTAGTCCTCCCTCAGTTCCACTTCTTTCAATAGCGCGCCCAGCAAATCTCCCAGAGACCATTCAAGGTACTCTGCTCCTCTGGTGATGGTTAGTCTAAGTGCGTCTGGAAGCTTTCCAAGTATGGACGGTACAACGATGCCCGAATACGTTCTTTCATCAACTCCGATAGCAACCAGGCCTCTGTAATGCGACTCCACTTTGTCGTACAATGTTCGTAATCTCCGCGGGTCTCTGTCTCCGTACACTGGCTGCACGTTCAACAATTCACTAATGTGAGCTCTTTCTATTGCGATCTTTTTACCGAACCTTCTTTGTAACAGTTCGATGGCGGCGTTGTAATTTGCCTCGGTCAGGGCAAAACCGGCGATGCAAGCCTTGGCAGGTCCCTCGATTAATCCTCGAAGATAAGAGAACTTATCTACGTCCGACAACGAGTCATTGCAGTGAATAGCACTTCGGTACGAGTCCCAGAACTCTTGCCACTCATGAATTTTCCCACTGAACTTCTTGACTTCTAGTTTCGGCAGTCGTGCCTTTGCCTTTTCAGTGTTCGGTGGTGGTGAAACTAGCACGGCTTGGTTTGTTGGCGGTGCACTGGCTAAGTTTTCTTTTAACCTTTCTTCAATCGCGAGGACTACTCCCCGTATGTCGGCCTTTATTTTCTCTGATTCTTCAATCTCGGCGGCAATCTTTTCTTCTCCGTCTTCTTCCGCACTGACCAGGTATAGAATGGTATCATCAAGGCGCCTCAGCGTTTCCATCTTTTCCGTCAGGGCAATTTTCGTCTGCATGAGACTGTCCTTCCCTGTTCCATCGTAGTCTTTGAGAAGGTCATTCGCGTTGCTCAGCAGTTTCGTTACATGGCCGCGATGTCCTCCTCTAACCTTCTTCTTCTTCACTAACTCAGACATTTTCTTTCCTTCAATCCGGCTCGAAGGACCAGATGCTGCAGAATTCTCCACTGCGTTAAGGAAAAACTCTGCGTTGCGCTGGTTCGACAATCAAGAGGACTGTATCTTTCTTTTCTGCGTTTATTTACGATCCAAACAATCTCCGTACATTCTACATTCAATCGATCTATCTACTATCCGTCTCGATCTCGATCTATCTATCCGTCTGTCTGCTAATTACAAGTTGTTTGATTCTATTTATTTGCTATTACAACGGAAATACACGCCTAAACTACGTAAATTTACGATTCACAATACTTATTTGTATTCCCCTAGCTATTTTCCTGTTGCATGACTTGACTTACGTTTTTACACCCAGACTAATCCAATTAACCCTCTGTAATTGAACCCACTCCCACTATTTGCGGAACAATGTCACACATTCCTCTACGTCACAGGATGTTCCAACCCAAACGTACGCCCAAATTTCCTCTAGATAATTCTTTACTTCACTGTTACAAGCTTAAACTAACATTCTTCTAATTATTTCAAGATTTCTTTGATTATGTAATAACACCTTTTACAACACTTGATTGAAGTTATAGTTTTTTTCGGGTGTACGGATCGCGAAAAGCGCTCATATGCATATCGCAAAAAATATAGTTCACACAAACTCTTGTGCCACAAGATATGTAGTTTAGTACATGGAAAGGATAGGGAGAGCGCATAAAATGTACCCCCTTTGGACAAGCACGTGTTCAAAGGGATTAATTGCGCAACACACTCCCTTTAGTATCAGGTGATAGAAGTTTCATCTTTCAGTTAGAGTCAGTTTTCACTTCGAGCGTATCAGACAATAGTTTCTATCACACAGTTTTGTTTTCGTTTTTGAGTTAAAATTTATAGTTACAACTGATCGGTCGTCCAAGTAGATGCCCAAGCTGCAAAGAGCTTAAATCAGCACATCATTTTTGTTACGGATCTCATTGTAACTTGTTATTGCGTGACCTACGTCATTGTCACATCGAATCAATACCTCTTTGTTTTCCTGTTGTATCCCTGCGAGTTTTTCGGTGTTATTTTTCATTCGGTGTAAGATCCGCGTGTTAGTTACATGTCAAGTTCAATGAAAGATAGATTTGAAGGATCGTTACGATTACTAGAGGTATAAAAGCCGGGAAAGAGGTATGTAATCTCGTTTATTCTTTTATTTGGATCTATTGCCGAACGTAGCGTTTTCAAATGCTATATTTGTTACGCTTATATTCGTTTATATTGTTAAACGTGCTGCAATGCGTGCCACACGTGCTTCATTTAAGATCGTTTCTTTTAGCTTAGATTTAGTAGTAATTTAGTTTTATCGGTCATTGTATTTTCAGTTTTTACGGAATTTCAAGTAATAAATAATCCGAGAAGCAAGACGCTTGAAGTTTCTGTTTATAAAACGTTTCTCCGTTGCGGCGTTGGTTTGTGTTAAATGAATGGAATGATGCCGGCGTCCGCCCCCTTATAGTAAAAACTCTTTCGAAAGAAACTGATCGATCCATTGGATAAAGAATCTTGTTCTAACACTCGAAGTTCTCGGCGGATAAGATGTCAGATTCCGAAGATTCTATAGGAATAGGATCTAGCAGAGTTCGAAATCTTACCGAAAACGGAAAAACCTATCATTTACAAATACTCGAGGATCAAAGGTCGTCCGCTCAGCGATCATGGCGAAAACAGCTCAACAGAGTGATAAATGTCATAGCGGATACCACAAATCAAAATCTCATAATGAGCGAAAGAACGTTTCTGGAAGCAAAAATGGAAATTCTCAGCGCGGCAAAAGAGAAGTTGTACGATTTTCTGGAGGGAAATTACGATGCGAAGAAAGAAGCATTAATGAAATTTGAGTCTATTGACCGTGAACATTCCGACGCTTTGAGAAAAGTAAACGAAAGGATATGCGAACTAAAACAAGAGACTGGAAGTGAAAAATCACGCATATCTAGGCGCTCTAGTCAAGACTCTCACAGTCGAAAGTCAAACGGATCATCAACCGCTTCTTCGTTAGCCAAAAGGAACGCTATTGCTGCAAATGTCGCGAGGCTGAAAACTGAACTGGAATTTGCCGACGCCGAGGCGCAAAAAACTAGAGCTCTGAAAGAGCAGGAAGATGAATTGAAGAGGTTTAAACTCACCAAAGAACTGGCGGTGGCAAAGGCAGAAATGGAAGCCTTAATTGAAAACGAAGGAGACGAGGGTGTCGCTAAAGAAAGTTTACCAGATGAAATTGACACAAACTACGTCCTTCAAAATTATCTGAAAACACAGGCGTCGTCCGTAACAAATGTTGACAATTTGACTGTGGAGACGAACGTAGAATCCGTAGACAGGCATTTAGAAGAAAATCCCTGCAACAATGGTATTCCTGTGGTAAAGAACGAGCCTGTAGCCACTCCTTCGAAAATTACACCCGCTGAAGAGACTATTAGCTTACCCAAACAGGAGCCCGCGATACCTACTCCTAAGTCACTAAATCCGTTTGCCCCCGAGTTCGAAGCCAGTCCGTTTGCAAGATACGATCCGTATTACACTGCGGACTACGAGCCATACAAACACCAAGAAGCCAAGACAAGTGACTCACCTCGCAAGTCCACCGTTGAAGATCCCTTAACTAGATTAGCCGACATTCTATCTCAACGACGATTGCAGGATACTCTTCCGCTTCCCGAAACAGAGATCTTTAGCGGCGATTTTTTACACTACCCGGTATGGCTGAAGTCCTTTGAGACCATAATAGAAGGGCAGACAGAGAAGGTGTCTCAGAGACTGTACTATCTTGGGAAGTACACGACAGGTGAACCTAAAGAAGCAATCAGTGGCTTACTGCTACTGGAGACTGAGGACGCATACAAACAGGCGAGGAAGATCCTATCCGACCGATTTGGTAACCCCTTCCTTGTTGCAGACGCTTACAGGAAAAAAATAAACGAATGGCCCAAGATTTCTCCCAACGATGGAACGAGCCTGATTTCCTGATTCACTGTCAGACGGCTACGATTACAATGAAATACCTAAAAGTCCTTGACGATCCGGATTAAAATCAAAGGATGGTTCGCAAACTCCCTCGTTACCTTATCGATCGTTGGAGTCGAGAAGTAGACCGCTGGCTTAATAAGGATGACGATCTACGTCACAGCGAAGAAACCTCATCCAATGTACGTAAAGGCGAAATGGACTACCCTCCGTTCTCTGTATTCTGCCGTTTCCTTCAAAGGGAGTCTAGAATTGCCTGCAACCCTGTAACAACTGTAAGACCTCAGAAGGAAGAAGTCGCGAAGGAAAATTCAGATAAAGGACGGAAGTTGAACGGTTTTAATAGAAGAAAACCTCCTAGCTTCAATGCCCTTGCAACTGAATCCCATGAAGTAACGGACAGCAACATTAACGGCAGGAAGGAAAAGAAGTCCGAAGCCACCTCCTGCATGTCCACTGTGCAAAGCATCTCACGACTTGGACGTGTGTAAGCAGTTCCTGAAGAAGTCGGTAGCCGAAAGAAGGGATTTCATAAAGGCAAATGCACTTTGCCTTGGATGTCTGAAGTGGGGGCACATGAAAAGAACCTGTAGAAGAAGACTAGTGTGCAAAACCTGCAATGGCTTCCACCCGACTTCCCTTCACAGTGACCCCGCTCCAAATGAAAACGAACAAGACAGTGGTTCAAGAGATACACCAATAGCCACCTCCCATCGCGTTAACCTCTCTGATATGAAGAACATGAATCCATCCTGTATGCATTCGCTGATTGTTCCCGTATGGATACACCACAGAAGAGATACCAGGAAGAAGCTGCTAACCTATGCCCTTTTGGATGAGCAGTCTGACGCTTGTTTTGTGAAAGAAGATCTTCTCGAAAGATTAGACGTCAACGGACCCGAAGTCGAACTAAAGTTGTCAACAGTCCTAGCAGAGGAGGTAATCAAAAGCCGAAGGATCGAAGGCCTGGTTGTACGTGGCTATAATGAAGATGTAGAAATTCCACTCCCTAAAAGCTACTCAAGATCATCTATCCCAGCTAAGAAGAGTCAAATTCCGAGACCTGAATCCGCCATTAACTGGCCACACCTTCAAAAGATCTCAGAGAAGATTATGCCCCTAAACGAAGACATAGAAGTTGGACTTCTCATTGGCCTCAACTGTCCTTGCGCTATTAAGCCATTGGAAGTTATCCCAGGAAAGGAAGATGACCCATACGCCAAGAAAACAGCTCTTGGATGGGGCATCATTGGTGCCGTAAGATCGTCGAGTGAAGAAGACACTGAAGTCAAGAGTGAAATTGCGTGCAATCGTATCATTACCCGTGAAGTTCAAGGCACACCAAAGGGAAAGATGTGTCACTTCGCGTTCAAAACACAAGTAAAGGAAATGATCAGTCCAAGCGATGTGTCTAAAATGTTTACCCTTGACTTCAATGAACGGCAAGCTGATGAAAAACCCCTGTCCGTTGAAGACCGAAGATTCCTGAGAACAGTGCGCGAAGGTATCCATCAGCTGGCAGACGGTCACTTTGAGATGCCACTGCCTCTTCGCCACGAAAACTTGGAGCTGCCAACTAGTAAGAGGTTGGCCCTAAATCGCCTTTTGAAGCTGAGAGGAAGACTGTTAAGCGAAGACCAGTTTAAAAAGGATTACTGCAGCTTCATGGAGGATATCATATCCAGTGGTTATGCAGAAAGAGTTCCCGTTGAGGAGACATCGGCAACGAGCAAGCAAGAGTGGTACATTCCACATCATGGAGTGTATCATAAGAAGAAATCGGGAAAAATCAGAGTTGTGTTTGACTGTAGTGCTCTATGTGATGGTCAGTCTCTGAACCAGCAACTACTCCAGGGACCAGACCTGACGAACAACCTTACTGGAGTTCTGTGCAGATTCCGTCAAGAACGAATTGCCTTTATGTGCGACATCCAAGGAATGTTTCACCAAGTAAAGGTCAACAAGGAACATCGCAACCTCCTGAGATTCCTTTGGTGGGACAATCCAGAGCTGAAGGGAGACCCTGTAGAATTCCGAATGACTGTCCATTTGTTTGGTGCCACCTCATCGCCGGGATGTGCCAACTTCGCCCTCAAAACTACCGCGGACCAGTACGAAGAAACCTGCGGCAGTGCAGCGGCAGACTTCATCCAAAGAATTTCAAGCCAAAGAGTTGATCAAGAACACCAAATCCCTATGTCAGATAGGCGGCTTTCGGCTGCACAAGTTTACCTCGAACAGCAGAGAAGTTGTAAGCTCTGTTCCAGAAGAAGATCGAGCAGTAGACGCAAAGGACCACCTCCTCGTCAGTAACGATACCGCTGTTGAACGTGCTCTGGGTGTTCATTGGTGCATAGAGTCTGATACACTCCAGTTCAGGATCATAATGCAAGATAAACCTCAGTCACGGAGAGGAATCTTGTCAACAGTCAGCTCAGTGTTTGACCCCCTCGGCTTGGTCTCTCCATTCATTTTGGTAGGCAAGCAAATTCTGCAAGAGCTGTGCCGAGATGGTGTCGGCTGGGATGACGAAGTCCCCGACAAGTTAAGACCCAAATGGGAGAAGTGGAGAACTGAACTTCCAGCTTTAGAAAGGCTCAGAATAGCAAGATGTCACAAGCCCCAAGACTTTGATGAAGTTAAGAATGTAGAGCTGCACCACTTCTCGGACGCTTGTCAGAATGGCTATGGGCAGTGTTCCCACATCACACTGGTTGATGTCAAAAATCGTGTTCATTGTTCCCTGGTGATGGGAAGGTCACGTGTAACGCCCCTTAAGCCAGTGACCATACCCAGACTAGAACTAACTGCTGCTGTCGTCTCATCGAAGATCAGTTGTATGCTGCGGAAGGAGCTGGAGTATGCGCAGATGAAAGAAGTCTTCTGGACCGATAGTAAAACGGTGTTAGGATACATCAACAACGACGCCAGAAGGTTTAATGTGTTCGTTGGCAATCGCGTCCAGGAAATACAGGAGCGGACATCTCCTAACCAGTGGCACTACGTGGGAACAAAGTCCAATCCTGCAGACATTGTTTCCCGCGGTACTGGTGCCCAAGAGCTAATCGACAACACTTCCTGGTGGAATGGGCCGAATTTTCTCCGGAATTCACCTAAAGACTGGGATTCCGTGGATGACACTCCCCCAATTCCTCCTGATGACCCAGAGGTCAGGAACATTTCTGCAAGAGCAACTCAGATCCAAGAGCCAAAGCTGTCATCTTTATTGGAGCGGTTGACCTATTTCTCCAAGTGGCATCGGTTAGGAAAAGCAATTGCCGTCTGTCTCCGATTGCAACAAAGATTCCGAAAGACAGCCGCTGGAGAACAGAGAGAAAGGAGAAAGGAAGGGATCGGTACATACAAGCCGGTTGATGTCAAGGAGCGACAACATGCTGAGCTACAAATCATCAGGATAGTACAGAACGAAGCATTCCAAGATGAAATTCAATTGTTAAAGGATGTTAATATTAAATCACGAGCCGCCGACAAGGATGCCAGCAAGGGAAGGATGAAGACGGTGAAGAAGTCGAGCTCGCTGTACAAACTTGACCCCTTTCTAGATAAAGATGGCGTACTTCGAGTTGGTGGGCGATTGAGACAGTCTAGCATCCCTTATGACGTGAAACACCCCGTCATTCTACCCAAGAAAGGACATGTGACGGATCTTACAAGTGCAAGTGGGATTACTCAGAATGAAATCAGATCAAGTGGCTATTGGATTGTTGGTGGAAGTTCCGGAGTGTCCAAACATATTTCCGAATGTGTGTCTTGCCGGAAGCTGAGAGGTCGTCCTCAAGAACAGAAGATGGCAAACCTGCCTGAAGACCGCCTAAAGCCCGCACCACCTTTCACTTTCTGTGCTGTGGACTACTTTGGCCCCTGGTACATCAAAGAAGGGCGTCGTGAAGTAAAGCGTTACGGTGTTCTGTTTACATGTTTAGCATCCAGGGCTGTTCATGTCGAAGTCGCGAGCAGTTTGTCTACTGACTCGTTCCTTAATGCCTATCGTAGATTTGTGGGACGCCGTGGCCCAGTACGACAGTTGCGATCAGACCAGGGAACGAACTTTGTCGGTGCAAAGAACGAGCTGCAACAAGCGTTATCCACATTGCATCACGAGAAGATACAGCAAGAACTGGCGAAGCGCAACTGTGATTGGATAGATTTCAAAATGAATGTCCCAGAGGCAAGTCACATGGGTGGAGCTTGGGAGCGTCAAATCCGAACTGTTCGAAATGTGTTATCAACGCTTCTCACCCAGCATGCTGCCCAACTTGATGATGAAACACTCAAAACCTTCATGGTTGAGGCCGAAGCGATTGTGAATTGTCGCCCGCTGACCGTCGACGCGATTAACTCGCCACAAATGCCTGAGCCCCTTACGCCCAACCACCTTCTTACGATGAAGTCCAAGGTGATACTGCCCCCACCCGGCGAATTCCAGCGTGCCGAGTTGTACTCAAAGAAAAGATGGCGTAGAGTCCAGTATCTAGCCAACGAGTTTTGGACAAGGTGGAGGAAGGACTATTTGCAGTCCCTCCAGCCAAGGCAGAAATGGATGGCCAAGCGGAGAAATCTGCAGGTGGATGACATCGTTGTTGTTATGGATGACAACTCGCCTCGAAATAGCTGGAGAATCGCCCGTGGAGAGGAAGTATATCCCGATGATGATGGTCTGGTAAGAAAGGTTCGAATCAAGATTGCCGACCGGAACCTTGATAGAAACGGCCGACCTGTTGGACCACCTGTCAGCCTATGCAGACCAGTTCAGAAACTCATATTGCTGTTGCCCCATGAGGAGAGGGAAGACCGGGGAATCCCCACCTGAGGAGCCATTTAGAGAACTTTATGGGCTTACAGCCTCTATAAAGAGACATTGATTTGAACAGTTGAACTTTCAATAGATGATTTAGTTTTAGTTTGTTTTGATTAGTTTGTTAAATTTCTATCGTAATTTAGGGGAGCCATGTTACGGATCTCATTGTAACGTGTTATTGCGTGACCTACGTCATTGTCACATCGAATCAATACCTCTTTGTTTTCCTGTTGTATCCCTGCGAGTTTTTCGGTGTTATTTTTCATTCGGTGTAAGATCCGCGTGTTAGTTACATGTCAAGTTCAATGAAAGATAGATTTGAAGGATCGTTACGATTACTAGAGGTATAAAAGCCGGGAAAGAGGTATGTAATCTCGTTTATTCTTTTATTTGGATCTATTGCCGAACGTAGCGTTTTCAAATGCTATATTTGTTACGCTTATATTCGTTTATATTGTTAAACGTGCTGCAATGCGTGCCACACGTGCTTCATTTAAGATCGTTTCTTTTAGCTTAGATTTAGTAGTAATTTAGTTTTATCGGTCATTGTATTTTCAGTTTTTACGGGATTTCAAGTAATAAATAATCCGAGAAGCAAGACGCTTGAAGTTTCTGTTTATAAAACGTTTCTCCGTTGCGGCGTTGGTTTGTGTTAAATGAATGGAATGATGCCGGCGTCCGCCCCCTTATAATTTTGGTCGTCCTGGTAAGGACTGTACAGGGCCAGGCCAAACCGATGAAGACCTGCCGGTCGAGTTGGACGAGCAAGAGCTCCCAAACGAACTTGCCGCTGCCGCTCCTTCGGGATCTGACGCTTTGCACGCTCTAGCAGAATCCGTTCAGCTGCTATCCACAGAATTGAAGTCTCTTCGTCAAGTGACCAACGAGTTGCGTGCGATAGTTCGTCCGCCCACCTCACTACAGCCTGAACAGCCAAAAGCACCAGCAGTAAATACCGCCGCTTGTTTCCTTGCCAGAGCTGCGTGCCATGACGGATTTGGCCAAGACCGTCGATCGTCGCGTTACCCAACTTGGACTTGTTTGCTCTGAGGATAGTGAGTCCGAGAACGAGCAGGAGGGCGACCCTATTCAGCAATCTGCAGCTCCTTCTTCCCCTTCCTCGCGTCCTGGTAAGTTAAAATCGGGTCGGGAGGCCAAAGCTACAAGTGAAGTTTTGTTCCCTCAAAGATGGCCTCACAGTTTTCTTTGTATTACTCGAGCGCAACGCGAGGTCAAGTACGAGGAGTTAACTTTGGCGGAATTCGTGACCGGATACGCACAAATTTTGCTCTCTAAAGATATCAGCTCGAAAGAGCGCACGGAGCGTGAAAAACATCTTGTCTCTCTCATGTATTTCGCGCAACAGTACGAGTGGTCCGCCGTTTTGAATTTTCATGGATCAGTTTTACTGGAAATCGAGCGTGGGCTTATTACATGGGGAGACTCCTACCTCCATTTGGAGAGTAGAACACTTTATGGACACCCCTTACAGGAAAAATCGCCGACTTCTTCGTCCGCGCCAGTTTTATTTTGTCGCGACTATCAGCGGGAACAATGCCTTAGTGTTAAGGACCACTTCGGTTTTATCCGTGGAGAGCGAAAATGGTTAAAACATATCTGCGCAGCGTGCTGGACTCGTCTTCGCAAGCAAGAGACGCACCGAGAGAATTCTTCAGATTGTCCTCTCAAAGTTCAAGCTGCCAAAGATGCGCCGACGACTTAAAAAAACTAGACTATTTTTCGCCCTCTAGCTCTACCGAAACCGAAGCTGGGGGCGTTCCCGTTTTAGATTTTTGTTGTGGTTCTGGTCACTTTACTCAAGACTCTTTATTACAAGACTTTTCTCTTGCGCAACATTTAGATTCTAGACTGATAAACCTTTCGTCTCCCAGTTTTAGTTCGCCTAGTCAAGACAATGCGTTTCTTAAGTTTTCATCTTCGCGACATTTGGATGATGCAACACGTCCTGTTACGAGCTTCTTTGTTGATGCTCATTGTGCAGTCTTTTCTTCTGGGCAATTCAATTATGCAGGCCTTCGTATTCCTGTTTCTTCTAGACTGAACATTCCAGTGTGGCGTTCTTTGCTTCAGGATTATGAGGACCGTGTCATTTGTGATTTCTTGGAATTTGGTTGGCCTCTTGGTTACACTAACCAGACTCTTCCAGTTTTTGACCTTCGTACCCACCGTGGTGCGTTAAGTTTTCCTTCCGCAGTCCAGGACTATCTCAGTAGCGAGATTTCACTTGGTCGAGTTGCAGGACCTTTCGATGCACCGCCGTTTCCTGACGGTTTTGTGGTGTCTCCTTTAAACACGGTGGCCAAGCGAGATTCTGACGAACGACGAGTGATCGTGGATTTAAGCTGGCCTTGTGGCTCATCAGTTAATGATGGTATTCCTTCCGGTTCCTTTCTTGGCGAGTTGCTTGAGTTAAGTTATCCTACGATTGATGCCATCGTCTCTGCGATTGTTTTACTCGGTCGGGGCTGCATGCTCTACAAGCGCGACCTTCGAAAAGCGTACCGCCAGTTCCCCGTTGATCCACATGATTATCATTTACTTGGTTATACCTGGGAAAGACAATTTTATTTTGACACCGTTTTAACTATGGGTCTCCGTTCTGCTGCGATGGCTTGTCAACGATCTACTTCCGCAGTCACTTGGATTCTTAATCGGCGCGGACTTAGTACATTTAATTACCTAGATGACTTTATTGGTGTTTCGCCGCCGACTTTGGCATCTCACTTTGGCGTCTCACTTTAACGAGGTTGGAGTTTTGCTAAAGCATCTTGGATTAGACGAATCTATAGCTAAATCGTGTCCTCCTTCGCCGATCATGACTTGTTTGGGCGTAGAGCTCAATACTCTGGACTTTACGTTATCTATTGACTCCGCCCGATTAACAGAAATTCAGAGTTTGTTACACACCTGGTTACATAAGCGTACAACAACGAAATCTTCTCTCCAGTCGCTCGTAGGCAAGTTAGTGTGTCCGTCAAAGTCGCGTCTTTATTGCAAGGTTTCTTCGTTTGTTACGGTCGGTTACCTTTAAGCATCATCATATCAATCTTAATTCTGAATTTCGTCAAGATATTAAATGGTGGTGCAGGTTTTTGCGTGTCTACAACGGTGTCTCCATGATTTCTATAAACAACTGGTCCACCCCTGGAGAGGTTTTTACCACGGACGCTTGTATTACCGGTTGTGGCGGCCTTTGTGCACATTATTATTTTCATGCCGAGTTTCCAGAGTTCATCTCAACCCAGCATCTTGACATTAACTCCTTGGAACTTTTGACCATTGTTGTTGCTCTTAAACTGTGGGGTCATCTTTGGCGCGGCCTTCGCTTGACTGTTCGCTGTGACAACGAAGTTGCCGTCACTGCGTTGAACTCGGGACGATGTAGGAATGCCTTTATTAATTCTTGTCTCAGAGAAATCTGTTTCTTAGCGGCATACACGAGTTTGAGATTCGGGCGGTTCATCTTCCTGGTGTGTTAAATAGTGAAGCAGACGTGCTTTCGCGCTGGAGTGTGCCCTCTCGCGCCAAAGAACAATTCTTACACCGTTTCCAACGTGATCATCTCATTGCAGTTTCTGTGCCACTAACTTTATTCCAGTTAGACAATCCTCTCTAATGGATAGTTTTTGTTTGTTTGTTTCCTTTACCTAGATTTATTAGCATTATCAGTATTGAGAAAGGATTGGAAATACACACTTCGTTCTGCCTATAGTGCTGGGACGTTTAGTAATTTAAGAACTCAATTTAAAGCCTTTTTGTTATTTTGTACATATTTCCGCTTTACGCCGACGCCAGCTACTCTGGATACTATTTGTTTATATGTGCAATTTCTTAGTCGTACTCTTAGTCCCCCCGCGATTCGTAACTATTTGTCAGGGGTTAAGTTGTTGCATTTGTTTTCAGGGCTAGATTTTCCCTACAATAAGGATTTTCTCCTTTCTTTGACGTTGCGTGGCATTGCGCGTAACGCGCTCCACACTCCATGCCGAGCTCCTCCAGTTACTCCAGATATTTTGTGTCAGATTTCGAGAATGATCCTATTTCGTGCACATTGTTCTGTGCCTTTTTATTCATCTTTTTTTCTCATGGCGCGGTTAGCTAATATAGTACCTCGTTCGCGTAAGTGTTTTGGCCCTTCGCGTAATCTTACGCGGAGCGATGTTGCAACAAATCAACATGGATTAATTGTTACTTTTACGTGTACCAAGACTATTCAGTTCGGAGAGCGCAAGTTACATACTCCTTTGTTACGAATGTCCGGCTCTCCCATATGTACAGTCTCCGTCTATCAACGTATGGTTTCTCTCGTTCCCGCTAGTTCTCGGTCCGCCTTATTTGTTTTGCCCAGCCATTTCGGCACTAATATTCTCACTCAGGATCGCTTTATAGCCGCGTTCCGTCGGGCTATTACAGCTGCCGGTCTTCCTCACGCTTCTTCTTATCGAGGACATTCTTTCCGTCGCGGTGCGGCCTCTTGGGCATTTAATCACGGTGTACCAGGTGAACTCATACAAATATACGGCGACTGGGCAAGCGATGCGTATAAGGCTTATTTAGAATTTAGTGTTGAATCCAAGCTCGCCTTCGCTCAGCAACTTCGTTTTGCTGTTCTTTCTAGTACTTCGTAATTGTTAAGTGCACAGTTCGTTGTTTTTTTTTTTTTGTTTTTTGGGCGTTCCGTTTGGTGGCAGAGAGGTTTATTAGGCATATCGTTGGCTTGTTTTACTGTTCGTATCCTAAATAAACTTCTCTCCGTGCCAAAAAGCGAATTGTGTTTTTATTTGTGTCAGGGGACGTTGTTGGGGAATTAAGGCATTAAAACACTGCTTCCGTTCAAATGACCCGAAATTAGAGAGGTCAGGGGATTACTCTTTCACTGTTAAGCTATTGTTCACCTGAAATGGGGTAAAGTTTCATGCATTGAGACGTGCCCGGCAACACGTAGTACGGCGATTATAAAATTATAACTGCTAAAGTATTGTATTTCATTTGGGATCTTGTGACTTCGGCTGTAGTATCTAAAACTCCAACTTGAAAGCAATCCAGTTGTTCTGTGTCTGACTCGGACAAGTTTCTTGTTAATGATGCTGGAGATGTTGGGAAGTGTCATCAAAAGTACTATTTTCTTGTGCTTGCTGTGCCCTCTTGTCTCAGTTAAGCCGGGCTTCGCCTTTGCCAAAACGAAAGACAAAATCATGGTATGCTATGCACATACAAATTATATAGCTGATTGAGATGAACATTATAGCCGTAGCACAACCTTGATGTCATCAGTCGCGTTTATTTACTGGTGTAGATTTTGATTTCACCTCCTTTCTTTGATAGAATGACACTATTCTAGCTGCCATCTCGCTGGGAGAGCTCATGAAAGAAACCAAGGCTGTTCACAGAATGGTCGCAAACAAAGACGCTAGGTTGAGAAACCTAGAAGGAAATTTCAAGGTAGAATGTGTGAATGCATTGAATGCATAGGTGGCGCAAGGAAATATCGCATCTTTCGTCCGATTTCAAACATATCCAGAAAACTAAATTCAATCGATTTTATTTTATTTATTTTAATATTGTTTTGCTGTTTTGTTTCTTTTTTATTTGTTTCCTTGAAGACAAAAGATGCGAGTCAGTTGGTCACTTGAAGGTTTCAGTGGAAAAACATCTTGGCGCATTGCTTTGTACTTTGGTGTAAATAAATGAATATTTCTTTATCTTTAACTTATTTCTACCCGGAAGGAAACAAGGATTCGAGCGGAACGATTGAAGGGAATGGTGACAGCGTAGAAGCATCTAGTTGTTGCAAACCTCTTACAAAGTATGTCTGTTGGAAAAGAAGGTTGTCTTCAAATTATATTTTCACATTGTTAACTCAGGATGTTTCGTACACGCTGAAGGAGTCTCAGAAAGAAGCTAAAGGATTCCGCAGTGAGCTGACAAACACAACTTCCCGTCATGTCCAGGAGATGCGCCATATTCAAGGAACTGTTAAGGTACGTAACAACCCGAGGTACCTAACAATATTGTTTCTCAGACTTAGCATTGTTTGTTACTGCACGGGATTTGAATTGAAGTCCAGACGTTATCATTTTTTATATAATAACAAAATCAATGCGCGCTCTCTGATTGGTCAATCAGGTATGGTTTATTGTGGCGGTAAACCCATGGAAAAATTGCTCGTCTTCTGAATTATTATATAAAAGCAATAGACCACACTTTCTATGGGTTTATAGGGGTAATAACCCACTTGGGATGTTTGGGAGAACACTCGAAAAGTTTGTAAAACACTCGCCTGCGGCTCGTGATTTACAAACTTTTCTCGTGTTCTCCAAAACATCTCCGTGGGTTATTACCCCTATAAACCCATAGAAAGTGTGGTCTATTGCTTAAATAATAAGATACGATGTACACACTGGACGTAGCACGACTCGCTTCCAGCTTGATGACGAAATGACCTCTTATCCGGCAGGGGCCACCGTTGTTTTAATGTCCAATTCTGTCTCCGTATTCCTAAACTTGGCCTACTATTTATGGAGTAACCTGAGTAAAGGTAGGTGATAACTGGGAAATCGAAAGATAGATGTGTTTTACGACGATGTGTTTGCGTTCTCTGCGCTGTGCCGAGAATTTTCCAAGCCCTCCATTCTAGTTCGGATAGGTTAGACAAATTCTATGCATAATTTAAAAGTTCACTTTTTGAAATACACAATTCCAAAGTTTATTAATTCTACGATAAAAATTGTCGATTTTATAAGCGCTGAAAGTTGGCTAAAACTGCCTTCAAAAGTGTCCAAAAGACTGGGTCCGAATTTATTGCGAAAAGCCAACCTGTGACGTCAGTTTGTTTGCAGCTGTTCGTCTCGGTAGGCACTTGAAGGGATAGACGAGAGGGCCCTTCTTCAGACTGGACTGGAACCGAGTGTCACGATCGCCGAGGTCATCCGTTCTCGTTCCCATAGCCATGTAGCTTCCATGATTTCTTGTACTATAAATCTGCACTGATTTAACAAAAGGTGGACTCTGTGAACCGTGCTTCAAGGCCAACATCACTCGGCCTTCAAGCCAGCCCTGACCGGAAATGGTGTGACACTAAGGTTAATTTAAGAACGGATGAGACATTTGTGTTTACTCAAAGTTGATTATCTTGATTGACAATTGTAATCGGAGAAAAGCATAGTTTTGGTGATTGCTCAATGTGATAATAATAATAGACCAGGAGAAGAAAAAGGACATTAAAGGTCTGGATGTGACAGATTTATGGTGTACAGTATTTTTACGAACGCAGCCAAAAGTGAGTGAGGAGTGTACCGCTCAGTTTTGGTACAAGCAACCCCCCCCCCCCCCGTGCAAAAATCCAGGGGGGGGCTCCGTCACTGGTGCCTGTGCTGGGTAGCTGGGACAATAGCCTGCGAACGTGAAATAAAAGCCGGAAATCCGTATGTGTTCGCAGGCTACTGGGACAATGACCTAACAGCCCTAGGGAGCGCAGGGTCAGGCATTGAATTGGTGGCTTGCTAGAGGGTGGTCAAAGTGAGGCGTTGGCCACTTTCAGGCTAGACTTCAAGACAGGTATTATTGTTATTTCAAGACTAGTATTATTGTCATGTTTGTCATGTTTGGGAAGCTGAATTCAGCTGTCTGCCACCCGGTTACAGCCTAGCTGTGGCCGGGCACAGCTACACACTACAGCAAGCCTACCGGGCTAGCCGGGCTTCCACAGGGGGAGGGAGGGGGGTTGCCTGTAAATTACAGGTCTTGCTGTCAGTCGACTAGGTACGTTTTGTTGAAAGAGGGCAGAAATGTAGTCTCTGTTGTTCATGATATATCCTTTGACCATGCAGCCCCCCCATACCAGAAAGCACTCGACGAAAGCGGATACCGCTACACACTGTAGTACGAACCACCCAAAGCAAAGAAACGGAAAAACCGACAACGCAATAACATCCTCTGGTACAACCCTCCTTTTAGCAAGAGCACCAGCACCAACATCGGGCACAAATTCCTCGCACTAATAGACAAGCACTTTCCCAAAGATCACAAGCTCAGAAGAATCTTCAACCGAAACACCATCAAGATCAGCTACAGCTGCATGGACAACACCAAACAAATAATCGACAACCATAACAAACGCATCCTAAATGCATCTACACAGGCTGATAGCACCGCCGTTGCCACCGCCGCCGCCGCCGCTACCATTAACAATAACAAGACATGCAACTGCCGACAAAAGAACGCATGCCCGCTCGACGGAAACTGCCTACAATCTTCAGTAATCTACCAAGCCGCCGTCACGCGCAAAGACACCAACACAACAGAAACGTACATCGGGCTCACAGAGAACGACTTCAAAACTAGATACAGAAACCACACCTCATCATTCCGCCACGCTAAACACAGAAACTCCACCGAACTCAGCAAGCACATCTGGACCCTCAAAGACAACAACATCGAACACTTTATTTCCTGGCGCATCCTTTCATCACACTCGCCGTACAACAGCTCAAGTAAAAGATGTAACCTCTGCCTCAAAGAAAAATTCCTAATTATCTGCCGACCCGAACTATCATCACTAAACAAACGTAATGAACTCGTGTCTTCTTGCCGCCACAGAAACAAAGCCCTTCTACGGAACAATTGGCCATTTCCGAGTTCGCTTGTGCCTCTATTTCAAGGCGAGTCTAAGTGCGAAGTCTTTGTAATGAAAATGAGTTTTCATTCATATGGAAAGCAAAACTAATTACCATCACAAAACTTTCGCACTTAGACTCGCTTTGAAATAGAGGCTCAAGGGAACTCGGAAATGGCCTATTAAACTGTAAAATCTCGCGCTGCATATATTATGTAAATGAAATTCTATATAAGCGATGGTAAAGAATATTCTCATTTAATCCCCTGATGAGTGGGCAACCACGAAACAGGCTTGTAGGGATGACCTAGTAGTTTATTTGATTTTTCTCCGACAAACTCTGAGTAGCAATAAATGTCTTCGACCAAATAATCCAACTCTAAAAATCTATATATATATATATATAATTTATAAAGTGTAAAATTTGATCTTCGTAAAACAGTGCTCAATACATAGAAGAAGAGCGAAGTATATGTTGTGGGAGAAAAATCAAATAAACTACTAGGTCATCCCTACAAGCCTGTTTCACTCATCAGGGGATGAGTGGGCAACCACGAAACAGGCTTGTAGGGATGACTTAGTAGTTTATTTGATTTTTCTCCCACAACATACATATAATTTATATATTTTTTATACATATATATATATATACTTCTTGAACTTGAATAGAATAAATTTTTGAGAGCGCTCAACTCTGAGAGGAGCAGTACTTATAATGATCAATGGTAACAAGATTTCAATTCATCGTTTTATTGCGACAATGCTGTTTCATATGGTCAAAGAATGATCACACTCGTCAGGCAATATCAACGAAAGACCGTTGAATTACAACTGGAAGTTAAAAGCTTGAAAAATAAGGTTGCTATGAGATATAAAAACAGTTGCTATAAGATGCAAAAACAGATGCTATATAACATTTAAAAACGGGCAATGAAAAGTAGTACCTATGGGAAGTAAAACCTGAAATCTCGTTTTTCAAAAAGTTGCATTACTTAATCACAAAGTTCTTGAGTAGGTATCTGTTTCTGTTGCGGCACGAACTTGTTGCTTCGTTTCGCTTATTTAGACTGCACAGATTCTTCTTACAGATAATTACAAATTTCTCAAAAAAGCATAAATTACATTTGTTGCTTATGCTGTTATAAGGTCTACACTGCTTGATAATTCTCTACTTGATTGTGAAAGGTTTGTTGTTGTCTTTGAGTGTCCAAATGTGTTTAGACAGTTCAGTTTCGCTTCTCTTGCTTTGGTGTTGAAAGGATGCTGTGTGGTTTCTGTAGCGTTCTTTAAAATTTGTGGGGAGGCCCACGTACGAGTCTGACGATGTCTGTGTTGTGACTGTAGTAGTTTACCAAGCCACAGTCACAACACAGACATCATCAGACTCATACGTGGGCTGTATGAATGGCCAACCACTTGTAACATTGTACCAACTAGAACTACAACAAATCTGACTCAATGTTAAACTGCTAAATTCTAGCAGTTTAAATTACTAGATTACTTTAAATTTTTACTTTAAATTACTTCAAAATGATCCCGACACTGGTAGAATCTTTTCGCAACCTCCATTAATTTCATTCAAACGCAACAAAAACATAGGTAACTTTTTAGTCAGAAGTGCATTTCAAACTAGTGATCAACCCGGAACTTTTAAATGCGCTCGCGCACGATGCAAAACATGCCCTTTCAAATATCGGGACCCAAGCGATCAATCAAAATCACTGATCATTTCACCTGTACCTCAGCCAATGCCATCTACTGCCTAACTTGCACTCTTTGCAAAAAGTTATACATCGACAAAACAGGGAGACGACTTGGCGACCGATTCCGAGAACACCTTCGTGACGTGGAGAAAGACGACAAAAATGCATCGAAACCGGTCGCAAGACACTTCAATCTCCCAAATCATTCTAAGCAACATATGGCAGTCTGCGGCCTTTCCCTTCACCAAGGAAACACGGAAAGCGTAAAACTCTAGAACAAAAATTTATTTTTCAAATCGGCACTCTTAATCCTCACGGTATCAACGAACGCTTTTCATTCAACTAATTTATTCCGAAGTTTTCACGTTACCAGGCACCAGCCAATAGCGAAGCTCCATCTTTCTGTATATAAAAAAACACGACGCACAATTCCTTGATTCGCTCCGACGAAGGGCTAACGCTCGAAACGTCAGCTCTTGAATCTCTTTACGGTGGCCAATTGACATTATCAACCCAGTTGATAAAACCAAATTATATTGTTATACTTCCCACCGACGCAGCACCACAGTTTCTTTAGAAACTTACCCCCTCTGTTTTAGAAACTGCCTCCCTAAGAGTTGGTCACTTTTGATTTACTGCAGAATACTACCAATGAGATAAGCAAGCTCAAGGACGAGTATAAGACGCTGAGAGCCAACAGTAGTAACCACAACAAAAGAATAAAAGAATTGGAAAAGAAAGTACAGGTAGAGTGATTTGGTTTCAAATAGTAGACGGCTGCACACAGGCTAACCCCAACATTAGGGAGCTTAAGCAAACCACGACGGCGACGTCAACGAGAACAACAGCCCTGCCGTGTGCGTTATCATTCTTTGCGCATTTTCTTTGCCATCTTCTGCAAAACAACAACGTGAAATGACCAAAGTATGAGTACTCTAGAGGACGTGAACCTGAAGGTTAAATTTCCGTTTTCCTGTTTGAAAATAAACCCCGTCCTTATATGCAAGAGCTACGTTTGAAAGCTACGTAAAATATAAATTTATTTTTAACCAGGCGTCGTAAGCTCCCTATCAATTGATTCAGTCCAGGGTTGTGAATTAGCGCTCGTCAGCTCGGCCTAGCAGGTTGCAACCCTGCTTTGTCGGTTTCTGTCGAGTTGTTGTCTCGCAAAGTCAACTTTTTCACCTAGTATCAACCTTGCAGTTATTTTCTTGTGTTACAGTTTATTTTTGGCTGGTTAGGTCTCTTGCAGATCCTACGTAATCTAGCAGCATTATCGTTCGCGGTCCTTTGCAGTTTTCACGCCTACCAACACAGCCGTCCTTCTTCCATCCCGGCCCAAGGGGCGTTTCAAGCTAAGAAGGACGGCTGTATTCCCAGGCTATATTTATTCATGCATTCAATTTATAACACCAGTTGGCGGCTCAAGAAGCTTTTGATCAAGCTTATTTCTCATTCAATGTAAAGCTTTTGATCAAGCTTATTTCTCATTCAATGTAAAGCTTTTGATCAAGCTTATTTCTCATTCAGTGCAAAGCTTTTGATCAAGCTTTTTTCGTATTCAATGTAAGGCAATCATTTAAAGGAAAAGATAATTGTGTGACCTCTAAGTATAAACCTTAGGAGACCTCTAAGTATAAGCCCTAGGGGACCTCTAAGTATAAGCCCTAGGGGACCTCTAAGTATAAGCCCTAAGGTTTTTTGAGGTCTCCTCGCCACTTATTTCTCATTTTTCATTTCTTTTGCTTTATCCTGGATTGATTTTAAATATGTGGTGAAATAAACTTTGATTTGATTTTGAACATTTTTTCTGTCAATACAGAACATAAACAACGCGTTAATGGAGTTTAAAAAAGAAGCATCTGGCATTCAGGATGGACTTACAAACAAGGACAGCACACAAGACTCCAGACTTGGAAGCATTGAGGCGAATTACCAGGTTATGATGCGAAGGATGGCGGCGGATAAAATCCGGATGGCTAACAATGAAAATTGGTTTCCATTTATCCCCATTTTAGTATTTATTTTAGTTTAGTATTGTTATCCATCCGCATTTTATCATCCCCATTTTTCCATCCGCCATCCGGCCTGCATTATACAGACACCCGATGTGAAGTATATGAAATAATTCAAGTAGTAGTAATAAAGGAATTTAATTAATACCACCTCACCGTCACACTCAATAATACTAATATTAATAGTAATATTATTGTATTAATTAAATTCCTTTATTACTACTTATGAAGGAGAATCATCAACCGATTGACAACAACCTGTGTGTGCGAAAGCAAATAATAACAAAGAGCGTGACAGGTTATGTCACAGAATTATTTCCCCTTGTTACAACAGCGGGCTCACCTATTTGAAAGAAACGACACCAAGTGTTGTACTTTGCCAACAACACAATGGTTCGTGGAGCAAACAACTGCGCATGGTTAATGCGAAATCGGAAAGAGAATTGCGGAAAAAAGTGTGTCGGCGCATATTGCGGCCAGCATAACTATCAACTCAAAAGAGGAATGAAAAAGCCTGCCCCATGTCGCAGCTGTGGCGTTGGGGTTTTGTGCGATTACCGTCTATGCCTTTCATGCGGCGGGAGCACGCTTAAACATCGGCTGATTCGCAAACAAAAACAAGCGAAGAAAAATTTTGAGCTTGTTTTGCACGAGCTTATGTCAACCAATTAAAGAATTGGACACCTGACATTATAACAAAGTTGCCGAAATGGAAATTGATCCAGCAACGTTGCAGAATTTAGAACAAGAACTTGCGGAAATTGATCCAGCAACATTGCAGTATTTAGAAAAATTACTTGCAGAAAACGTGCCCGCAGCAAGAAAGATTGTTCAGAATGTGCTTGATAAGCGCATTCAAAACCACCCAAACGAACTTCAAGAGATAATATACAAAGAATATCTTACCTTGAAGATTAAAGAAAAGTTAGGTCTTGGTTTTGACTTAGTTCACAACGAAATTGAATCGGCACCATTTTGCGAAGAAAAGCAACAAATCACCAAAATTACGGCTTCCAGAAAATGTAATAGCTGCGGGAAAGATGGTTTGTGCTACCTGTGTTTTAAAAACGGAAAGAAACACTTTCTCATCTACGATTTTTATGACTTAGAAGACGCTGAATTCGGGTACAACAAATTCATATTTTTGAACTACATTTGATCCCTCTCTACAAGCGCAGCATCTTCACACAAAGCGCCTTTTGTTGTCGGACAATCCTTCAAAGCCAGACAAACCTCAAAGGCGATTTCACGTATATCAATGATACACCTTGGTGTAGAAAGTTCGTTTATAGCATATATAAGAGCATGAAAAAGAACGATCATTTTGGGTGTCTTTCAGTGTAATTATGTTTTTGAAAGTTTAATAACTTTCCGTGTTTACATAATTTTACTTAATGTCTAAATATAACGCTGACAGGTAATGTTTGGCTCGAGATTTTTTCAACCAATTATTGAATCGATCAAAAATCCGGTGTTTTTGTGTATAACCAAGGCAACGAAAGGCCAAAATAGACTCGTTTGTAATCAAAAATATTTAGAATTATTCTGAACTTTCGGCCGGTTGTCGCCGGACAAAAGGGAAACTTCAATAACTATTTCATTTGGCAAAAATGTGTTCCAGCACTGCTCGGAAACTATTTTATTTTTTTTTTGTGGAAAACAAGCACAATATTCATTAACACTGTGCTTTACCACGGACATGCATGGGTGCCCACACGTGTCTCGTGCACGTGTACGGCTTCTGGAAAATTCTACAGCAAATATTTTTCACGTGTTTCTATTGGAAACAAGCTCAATAAAATACAACACACTTAAAATTCTATTCAGTTGCAACATTTTCAAGGGAGAAGACACTTCTCGTCGTTTGGTAAAAACGAAAATGGAGAAGACGCGGTTTTTACTCTTTCGATCTGACCTCGCGAATAGCTTACAAGGACAAGTCTTGAAGCGATTGAAAGAAATTTCAGGGAAGAAAATGACGGAGCTGTTAAAGACAACAAGTCATTCGCGAAGTCAAGCTTATTAAATTGTTTGAATTAGTAGATAAGAACAACAAGTTAACCAATCCGTTTTTTTAAGAGTAAGATGATCAAGAGTATTTGTGATGAGGAACCCTCTCTCTTCTGTTAAATTGTTTCTTTGCGTTGAAATAAACTGTATCGGGAAAATTAGTGAAAATAAAGCTGTTGATGTGTCCCACGGCTCACACAGAAAAGATGATGATTTGCATAAGTCCCACAGCCGTGGGACACACACAGAAAAGCTGTTGATTTGCATAAGTCCGACAGACGTGGGACACCCAGACATAAAAAAATAAATTTAATGCAAACCGTGTTCGAGAGAACCTGGACTCCAGGAAAATTAGAAGTGGGGAACACTTGCCCACGAAGCACCCCCGGCAAGGGTTTGTTCATTTTGTGACAGGTCACGTGCAAAAACGTCACACAACGTCACGCGTGACAGCGCGTTATCAACTTTTTAAAACAGAGAGGGAGATTTTTGTTTTTTTTTTGTCTCAAAGTTTAGTTCAAATTTGTGGAGTTTTTTTCGAAGCTCTTGCCCGACCTGTTTTTTTTTTTCATTTCAATATCCGGCGAATCGGACGGCTCCGCAAAGTTTTCCCGCAGCCTCTCTTTGAGTTCACGATATTTCTGCATTTCACGAGAGATCTGTTTGAATTCAGCGTCGGAAACATTGTTATCATCGAGAGCTTGAGAGACGGAGCTTTTTATTGAGTCATGCTTTGCAAGGGCCAGAGCTTGAATTTTCGTGTGCTTTTTAACATTCCTTTCCAGCTTCTTGTTCGCAACAGACAGGCCTGTGGAAGCAAACCCAAGGAGAGCGGCAATTCCAGCAACAGGCGCTCCGACCACAATTCCGACACCAGTGAGTGAAGATGCAACGGCCCCGGAAGACAGGGCGGCACTTGCAAAGCCAAGAGACACCACGGAATAGTGAATCACTTTGCGAGCTTTCTTGTATTTTTTCAATACAAGCCTGAAATGTTCAGCCTCATCGGCAATTTCTTTTTCAATTCTGCTGATCTCAGTTAGCCGGAAATTTTCGGTTCTTTCAAGCGGAAGCTCAGGATAAATAGGCGGAGCACTTGGCAACACATTTGCCGAAGACATGGTATAGTAACATTTCAATTTATTTCTAAAAGGAAATAAATTGGGAACCCGTGAAAGTCAAACAGTTCGCCATTTTCATTTTTTACCGAGATGTTTAAACTTGACACTTCTTTGTCTGTATTTGCGGCCCTCAGAACATGTTGCTCCCCACTCTGATATAAAACTTTTTCATAAGGCTTTCCTTTTATGTCAAAGCTCGCAAGAACACTTGAGTGCTTGCCGTTGAAAAGGTTCTGCTCTCTGTCCACAAAATCACAGTGGATAAAATAAAAGTTCTCAGTTTTTACACCATCGAGAACAATTTGCGTGAAAACAACATTTCCGTCGGGTTTATCAAGAAGTTTTTTCAAACTGTGACTCAAACCAAATTCTGCGTTAATTTTGTGTGTGTTTGGAGCAATGATAACGGTTCTCCCGAACGTACCCCGCTTTGCAGAAAATAAATTTTCTGGGAAACCTTCGTTGAAAAAGTTTTGGATACTTTCGAGATCATAGTTGCCAGGGTACAAAAGAGTTTCAAGAGGCTTTTGAGTTTCAAGAGGGTTCAGAGTTTTAAGAGGCTTTTGAGTTTTAAACTGTTTCATTTCATAAAACACTTTCCCCACTTTTCTTAAGTTGTGCCACGAGTTATAAAGCGAACAACTTAACAGCCGGATATAACTCGGTTTGAGAATTGGCTTGTCAAAGTAAACAGTGTGATCGTTTTCTGTTGTAACAATAGTAAGCACAACCATTTTATTTTGTTGCGAGCAAATTTTCAATTGAAAAATAACGGGGAATATATAAAGATGAACATCTGGAAAACCGCACGCAAGCAAGATTCTGTTGCGTTTGACTATCTCGAAAAAAGAGCGCAGTCTGCCGGCAACGCGAAGCTTGCACAAGCCAAGGCGTGGGCGGCTTTTTCTGCACGGTTTCCGAGGGCCGACAAAAGCAAATTTGAAGCACAGACATTTTTTGCGCCGGACCACACAGCAACAGCTGAAATATTTTACAAAGAGGGTCCCGGCAGTCTTTGGTTCAGACCGCAAATAGTGGAGTGCTGGCATGAAAAGCGCGCTGGGTTTGGATGTCGTTGGCGGCTTCCCTTTCCAGTTATCGCCCAACACAGAAAAAAGTTCGCTGCCGGTTCCAGCAGTTCCATTGGAAGACGCGGCGCCAAGTTTGAAGAAAATATTCAACAAAGCAATCAATATTTAGGTCACCCCTGACCAGTATTTTACAACAAAGTTCAGAGAGATATTCCAAAAGGAACAACAGAAGTTCGAAACGTCAAAGCCCGCAAAAAAATGGTTGGCGGGGCCAAATCTATCTTTCTGGGAACAGCAGCTGAACTTTGCAGTGTGGTGCGCAACGATAGGTTGCGGAATATCTCGAGAAGTATTTGACAAAGACAACACAACGCTGAATCTGCCGCCGCAGGTGCGGGCTTTCTACATCTTCCACGTGTACTTCACGGTTCGGCGCATCCTCTTCCAGCTCGGAGGCATCCAAAGCGTGAGCGCGTTGCCGGGCGACCCAACATTGAGTGAGACCAACAACAACCATGACGTGGCGTCTTACAAAAGATTGTGCGCAGAGTTCGGCGTTCCCCCGTCAACCGATTTCCGCTACACGCGAGGACCAAACCACGGGATGGGGAGCGTTTACATTTATTGACGCGACCCTTTCATTATGGACTTGCCCTATCAATCGGCAAAAGCGAAATTCGACGACGAGGACCCAAGGGCGTCAGAAAAGGGAATTTCAGTATGCTTCATAAGAAACGACGCCGCGGAAGAGCAATTCAACTGGTTCGCGCCCAAAACCTCGGCAGGTTTGACCCAGGCGGGTTTGTCGCGAATAAACCAGTCGATAGAGGCGTTCGTTTACTGCGTGTTGGGCGCGCAAGTCAACGTCCGCAGCAGCATCCTGGGCGAAGGGAGGCGCGCAAAGGAGGCGCAGAACGAGTTCCTGGTCTTGGTGGAAGACGCGATAAGGCAGCCTGGCAAAAAGCGTGCAGCGGTACCAACTGGCAGTGGATGAGGCAAAGGTACGGTTGAACCTTGCTGTTTGCCCGGGCGCCTGGCTGATGCCCGCGCTGATGGAAATTAACACAGAAAGCACGGTTGGCTACAACAACCGATTGAAACAGGCGATACCGGGCATGAAGCTGGGGGTCAACGACGGGACAAACAAAAGCAAAAAAAGCGGCGCTTCGGCTGATGGGTGACGGGAAATCGAAAATAAACCCGCCAAACAACCATCCTTCTAACCCAATCCACAAAGCTGCCACAGCTGAAAGCAAAAAGCCAACAACCAAAACACAGAATCAAACTCCAGCAACAAAAGAAGTGCAAACAGAAGAACCAGTGCCCGCGGCTGGCTCGGGCAGTGAGTCTCATGACTTAAACAAAATAGCTGTTGCGGTTGGTGCGGTAGCAGTTGGTGGTTTGGCATTTTGGACATTCCGTTAACGCCGCTTTTTGATATAGCCCTCAACCAAAACTGCCACCACAGCCAAAATCAGTAGCCAGGTGTGCTCAGCAAGAAAACCGATAGCCTAACCAGCAGCTTTGAAAAGAAAAGAAACAATCGAGCCAATTAGTCCCGGAAGGAGGGAGGCTGTTTTTTTTGCCAATATCTTTTAGCCCGTTTCCCAACGCTTTGCCGGTGGCCTTCAAAGAGTTGGTAATGGCGCCAATAACAGCACCAATCGTGGCACCGGCGGCAAGAAGGACTGCTGTAACCGTCACCCCGTGTTTTTTGAAGATTTCTTTTATGCGCTCACGAAGCGGCATGGCTCTTTCTCTTTCCTCAATCTGTGTTCTCAACCTGGCAAGCTCCCCTTGTCTTTCTGCAACTCTCCCCTCGGCAGCCTCTCTTTCAGAAGGTGAAGTGTTCTCATCGTTGATGGCCGCCCTATCTTCAGCATTTTGACGTTGAAGTTCGGTTTCTTGCTCACGCATTTCATCAAGTGGTCTCGTGTCGAGATTTAGTTGCTTTATGTTTATTCTTTTTTCTGTCTCAAAAATCTCCGCTCTGATTTTTTCAACATCTTTTTGTTTTTGTTCGCGTTCATTTATTTTTGCACGTTTTCGGAGTGAAGCTTCCTCTTTGTTTAAGTTTCGGAGTTCAGTTTGATGATTTTTTTTTCAGTTGCTCAAGTCTGCGCAGTTCTACCGAACTTTCAAGATTTGAACCATGTTCATCATGAATTGCATCAATTCTTGCTTGAGTTTGCTCAATTTTGTTTTCCAGATTTTGAACCTCTTGTTCAGTTTTTTCTTTTTCTGCAGCAATTTTTTGAGCCTCTTTTTCTTGTTGATCGGCCTCTCTCAATCTCTGAAGTTGTTCGCTTTTGTTGAACTTTTCTTGAGCAATGAGAGATTCAGCTAGTGGCCCAAGGGCTTGTGCTTTCTTGTCTGTGAACTCTTTGAGAAAACCACTTTCATCTTTTTTGAAAATTGGAGTCTCACCACCTTTTGTACCTAATACTACTAATGATTTCTCATTGCCAGGCTTTTTGCCAAAAACAATTGGGCCCAGTTTCTTAAAGTTCACCTTTGGAAAATGCTTTTTGATAAAGTTTTCAGCTCTTTGTATTTTTGATTCTTTCTCACCTGGATCCACCAAATCGCCCCACGAAGGTGGTTCAGGCGGCCCGCTCTGTTCATGCTGCATTGTCTGCATTTCAATTTGTTTGCCAGCATGGTAGGGTGTCGATGCAGCGACAGGCTGAGATGGACGGGTAGTATCGACCTCTTTTTCATCGTCATCGTGGTCAAGTGCATAATCAAGTGCAGGGTCGTCGCGTCCAAACTCTTTTCCACCAACCGTCATTGTATATTTAAACAAAAATATATTTCTGTTTAAGTATGGCGGTGCAAACAAACCTTCGTCCAACGCACAACGAAAAAATTTTCGGCGCGATGAAAGCCGAGCGCGCGGTCAAGCGCATCACTTTTGATCGTAGCAACGCCAGCCCCAGCGAGACCTTGTATGTTTCCGTGTCCAAGCTGAATGAGAACGAGGTCCTCGTGCCAGGCTCGCTCGCACTGCTCTTCAACATCGACTTGGATGGAGGGCACGTCGACAACTTCCTCGTTCAAAACGTCGCGCGCGCTCTGGTAGACAAGCTGGTTGTGAAGTACACGGGCACCATACTGCAGGACACGGTGGGTTATGACATCTTCAAGATCTGGGAGGACCTTTTCCTCTCGCAGGAGGAGCGGAACAACATGCTGCTCGATGGTATTCAGACTGAGGACCTCTGCAAGATCCGCTCAGGCGCGGGGGATAAAAAAACCTCGGGTGTTGCCGCGGAAAACGCGCTTAACAAGGTTTTCGGAACAAAATACCGAATCCGACTGCACAACCAGATACTGACCGAACACGGAGTCTTTTATCCCCAAGCTCTTTACAACGACCTCGTTTTTGAGCTGACCCTTGCGCCTGCCAACCAAGTGGTCAAAGGCTCTGACCCAACAAAACTGAAATATAAGCTGACAAACATCCAGCTCGAGTACGAAATGATGAGAAGCAAGACCTTGGTGGAAGACGCGCGCAGTGTTTACTCCGCGGGAAAGGAGTTCTTATACGATCATGTGATGCGGGATCAGGAGGCCACCTCAAAAGGCGCTGACTCAAGGATAAACCCCCAGAGAAGGTCCCTGAAAGGCATTCTTCTCCTTTTCGTTGAGCCGTATACAGCTGGCACCAGAGATTCAGAAAAGTACATTAACCCAGACTTGACGAAAGTCGCTGTTACGGTGAACGGCTCGCCCAACATGCTCTACAATAACGGCATCGAAGGAAAAGATATTTGGGGCGAAGTTGACCGCTTCTTCAGCAAGACAAAAACACAGCACATGAATCTGAAAAAGTTCTACACCGATAACAAGTTCGGGCTTCTGATCGATTTGCGCTCAATGGCGGATCATGCAATGCACGGAAGCGGCACGCGCAAAAGATGGAGTCCAGCTTGAACTCGAGCGAAATCTCACTGGCTCAGGCAATGTGAACTGCCACGTTTTCGTGATCAGTGACTCGCAGATGAACATACAAGCGCAGCAATTGGATTCTGTGCAATTTTAATATAATGGATCCGAATAACATCCCGTTCAACGCTCTCGTTATTGGGCCGACGAATTCAGGCAAATCAAGGTTTGTGGTGGATCAGCTCTGTGGCCCTTTCCGCGGCAAGTTCGACTTTATCGTGCTCATCTGCCAGACATTCGCGTATAACAAGACTTTTCATCGCTTCGCTGAGGCGGGCCCGCGTTTTTATGTTATCATTTGCGAACAGAATGAGGTTGAGCCATGGTTGGAGCTTGTTTGCTGGTTTTTGGAGGGCACCAACGCGCTCATAATCCTCGATGACTGCGCAGCCTCGAAAGATGTGAAAAAGCGCACAGGCCAGCTGGTCAATCTCGCATTCAGCGCTCGCCACACAGAACTAAGCGTGTGGGTGCTCACCCAAAAGATGAACAGCATCACAGCTTCTTTCCGCGAAAACGTAGCTGCAATTGTGCTTTTTTACACTCCCTCACTGAAGACTTTGAAAGCGGTTTTTGAAGATTACGCCGGCGAACTTTCTCAAGATGAGTACAAAGAATATATTTCGAGGTCGAAACAAAATAAGTTTTCCACCCTTGTGTTCTCACTTCGGCACCCATTCAGAATAAAATTAAACTCAATTAAAAATAAATAACCTATACAAAATGGCGACCCCATCAACATCAACGAGCGCAATCGAAGACCCCATAATGACCGACGTTTTGAGCTTGCTTGAAGCTGAGCCAACGAGCGCGCCCGACAATGCCGCTTCAACGCAGCCCGATATTCCTGCTCTTGGTGAGCAGTTGGCCGTGCTGGTGTCGACAGGAAAAGCCGGAGAAGCCATCGGGGTGCAGTTAACACACGATCAGGTGAAGCGCCTCTCCAACAAAGATGTTGAGAAATACACCAAACGGTATGAGGCACACGTGGGCTCAAAGACAACTGACAGCTTGATCGACAGCTTCATTTTTCTTGTAACCAAAGCGGTCGGAATGGCCGTCGACGTCAAAGACATCGATGCTTATCAAAAAGAACTCAGAAACGACTACATCATCAACAAAGAGCTCTCCAACCTGGCCGGCAACATTGCTTTGAAGTGCGGCCGTTTTCTCGCTGTGGCCAACGCGGCACTGATCACAACAAAACACATTGATTATAAAGAACATTTTAAGTACGAAGCAAAAACGGTTGAAATTGCTGAGCTTTCCTCACCAACTATTGAATAATTCTTCAGAAATAGCCTGCAATTCCTCACAAATAGCCAGCAATTCCTCACAAAAAATTATTTTCTCAATTGAATATAACTTGGTTCTATGTAACAATGGCTGAAGAACAGCAGCAGCAACCGCCCGCTCAAGCAATCTCTGAACCACAGGTAAGTCAAGTAACTTCACAAACTCCAACCTCAAAGCCTGCAAAAAACCCAAAGCGGCCCGCGAAGCACAGAAAAACGCTTATCTCGAGAAAATTGCAAACGAGAATGAAAAAAAAATCTGCTCCTGGTCCTGCGCCGGAAACCGCACCAGAGCCTGCCGGTCTCAGCACAAACCAATGGATCTCTATCATCGGAATTGGCGCTACGCTTGTTACGACTTATGTCAAGCGTGAAGACATAAAAGCCTTTTTAAGAAAGGAACGGGCACCGGCACCTGCACCTGCAACGCCACCCAAAAAAGGCATTCGCCCGATGGACTAGAGGGGGAAAAAAATTCATTTGAATATATTTTGGTGAACCAGTTAGCGATAAGCATCGCAGCAGTTTCAGGAATTGGCTTTGTTTGGGGGGCATTCACGTACAATTGCCTTAAAACTATCTTTTGGGTATAATTTGGTTTTATCAACTGGGTTGATAATGTCAATTAGCCACCGTAAAGAGATTCAAGAGCTGACGTTTCGAGCGTTAGCCCTTCGTCGGAGCGAATCGGATGGATTGGAGCGAATTGGATTCGCCCCGACGAAGGGCTAATGCTCGAAAGGTCAGACAAATCCTGACGTAAACATCCAACCTGAACTGTTGCACCTCCTTAGAAACACCGTTCCCGCTTTTCTGGTTCATTTGCTCACCCTTTAAACTTTTTTACACCTTACTTATATTGCACGATGGACGCCAAACTCGCAAAGATATACTACGGCCCGGGGGGCTATTGGAAAGGCCTTGCCGCTATCAAAAAATTATCCGAGGCCGCCAAGGTACCAGAAGACACCGCAAAAAAGTGGCTGGTCAAGCAAGCCCTCTGGCAGATATACCTGCCCGCCCCGAGGCGCATTCCTCGACCGAAATTCGACGTGCCCACACCCAACGCGGTTCACCAGGCGGACCTTCTTTTTTTGCCTCACGAAAAACTGCCCCGCGCGTGCAAAGTTTTCAAATTCGCGCTGACCGTCGTCGACGTGGCCAGCCGCTACAAAGAGGCGGAACCCTTGACTTCGAAAAATTCTGATGAGGTCGCTCATGCCTTTCAGAAGATTTACAAGCGCTCACCTTTGAAATGGCCAAAACTGCTGCAGGTTGACCCCGGGCGCGAATTCATGGGCGCCGTCTCAAAAGAAATGGAAAACCACAAAACCAATATCCGGCGCGGGCGGGTTGAGATTCACCGCGACCAGGCCATTGTTGAACGTTTCAACCGCACCCTTGCCGAGGGGCTTGTTCGAGCACCAGTACGCCGTGGAAATGCGTCTGCCAGAGGACGAGCGCTCCACTGCGTGGGTGAAAAGACTTCCTGCAGTTGTTGCCGCTTTGAACAAAGAAAAAACTCGGCTGACGGGGAAAACACCTGCGGAAGCGATCAAAGAGAAAGCTGTTTCTGCGCAACCCGCCACTCCTTATTTTCGGCCAGTTGGGAAGGCCGAAAAAATCCTCCCCTCTCTTGTCCAAGTTCGCTATCTCTACTATCCGGGTGAGTTGGAAGGAGGCGCAAGAAGGGCCACAGATCCGATCTGGTCTTTGAAAGTTTACAACATAGAAAGAGTTTTTATCAAACCACATCAACCCGTTCTCTACTATTTGCACGACGGGCCCAAGCGCGGCTTTGTGCGTGAAGAGCTGCTGGTTGTCCCTCCAAACACCACTCTTCCTCCGTCTGACGTCTCCTAAATGTGAAATTCGGTTGGTTCAGTGTGTATCCCGTCGGGCAGCACCCACCTTTTGTCGTAATAAGCGCTCAGCCCCAGTTTCTGCTGCTCATAAGTGACCATCCGGCCGTCCCGCATCCTGAAACCTCTGTTTTTTGCAATGTCCTTGCTGCCTTCCAAAGATGCCTTGAAACGCTGCCAAGTTATCTCGTTTTGCTTCTTCGACATTCCTTTCGTGCTGAACTTCTTTTTTTTGCTGGGTTCGTCGACGAAATAACACTTTGAGCAGAGCACGATCATCCGGCTGCCCACGCACTCGAGTTTGAAGAGCCCGGGGGTGCGGCCGCTCCATTTGTCCCAAGCCAGCCACTTTTTCTTCTGCGTCTCGAATTCCGCTTGCAGCTCCGGCCTGACAAGGTCTTCGAGACGCTCACCAGAGATGGCCATGTAGTTGCTGTCTGTGTCCATCTGGATCAGCTCAAAATCTCTTCTGTCGAAATACCTGTCGAGGAAGTCGTAATAGAATTCCAGCATCCGCAGCTTGGCCAGCTGATAGACAGCGATTCCAACCTGAAACGGCGTCTGATTGTGATCCTTGGCTTCCGGCTTTCCAGCTCATACGCCTGCCCAATCTCATCTAGATCAGAGAAATACGCGCTTCGCAAGGCTCTGTCGACCACCTTCTCATCTTTGGTGTAAATAATGTTTGTTTGCCGCTCCAAGGCTTCGATTAGCTTCCCGTAACCGCTGTTCCCCAGCAGCTTGAACACCTCGGCCAGCAGCCCCTTGCTTTTTTCCACGTCTCCTGTCCGTCGCGCCTCGGTCACCTGCTCCACGAACCAGGGAAAGATCTTGGCCGGTTGGTAGTCGATTGACCGATGGACAAGTGTGATCACTGCCCCGTGGTCCACATACCAACGCAGCAGAGGGGCGAACAGCAACAGTCTCTCTGCGGACAGTGCACCCACGAGTTTTTTCCCGTGTCCGCGTTTTCTGCCTGTACGTCGCAAGTAATCAAGCATATGCTCCGGGACAACTTCTTTCGGCGCCTTTTTGTTGTAGAAGAACGGGCACATTTCCTCGAACTTTGGACGCAAGGGCGCCGGAATCTCTATATCGACTTCGGCAAATCCGAACCATTTTCCTTCTTTGAGCCTGTGCGTTAGCACTGGCGCTGCGGCCTCTTGGTTGTCGTAGTGCACGACCCTTTCCTTTCCGCAAGGCATTTCTCTGAGCATGGTCGAAAGATAGAGGGCGTTGGCGTCGTAACCCAAGATGTTTTTGCACAGACAGGATGCTTCGAATTGGTGCGATCTTATCTTTGTCACCCCGACTTCGTGGTAACGCGTGAACACGAGGCTCGGGCCTCCAACCACAGCTTCTTTCAACATCTGGTACGCTTCTTCGCCTGGACTCCAGAGATCCGCACCTTTCTCGACCGCTCCCCGGAGTAAGTAATGCAAACTCACACCCGGGACGCTGACCGCGTCTTTCAAGATGTCGATTCCTTTTCAGTGTAGAAGGCCCGCGTCTTTTCTAAAGCCTCAAGACCTTGAGCCACGTCAAGATTGTTGTAGTAGCGCAGCCATTCCGCGAAGGTGCGCATGCCCTTTTCTTTGAACAGACGCTTACACCCCTCCCATTCATCTCTCATGAGCACGTGGTCGCCCTTCGGACGTGAGTACCACGCTGGGTAGTCTGGGAGCCCTGGATAGTCGAGCTTTTGGGGCGAGTCGAACCACTCGTACGGAAGCCACGATTTCTCTGATGCACATTCGTAGGCTTTCACCCACTTTTCGTAGCTGGTCCCCGGGCCAAGATAGTTTATTATGTCAAGGAAACGGAAGCCCAAGGTGAGCAAGAACATTATCTTGTTCCCATTTTTTGCCACTCTAACTTTGCCGGTTGTTTCAGCAGGCCGCTCCGCAAAGTGGCTTTTGATCAGGTTTAGATCGTAACTGCCTGAGTTGAACCCGAGGACTGGCACCTGGTTGCACCATTCATCAATTTTTTGCCGCTGCGCTTTCGGAAGCAGGCCCACGTCTTCTGGCATAAACTCCGCCCTTACTTGGGCCCGGATGTTTTTCCCGCGTCTCTCCAGCTCTTCCATAAACTTGCGAACCAGCTCAGCGGGGTCTCTTTCGCAGATGTGGGTGGGCTCTCTGTCGAGAATGTCGCTGATGCTCACCGAGATTGCCACGTGCGCGTTCTCGATCTTTAGCGTGGCCGTGGGCTCCTTCCGCTGATTATTGTCGCCGTACGTTTCGAAATCGTACAAGATCGCGTGCGGGTAGCTTTTTGTTTTGGCCTGCGGGGGGTCGGCGTCGATTTCCCCAACTTCACACGCCCAAGCCTCGATAACGCGGTAGCTGGCCTTCCGGAGCGCTGCTGTGCGTCTTCTTGTGGCTAAGAACCTGTCTTCGCGTGTTTGGTCGTTATGGGCAATGATTTTGTCGCGATCGTGTGGGAAACATTTTCGGCACCCGTGCCAGTGGCAGCCGTGGTATTGAAATATTGTCTTGGTTTCAGGGGTGAAACCGTCAACTGGGGCTCGCTCAACCCACCTCTCACCTCCGTGACCACACATTGCGTGGTGGATGTGAATTTTCCGCCGCTTGGCTTCATGGTCAAGCCACCGAAGCGATTCTTTGGAAGCAGGATTGTTTGGATAAAAAGCCTTCTCGAAAGCTGTCTGCGGGGCTTCGACTTTTTCGCCCGGGCAATCGATTATCGTATTCCCTTGGGCACACCTTTCGGCATGCCGTTGAAGATTACAAGCTTGTGTGAATCTCGCACGGCAATGAACACAAGCATACACTTTCGCAAGCTTTGCTATGTCTTTTATGACAAAGGCATGCCCCTCGCAAATGCCGATTGTCAGAATGTTTGTCAGCTTGGCCGGCGGGTTTCTTCTAAGATGCCAAACCACTTCGCCGGCTTCTCCCCGCTCAGGCCCATAAACCTTGATACCGAGCCAATCTGAAAAACCGACTCCCTTATTAAGATGCCTTTCAACCTCATCTAATTCATCAAGAGATGTTTTTGGGCAGTTGTTTGGTGCAGTTTGGAGTTTGAAGAAACTCTTGGCAAGATCACGAGCTGCTGCTGTACTTCGGTCAGGCCGGGCTCCTCGGTGTACAGCAATACAACGCCAGAGACACAAGTTGTCCTGGTAGGTGTCCAGCGCCACCGTTGGACCAGCACGGCCACGAGCAAGGTTACGCAGCCAGTCTGGCAAGGGGCCTGTGCCCAACAAAGGCTGGCGGTCAAGCACAACCTTCACAAAGACATCAGAAAAGCCCCAGAACGCCCACTTTGTGTCCGGTCTTTCGACGTTATCAATTTCAAGACGCGCCTCCTCCTTTTCATTCAACCATTTTTCCGCTTCAGACAGGTGGTTTATCCAAGGCGAGCCCCCGGAGTTTTTATAAAACAACATCAGCGATCCATCCTCGACGTTTTTCAACGAATAAAAATATATGTGCCTCACATACATGGATGTGTTAACGCTCTCTCGAATCTTTTTCATGAAAAAATCTGTGAGGTTTTTGTCATGTCCTTTGACCGACCATCTTATGAAACGTCTCCCTTTTTTCGTTATTCCCTCATCCAGAGGTTTTGTAAAGAACCGTTCAAGGGTTAGTCGGTAGTTCTCCTTCCTCCTGCTGGGGAGGGACTGGATCAAACGTTTTTAGGATTCTTTCCATTTTTCTTGCCCCTCTTTGCCTTGGGGGCGCTCTTGGACGGTATGGTTTTGGAAGAAGAGGTTTGGGCTGACGCTCTTGGTCTTTAGGGGGAATGCGCTCATCAAGCACATTCTGAACAATCTTTCTTGCTGCGGGCACGTTTTCTGCAAGTAATTTTTCTAAATACTGCAATGTTGCTGGATCAATTTCCGCAAGTTCTTGTTCTAAATTCTGCAACGTTGCTGGATCAATTTCCATTTCGGCAACTTTGTTATAATGTCAGGTGTCCAATTCTTTAATTGGTTGACATAAGCTCGTGCAAAACAAGCTCAAAATTTTTCTTCGCTTGTTTTTGTTTGCGAATCAGCCGATGTTTAAGCGTGCTCCCGCCGCATGAAAGGCATAGACGGTAATCGCACAAAACCCCAACGCCACAGCTGCGACATGGGGCAGGCTTTTTCATTCCTCTTTTGAGTTGATAGTTATGCTGGCCGCAATATGCGCCGGCACACTTTTTTCCGCAATTCTCTTTCCGATTTCGCATTAACCATGCGCAGTTGTTTGCTCCACGAACCATTGTGTTGTTGGCAAAGTATAACACTTGGTGTCGTTTCTTTCAAATAGGTGAGCCCGCTGTTGTAACAAAGGGAAATAATTCTGTGACATAACCTGTCACGCCCTTTGTTATTATTTGCTTTCGCACACACAGGTTGTTGTCAATCGGTTGATGATTCTCCTTCATAAGTAGTAATAAAGGAATTTAATTAATACAACCGAAGAAGTCACACTCAATAATACCCCGAGTCCCCTGGGACGAGGGGTATTATTGAGTGTGACGGATGAGGTGGTATTAATTAAATTCCTTTATTACTACTCAAGTAGTAAAGCACGCTTCCCTGGGCCGTGACCGATCAGAATCGAGTATGTAGATCATGTGACCGCTCTCGACCAATGAGAAGGCCGGATTTCATCCGAGATGGCCGAATGCAAATAAAGGCCTGTGATATGCCGAGAAACAATGGAAAACGCTGCTACTCCCCGCCATGTTGGATTTTTGGGCGCTAGAGGCCGCCATTTTGGATCTGCCGGTCGCCATCTTGGATTTTGAAACCGGAAATGGGAAAAATCACGCGACAACCGGAAATGGAATGTCGATTCAATTTTTATTTAACAACAGCAAGAATGATAAAAACAATTACGGAAAAAGACATCGAGATCCTTAATGCCATGGTAACGGCTGCCATGTTTAAGTAAACTGATCAGTCACATCGTTCGTGAACTACTGATCCGTGAAACAAACAGAAAATAACATGAATGATCGACAGAATTTACTTCCACGACTAAAAATTGACTAAAAGATAACAGATCTCGCAATTTCATGATCATGAAATCGTAAATGTTCCAGACTGTCAAGATCCTCAGCGTAGCTAAATTTGAGTTTGGGTTTCTGTATTGGAATCATCCGATGCCAAAAGTGTTTGAAGACTTTGTACACCATTTTGTCTCCGGATTCTTTGTATGTGTTCCAGTGTTGTAATAGCTCCACCATGGCCGTGACGCCCAACCGATCATCATGGCAGTGCCCAACAGTTTGACCGCGCCGAAATTATAATTTCATCGCCCTCACAACACACACATACTCACTCAGCACACACAAATGAATACGCCAAGACTTAATTAAATCGGTACGGATTGGTTACCGCCCGACACGCTAGCTACTTAGGTTTTGAATCTCCCAAATATGCACACATCGATTCTCATAACATTTGAAAAATAATTACCGTGGAATTCAAACTTGCTGGCTTCCATCGATGTTGTTAAAGATTTCGAAGGAGCTTATACATAATCATCTCCCTCCAGCTCGTCGGTGAATTCTGTCAAGTAATCACTCAGAGTAAGAAATTAAATTGCTTTAAACATGAAATCAACGAGCCGCTGCTCCTCTTGCTCTTACAAATCGTAAAAATAATCTTGACGAAGGGAAACAAAATAAAAGGCACTCAGACCAAACTCCGTTGCCAAAGGGAGCGAAATGTAAAGAATCCAAAGCCGCCAATCTACGTTCAACGAGAAAAAAATACTTTTAAACCTATCAAAAACCGATCACCATCAAACTCGTTCGAATGATGTCAATTTCAAGGTTTTTCCGAGAAATGACATTCCCAGTTCTCGATCGGAAATTTCACTCGCACAAACAAACAAACACAGACTTAAATAAATCGGTACGGATTGATTACCGCCCGACACGCTAGCTACTTAGGTTTGGAATCTCACACACGTCCATTCTCATAACATTTGAAAAATAATTAAACACAAACATGACCGTGGAGGCGTACATCGATGTTTTTAAAGATTTCTATGTGGCTTGTACATAATCATCTCCCTCCAACTCTTCCATGAATTTTGTAAAGTAATCACTCGATGTCTTGCTTAAGTAGAAATGCGGGGGATCCAAGCCACCAATCTGCGTTCAATGAGAAAAAAAACAGTGAGCTATCTCCTTCGATGTCCATATTTTAGCGGGAAGTGGTGGTCGCGGAAACGCGGGAAATGGCCCGGGAAATGTAAGAGCGTGAGAATCTGCGCCTCTGTAATGACCGGTCAGTGGTAGCTACACACTTCGTGTAAAGAACATGGACTGAAATCTACATCATGCAGGCCTTGAGCTCGATGAAACGTGCGTGAGGGACCGATCGTTTATTACGTCGCAGTGGGGGGCGGTGGTTTTGGAGGGGGTTTCAATTTTGCAACATGCTCCATTTTGGGGGATACATTTTTATCTTGCAAGAAACGTGAGGGGGGTCAAATTTTATGACACAGCAATGGAAGTCTAAAACGTTTTACAACTGGGACGATCCTAGCCTTGTTACCTTTCAGAATACAGGAAATGGCATCTTAGAGGCATGTTTGCCGTGTGGGAGTGTGAGGACATTATACGATTCAGAATATCTTTAAAGTGAGGAAAATATTTGGTCGCTCTAGCATCACGAGGAAGGCTGTTCCACAATTGAGCCCCGCTGTAGCAGAAGCTACGTTTAAGGAAGTCAGGTGTGGGCTTAGGTAGAGCTAATCTCTGTCTCTGAGTTCGTATTCTGTATTGAATGGTATAAACAAATCTTTTAAGTACTGTGGCATTAGCTTATTCAAGGTTTTAAACATTAGTTTCGCTTTTTGTTTTTTCCGTCTGTAGTCAAAATAAGGTTCGATTAAAGCTCTATATATCAAAATAGCCGTCTCATCACAGATGAACGGCCTAAGCCTTTTAAGTGCTCCTATACCAGAGGAAACAACCCTTGCTGTCTCGTTAATATGCTGAGACCAGGAGAGATTTTGGTCGATATGGATCCCCAGTGACTTAGTGTGCCGAACCCTATTTATCAGCTCACCTTCGATATCAATGTTAATTGACTGATTTAGCGTATTTGCGAGCCTCTGGCGCGAGCCTATTAACATTAATTCAGTTTTAGCTACGTTAAGGGTAAGTTTATTTGCGGTCAGCCAATTAAGCAGGTTCGCAAGTTCGTCTTTAATTGCAGCCTCAAGTTGTGGTAAACTAGTGTCCGCAGTGCTGATACCTGTATCGTCAGCGTACATCCGTGGTAATGCCTTGCTAAGACAGTTTGGCAGGTCGTTAATATATATTACAAACAGAAGAAGTCCAATCAAACTTCCCTGTGGAACTTCACAGGTTACAGCACGGGCGCCAGAAAGCTCACCATTGACTAATCACTTTTGTTGACGATCACTAAGATATGATTCAAACAATTTTAAGGCTTTATAATCAACTCCATAGCTAGCTAGCTTCCGTAAAAGGATGTTGTGATCAATCGTATCTAAAGCTTTCTTTAAATCAATAAATACTACGCCATTAATCATGCCATTATCTATGTTAACAGACCAACTGTTTGTAGCTTCAAGGAGGGAGGTAAGTGTGCTATGGAGAGATCTAAACCCAGATTGACAGTTCGCTAAGAGAGAATTATCGTAAAGATACTTATAAAATTGATCATAAATGACCCTTTCAAAAATCTTCGCGACTACAGAAATAACTGAAATTGGACGATAGTTGTTAATGTTCTGTCTTTTTCCCTTCTTGAAGATCGGCGTAACTCTGGCTTGTTTCCATTCTAAAGGAACAATGCCGGTAGCAATCGACTGATTGAACATATTTGCCAGTGATGGTGCAAGAGTATCTGCCGCTATTTTAAGAATCTCAGGTGGCAAGTTGTCCAGGCCAGTCGCTTTCTTAACATCTAATTTTCTAAGCAATTTTAGGACTTCCTTTGTACTACATTTAGCAAAAGAGAAAGTCTGATTTGAAGGAGTCATATAACTTTCCGGTTGTGTTTCGGTCGGCGGGATTCTTCTGGGGTCCAACGTTTGAGAAATGGCAATTAAATGCCTCTGCCATTTCAGATGCAGAGGTTAATTTAATCTCCCCAAATTCGATATCAGGGATAACGTTCTTCTTGAGTTTATAATTTGCCATGTTCTGCGTGGATCGTTTAAATTAGCAGCTAGATTGTCTTTAAAATATTTCTGTTTGGAGTATTTAATTGCGTTTTTAACTTCATTTCTCGCTGCTTTGAAATCAGCCCAATGCAATTGATTTTTGGTTCGTTCAGCTCTCTTTTTAAGAAAGTCCCTTTTGCGCATTTTGTGAATTAATTCATATGTTATCCAAGGAGACTTCTTATTCCCAATTCGCTTAGTTTTCATTGGAGCATGCTTATTTAAGCAGCTGAGTAGCCGATTCTTCCAAGTTTTCCACATCTCGTTTGGGTCAGAGTACTGACTGATATTATCCCATAGCTGTTGGTTTACATCTTTCAAAAACTCCTCCCTGTTGAAATTTTTAAGACTTCGAGTGGTGATAATTTTGACACCCCCTGGATTAGTATAGTGAGTTTTACGAATTAAGCAAACAAGGGAGTAATCACTGATTTCGAGAGGCACAACTCCTGATCTAACTATTTTCTCTGGTGTGTTGGTAATACATAAGTCGATTAAAGACTGAGATTGAGCTGTTACTCTCGTTGGCTCCGTGATCAATTGACTTAAGCCATAAATATCACAAATGTTGAGTAGCTTCACGGAGTTAGGATCCGTGACGCCTGGTAACATATTTGTGTTCATATCACCGCCGAGATAGAGCTCTAAGTTTGAGCCATCAATTTTACCAATGAAATTCTCAAAATCATTGAACACGTCAGCAGAAGTATTTGGGGGCTTATACCAGGTGCTAACAAGAAATGGCCTAGAGTGAGGTTTGCAAATTTCAACAGTTAGGCATTCGAGCCTGTCAATCGAAAGATCCTGGTGAACCTTGAAATTTAGATTACAACGTAAGTAGAAGCAAACCCCAGCGCCGATTCGGCCGTTGACCAACCTGTCTTTCCGAATAATTTCATACCCCGGTACATAGACTTCATGATCGTCAATTGAACTATCCAATTTAGATTCACTGATAGCAAAAACATCAATTTTAGAATCTTGCGTAAATACTCTAAGTTCATCTATATGAGCCATAAGGCTATTAACATTTAAGCAGGCAATAACTGGACCACGGCTAAACTTAGAGGACTTACAGTTTAAACCATTCAACAAAGAACTCACGGTTACCTCGCACCCCCTTACGGCAGGATCCTAATGACTATGGGTATAAGAATACAAGGTCTTCCTCAGGAGAGAGGTTCCAGCTCTGTTCAGGTGAAGACGGCTTCTGTTCAGGTGTTTATCGGCGGTAATATTGATGTGATCAATAAAACCCCAGTCATTTTGACGGCAGAACTTGCGTAATGTCTTGTTGACTTCAGAGACTCTTTTAGCCAACTCAGAGTCGTCTGTACGAGTTGTTAGACTGGAGATTGCAGGCGAAATTCCTTCCTGATCGACTTTACGTGCGAGATCGACGATTTCCTCGGCACATTCACGAGGAGAGCCAGTTGATCTAAGGTTATTGGTTCCCATCAGAGAATCGGGTTTCCGTCTTAGGAGCGGCCTGATGTGGTCGGCCATATCAGCTGTTGAACAGCCAGGAAAGAAACTTGTACTTTAGAATTAGCGCCCGACAATCTGCGACCTTGCACGTGCTTAAGGATGGAATCGCCAGCGATGTTAGTGGATCGACATTCATTTACGGTCTTATTTGATTCGGAATTGTTGCTTCCACTTCTGGTCGATTCATTTCTTGGTGGCCTGTTTTCACTGTTGGAATTGTTTAATCGTCGATTACCAGTTCTCGACTGTTAAGTACTGGAACTTTAATGACCACAACAGCTACAACTGTATCGAGCACATGGCGGACGCGTTCTCGATCATCCGACAATCTTACGTAACAACACGTGAACGGGCAACACTTGCCCCCAGACTCCACGCGGGAGTAAATACACCACATCTCCCCCTTCCTAGTTAACCCTACAAATGAAGGCAGTTTACGTTAACGACCTCATAGCAACTAGTAATGCTCATGGACTAAAAGTCACTAATAATGTCCAAGTCAATCCTAACAGTTCAAGTCTAAACAGAACTTTAGATTGTTTCAATTAATCTGTCCGGAGCCTTTCACACTCTAGAGGATCGGCGAAGTGGGGGGCAGACCGCTTCTGAAGATTGTGTGACAACAGGTGGAGCCTTGTCTATGGCTGGGACTTCCTCCTGTGCCTGCCTTTGGCCTGACTCCATCTCACCACGTACATCTGCTGGACTAACTGATGGCGCCTGTGAAAGGCTTGGAGCACACACGCTAAGTGAAATAGCTAGTGGAATATCGGAGGGGTTGTCCTGAGATTCCATTTCTCTGCTAGGGCCAGGTACTGCTCTGTCCATACTGTCCCGTCTCACGTGATCGACGTGACGCTTCCACACCCTTCCATCGTTCAGCACAACCACGTACGACCTCGGTCCGCTTCGCTCAGCCACCGAGCCTGGCCACCAGGTGTGCTCTTTTCTGAGGTCTTTCACTAGGACCCTGTCACCTGGGAAGAACTCTCTGAACTTCGAGTGCACATCGTGCGTTGACTTCTGCTTAGCTTGGGAATCCATGACCTTCTCTCCCACATTTGGACGAAGGAGGGATAACCGAGTTCGACGTTCGCGGCTCAGGAACAGACTAGCGGGAGTTCTACCGGGCGTAGGATGCTTTGTTGACCGATACGTTAGCAGAAAGTTTTCAATTCGCTGCTGAATTGACAGTTTGCTGCCCTTGCAAGCCTTCATGTGGTTCTTAAATGACTGAACCATGCGCTCAGCTAGGCCATTGCTTGCTGCATGATAGGGTGCTACTCTTACGTGCTTTACACCATTCATCTTAAGAAAACGTGTAAACTCTTCGCTGCGAAACTGAGGCCCGTTATCGCTGACACAGTGAACAGGCATTCCGTATTTGGCCGTTGTATTTCGCGGCATGTAGAAAATCTCGGGCCACCGGGAGTGTGCATTAACAAGAATGAAGTAGTGCCTCTTCTCATCTTCTGCGAAGTCGATGTGAATGCGATGCCATGGATTACTCGGCCACAACCAGGGTGCTAATGGAGCTGCCGCCGGTGGTTTTCTAATTTGC
>OX393564.1:14491415-14531075 GCA_947652115.1 Blastomussa wellsi
GACAGTCTGGAACATTTACGATTTCATGATCATGAAATTTCGAGATCTGTTATCTTTTAGTCAATTCTTAGTCGTGGAAGTAAATCCTGTCGATCATTCAGCCCACCATGTGGCCAATTGACATTATCAACCCAGTCGATAAAACCAAATTATATTGTTATAATTCCCACCGACGCAGCACCACAGTTTCTTTAGAAACTCCCCCCCCCCCCCCCCATGTCATTTTCTGTTTGTTTCACGGACCAGTAGTTCACGAACGATGTGACTGATCAGTGTGGGGGTTGCGCCTTCATGATACCCACCCTAGGATTTCTGAGTCGCTAGGGATTTCGGTCACGATTCGGGGTAACCAACCCCCCCGAGGAGTGTCCCACGACTCTGGGATCACAGGATTCAATGCTCTAACTTAAGGAGAGGGCGACCGTAAAGCTAACTGTAAGCAGCTACTTTATTATGCACGAGTTATCGATTTTTTATTTGATTTTTTGCTAAGGAAATCTGTGAGACCGATCCCAGTTCTCTGTCTAGGCTGGTGGGCTGTTTTCCAACATGGCCGACTTTTCACTTTGTGGGCGCCGCCATCTTTCTTATTTACGATTTCATGAACTTGCAAGATTTGTTAACGTACAGTCAGTTGTTAGTCATCGAAGTCAATCCTTTGGATCATGCCTGTCATTTCATGTTTGTAGGGTCTTACGACAAAATCGATGATGTTTGTTTACTTAAACATGGCAACCGTTAGGATCTCGGTGTCTCTTTCTGTAATTGTTTTTATCATTCTTGCTGTTGTTAAATAAAAGTTGAATCGACATTCCATTTCCGGTTGTCGCGTGAATTTTTCCCACTTCCGGTTTCAAAATCCAAGATGGCGACCGGCAGATCCAAAATGGCGGCCTCTAGCGCCCAAAAATCCAACATGGCGGGGAGTAGCAGCGTTTTCCATTGTTTCTCGGCCAATCAAAGGCCTTTATTTGCATTCGGCCATCTTGGATGAAATCCGGCCTTCTCATTGGTCGAGAGCGGTCACATGATCTATATACTCGATTCTGATTGGTCAGAATTAGTGAAGTGAAGAATGATCATCGCAGTGAATTTCCAATTTTAAGCAATTGGAAAGAAGCCTGAGAAAAGTATGAATTATTTCATATACTTCACATCATTTCACTCCTCACGGGAAAATGATTGAACTCAATAAAATGACCTCGCTCCCAGTGTGTGGCTCTATAGTTCAGTTGGTAGAGCATCGCAACAGCATTCGCGGAGGTCACGGATTCGAATCCCATTGTAGCCCTGCATGATTTTTTCAGGCTTCTTCTTCCAATTGCTTAAATTGGAAATTAACTGCGATGATCATTCTTCACTTTCTTCGCCGTTGCGTACCACAGGTAGTTCGGAATCTTTTTAGTCGTAAACATTATAGAAAATGCTGATTCTCTTCTTTTCACTCTGAATGCAGTTTCTGTCTCAGAAGATCTCATCATTGCAGACCACTTTGACCAGCCTAAAAAACAAGGTGCATGGTGCCAGAGTGTCCTGTTATTATAAAACCACGGCTTTGCAACCGCGTTCCAATGCTCCCATAATGTTCCTGGACAGGCAGGACGTTAGTTGCCCGTATCCCAATTTCTTGGCAAGATTTCAACTCGAGAGGGAGGGAGACTATTCTTCTGCCAGAGTTCGCTATCGTTACCGATGTTGCAGATTTATTGTGTGATGTGCAAGCCTTAAATGACAGTCATATACCTTGACAATGACGAGTATATTAGCATAAAAAGGGTTGGTGTTTGTCTTCCTCGTAACACAGCAAATGATTACCAATGAGTAAACAAATGAATAAAGTTAGTACCAATGTGCCTATTACGTTTATTGAAAATAACTCATGACTGCACCCATCGAATCGGAGAATATTACAAAACGCATACACAAAGCGGACCAAATGCAATGATTTTTACTGATTTCTTATTCCTATTCCATAATTTGATTCACGTTGTGTTATTTTATAGAAATACTGTAGAACGTCTTTAAAGATGGGTGTTTATCATTATAACGCGAGTCACAAAACCCATACTTGACAGAAAAGGACTACTCGAAAACAATCCTGAATTCCTGGCACAATCCTGGGCAAAGAGTTTATCCACAGGAGGGCTAATTTTTAAACTATGACCGTGAAACTTTCCTTAGCAACAAATGCATGACATATTAGTAGTTAAGAAGTACCCCCCTTAATCATTTCGTTGAATCAATCAATCAATCTTTATTTAAACACGAAATCTTATCATAAAAATGGTCTTCCTAGGAGTCGTGTAAAAAATTACAAAGAACAAATTAATATGGGGTTCCGGTTGTTGTGCGCATGCTTAGCTCTAAAACGGAAAAAGAAGGCCAGAAGACAGAAGTCTTGAAAGTATTAAGACGGAATCGATCAGGAAGTCGAGTAATATTCATTTAAGTTGGACAAAAATCGAGTACCAGAATAATCTAAATCATATTGCGTTATTTTTTACCCTTAATAAAAGGAAAATATGTAAGTAATTGTCCCTGATAACACCGACAACAATTTCTTATCAGAGCCCGAGAAAATGAATTTTAAAGATCACAAGCTAAAGGCAAAATCTTACGTGTAGCCATTTTGTAAAATCGTCTTTAAGCGATAATTAGTGGAATTCAGTGGATCTTCGAAATTTGTTTTCGATGTTTGGTGTTGTTAGAAAAGATTTCTTTTGATAAGATATTTGAAGCAGTAACACAAACGTTTGCAATAAGGTGTAAATAATTTTGGTACAACACTTTCTTATCAGAGCCTGAGAAAATGAATTTCAAAGTTCGCAAGCTACAGGCAAAACCTCACATCTTTTAAGTGATTCAGTGGAATTCAGTGGAACTTCGAAATTTGTTTTCGATGTTTGGTGTTGTTAGAAAGGATTTCTCTTGATAAGATATTTGATGAAGTAACACAAAAGCTTGCAACAAGGTGTAAATAATTGTGGTACATAATTTTATCCAATAAATACTCGAAATCCTGGCGGATTCCGTCTTAACTCCTTTTAAAACGACATTTGGATGGTTTAGAGAACTGTGCCATGGCGTTTGTAGGGCTGTTCAAAAGTCAATATTTCAGGGACTGCCATGTATTCCGGCAAGGCAGACAGGTGTCAATATTTTAATCTCGATTTTACAATATTGACGAACGGCGTCAACAATTCCCTAAAAAGCTGAGATTTACAGAATGTTTTTTCCCTTCACGGTTAAACAATTTCTTACAACAGCGACAATAACCGTACGTCAGAAGCTGCTTCCCTTCAGCTGTACTTTAACAAAAAATAAAACTCCACATGTTAAAATTTTCCTCCCAAAGAATCGATAGCTTGCTTTTGACCTTCCGGTCTACATCAAACTTACTTCCGCTTCCTCCATTTCACTGTTACTCGAGCACCAAATATAAGAATGATTTTCTTTTTATTTCCCCAAAGCCCACGGTCTCGCCGGCGACCAACCGCTGACCGTGGAGCCCAATTTGCCCATTTTTTCGCTATCGTTTCTTGGTGCACGATATCTATAGAGATGGCAGGAAATGAAATAAGTCTTTGTCTGCAACGTCTGAGAAGAATTTGTTAAAAAAAGTTGTGTAGAATTTTACCACCTTCTTTATCACGATCCGCGGAATAACAAAAAACAACACTTTCCACATTTTTTGAAAAGAAATAGGGTCTATATTTACATCTGAACTCTGTAAATGTGGCTCTTCAAGAAACTGAAATAAAAGCAACCAAAGTGCTCCTCGTTTAACATGGAAGCATACATTGACTCATTAGGTCTTAATCTGTGTGAGGCGTTGGCCACTGTCATAGTACATCAATGTTCATCATTTCATTGCACGGGTCAGAGGCATCTACTGGCTTTTTGCTCAGACATGATTAGACAACCATCGTGTCATAAGCTCGGCCAAGGCCAAAAGATGTGAGGTAATGCCTGGTTCATACTAGTCGCATAACGACATAAGAGGGTCGCTATGTCGTTATGTTAGCCGTGTGAACATGCAAACATAAAGACAATATAGCATCATAACGACATATGGAAAACACTCATCTTTTCCTTATGTCGTTATGACGTTATGTTTCTGTTAAAACAAGTGTGAACAACTTTGACAATTTCATACCAAAGAACCAATCAGAGCGTGGCAAAAGTTATCGAGTCCACCTCGGAAGAATTTCAACATGGCGGCTTCCTTGGAGGTGCATTTTTTGAAGTCTTTTAAAACATAAGAACTTATGCCGATTTTCACACTACCGACATAAGCTCTCTTGTCGTTATATCGTTATGTCATTATGTCGCTAGTGTAAACTAGGCTTAAGGTGGCTCAAAACAGTTTCTAGCACTTTCAAAGAATTTGATGGGTCATTATAACCAATCCTTATCAGTTGATGTTACAATCATGGTATCAAAAAACTGCCCAATCATTGGTTAACACGTTGTTATCATTTTGATGTGACATAATAGGTTACCATAGAAACAATATGACCGGCTAAAACACCCTTAATTTTAGCCTTAACTGCTAATAACTCAAAAACGAGCTCGGTGACCCCCATTTTTTATTATCGAATTTTGATAAGCATGATAAGATGCAACTTTTTGCAAAGTTTAAAAAAATTCTGTGGAGGGAGATCAGAGCCACCTTAACTTTTCGAAAATTTAATAATATTAAGGGTGTTTTTAGCAGGTCATATTGTTTCTATGGTAACCTATTATGCCACTAAAAATGATAACAACGTGTTCACCAATGATTTGGCAGTTTTTTAATACCATGATTGTAGCATCAACTGATAAAGAGTGGTTATAATGAGTCATCAGAATTTAAGTCTTGGATAGTGCTGGAAACTGTTTTGAGCCACCTTAACAAAGCAACTATTCTCTATTAATTATTCCTTTAATAACCATTCGATTGCTACTGCCCACACTCAGTTGCCCGGCATCGCCATGCCGCACTTCCAAGTGTTTTTGCAAAGGAAGTTTCAACCTCCCTCCCCTCCCCTCCCGCACTCACCGCTGAGCTTCTCATCAAAGGGAGGCGATTTGTGTTCTAGGCGCTTAAAACTTGATCCTGGTATAGCAATTTGAACGACGAATTATGACCCTAAAGGCTAGTACATGGTCGCAAAACATCATCTCAGCATTTAAATCACGTGGCCTATGCATTCACCCGATCAAGGCACTGAAATGAAATGTACTTCACTTCACTGATTAGTACCTAGAAAATAGTACCCCATCGCTCGGGCTATATACCGATGATCCATACCCAAAAGAAATTCGAATGTAACTCGCTCTGCGAAAACGAAACCGAAAGTGGGTTTGCATTCCTTCGACTCTTCGCTGCTGGAAAGGCTTTTCCAAGGTAGCTTCCGTGTTTGGGTGCCAGGGCCGTATACGTACGCCCCTCAGGAGCGATGCGTACACAACTAGTTCCTTCGTCTTCATTATGGCACAAAGAACAAAAGCCGCTATTAAGATTTTTCAGCTGCTATTGTCCAATCAGAAAATTTACTGCCAAACCTCTTTAATACAGACAACAGATAAAGGGATAGCTACAATTGTCCGTTTTATAGAGATGTTCCTATTACCGAAGTAGAGATACATGGTGAACTTTCCATGATAAAGAGATTTCCGCAAGGAGATATTACACTGTATTTTACCGCGGTTTACAAGAAATCTTTTAAAAACAAGAAAACATGATTTTCTTGCCCAGTTTTTCTCTGCTTCGCGATTGCCGTTATGAAGGAAATTCGTATTGCAATTTTGTTAGTAGCACCTCAGAAGATTTTCCTTTCATGATAATCTCTTATGAAAAAAAAAGGTTTCATTGATGAATCATAAACTGAAATCCTTTTAAATTAAATTTTATTTTATGAGAATTTTAACTCAAACCTTTGTGAAAAATTATGTTTCACCAAATGATTTAATCTCTTCAGCTTAATGTCGAGATTTGCAATAAAAACTTTCCTTATTCGTGACTTTCTGGCTTTAACTAGCTAACGGGGCACTGTCGCAGTATTTTGGTGTCATTTTAAAATGCTGAAATAAGTTCTTGCATCAGTTAAATCCCCAAAATAAAGGTGTAGGTTTGTTACCTAGTACTACATCATTTGACGGAAACTGTTTATTGCCGCCTATCACTCATAGGAAGGCAACTCTAGAGCCATTCCTTGATAATATCGCCGAAAATTCATTATGGTTTGCTCTCAGAGCCACAATTCGTTTGATATCTTCCATCAGGGGCATTTTGAGCGCGAGTAAAGGTACCATGTAGTGACCTTAGCAACGAATGAAGCCTCCCTAAAGATCAAACTTTTTCTTTCTCAAACGCTGAAAGGAATATTCCAATAAACTTTTGGTCGTTCTTACCAACATTTTTAATTAATTCAGATCATTAAACCGATGCTCATTTTCAGACTATACATCTAAAGCCACCATGAAGTCCTTGAATTCAAAACCCCAGATGATAATATCTAACATTCCCTTTACAAACGTCCGTAACACTTTCCATTTGAAATTGTTCATGACGCCAAAACTGAAATTTGGAGGCTTGAAGAATACAAATTTTGGAGTAGGAAGGTTGTCTAGAAACGTCTAAGTCTTTGCCAGGTATCCGTTTTAATGCGTTAAACGTTTTTTTGTGTCATTTGCTGCCACTGACAGCTGTTTTTCTTCTCCAGTTTTCATACTCCGTAGTTTTGTACGTTCCTGCTCCACTCTTTCTTTTATGGCTTCGTTGAATAGTTCCTCTATGCACTTTAACGAAGCCCTGTGGTAAACAACCGTATCTGTGTAATGCTGACAGGTTCCGTACTGCAGGGAATGAAATCCATGGTGGCGCACAGCTCTTACTCCTAGCTTTTCAACTAGTGTGGCTATGTACACGTCTTCGAGTTTCAAAGGCTTGTTGGCATCAAACAAGTCAACCAACTTATGGACTAAGTCCGACGACAACACGTAAGCCGGTCCGCTGCAGAAGTCTGGATATCTAGTTTTGTTGTATTCTTCCACAGATACCCCATACTTTCCACTACGATGAGGGGCCGAGCCATACATCACGTATCCCAAATAAAGCTCTGTTTTTCGTGTATCAGGATTTCCAAGATGGTCCATCAGTCTATAAGGATTAACAAATACATCATCGTCTGCTTTGAGAAGGAACTGAAAGTTGCAGTACTTTGCCGCCCATTCCAGACCCATTTGCGTCTTCAATGTTAGATTGTAATAATTCTCCCGTTGAGCTCCTCGTATAAAGTCACTGTATGTCAACTCCTCCGCTTCCAAATATTCCTTCTGTGTGTTGTCGTCCACTGCTTGGCCCAGAAGAAACATCGTTTTCCATCTGGCTTTCAAAGATGGATCGCTAGCCCATGTTTTACGAAGAACATTCCGTCTGTCAAAGTTAGCAGGGGCTGTAAACACCACAATCAAAAGAAATAATTTTTGCGTGCAACTTGTACGGGATATTAAGTACGTTCGGTGTGGAAGAGCTTTCTCTCTAGTGGTTGGTAGTGGGGGCTCTGCAATCAGGCCAAGCGACTCATTGTTGGCGACAAAAAAACTCTGTTTAAATACTGCTTGGTTCTGCCGTTTGACGAGTGGGATGAGATCTAGATACGGGATAACGGCAACAATAACCGAGGCAGTAACAATGGCACCAACCAGTAATGTGAATTGAATCTTTGACGTTCTTCCGAAAAACAACATACTTTTTTCAGCTTGTATCCGTTTCTGGGCTATTTTGCTTCACTTCCACTTGGGGCCACTGCTAGCACGAGAACCTTACTAGCTGAGGGTACTTAAGCCAATCATAAATGGAATGATGAAGTAATCTGGCCCAGTGCTTCAACTTAAATTGTTGCTTAAATCTCTCGTCTTCAGATGGATGTCGCTAATTGAAACGATTTGAGCTAACCAGTGGTTTTCATCAGACGTCATGGTAACAGTTCTTACTTTTGAGGATAACTTAATGGCAAACTTGGAAGCCTAATTTAAGCTGTCGCAATTTGAAATGAATTTCTGGCACACAAAATATTGAAACTGTTAAGTGAGGCAAGGTTTAATTCTCTCCCGAGGAGCGTTATTTACGCCAAGTCCTGAAGTAAGTCACGTCAAACTTGATTTTCGTTATGTTCTTGTGCCTGCAGTGGATAGGCCTGGCTTCTGCATTATTTTGACGTAACAAATATTGAGGGCGAATGTATGTTGTAATAGACAGGTCAACTAAGCCGCTTTTCCCACAATTTCGATTTGCCTTTACTCTCTAGCGTAGTTGGAGTATCTAATATGATATACATTCAGGCAAGCCTAAAAGGACAGCACCACATTTACATTTTAATTCTGAATTTATTAGATGATACCATTTAAACCTTTGTTAATGACAGAGTTGTCTTTAATCGCAACGCCATCATCACTATTTGTATTCGCTTTCTACCGTGCTTTAAAATTTGTAATTTACAAAGTCACATCAAAATTCAAAACTTTTCTTCAAATGAGTCGAAGAAACTTTTCTCCTGCTCAGACTGGTGCAGACTGCTCACTTTGTCCACGCCTCATACAGAAGTGAACGCAAAAACACGGCAATGATTTGGAGCCTGCTTATATACAGCCTGCTTCATACAATGTTGCTCCGCTCGCTAGCGCTCAAAGCGCGCTAAATTTGTGGGGGACTTTCCAGACTGCATTAAAGACGCTAATGGCAGACGCGCAGCTAACAATCAACAGCTTCACCGTACTGAGAAGTAACAGCTGACAACTGACATCTTGCTTTTTTTATTAAGACCAGATTGGGACCATCAATCAACCGTCAAAATGTCATAATGTAGAAATTTATGCTTACGAATGAACTTATGCAGTTTACACTGAATAAAAGTGTACTTACGCGCAACAAACATTAGACTACGAGCAGCAACTTTTTTTTCTTAGTTCGTCGAGCGTAAAGCGAATAAATATGGCCGAGCAAAATTAAATGTTACCGACTAAAGAAAAAAGGGGGCTGCTCGTTCTACAAGGAAACATTTGCATATTTTGCTTCGGCGAAATAAACCTGTCAAAATTGAAAGTGAAGAGAGATCATCGCAGTGAATTTCCAATTTGTGCAATTAGAAAGAAGCAGTCTGAAAAAATCAGGCCTTCGACGGGATTCGAACCCGTGACCTCCGCAAATATGGTTTCGAATCCCGTTTAAGCCTTGATTTTTTCAGGCTTCTTCTTTCCAGTTGCATAAACTGGAAATTCACTGCGATGGCCATTCACTTTCATCTGCACCGCAGTTCAAATATGAATTATTTCATATATAATTTTCACTGTCGACGTTCCAACGGCAACTGGTCTATATAAAACAACAAGAGCAACACAACAATTACAAAGATGATTTTCATTAAGGATATCGAACCTTAAAATTTAAGGTTCTTATACAAAAATGAAATTTCTGAAAGCCGTTAGGATAGGATGGGCCGTGTTGCTGAAAGCCCCTCCTTAAAAATTGTTTACGACTTGCCGGTATTTCCTTTGTGAGAACCGAATTCTAAAGAATACGTAAGTACTTCAATAATAACCTTTTAATTAATTTAAAGTCAGTTATTGACGCGTTCAACCGATGATAGGGTGAGTTACACAGTAACAAGTGTTTCTCGTTAGAAATAAATCGAACTGATTGTCGTGGCGGCAAATCTTCTTGACTTTCATATAGGCTGGCTTAAAATTAGAATATAATACTCTTGCAATAAACAAGTTTTTGATATACCTCTGGAGTCAAATTATTTCGAGGGACACGCTACTTCTGAATCTGAGTCATTTTATCTTTAGCGGTGTAGAAGCTTTGCATCGTGAAATGAAGGATCAAATCAATGACTACACCGGCCCCGCGGTTTTATAAACGTTAATGATAGAAATACAATGTTATTCAAGTATAATAACTGAGTTTAATGTCTGTGGTGGATCTATGAATTCAAAGAATGTCTCTCTGTCTCGCAGTCGCCACCAGCGTGCATCGCACGTTTTGAGTATCTGGGTACACTACTGACCATGCAAAATCCACCTTTCTCTCGAGCCAGTTATTCTCTTATTTCAACACTACAGCTAACTGATGAAACTACATTATAATAGGAGTGGGATTCATCCAGTTGATTAAAATCAAAATATGGGGTATCTCTCATCATCATTGCCTCCAGTAATCGCACGATTTGATCAAATGAAGGTCTCCTACTGGGATCATCTTGCCAGCAGTCCAGCATTAATGAATACCTAATAGAACATTAATATATGATATAAAGTTTACGATTATGCAAAAAAATCAGCTTCCAATATCACTAGTATGTCCCATAATAGGAATCAAATTAACTCTAAGCATTAGGTTGGCAGTTAAATCAGTAGTTAATGATCCTCTTTCGAGGCTTGGTCTGAGATGCCACTAACTGTAAGGGTACTCATTATTTCAAATTAGCACACTGGTTGTGGGTAAAATTTGGGTGGCAGGGAAGCGAGACTGGGAAGTTGGGGCTCAGGAAAGAGGCCTTCCTTGGGGGAGTACAGATCAGGTGGTACCGTGGGTAGTCACCCTGGAATAAAAGTCCCAGACCTGCCTCCAGGGGTGAGGCCCATATCCCACAGCCACGGGGGACTGAGGGAACCAGGAGGGGGAGCCCCTCCTTGGGGGAGTACAGATCAGGTGGTACTGGGGGTAGCCACCTTGGAATGGATATTTCTCCGGACCTGTCTCCAGTGGGCTGGAGCCTTACTGTGAAACAGGGAATTAGTGGCATGTTGCCTTTGTTACTGGGGTTTACCTAAGAGCGAGACACAAGGCTCAAAGTGTTACATGTTTTTCTGAAGTAAAGTGTTACAATGCAAGATGTGTGTGCTTGTCTTTGAGATAGTCTCTCAGGTGTCATTAACATCAGTTTATGGATACCATAAACTTGACCCTGGAGCCCTATCGAGGTTTTGGTGGTAACACTAATATGGTCGCCACACATAAGTTTATTTTGGTTCTCTGGCTGAAACAACATAAAAACATGATCCACTGATTGTAGTTTTTGGCTTTATTTGTTCCTTTATTTTTAAAACGAAACGACTGAGAATTTAATTAGCTATTACAACAGTAGAGAAAGTTTGTTTAATTGTTATCTTTGGGATCTACTTACAGTTCTTCCGAGCAGCAATCTGGTCTTTCTAAACGATATCCAGTGTTAAGAAGATTGCGAAGTTCTTTGTTGTTAATTCCAGGATAAGGTGTGCCGCCTGCAATAAAATTCGTTTTAATAAATATTTCCTACCGTACTTTTCTTTATATATCCAGATTTTAAATCTTAAACTCACTAATGAAGTAATATTTTGTCCAAATCATCTCGAACAGTGCACTGCGATTGTCCTAAAAGCTGATGAATGTCTCAACTGTTTCAAGACGAGTGTATCATTCTTAAAAACACCGTTTGGCGTTTGTTCGTAATGAGAGAGAGCAAATGACTCAGACGCATTTACACATAGCTGAACTTCCCTTGAGTAAATGCCACTGCATAATTTGTTGCATCCAGTATTTCAAAAGACGCGTCACCAAGGTATCGTGTATATTATTGTAACATCTATCCCATCGCAAAATGGATAATTATAATAAATGACAAGAAGTTGCCTCCAGAACAAGGAAAGTAAGAAAAATGTGGAAATGATGGTCATCCTACCCATTGTCGACATTTCCCAAAGTAGAATACCATATGACCATCTGAAACATGACACAATAAATAGTCATTTAATATGCATGGTTTTTAACTGGCGTTTTAGTCCACAATGCAAAACCATTTCTTGTTATTTTTTTTTATAAAGAGTTATCAAATTATCGATGCTAAAATGGCATACACATCACTCTGTGTTGTGTAGATACTGTCGTTAATCGCTTCTGGTGCCGTCCATTTTATGGGGAGTTTTTTCTGCTTCTTCACTTCGTATATATCCCCATCCGTGTGGCGCATCAAGCCAAAATCTGCGATTTTAACGTGTCTGTCTTCTCCTACAAGAATATTACGCGCTGCCAAATCACGGTGGATAAATCCCTTGCTTGACAGATAACTCTGCAGTAAAACAACAAAAACAACAATAGAAAGTTTACCCAACCAAGTTTATCACATTTTGGACCATTTTAGCAAGTGTTTATTTTGGCCATCATTTCGTTTTGTTTCTAAAAATGCATGCATAATTCTCTTACAAAATTTTTTTTACAAACAACGTCGACATGGGCAACATGCCACGTTGTACAATCAACGTAGCTAGTAGCTTTCGAGCAGTTTGAAGTAAAGCAAGCAAAAGTGGTCATGTTTCTGTTACACCACCTCTTTTTATGAAACCGACTGTCCAGTACATACCATTCCCCGTGCTATTTGCCACGCGAAGCATAGCATGTCTTTAGCAATCAAGTCTCCAGCATCGTCATCGCCATCAACTGGGGCCCCTTGAGGTACAGTGTTATCCACGTCTTCTAGTTCGTCACACAGCTGGGTCAGCTCCATTTTTATGAAAGGTTTTGATTCCATGCTTTTGTTGTCTTTCTCGTCCACTTCCTGGCCGAAATATCCAAAGGCAATTTGTTCAATCTTGTGGCTCCGATTTTCATACTTTATAATTCCATCATTTACTTGGATCTCATTTGCATTCCTCTGTCCTTCATTGGCTGCATTACTGTACCGATCTTTGTCTTGCTGACTTTCAGATAACATTTTCAAGCTTATCTCACTGTTCTGTCGTTTCACTTTTTTACCTGAATCAGGTGTCAAACTTTCCATGGATTGAAGTTGGAGAAACTTCCCATTGTCACCCTTTCAAACAACGAAATTGAAATCATTAGTTACAGACTGTTCATCAGTTGCATCTCTTTCCCGGCTTCTTTAAGTCAATAATGTTTTGGCGGATCACCGCTGGAAAGAGAGTAATGAGAGTGATTCCTTATTTTAAGTGATGATGATGATGCTAATTGGGGATTTTGTTTACATATTTACATATCTTAGTTATATTCCTTATATATGTAAGCGTTACTTGTTTTCTCTTTTCCCTAAGCCAGTGTAGTAGATCCCCGCATGGAGCATACTCTAACAGCAACAGGAAGGGCTCTGATCTGGTCCAGAAGCCAATCATGCTGAGGACGTTGATGTGGTAGCCGATTTGCTTCATGAGATCAATTTCCTCCACAAACTGCTCTTTGTCTTGTTCATTTGCTAATGCTATCGAGACAGTCATTAAATAATTGCTAGTGTCTGATTTGTAAATCAGTGTTAGCCATTTAGAATGGCCCCAAATCCATTGGTAGATGTTACGAAATATAAGCGCAGAGCTAGCACGTTGGCTTTAAAAAGTATCAAAGGTTTTTATTTTACCATGCGTTTTCGTTTTTTTTTTCTTTTAAGCGAAGTGTCATTCTGGGCACGAGGAAAAAGGCCATTAGAATGCACGTTTATTGAGATTGTAACTTTTTAAAGTGTCTATGAAATGAAATTTTCGATGCCCTTTTTATTCCAGAAAATAAAAGTCTATGTATCAGTGATTCGTAATTTTGCATTTTAAGCTATCGTCCGACGCGAAAAGTGTTTGATTTTAAGCTTGAAAGTTGCGCCAAAATGCAAATTTCGTTTTCTGGGGCCTGGAACGAGTGACGTCACAGGGTGTGTTATTCGCGGCAGTGTGTTTTCTGTAGATGCGAAGTGTTTTCTTGGTTGCTTTCTTTTGAGGAAAATGGCTTCAGGCGATGAAATTTCGAGCGTTGTATCATTTTCATCCGATGCTGAGTCACTGGTGTTAGAAGAAGAAGAAGGGGAGGGCTCGTTTAATTCAATGTTTCAACCATATCAAGACGAGCCGATCGTCGACTTAGAGAACGAAGAAGACGCGTCAGAAGATGATGAAGACGACGAGGATGGAATTCCATTTGCAACTTTGGAATCGAGGATTGAAGACAAGGAGTCTGTTCGAAATTGGTAAGTTCTTTAACTGGCACTGCTGCGTCTCGCTTCGTCTAAGCAAAACCCGAAAGCGATTTCGCATATGGAAATTTGTAGGTCTCGGCCGTGTTTGTTTACAAATTTCGCGCACGTGTTGTGAGATGACAAGTTCCAGCTGACTGTGTTTGAGAAGTTCATAGCTCACTTTTCTTCCATAATGGGGAATAATTCTTTTATTTAGTTTATTTTTTGTTTTCTAATCATAGAACAAGGGTACTCTCGTTCGTTAAATGACTCTCGCTAACAACCATTGCTCACGTGCACTCGGCCGCTCGCTCGACTTTCCTGCTTTAGTGCATGTAAGCTGATGTAAGAAAATCCTACAGTAGTTCTTCATATGTTATGTGGAGCTGGTCGTGTATTTATTTTTATCGGCATTTTTGGAAACATGTCGCAAATATACTGGTGTTACATATGCCTTCTTTCCACTCTCAACAGGTGTATGTGTGGCGGCAAATGCAAGGTTGGAAATTTAACCACTGCGAGGGAATTTAGATGTTGCCGCGAAATCGCCCAGGCATCCCGAATATTGACTTTTGATGGAAGCGTGGAAAGGATTTCATGTGTCACTGAACATACTGATTATGCTGCCATGACAAACAGGGAAGTTCTGAAGCTTGTTGCCCCACTGCTACGGGACAAAGATGGCAAAACGTACCGTCGTCGTGGCAACCAAACTGAAAACGAGTAAGTTTTCTGGAAGAAATCAAAATTCATTTTCTACCATTTTGACCAGGAGTACATGTATATGCCATTACAATTGCAGAGTTTTCTTTTTTCATTTATACTGTCATAATAGTCATACTCATTTGTTCTATTATTTGCAAGGTTGCTTCGAGCTGTAGCCTACAGATGGCTGGTACGCTGGATGTGTGGGTATCTTGGATGGGGCAACAGCAGGCCACTTTCTGCATGCATCTACCATGACATAAGGACAAGATATGTCAGTTCACGCTTACATGGATATTCTTCTGCAAATGCTAGAAGTTAACTCAGATCAGACAATATATGTTTCTGATTCATGTTGTTGTAAATAATTATTTATAAAACAATGATTTTTTATAAGAACCCCACACACATTTATAAGCCCAAAAATAGATATCACTGTCCACTTTGGAGGCAAAAAACAAGTTGATAGTTCACACGCAAAAAAAGCAATACACACAGGTTTCATTCTATAAAGTTTTGTTATTTTATAAATATATAGAGAATACATGTTCACAAAAAAAATCTTGTTACAAAATTCAACAATTTAAAGTAGATAAATTTTTCCAAGGGTCTCTTCATATGAGTTTGGTCTCCCAGATATAGGCAAAGGTTTCACATAATGCATGCATTGAAAATTCTCATGAACTCAAAACAAAACTTGTTGTGTTAAAAGAATCAGGCATTTTATTGGGATTATTCAGAAGTTTATAATACTAGAAGTCCACGTCTAGGTGATGAGATGCAAATATGTCTTTCGCATCATGTCTATTTTTAGATTGTATTTTGCAAGCACGCTATGACAAATTCAACTATGCAACCAAGCAAATGGAAACGCAAGAAAAAATTCAGCGTGCAGAAAAGGCAATCTAAAAATAGATTTGTCGCAAAAGACATATTCACAACCCCATTACCTAGATGTAGACTTCTAGTGTTGTGAACTTCTGGCTTATATGAAGCGGCCTTCAGAGATTGCTCACTTTTTGCAAGCATGGCAAAATGAATGGCCACTCATGACAACTCTGTTAATTAAGAATTCATGGAAGTGTTCCATCAAGTTATCCCTTCTTAAAAAACAACATAAACACAACTAGTTCTTCTAATAGCTATTCAGTTCCTGATGAGTGATTTTCCACCTCAGCACTTATTTCATTGGCATATGGGCATCCACTTCGTGGATGACCTCTCTTTGGTTTACCGCATGTAGCACAAGTGCGTGGTTTTTTTCTTGGGGGTGGAGCTGCTGACTCAGTTTGCTGGTCATTTTGCAGAGCCTCTTGTTCTTCAGCTAAAAGCAATAGTAAGACAACTTATAGTCAATGTGTCTCAAATGTATGCTGCAGTGCTATCCTAAATATTCTGCATTCACGTTTGTACCATTATCATACCATCTTGTATACATAGGAAGTCAGTTGGAATGTTACCAAATTGTAGGTCTTATCAATAAAAGCTACACATTGAGTTCATGCCTTCAATTGTTTCACAAAAACATACAATCATACATATTTGCAGTTCCAGAAAATATCAATACTCCACCACAAAGAATTACACTCTACATAAAGGAGTGAAGCTGAGGTTGAGGGGAATAAAACAGGAAAATCTGAACCTCAACTTTATTCTTTTGTTTGTGATCAGTGCAGCATTACTCAAAACTAGCCTATTGGAATTTCCAGATGGGTGGGGGGTTCTTACGAAAAATCCCTTGTGTGGGTGTAGGAATGGTGTTGTATGCAACTAAACATTCCACAAAAATAAATCACAACAGTGAACACCTGTACAATCAAGGATCTCAGCTTGCAGAGCACTGAAGTGACACATATTACTAGTTATAATTTTTCCAGCATATCTTTCCTTTTGAAAACAGAGAAACACATGTTCAGTTCTTATACAAATAGCTTACCAGAAGGAAATAATACTGCTCTAGTTCTTTTCCTTGTCTGTTGGCGTTTTATGGCCTCATCTCTTTCGAGTCTTTCTGGAAACTGTGTGTTTAATGGCTCTGGAACTTTCTCTTTATACTTGTCCATGACACTTGTCAATGTTTGCAGTGGTAGACTGAAGAGGAGCTTCTTGATTTCACTGACATAACCTGCAATGTACAAGAAATTCATTGGCACGGTCGGTACGGGAGAGGGAGAAGTGTCCAGTAACGAAATATGTATAAATAAGAATTTCACTTTATGCATATTGAAAGCTTATAACAACAGAGCAACACCGAGATAGCTATATTTCAAGAGTTGATCTCTGAAGTCTCTACGTTGTCGATTTCTAAACTTATTCGACAAACTACTATTTTAGCATAAGCAGTGCACGTGCACATGTGTGAAATTATCACATACAAGAACCATAATTTAGAATTTTATGTGCTTTCTTACCTGTCTTCGCTCTCTTTCGCTAAGTTCAGGCGAAGGAATGTACTGAACTCCATCGATTGTAGGCACTGCATCTTTTTTTAGAGTTCGCCTTTGCTGCTCTTCTGCCACGTTTAGAGCCCTTTCGTAGCACGATGGTTCAAAATGAACCGAACACAACACTGATGCGTTCGTGGCTTTAAAATTTGCTCGGTGTCTCCGAACAAATCGCTCCCATTTTCCCCTTCTGACTTCATCTTTGGGAAACATGTGCATAGAAATACCTTCGGTGTAAGTGCCGTTATTACAACTTACTATACCAGGCCCTCCGGCAACGCAATACTTCCCGCTCTTTCTCTTCTTTCTCTCGTCCGCCATGATCGTTTTAAGTTCTAACACACCCTGTGACGTCAGCGGTTGTAATTTGCATATTTCGACCGCGCGCCATATGTCGTACTTTTTTTAATCGAATTGGCCAACTTCAAGGTAATAAAAAAAAATTTTGCGCGCTTATACGGAGCTTACATTGGGAAAAAAACAAATCAGCGAAACATTAACTTTAAGTTTTTGGAATAAAAAGAGGGTCGGAAATTTCATTTCATAGGCACTTTCAATGTAGATGTCAATAGGGTATTAACATGATTTTTTGAGGGATTATTGTTTATTGGCGCCCGCGTAGTGTCATTTGCGGCCCGAGCGCGAAGCGCGAGGGTCGCAAATGACACTAAAAGGGTGCCAATAAACAATATTCCCGATAAAAGTCATGTTATTGTCATTATTATCAATATAAAAGGCCAAATAACATCCTGATAACTAACAAATTTAGAAACGTTTTCAAGAATACAAGTAAGAACTTGCTTCGCGCTGAAAATGTTATAACTGTAAAAGCCGGACCGATATGTTTTTGAACAGGTGTAGAACTTAGCGGATATAGCTACGATGTCTCTGAAAATAATCGCCAATGAGTTACGAACTCATGGATAATCATAATGTTTGACGAACTTACATTTTACAGTTGATCGTCGGTGTAAAATTCCCGTAGTACTTCAATCAAGTGAACGATGTTTCGCTTCATGTAAATACGACAAGAACGTGCTTTCTTTGTTTCTTCTGGACTGTGCTTTTTTTCTAGCCTATCTTCAAGTATAAATCCGAATTTGTTGTCTGCATTCTTCTCATTTATAACAAGAAGACCGATTTTTCTCTCTGAAAACTATTCGTTTTGTGTGAAACTCAACTTCAAAGCTTGCTGTTCGCTCGAACGCACCTCGATGGTTTTCCCGCGTCAAACCGACTGAACGTAATCTGATTGGTTTAAATTCATCGCGTGAGCCAATCAGCTTCAGGGCCGTTGCGGCCCACACAGCGTGTGTTTTTACAAGGCCAAATTTCAATTTGGCCGAGTAATATAATAATAATGTTGTTTATAGTGGTCAATGTACTTAGCCCCCGAGGGAAGGAGGAAAAGAGGTCGCCCACAAACAACGTGGCGGCTTACTGTAGAAAAGGAGAGATCCATCCTGGAGTGAGGTGTGTCGCAGCGCAAGACAAGAGTCGATGGAGACCGAATGTGGAGGCCTTATGCGCCACTTTGGTTCAAGGAGTTAAGTAACAGGTACTTAGCTATACCAAGCTAGTTTTCAGGCAGGAAACTCAAATATTCAAAAAACATAACAAACTCAGTTAAAAATCGCAACTGGCGGGAGGCAGGCCAGCTGGCTATTTGCAAGCATGACCGAGGACTTGAACTAGGGTCTGCCAAGAAACAACCGCAGTTAGTGATCAGAGCGGGACTCCTGACCACTCACCCCGCTGCCTCCCTACAGATCGGCACTTCTTGGTGTGTTTCTTTTTATTCTTAAGTGCTTTAAAGTTTAACAAAAAGTGCAACTATTGCATGATTTCGATTCTATCGCCAAGCATGTGTATCTGCCCTGCAAACATAGATGAACACTTCGTACCGCTAAGAACTTTCACAGCAATGGTTCGTCCTTCCTTGAACGGCACATGCTTCCCTCTGATGTTTCCAGAAAATACTTCCACCCCTGGTGATTCTCTCAGCACTGCTTTATGCACTTTACCAAATGCCCCTCGGCCCAGTTCTTCCAGTAAAGTAACTTGCTCAGGAATAACCTCCAATTGCTGAAGAGGAGTTATGTTTGACTTGGACCTGAAGGAATGCATTCGTATTGGTTAAATTTCATCTGGGGGTACGCAAATATAAAAGTAAATAAACTCTGCAGAATTGAGAAAAGTCAGCAAAAATGGTCCATTATTGTCTTAAAGCGATACATAATCGGTTAAATGTTGAGGCGGAGCCTTATCATATGTCATCATGCCAGCAACTGAGGTTGATAGTCAAGTTATGGACAACGAGCCAGGGACCACATACTGAGCACATGGTATGTTGCATGGTTGCATGGTCTGTTGATTATCATCAACTTTAACAACAGTTTGATTCCGCATTTGATCATGCACATTTTACACGTATTATCAAAAGTTTTAGTGAGAACATTCAAGCAAGAAGAACACTACCTTTACAAGTAGTAAATGGGCTATTTTTTTTATATTTGTTCTCTATCGAAACCAATGTGCCGTTAGCCATTTTTTTTTCGACACAATTTTGATATTAAACCACCTGTGGATGTGGTACAAAGTGTAAGTGAGACTTAACTTGAAGAAGAGGGAGAGAGGTATCATGAGTATGAGCCGGGATATTTTGCACAAACGTCATCCTTCAGTCAGCTGCTAATGCAAGCATGGTAATAAAAAAAGCAAGAAAAGGTATTCAGGGTAAAATAGAAAGCCCGGTTGAAGGATCAAATCGTGAAAGTACACATTGTTTTGTTTTATCTCCTTTTCGTGTCATCTTTCTAAAGCAAAATTCAGTGGCTTTTTTAATCTTAATATTTCCCTGACCATTTTCTTTTTGTGGTTCTTCGCTTTCGCCTGTGCATTAACTTTCTTCTGTAACAGATAGTCACCACGATCATCACAAGGAAAGCAGAGACGCTTCCCAAAATAATACCAATTGAATTTCCAGTTGTAGATTCTGCAATTCAAAGCAAACATAAAAACAATAGCGATTTAGAATTGTCCAGTAGTAAGTCATCTTGTTTATTTTAAACTAGAGACGAATAATCCCTCTTAACGACTGAACGTGCCTTTTGTGAGTCTTTTAGTGGGTCTTAGCTGAAATAAAAACGGTGACAAGATAGAGTCTGGTTGACCTGATTGCACGAGTTTTGAGCTACGGACTCAGTTTAGAACTTCATTGGTTGAGAAAGATAACTTTTCTATGAGGAATTAAAAATTTGAACAAGATGGGGCAGATTGACCATATGATTTGGTGCTTCTTGAACGACAAACTTGAGACTTTCTGGAAGTACGTTGGCTGATTGTGTTAATTCCGGGCTGCGTTCGCTGTCTTGCCAAGTGATGATGACCCAAGTCATGAATAGATGCTAAGTTTAATTTTAGAAATCATTTACAATACGCTTTCTTAAGATTATTGTGTCTTTGTTGATCATTTTATTACTCTCCGAGCTATATAGCGTATAAAAGCAGTGATGTAGTCCATTACTGCTGTGATGTATTAAAAATGACGTTATTTCTCAAATACAAAGCGAAAACGTGTCTAGGAGCCTGGAGTCAGCCTTATTACCTGAAGTGATAACATAACAAACGTAGTGGTCAACTCTATTTTAAAATTGGCAAAACTTCGCATATAGATGGCGTTCTGACCGAATATAGAGCATTTTCACGTGACGTCATAAAATTCTAAAATCCAAAACCAAAGAGCCACCAAGCATTTTATAGTCATCAGGCATAAGAGGTGCTAAATTTATATCTGTGTACAACTTTTCAGCGCAACAGCGTCCTTCGTTTAGAAACCAGCGCAATTTGAATTTCAGAGTTATGGCGGTGCGTGACACACAGTTACGATCATGCATGTCGAAAAACACATACTTATCTCGCGAGATTTAGTCATTTGAGAAGTTTAAGTATTAAGAAAACTGTTTATATGAACAACTGATTGTTCAAAACAGGTAACCAGTCGCCTAGATAACCAAAGTAAACTCCAGATGTTTACACTATTTCCGGCCGCCATGTTGGTGTTCCACTGAGGTACACCAATATGGCGGCTTCATACTGAGCTCTGCAAATTTGTGCGAAACATTTCGGCGAATATCTGACGTTTGGAACAACGCACACACCTGAAACTTGGAGAAGTGCTTTCTTTATTTATATTCTATAACATCGTAGTTTCTTGACTTTATCCACTGAATGGCTTTCGATTTCTTTTTTCTGGTCACGTGAGCTAAAACGCTCTATACTTCTGTTTAATTTCAACAAAGGGGCCTAACTGTCTCCTAGTTGCTGTCCAAAATTAAGGATGGCCCAAAATAAGGATGGCGTTAATTTTACTCAACAAAAGATCTACCTGTTAGTGACTGAGTTCTTATCTGCCAAGTAGCTGACAAGTTGCTTTGCCCTATCACGTTCCAAACAGAAACTGCAAATTCATATTGTGTGTCACATTGTAGTGACCAGCGATGGCTAGTCTTTGAGTCTGCTGTTTTGTCAATTTTACTCCAAGCATCCTCCATCAACCGTCCGGCTTGATACTGCCTGTAGTGAATAGTGCACTTGGTCAGCGGGCAAAGAACGTCTTCATTGGCTCTCCATGTAAGATTAACCCAGCAGTTATACTTCTCCAAGTTTGTAATAACAGGTGGGGATGGTTTGACTATAAAAACGGATAAAAAAAAACAATGTAAGCGAGTGAAGAAAGGAAGTGACGTAAGGTGCATGATGTCACGATAACCTCACTTCTTTTATCCGAGGAAGAGGAAGGGGAAGGCGTGAAGACGTTTAATGGGGGCCTCTGCCTATCTTAAAATCATGATTTTGATGAAGAAAGTGTGGCAAAACATCAAAGCGCACCATATTTTAAACGGGTTTAAATTTGAGTCAGTTTTTTGTTCTAGATAAATGTAATCCGTTTTAGTCCCTTTTACTTTAGACCATCCTTATTCCGTTTTAGTTTTCGGTATTTCTTTGGTCCATTTTCTACCCTTTAAGACCACTGCGTCGAATTTGTGTTCTTTTATTCCAGTTTGTACAAGACAAAATCTACCAAAACGACATGACTTAGCTGCTTGGGTCATGTGACTATTACCTCCACCTGTGGTTATTTTCCACAGGTTGCTGTTGTCCAGAGACGTCTCCCCATTCGAACTCCACGCTGTAACTCCAATTTCGTATTCTTTGCTGCAGATGAGCTGAAGAATGTACTGTGTTGTGTTCTTTGTCACTTTCCGTGTCTTCCATTCTGTAGAGCTCGCTTCCTTGTGATAAATGCGGTAGGCATTGACTGGGCACTGTCCTGTTATGGGGGGCGTCCATTCCACCAATACAACAGAGTTGTTCACTCGGGAAGCGGATTTGTTGATAACTGGGAAACCTGTTTTGGTGATAACCACTGAACATAATAATCTCGGTTCCTTGCAACCCTGTGTTTCCTCTTACACGTAGGTCAAATTAATAATGCAATGAATAAAAGTAACCTTGAACATCTCGATGAAAAAATCCAAGGAATGTTACAAGTATGTTAACCACGTTTAAATAATAAAAATATATTTCAATTTATGCACGTAACTATGGATCTTACCCCTGAGTAAATCAACAGTATCATCTGAGGCCGTCTCCAGAATATAAAGGTCCATTACTGACCCATACAATTGATATTTCTTGGTAGCCCGAGACTCTGGCATGTTACCAATGGTACAGTTAGGTGTTCCCAGGTCTTTAAAATAATCTATTCCTTGCCATACCGATGCATCTTCCTGCTTATTGCCGTCTATGTACAAGCTTAATCCATCCGTGTCTTTATTAAAAGTGATGGCAAAGTGTATCCATGTGTTAAAGTTCATTTCCACATCACTCTTTAATAATTCGCTATAGGCACTGCCGAGTATTACCGTCAAACGGATTGCACGGTCCACTACGGACAGGAAGAAACCATGTCTTGTACCCCTCATGTCTGCATAGAATGTTGGGGACTTATCTTTTGTGGTAATCTTCAAATACATCCATATGGAATATGTAAAACTGTTCCTGGTTGTAAGGTTCAAGCAAGGAGCTGTGACGAAGGATATTGACTTATTGAAACTAAGTGACTTGCTCTCATAACATCGGCCCATATTGAATTCCGATGTATTGTCGTAACTGAAATTAATAAAAACTATAGTTCCTGTTTTGGCTTAAAATATACTTCAATAGATCCTTTGCATAAATGGCGCCTAAATTTCAATAACAATACTTGCACATACTTAGGCTCGTACTTATGTTTCTAGACAAAGGATTTTTCACATGAATGTGAGGCTTAGGATGTACAAGCATTGTTATTCAAATATAGGCGCCATTTATGCAAGGGGTCTATTGTAACAATGGTTGTTTCTTCTTATGTTTGCTCTTAAAACGCGGATACTTTTGTGTGCCTAGATATACGAGAGGGCTGGGGGAGGAGAAGAAACATTTCGCCACTTTCGCATTGCCCATAATACACCTTGTTTGTCCCCCAAAATTTTGCTTAAGGGTTTTCTTCAGTTTCTATTGGGACTACTGCAACACCTAGGAGAAAGGCCGTATGAATATGGGATCTATAATTTAATTTTTTAATTGTTGATTTAATTTCTATAATTTACTTAAGTTTTCTTTCAGATATAACACTGCAGTTTACTTCGTTTCATTCCAACAAGAAAGAGGAAGCAAACAAATGCTAAGAAATGTCATAGTTAGTATTACCCTACTTTGTTTTCTTTGTGTGTTACATTGTGTCGATCCTCGAAATCTGCAAATAGAGAGTCTCTAATATACGACTAGTCGTTAGGAATGCAAGTCATATTTCATAAAATGAAATACTGAGCTGCGCAGTCATTTTACTGACCCGATGTCGACTTCACTGCCATCAAGAGGCCAGTACTGAGAATCTTCTGAACCTGGAAAATTAAGAAAAGCCAAGGACTTAGACTGTCATTTCTTATCCTTGGTCAAACTCGGACATTTCTTATCTTTATAGAGAGGTATTCATAGTGAAAAGGCTGTAAAACTGATCTTAAATTATTTGAGGAACCCCGCTAGCAAAAACTGAGCCAAATTCCTCTTACCAGGTTGCATGCACTTTCTATTTGCCGTGAATAAACAACTTATTACATTTTTTGAATACAGCGGTCTACAGACTATCACTTGGTGAACCACAAAACCGCAAAACCTTGAAAAGCCAAAAAAGAAAGAAACTTCAACCGCTATTGTTTCCTATTTGTTGTTCGTCTTGTTTTTTTTTTTCTCCAATTTCGATGATTATTGTGAAAATTGTTTTACATCTAGTATAAGCAATGGGTAATTTCATGAGTCGTTTCATAGGAGACGCAAAGGAATTATATATTAACTATATCACATACCATATACCACATGGACTAGCATCCCATCCAGGGGGGAGTAGAAATACTGTCTGTCGGGGACGGCGGGGTTGTCACACCCATTGTACTCACCAGTTTGTCATGTCGACATCCATACTGTGTTTCACTTTTTTACTTAAAAAATGTCTCACAAAGGAGGGCCAAGGGCTTCCCAGGACTCCCCACCCCCCTCTCCCCTGGTTACGACCTTGCTACAGCAATTCTGACTGAAATGAACTTAACTGAATGAAATAACAACTAACCTAACCCGAAAACAGCAAAGACGTAAGAACAGCTCTGTCGAATAGAAATAAGAATAGTTCAATTCACTTTAACATTAAATAATATGTAACATATCAGACACGAGAGACAGTGTTTCATCGGGATATCCAAACACTGCGCGGCGGAGTATTTTTGACGACATTCGAAGTGTTTGGTTAGCCGATGATCTGTCTCGAGTGTTTAATATGTCTTCTAAGGAGTAAACGGAGAAATAAAATTGTCAAAAGCTATGCTAATTAAGACCGGGTATCCAAACTTCCATCACGGTTATGATTTTCTTTGTTTTAACTTGATGAATTCTTAATGAGTTTGGGAATAATATTTAATTGCCTGTAAGTTTGGTTTACTAACAAATTAACAAGATAAAATAATAGAGCGACTTTCAATTGAGTGTCCTAAAACCGAAACCAAATTAATTACTTTAGCCAATCACCAAGGACGGAGACAATCCAATGAACCAATCAAAACTCAAAGTAATTACGCATAGCCGACACAAAGCGCGGAAAACGTGTACGCGCGAGTCACGATTGGTTTTGGTTTTACGTCTGAGCGGTTGAATAAAGTGGCGCGAGCTCTTTAAACCAGTCACTGAGCGTAGTGTGCAAAACCAAAACAATTCACCAATTTCTTTGGACTCTCGATTGATTTGTATTGAAAGACGTTTGAATTGTATTGAAAGACTTTTATTTTTGTTTAAAAAACCTTTGATGACGTGCTCAGAGAAACTATTGTCGTTAAAATACTACAAGTCTCATGATACAAGATCTCGGATGCCTCATCGCCTTCCTATTCCACGTACCAACAGCAGGAAGCGAATGCTCTTTTAAATGCTCTTCAATCGTGGAAGAATATTAGCGATAATGACTTTGTTTATTCCACCGATCTAAAGAAGTTTAGAAGAAACTACTTTGACTGCGTTATGTATAAGTTCACACCTGATAGCTTCAAATGTGATCGTAAAGTGCCCCTGAGACAAAATTGGTGGTCATCATTTTTTAAATATTCGTGTACAATGGGGCTTTCTTAACCATCTTGCCAAATTTCAATCCATTCTGGACATGAGGAGTCATAATTTTTAAACTTTTATTTACGAAAATTTACGGCCGCCATTAATTTGCCTTGTTCCAAGGCTTGGTTGCGATTTGGAGAAACTGACGTCAAAGGCTCAAAATACCTCACGGGTTGTAATTATAATAACAGTATCTATTGAAAATCAAAACTGTATCGAATTCAACAAAAACTTTTGAATCGTTCTTCGTGCAATTTCCTATTCTGCTTGTTATAATAATTAAACCCGTGAGGAATTTTTGATCCTTTGACGTCACTTTCTCCTAATCGCAACCAAGCCTTGGAACACAGCAAATTAATGGCGGCCGTAAATTTTCGGAAATAAAAGTTTAAAAATTATGACTTCTGATGTCCAGAATGGATTGTACCTGAGAATAAAAAAATAAATACCACCAATTTCGTGTCAGGGCCACATTAAGTTTTATGTGACCTCTACTTTTATAATATCTTAGTATTTTGTTATTTTACTATTAATTTGAAATGTTTGTAACTAGTAATGTTGTAACTTTGTTTCATAGAACCATAATGGAGCCTACAGTCTTGACTGTAATTATGCACCCTATTGAAATAAAGCCAAAACCGCTCTAACCAAAAGAGTAGCAGTGAGCTGCTGGAGGCACTCATTTGATGAGTACTCAAGAAGCTAGAAATGTTCATTGCGCTCGACAGGACGCTGTAACAACCGGTGCATCGATCGATCAATCTTGAGACACGAAATCGGCCGCCCCTCGCATATTTTTGCAGGGGCAAATGACATCATCGCCAAGTATGCGCTAGCCTGGGTTCCAGATCGATTGATGCAGATTGCAGATAAAAATGGTGTCTAGTGCGAAACAGTTTCCCTCGAAAAAGTGGCTGAAATGTGTGTCCGAAGTTGAAATGATACTGAAAATGACACGAAAAGCATTACAAAGTTATCGCACAGGGAAGTTCAGATTTAGTCAGCGACCTATAAAGCCGTAAAAGTAGTGGAAAGTCGATTCGTATCATTTTAGCGTGTTTTGATTGTGCACTTCAATTTCACAAAAGTATAATGTTGTTATAATTTTATTCAAATTAGTCAAACGCAAAGATTGTTCCATTACCTGCTTGTTTGAATGTGCAATGTATTTTTATTTTGCCGAAGAAATCATTGTATATTGAATTGAATCAGAAGCTTATAATGCACCTGTCATTTGAAACACCCGCACCCCCTCCTCCTAATTGGGGGAAACCCGGGGCAAACCGGGGGTCTTCACCTCGTTTTCACGGGGAACCTTTTTTCATGGATTAGCAATACAAAGCGGGGGCTGAGGCAGGGGGTTGGCGGGGATTTCACTCGTGGTTCGCGACCTATTTTAGAAGACTGGGTTCCAGTTGCGTGTTAACACAAACCATCGAGGCTGAACAACTGACGAAGAAGGCTTGTTTGCCTAAACAGTGGTCTGCCTAATTTTCAGTATTAATAAAAGTGGTTTTGTAGTCTATTTTTCAATAGACTGCAACTAAGAAGAAGGGAAAAAATTAAGTGACCTTGATTTCAGGGTATGAAAAAATCCAGTTGTTAAAATTAATGAATTATGCTTGATGTGTAGATGGCTGGGGAGTTCAGTCCGACTTTTCTCCCCGCAAGGCGGGGCTTTCACTGCATTTCACTGACAATAGAAGTGAATACCTGGGGTATCCACTATAGGGGAAGGCGGGGGTTTCAATCCACCGTAAGAAAAAAGATGGCGGCTGTACATTTTACCACAATACCTTGCGAATCAAACAAAGCCCATTGGGTATATAGCAAGGTATGATTTAATGGAAGTCGTTCCTACTACTAACAACATTTCTCTTGCCGAGTTTCAATGACTTAAAACTTTTGGTTTTGTTTTTATACGCTCTTTTATGGTTTTCGCGCGCAAAGCATTATAGGTAAATGTACCAGACACCATCTTTTTCCTTACAGTGGATTGACTGGTGCACAACTTCTGATTGAATCTCTCAGTACATATAGAACATGAACACTGTCCCATTCCATTTAATATCTGCACCCACCCCTTCCCTCCCCCCCCCCCCCCACATATTTAGGGTATGGGAAATCTGAGGGAGAGAGAGGGGGGTTGCAAATATTATTTCTGAGGAGGCAGCTATGTCTGTAGCTTTGATCTCTTCCGTTTTTCTGAAGGGGGATTGTGTCGGCACTTTGATCTTGCTTTCCTGAGGGGGTCTTCAAGAGCTATTTCAGAGGGGGCAGACACCAAAAACACTCAATACGGCGAGGGGGGGGGGAGCGGATATTAAAGGGACACTGTCACGCCTGATAGGTATGGTCTGTAGCTTACTGTATTCGTGCTTTATTGTCTTGCAATAAAAGCAAAGAAATATCAACTAAGAAGAAAAACTATTCAAAGATTCAAAATTTCACCAGCATTTCAGCTTTTTCTGGACATTCTGTCCAGAGATCCATTTTGATGAATTGCAATCCTCTTCCATCCTTGTAATCCTGTACTACGTCCTCGAAATACCTGTTCTATCTTGTTGTGTAGAATCTTTTTATCACATTTATTCGTGTGTTTGGTGGCATTTGGCAAAATAATATGGAAATAAGAACAAAAATTTCTATAATCAGGCGTGACAGTGTCCGTTAAGGCTCACTAATTATTTTGGGTAGTGTAGCAGCTATCCAAGACTACTTTTGTTTGTCATTGTAAGCAGCTTCTATTGTTTTCAAGACAAAGTCATTGTTTCAATTGTTGAGTCTTTTGTTTAGGGCTAGGGTATCAAACCAGTCACATTATATGTTAGGAAAGCTGCTACATCGCCCATTATTTTACTTTTACTTAGAGAAAGCTAAGCTTTGCAGATCTTTTACACCAGATAATTTGTTGATTGATGTTCATGCTGTAATTCGTTGTTGATTTGTTCATTTTCCGTCCTCACAGCAGTCGCCTCGAACGCTAACTGAAATGCTTATAACTACTCTTAAGGAGTGTCTGAAATAATAGTCAATCCTATCAAAGAAGGCAATATCCTTCCTTTATTATTCTTTCTTTTATTCTTTTATTTCTTTTATTTTCTGTAGGGTTATGCCCATATTTGTAATATTATGCATGTTCCTTGCAATGCATGCTGGGACCTCGTGCTTTCACGAGCGGCCATGTTGATTAAACTTGAGTTGAGTTGTTGTGATAATCTTTAGTTCTTCCTACGAATACTACATGGTGGCAGCGGTGCTAAACCCTGAAAATGCCTGATAACGAAGAAGCAACACCTCAAGAATTGCCCCTGCTACCAGGACAAAACCAAACTCAGCCACAGCAACCGAGTCAACTTCCACTTCCCGCACGATTTGATGGCGCGAATGGCCCACAACAAGCCGAATGTTGGATTCGGTGGAGCCGACGCTTCGAACGTTACAGGGTTGCTTCTGGCCTAAAAAGTAAACCCGAATATGAACAAGTGAGTACCTTACTGTATGCCATGGGAGACTGTGCAGACGACATTCTAGCCACTCTTCGCCTCGATGAAACCAAAGCTACGTATAACGAAGTTCGCACCGCCCTCAACGGCTATTTTGATGTCCGCCGCAATTTAATTGTGCAACGAGCCCTCTTTAACAAGCGACACCAGTCGGCAGGCGAGTCAGTGGACACGTTCATTCAGGATCTATACAGGCTTGCCGAAGACTGCGAGTACGGCTCACTAAAAGATGGCTTAATCCGTGATCGAATTGTTGTTGGCGTTCTGGATGACTCGTTGTCGGATCGACTTCAAGCCAAAGCAGATTTAACGCTCGAAACGGCAGTACAAATGAGTCGTCAGGCGGAAGCACGAAAGCAAAACAAGGATCTAATCCGCGGGAACGCCATCTCTGAAACGGCTACCGACCCTTCACGTGTGGATTTAGTGGAAAAGCACAAGCGAGATTCGAAACCGGACACCGGAGTACGGTCAAAGCCCGAACGTAAATGCATGTGGTGTGGCGGACAGCAACACAAGCGGCAATCATGCCCTGCAAAGGATGTAACTTGTAACAGCTGCCACAAAAGAGGTCATTTTCAAGCCGTTTGTCTCTCCAAAAAACAGGTGTCAAAGCGCCCAGCCGTCAACGAAGTAGCAGACCTTGAAGAAGTTGAAGTTCCCTTCCTGGGTGAAGTCTACAGCAGCGACGCAGATTTCTGGACCGCCGTTGTGAAGGTGGATGGCCACGAAACACATTTTAAGTTGGATACGGGAGCAGCTGTATCCATTGTCAGTGATAGGGAACCTTGGCTTAAAAAACACCAACTAACGAAATCCCAGCAGATTCTAAGGGGTCCAGGAGGCACCATTCTATCAGTTGTCGGCACCTTTCAAGCCACTTTGACATACGAAGAGCGTCAGATTTCCGAAACTGTGTTTGTTTTGAAAGATCAGCTATACTCCCTCCTTAGCAAGAAAGCTTGTGTTGGCCTCGGGTTAATCGCTCGAATTGGAGAGGTGAACACTCAGCCAGCAAACTTCATTGGAGAATTTCCTCAACTTTTCAGTGGCCTGGGGAAATTGGAAACCAAGTATCAAATCAAGCTTAACCCAGATGTAAAGCCAGTCTGCCTCTACACCCCAAGGAAAATACCTCACCCATTGTTGCCTAAAGTGAAGAAGGAAATCGACTCTATGCTCCAACAAGGTGTCATTTCTCCTGTCACTGTTCCCACAGAGTGGTGTTCTGGCATTGTCCCGGTCCCAAAACCTAATGGGCGTGTACGGATCTGTGTAGACCTGACTCCACTGAACAAAGCAGTACAGCGGGAAACTCATCCCATGGGTTCTGTTGATGAGAGCCTCGCGATGCTCGGCGAGAGTAGAGTGTTCACAAAATTAGATGCCAATAGTGGGTTTTGGCAAATTCCACTGGATGAAGACTCAAAATTACTGACCACCTTCATCACACCCTTCGGCCGCTTCTGCTTCAACCGTTTGCCCTTTGGAATTAGCTCCGCCCCGGAAATATTTCAGCGGACTATGTCAGGCATCTTGGAGGGCCTTGATGGAGTCATATGCCGGATGGATGATATCCTCATCCATGGAAGGAACCAGATTGAACATGACATACGTGTCCGAGCAGTTTTGTTCCGCCTTCAAAAAGCTGGACTGACACTGAACATTCAAAAATGTGAGTTTTCTCAAGGGAGACTCAAGTTCCTAGGACACATTGTCGATGCCCAGGGTGTCCATGCTGATCCAGAGAAGACAAATGCTATTGGTCATTTCCCAACTCCCAAGAATGTGACAGAACTACAGAGGTTCATGGGCATGGTTAACCAGCTGGGAAAATTTGTCCATGGCTTAGCCGACATCAATGCACCCTTGCGCCAACTCCTTCGCAAAGATAGTGCTTGGTACTGGGGCGACGCTCAGCAAACAACATTACAGCAAGTCAAGGAGAAGCTTGCCTCACCTGAAGTCCTTGCGCATTACGACCCCAGCCGTCAAACAGTCTTTGCTGCAGATGCGTCATCAACAGGACTAGAAGCAGTTCTCCTTCAAATCCAAGATAATGGACAGCGTCGTCCTATCTGTTACATCTCCAGGTCCCTTAGTGATGCTGAAAAGAACTATGCGGTCATCGAGAAGGAAGCGCTCGCCTCAACATGGGCATGCGAACGCCTCGAAGAGTATGTCCTTGGACTCAGGTTTACCCTGGAAACAGATCACAAACCGCTTGTTCCACTCCTCACGACAACTGACTTGTCCAAGATGCCCCCAAGGATATTGCGCTTCCGCCTACGAATGATGCGATACAGCCCCGAAGTGTTACACGTTCCTGGTAAATGTCAGATTTCAGCTGATGCCCTGTCGCGTGCTCCAGCCAGCTCCCCAAACACCTCTGACATACAGTTTCTTGAGGAGGTTGAAACCTTTGCTAGCTCTACAGTGAACCAACTTCCTGCGACGGCTCAACGCCTTCAAGAGATTATAGAAGCTCAGAGAAATGATGAAGTATGCTTGCAAGTCAGAAGGTACTGCCAAGATGGTTGGCCAGTCTACATGCCCCATCAACCCCTACTCAAGCCCTACTGGGAGGGCAGAGCTCACTTAGCAGTTATTGAAGATCTTCTCCTCTATGATGAACGCATCGTCATCCCACCGGCCCAAAGATTAGAAGTACTCGAGTGCATCCATCGTGGCCACCTTGGCATTAGCAAATGCCGAGCTAGGGCCAGAATGTCAGTTTGGTGGCCAGGGCTATCCGCAGCCATCGAAGACATGCTCAAAGCATGCTTCACATGTTCAAAGGAATTGCCAGAATGTAAGGAGCCCTTGATGCCATCGTCCTTTCCCAGTCGCCCTTGGGAGAGGATTAGCATGGATCTGTTCGAGTATGGTGGACGAACATACCTCATCACTGTTGACTACTATTCCAGATGGGTTGAAATCAAGCGTCTCACAACACAAACCGCAAAGAGTGTGATTGCAGCTTCCAAGGAGCTATTTGCAACCCATGGCATCCCAGACATCTTGATTTCTGACAATGGGCCCTGTTTCAGTGCAGTATCTTTCCAAGAGTTTGCCGCCAGTTATGGGTTTGTCCACACGACGAGCTCTCCCAAATATCCCCGAGCCAACGGAGAGGTTGAAAGGGCGGTTAGAACTGTGAAGGGACTATTAAAGAAGAATGACGACCCCTATCTTGCGCTACTCACCTATCGATCAACCCCCCTGCAAACTGGTCTCTCACCAAGCGAGTTACTTATGGGACGAAGACTCCGGACTCAACTTCCTGTGCTCGAAAGGACATTGGCACCCAAAGACTTGAGAAGAGAACGTGAAGAAGTTGTGAAGAAAGAAGAGACCTACAGATCTAACCAAAGGAGAAGCTTTAACCAACGACACCAAGCAGAGGAACTTCCAGCTGTGTCAACTGGTGATTCAGTGTGGATCAGAGACCTAAACCGCCTAGGGAAGATACAGGGGCACACTCAGCACCCCCGCTCCTTTCTGGTAGAAACAGAGAAGGGCACAATACGACGAAACAGATCTGCCCTTGTAAAGCAGACAAGCAAGCCACTTTCACTAGTACTGCAAGTTACCATACCCTTCAGGACAGAGAAGAGAAGACCAGTCCCTCTCAGCTCCCAGGTACTGTAGCCGAAGCTCCCATGCAGCCTGCCCGCAGTCAATCAGCTCCCTTACCATCTCAGCTCCCGGATACCACAACTGAAGCTCCACTACAGCCTGTCAGCAGTCAGACAGTTCCATTACAAACACGTTCAGGGAGAATTGTTAAGCCGCCTGATCGATTGGATCTCTAAACTAAAGTTGGACTCTGTTAGAGTAGTTTAGGAGACTGTTATTACATTTGTGCCTTTCAGAGACTGTGTGCTATGCACATTTGAACATTTGACAGTCAGACTGTTGCCGTTCAAGTTTACCTTTAGTTCAAGGCTTAAGGATAGAACAATGTTTGCAGACATGCAATTACTTGTGTCTTTGTTTACCAATTAACTTGATTGTACTAGGAAGGGAGGTGTAGGGTTATGCCCATATTTGTAATGTTATGCATGTTCCTTGCAATGCATGCTGGGACCTCGTGCTTTCACGAGCGGCCATGTTGATTAAACTTGAGTTGAGTTGTTGTGATAATCTTTAGTTCTTCCTACGAATACTACATTTTCTAATAATTATTTTAACAAATTGGACATGCCCACAGGTAGCTAGCTAATCTAGGTGGGTCATGTCTTAACTAAAAAGAAAAAGGTAAGTATAGAAGTTAACAGAAATCAGGAAATTAACCAGAGAGAGTACGTATACAAGTTAACAGAAATCAAAAATCTGGAAGTTAACTAAAAAGAGTAGGTATAGAAACAAAAATACAACAATATTACAATTAAGACTATACTTGTTATTCTGAAAATACATCAAAACCTTAAGAAAATTTGACCTTTTGAATAACGTTTCGTATGTCTGAACTGGCTTCCCTGTTATGCTAAGATCGGAAGTCGTAAAGTGGATCCGGCATTAAGTATTCACTGTACTTACCACAAGCAAAATGCACATTAACATGTTTATACAATTCCACCTGCAAGAAAAAAGTGATATTAAATTACCGCTTGCCTGAGTCTTCGAAAGGCTGTTAGTAATCGTAGAAAAGCTTCCTCGACAGCAATAATCTTTATCTTTACTCCCTTGCCTGTGTCGAATTAAAAACCAAAGTATACCAAAGTAAATGGATTTTTACAAAATCTTTTCCTTGGTTATTTTTAAAGTTTTATTTCCACACAATAAAAGTTCTACAGATGGAAATTCGGTATCCAAAGTTTGTAGAGACATAGAACAGGGAACATTGAGTCCAGTTCCCTTCAACCTGATTTTGCAGATGTTTCCTGCGTGTTGCGAGTCTATACGTTTTTCGTCTCTAAAGTAAACCTGCTTTTTCTTCTTTTCCAATCATAATGTCCTCGTTATGCTGAAATCGTCACATTCTGCAAATTTCATCCCAAAATAGTTCCGAGGTACAGTCTGATAGTTCATGTGTTGTCATTGAACCTTTGGAGATGCTGCAAACAACAGTAATTATAAACCAAGGATGTGGAGTCGCGTGCGACTTCGTCTAGTCTAACTGGATGAACCACTTTGGTACAGCGTGTTATGTTTGTTTTAATGCGGGATTCAGACGACGCCAGTCGTACCGTAAATGAACATGTATCCCATCTTGCAATTAATGCTAAACAAAAAGCAACGAGTCTCAAAGGAATAATTTCAAGCTTGAGGGAACCAAAAGTTATCTTTTTATCTCATTCACTGAACTGGCCTGCACGCCGCGAGCGCTAAACGACACTTTCTCTTTTCTATCTAATTACCTGAACATCTTTATCATAGATTGAATTATCATAATGATTCGTTAAGTTCGTCAATTTGCTTGCCTAAAGACATTTTCGAAATGTCTTTCTCAACTTACCTATAGGTAGAATGGCAATTGTTTCATAGTTCCCACCTTGCTATTAACTGATGAGGAAAATTGAAAAATGGTACTCTGTTGCCGCAGCTTCAATATTTGAGTAAACTTTGCATGATTCATGCCGAATCAACTCTAATGGTTTCTAAAGTTTATATGAATAATTAAACTTTTTGTAAAACACGATCTTATATCACAAGCAGAATGAATTAGATAACTTAAATGGAAAGATTCCAATCAGGCAATTACAACTACTTGCAATTACAACTACTTGCAAAAAGCTTTTTCGAGTATTCTAGTCCCCGCTAGCTAGTCATCTTCGATGCCATCGTAATTCTGGAAATTGTGTGGTGAAGCAAAATCTTGAATCTTGCTGTCAAGTTATGTTTACTGGAAGTGTTTAATTACCTTTAAGAAGTTTCTCGGTGATCTCTTTCGTTTGGACAGGCTTGGCGTAAAATATAACACTGTCAAAACTCTCACATGTTAACAAAAAACGAAATCGTGGCTGACTAGGGCCCTTTAACAGGAGTCAAGCCCAACACTAAGAAAACCGAGAGCAACGTTTGCACCCTTTTTTAAGCGGCATTGGTCCTCGGAAGCCTTCGACATTAGTTGCTGTTTCACTGGACCTTTTGCCCACGGAAAGTAGGATCACACCGAAGGGGAGTACATGTTTTGTGTGATCTCTTCTCCCACAGTGAAACTGCCGACGGGAAATCACTATGGATACATGAAAGAGAACAAAAGAATTACCCGTACAGACGAAAATTTAGAGAAAAATTTCGGTCTGCATGAAGATGATGGACCATTAAGAATCTGATAAATCTTCCGTAAGCGAATAAACTTATATTCGACATAGCAATCAGTCGGAGCAGAAAAGAAAAATATTAACTTATTAATCGTTTGTTAACCGGCTAGATTGCAGAATACCCTGCCCACCTTTTGAAATCTTCAAAATTAATGTTGATACTGCCGTCTAAGCATCACGAAATATCCCGCTCCTTACTAGTAAAGTGTGATACCCGAAGGACGAACTCAGTACATCTGTAGTTCTCGTTCTTAAAGAGTGATGCGAGGAGAATGAAATTAATAGCTGTGTATAACTCGTTCTTACAACGTGATGTAAGAAGGTTAAAATTAATAGATATGTATTACTTCCTCAAAGACTACAAGCAGCCCTTGTTCCTTAGTCCGTCGACATGCGTCGAGCATATCAAGCGACGGACTAAGGAAAAAAGGGAATGCTTGGAGTTTAGATCTAAAAGTGAAAGAGTGGATGTGTACTTCTGGCATTAAATTGCTCTTAAAGCGTGATGTGCACGAAGGTTAAAATGAACAGATGTATTAACCTCGTTCTACAGCGCGATGCGCAAAGCATAAGTTCAATAATAATCACTTTGTTCTCTGTAATCGCCAAAGCCTCAGTGTCTACGTTGCGGGCTCAATGTAGACATCAAGAAATCCGGAAATTCAGAAATCTGGAAATCCGCGCATCGCATTTGAACTGGATCAGAATGGTTGCTTCGTAGCTCGGCAGCAATTAATGACTTGTGACGTACTCCCAGCTTCCGGTTGGGGAACTCCCTGCCATACGGGATTTTCCTTCATGAATTATTACATGAACGTGAGCCGAGCGTCATACCATTCCTTTTTTGCGGCGATCATCAACAAGCGACTGAGACAATTTTCCCTCCATTATATCCACACCATGATTCAAGTAGTATATAAAAGGGGTTTTTTGGAACAGCAATAAATCACGACATTTACCCACATTACCCCCCTGGCGCACCCCCTCGATCGCAAAAAAAGGCCAATCCGCATCTTTGTCGGCCGCTTCATTACTTTTTTTGCAAATTTTTACTTTTTTTAAATTTCAACAGTTTTATCCATTTTACACTACTTTTATCCACTACATGACCACAAAATAGAGAAATCCATGAATCGTTAAATTTTAACACCTGTGCTATAATTTTCCCCTCCCAGATTGATAAAAACCAAGTAAATTTAGAGATTTATAAATCAGCCGGAATCACCAATAAACCCCACAATACACCGCCCCGATTGTTGCCCCCGCAGGGTTTTGGCCCAGACGGCCAAAACCCGAGGAGGCACCCTTGAAGCCCCCGCGTATAGAGAGGACAATTTCGCCGTACCAGAAAAAATCTCGATTTGTGAGAACACGCTTCGCAAAGGATTGCCCAAAAGTACGCAAAGGATTGCCAAAACTTTGCTGGGGGTCAAATAAACAGTTTGAATGAACAAAAACTGAACAAGCGAAGGATTTCTGAATTTCTGCATTGGCAAGTTCAAAGGTAAGGTTGTGCGTAAAGTTTTCTTCTTAATTTGCCGAAAATCGTATTGAAGTTCATTCGCTCTAGAGTCAAAATTGTAGAAACTGGCATTGTTCGTCGAGGTCTTTGAAGAAACTCGCACAAATTTACATATTTGCTCATCGATGTCTTTGACCGAAAGACACGGTCACACTTAGATTTGTCAGACACAAATCAAACATAACTGGGTGCGAAAGACTCGCACCACAATCGAAAAGTATATTCAGTGATTGAGAAAAGGACAAAGAACTGGTTTATTTACTCATGGGTTGTGATATTGGCATATTTTCAGACTTATAGAGGTCCAGAGGTCGCTTCGAAAAGTCCCGTTTTGTGTAGCGTCTCAAGATAGCGAAGTGACCGCCCCGAGTTTCTGAGTTATCCATTGCTAAGTCCAGAGGTAAGCTGAGTGCATATAGTTTTCTCGATTAATTCAAGAAAAGGACAAAAAATTGGTTTATTGACTCACGGGCTGTATTATTGATTATTTTCAGAGTTCAAGAGTTCTGGTCGCTTCGAGAAGTCCTGTGGTGTGTTGTGTTGTGTTTTGATCAGTGGTTTTCGGTTTAGTACAATAAATAGTATAATTTCAAGGCTATTTTTATTCAACACGTTAATGTTCAATGTACAATAAATTTTCCAATAAGATTTTTATTTTTATATGAATATTTACATCACTTTCATAAATAACAAGGTTGAAATTTTTAAGAAATATTTACAAATAAGCCTTAAAACTCTTCCACTTCAAGAAAAGATATATTTTATAATGTTCATGTTCAGATTAAAATTATATTCAAAATATTTAAAAAATAACATTTTTTAAGTGTATGACAAATAGATACATATATCGTTATTGTTTGATTAAATTTTTAAAAATTCCTGCTGTCTGTTTTTACGACAGTGGATAAAAGACATCAACTCCCTAAGTAAGACTACTTTCAACAAATCTGTCAGTTTGTGCTCTCTACATTTATTTAAAATAACCTATGAATAGAGGGGGTAAGTTTCTAAAGAAACTGTGGTGCTGCGTCGGTGGGAAGTATAACAATATAATTTGGTTTTATCAACTGGGTTGATAATGTCAATTGGCCACCGTAAAGAGATTCAAGTGCTGACGTTTCGAGCGTTAGCCCTTCGTCGGAGCGACTCAAGGAATTGTGCGTCGTGTGTCTTTATATACAGAAAGATGGAGCTTCGCTATTGGCTGGTGCCTGGTAACGTGAGAAATAGGGAATAAATTAGTTGAATGAAAAGCGTTTGTTGATACCGTGAGGATTAAGAGTGCCGATTTGAAAAATAAATTTTTGTTCTAGAGTTTTACGGCTTTCCGTGTTTCCTTGGTGAAGGGAAAGGCCGCAGACTGCCATATGTTGCTTAGAATGATTTGGGAGATTGAAGTGTCTCGCGACCGGTTTCGATGCATTTTTGTCGTCTTTCTCTACGTCACGAAGGTGTTCTCGGAATCGGTCGCCAAGTCGTCTCCCTGTTTCGCCGATGTATAACTTTTTGCAAAGAGTGCAAGTTATACAGTAGATGGCATTGGCTGAGGTACAGGTCAAATGATCAGTGATTTTGATAGATCGCTTGGGTCCCGATATTTTGTCAACGCATTTAAAAGTTCCGGGTTGATCACTAGTTTGGAATGCACTTCTGACTAAAAAGTTACCTATGTTTTTGTCGCGTTTAAATGAAATTAATGGAGGTTGCGAAAAGATTCTACCAGTGTCGAGATCATTTTGAAGTAATTTAAAGTTTTTGAGAATGATGGATTTCACTGCGTGGTTGTGAGGGTGAAATGTGAGGGTGAATGGAATTCTATCGTTGTTTTCTGTCTGACGTTTGTAGTGCTGACTGTCGATCAATTTGCTGGGCGCCATGATGGCCCGCTTGAACAACAGAAGCAGGATAGCCGCGTTTGTCGAAGAAATTGCACATTTCCTCTGATTTTAAGGAAAAATCAGAGTCGTCACTACAAAGACGGCGAAGTCTAAGAAACTGAGAATAAGGAATGGCATTCTTGGCATGTGATGGATGTGAAGATGAATACAACAAATAGCTATGAGAACCTGTGGGTTTGTAGTGCACACTGGTGCATAAACTGTTGCCTTCGATAGAAACTTTGATATCCAGGAATGCTAAGGAAGTATCGGAAATTTCCCAGGTATATTTAAGGGCAGGATGAAACGAATTAACAGCGTTTATAAATTGATTAAGATCTTCTCTGGTAGAAGAGGTAGCGCCGATACAGTCGTCAATGTAGCGACGATAGAGTTCAGGTTTTGGGCCGTTGTATTGATTGAAAAATTGGTGTTCAATGTAGCCTACGAAAAGATTGGCGTAGCTGGGTCCCATTTTGGTACCCATGGCCACGCCATTGATTTGTTTGTAATAATTGTTCGCGAATGAAAAACAGTTGAGTGTTAACACTAACTCAGCCAGGCGGAGTAGTGTTTCCGAGCTTGGTTCCTTAACAGTGCGTAAATCAAAAAAATGTTTGAGGGCTAGAAGACCTTCGCCATTTGGGATGACGGTGTAAAGAGATGT
>OX393564.1:14531275-14631275 GCA_947652115.1 Blastomussa wellsi
ATAGGTGCCATAATTTTGTCTAAATAGCTGGAAATGAGTTCGGTAGGGCAACTACAGGCAGAGACGATAGGTCGACCTGGGTTGTTAGGTTTGTGAATTTTAGGTAAAAAGTAAATACACGAGGTTCTGGATATCAAAGTTTCTATCGAAGGCAACAGTTTATGCACCAGTGTGCACTACAAACCCACAGATTCTCATAGCTATTTGTTGTATTCATCTTCACATCCATCACATGTCAAGAATGCCATTCCTTATTCTCAGTTTCTTAGACTTCGCCGTCTTTGTAGTGACGACTCTGATTTTTCCTTAAAATCAGAGGAAATGTGCAATTTCTTCGACAAACGCGGCTATCCTGCTTCTGTTGTTCAAGCGGGCCATCATCGCGCCCAGCAAATTGATCGACAGTCAGCACTACAAACGTCACAGACAGAAAACAACGATAGAATTCCATTCACCCTCACATTTCACCCTCACAACCACGCAGTGAAATCCATCATTCTCAAAAACTTTAAATTACTTCAAAATGATCCCGACACTGGTAGAATCTTTTCGCAACCTCCATTAATTTCATTTAAACGCGACAAAAACATAGGTAACTTTTTAGTCAGAAGTGCATTCCAAACTAGTGATCAACCCGGAACTTTTAAATGCGCTCGCGCACGATGCAAAACATGCCCTTTCATTCACAACGTTGACAAAATATCGGGACCCAAGCGATCTATCAAAATCACTGATCATTTGACCTGTACCTCAGCCAATGCCATCTACTGTATAACTTGCACTCTTTGCAAAAAGTTATACATCGGCGAAACAGGGAGACGACTTGGCGACCGATTCCGAGAACACCTTCGTGACGTAGAGAAAGACGACAAAAATGCATCGAAACCGGTCGCGAGACACTTCAATCTCCCAAATCATTCTAAGCAACATATGGCAGTCTGCGGTCTTTCCCTTCACCAAAGAAACACGGAAAGCCGTAAAACTCTAGAACAAAAATTTATTTTTCAAATCGGCACTCTTAATCCTCACGGTATCAACGAACGCTTTTCATTCAACTAATTTATTCCCAAGTTTTCACGTTACCAGGCACCAGCCAATAGCGAAGCTCCATCTTTCTGTATATAAAGACACACGACGCACAATTCCTTGATTCGCTCCGACGAAGGGCTAACGCTCGAAACGTCAGCACTTGAATCTCTTTACGGTGGCCAATTGACATTATCAACCCAGTTGATAAAACCAAATTATATTAAAATAACCTAGCCTCCCAGATAACAAACAAGGGTTTGGAAGCATAAAAGGTTTTCCCTGTACAAAACCTCACTTCACAAAATATTCTACGCACCATAATATAAAAAAAATCGGGGGCAGCTCTAGTGAGAACTATTACTAGTTAATATGTTTGTAAGATTACGAGTACGCCTGCATTGCGTGCCTATGTGTATGTAATTTAACCAGGACACCTTGTGGCCTTAGTTCTACCATGTGCTCGGTGTAACATGGCGGCCGTTGTTTATTAAACCGTTTGTTTGAGTTCATTGCCCGCCTCTTAAGTCTCCACCTTCGAAGCAAATCAACATGGTGGCAGTGGTGGGATGCAGCTGAGAGAATGGCAACATCCGAATCCGGACAGTTCAGAATTCCATCCCCGCTAGAGGTGAATTCGGGAAACATATCCGAGAATTACAAGAGATGGAGACGGCAAATGGAAGTCTATTTGGCCGCTTCTGGTGCATCCGCGAAAGACGAGAAGGTACAAACTGCAATTATTTTGAATTGTGCAGGCCCTCAAGTGTTAGAAGTGTATGATAACTTTGCGTGGGAAAATCCCGAGGATAAACATAAGCCAGATAAAGTGCTGGAAGCCTTACAGAATTACTGTAATCCGAGAGACAATGAAGTCCTCGAGTCGCATAGCTTTTGGAACACTCCATACCAAGAGCCGTTTGACACATTCCTCACGGAGCTCAAAACGAGAGCAGCATCCTGTAACTTCCAGGAGAAAGACAGGATGATGAGAGATAAAATCGTGTTTACTGTAGGTGGAAAACTTCAAGAGTTACTTCTTAGAGTGGATGGTTTGACCCTCAAGAAAGCTGTAAAAGTCTGTAGAGCTTATTAACAGTCTACCAAGCATGTTAAGGAGTTTAGAGACAACTCAAACCCCTCCAGTTCAGTAACAAAGTGAACAAGGTAGCTCACAAATCCAGTCAAAGAGTCCCTTGCAGTAAGAAACCCGAAGGTGGAAAAAGACATGCGAAGAAAGACAGTGATGGTACGAAAGTTAATTGTAATTTCTGTGGTTATGAACATGAAAGAAACAAAGAAAAATGTCCTGCATGGGGGAAGACATGCGACAAGTGTAAAGGTCGAAATCATTTTAAGTCCAAATGCAAGAAAGTACATGCAGTGTCTCAGTCCCAAGATGAAAATGACGATTGTGATGACCAGTGGCTCATGGCTGTAAGCCATAAGCAAGAGAGTATTAATGCTACTTTAACTGTGAATGAACATGATGCCAGTTTTCAACTTGACTGTGCAGCTGAAGTCAACACCATTTGTCAGAAACATGTAAGGAAACACCAAGTGTCCCCAACAACAGTACGTCTGAATATGTGGAACAATACTAACATGAAACCTCTGGGGGAAACAGTCCTGAAGGTTGTGAATCCCCACACTAGTGCTGAGCCAAAAGTAAAGTTTGTTGTGGTACCAAATGGTTTCACTAACCTGCTAGGCCTCAAAACCATTCAGGAACTTGGTTTTACAACCATAAATGAGGAATGTTTCATTTCTCAGATTAAGGCCCCTCAACTTGGTGATCTGGGAGAAGCCACTCTCAGGATCGATGAAGATGTCCTACCAAAACTGCACCCAAGTAGAAAAATTCCTCTTGCGATCGAAGATGCTGTGAAGGAAGAATTAGATCGACTGGTAGAAAAGGGTGTGCTTGTACCCGTGACGGAGCCGACTGAGTGGGTCAGTCAAATGGCTGTCGTACACAAGCCTAGTGGTAAATTATGCATATGCATTGATCCGCAACCGCTGAATGCTGCACTTAAGCGTGAACACTACAGACTGCCAGTACTTGATGATGTACCTCCCAAGCTCAAGGATGCCAAAGTTTTCAGCAAGCTTGATGTGCGAGAAGCTTATTGGCACGTCAGACTGGACGAAGAGTCCAGCAAACTGACCACGATGGTTACCCCTTTTGGTCGATACAGGTGGAAGAGACTCCCTTTTGGACTCAAGGTATCAAGCGAGATCTTTCAGCGCAAGCTTGATGAGGCTTTGGGAGGTCTGGAAGGTGTATTCAGTGTTGTTGATGATGTAGTCATAGCAGGGTGTGGCCAGACGGTGGAGGAAGCTCAAATTGACAACCAGCGGAAACTGACTGAAACCTTGAAAAGGTGTGCTGAGAAGAACAACGTTCTGAATGAAGACAAGCAGCAGACTGGTTTAACTGAGATTACTTTCCATGGTCACAGAATCACAAAGGATGGTGTGAAAGTTGACGAGGCTAAAGTGCAAGCTATCGGTAATATGCCGGCGCCTACTGACGTAGCAGGTGTAAAACGTCTCTGTGGCATGGCACAGTACATGTCAAGACTCCTGCCTGACCTTGCTCAAACGCTTGAACCAATCCGTGCTCTAACAAGGAAGGACACTCCATTCGTGTGGTCCACAGAATGCGAGAATGCTTTTGACACGCTAAAGAGAATTCTTTCTGAATCACCATGCCTGGCCTATTTTGATGCTTCAAAAGAAGTTGTGATTCAAGTGGATAGTAGCAATCATGGGATCGGTGCTGTTCTGCTTCAAGAAGGGCGTCCCATAGAGTATGTATCCCGAGCGCTTACACCGTCGGAGAGAAACTGGGCACAGATTGAAAAGGAAGCCCTATCAGTTCTGTATGGCCTTGAGAGATTTGACCAGTACACTTATGGCAGACCTGTGAAAGTCGAAAATGATCACAAACCTCTTACAAAAGCCTTTGAGCCAAGAACCGTAGCGTCTTCAGGACATTATGATGCGGTATCACAGATACGACGTCCATTTTGTATTTGTTAAAGGTACTGACGTACTCATTGCTGACACGCTGAGTAGAGCCCACCAAGACGATAGTGGAAATGACCAGGGTGACCGTGCTCGAATCATGAATGTCAATGTGTTTAGTGACATCCCAGACAAGCGACTTGACGAGATACGAGAAGCAACTTTGTGTGATTCTAGTCTGCAGATTGTGATGAAGTTAGCGTTGGAAGGGTGGCCAGCAGACAAGCGTGGAACTCCGGTGTGTGCATTGCCGTATTTTGATGTACGTGACTGTCTAAGTGTTGTGGATGGAATTTTGGTTAAAGGAGAAGCAGTTGTGATTCCCACGGCGTTGAGGCCATCAATCAAGAAAAGACTGCACAGTGCCCATCTAGGCCGTGACAGTATGTTGCGTTGAGCCAGAGGAACAGTGTATTGGCCTAACATGGCCAGTGACATCAAGCCAATAGCCGACATGTGTGAAACTTGCCAGGAAATTAAACCACGGAACTCACCAGAACCACTGAAGCAGCACAGTGATGGTAATGAACCATGGCAGAAGATTGGCGTGGATCTATTTGAGATTGCTGGAAAGCACTACTTGGCAGTGGTAGACTACTACTCAATTTCATCGAGATAGATTTGCTGACAACAATCACAAGTGCTCGTGTTGTAACACTGCTTAAAAAACATTGTGCTCGTTATGGCATACCGAGGATGATCGTGTCGGATGGAGGTCCGCAATTTACCAGCCAAGAGTTTAATTCAGTTGTGCAAAACTGGGGCATAACTCATGTTACCTCATCACCAATGCACCAGAGAGCTAACGGGAGAGCTGAATCTGCTGTAAAAATCATGAAACAACTTCTTATCAAAACTTGCAAGGAAGGAGGTGATCCTTATGAAGCGATGTTAGAGCAAAGAAACACCCCTCGTCAAGATACAGGTTGTAGTCCGACAGAAACGATGTTCAACAGAAGAACGCGCAGCTTCCTTCCGAGAATGAGCAGTAGCCCAAAGAACACTCTTGTTAAAGAGAAGCGTGATACACGCAAACGCAGTGTTAAGAAAGCTCATGACCGGAAGTCCCGAAAACTTTCAGAAATAAATGTTGGAGAATCAGTATTCTTTCAGCACACTGAAGAACGGAACAGGCAATTAGGCAAAATTACTGACATTCTGGGGCCTAACACTTATCAAGTCAGTGGTCCTAATGGAGGAACGTACAGGAGAAATCGTGTGCACATGAGACCGAACAAGGTGACACCAAAGGCTCGCGATCTGTCCCCTGTTCTCCCGCCTCGCACTCCTGATCTGACACCATTGACATTACTGGAGGAGGCTCCACAAGTATGCAACCCACCCACAGACCCTCCAGTAGAAACCAGCAACCATGTAGCGTAAAAGAAAAGATTGCACCTATGGACAGTCCTGGACAGTCACTAAGTACAAACCGACCAAGGCGTGAAATCAGACCGCCAGTCCGCTTCAAAGATTACGTAACTAAGTAGAAACCACAAATCATTGAGACTGTTAATTTCGACATTGTCTATTATATGGTGGACATAGCCGTTTTGATTAGACATTTGAGGGTGTGACTTTGTTGTTTTAGGAAAGCTTTTCCAGACATGTGATTCTTCTTAATTGTTAGTTTTCGTGAGCTTTTCTTTCCTAAAGAAGGAGGGATGTTAATATGTTTGTAAGATTACGAGTACGCCTGCATTGCGTGCCTATGTGTATGTAATTTAACCAGGACACCTTGTGGCCTTAGTTCTACCATGTGCTCGGTGTAACATGGCGGCCGTTGTTTATTGAACCGTTTGTTTGAGTTCATTGCCCGCCTCTTAAGTCTCCACCTTCGAAGCAATCAACACCGATCACTATATTTATGCAATCTAGAGAAAAATAGACGCGTATTAATTACGTGAAGCGGAAACGTGACTTCACTGAACCGCGAAGCCGTAAGATAGAACTCACATGTAAAGTCACGCTTTTAAAACACGTGCGTGTCATATTTTGCCAAGATGACGTAAATCGAGGGGGTTTTCCCGGAGACGAGTCTGAACATGTTAAAGTAGGAAACGCGTTTCCCACTCATAAGGTCAGCTTTACCAGTGTAAGCAGATTTTTTATCTCAGTATATATTATGGAGACAGATTGGGATAAAATGTTAGAAGCTTTTCCTGAATATAAATGTGAGAAGAAAGAAGCTGAATGTTGTAAGAATAAAAGAATTGTGAATGATGAAGGTACTCGTGTTTGTGAAAATTGTGGTCTTATTCAGGGTTATGATATGGTCAATGATTACTATGAAGGTTTTTACCAGAATATCTATAAAATGAGGATAAAATCAGTTTATAATCGAAAATATCATATAGATAATACTCTCAGAGACATACGTTATAAGAATCATATATATTTCACCTAACAAGAGAAATAAATAGTTGATTTATCATTTAAATTTCTCGGAAAAGCATTCAGAGAGCTATTCCGAGAAAGAAAGAAATTCATTAATTTTCATATGTATTTTATAGGATCTTTAGTCACATCAGTTCTTCATCCAAACAATTATTCAGAGAAAAATATGAGAGAATAAATTATGATAAAATGTGGTACCAAATATCAAGCTCTTCACTCAAAGAGCTGTTTCATTAAATATTCTATCATATGCCTCGAATCTTTCAACAACAGGCGCAATGTCAATAATAAGATCATCTTTATGACTCAATGTAAGAGTAAAAAAAAATAACGATATCTATCCAATTTCGGGAAATTATCGTCAATATACTTCTTTGGCACCAATGACTTCCCATCAAAATTAGCTGAAGAATATTCTTCAGCATTAATTATATTTTTACCGCCTAGATCAAAAGAATTACCGTCAAAAGATCTTAGAAAATGTAAATTTAAATATTCTTTATTCACTACACTTTTCATATCTTTCACATAATCATCATATGGACCATCATCTCTTGTATCAGGATTATTCTCCAATCCAAAAATTTTATGTCCACCTAAATTTAAATCTCCCTTTTTTACATTCCCGTGTGATATATCACTTTTCAGAGTATCAAATTGATGTTTTGTTACAACATCACCATCTTCAGTGCCTTCGGCCATATTAGTTATCCTCTTATTTCCAATATCATAATTTCCTTCTGGGGTCAATTTGAATAAATCATTCATATAGCGAGCAAAAGCATTTATTACTCCCATTTTATAAGAATAGTGTACACAATTGTTATATAATGAAGATTCCAAATTACGAAATTCATGGAAAAGGACAGAAAAATAATTACAGACAATTATATTCGTATATGCCATCAGATACCGTTCGTATGCTTATCTGTGGCCCATCAGGTTCAGGTAAGACTAACACGCCTATACACATGATACTAAAACCCCTGATTTTCTATGACGCCATATTACTATACGCAAAAAACTTAGATCAAAATAAATATAAACTACTCATCAACAAATTTGCGCCCATATCAAAACAAGTAGGTTATTTATAACATAATTAACACATCTCAGAGTGAAATAATACCAGTCACCCAACTATCACCACAAGGTCAAAAAATTGTAATCTTCGATGATTTTGTAACATAAAAAAATCAGAAACCACTAATAGATTACTTCATTCAAGGACATCATAAAAATTGCTCAGTCATCTATGTATCACAATCCTACTACTCCACTCCCAAAGACATTAGACTTAACTGCTCACATCTAATCATATTTCACCTCCAATCAAAAAGGGAGAGTAATGTTATTTCAAGGGAGAGTGGCGTAACAAATGAGCAATACCGTAGAGCAACCCGTGATGAATATTCATTTCCCTACATTGATAAACCAAGAAAAATAATATCAAAGAATTTTAACGAACGACTGTGAGATAGATAATTTAGATTCTATAAATACATTTTAATTTATGAAATTAAATTTATAAATTAATAAAAAACGAATTAATAAACAAACTTACAAAAAACATTTTTTCCAATTATTTGTATAATTAATAAATATATAACAGAAATACATCTTATTCTTTCTTCAGCAGGAGCTAAACGACAGCGAAACAATTACAATCAACAGGCCCATGACTTTAAAATTCATTTTGATAATCCCATTCAACTTGACCCCAATAAAAATTACAGAATGGCCCTTGATGAAATATTTGATATGACATATTCATGGTACAATATATCTAAAGATTATAGAAACAACAAATTCCGCTATCGCAAAACCGCCATAAGCCCCTGGATTGTTGTTGATTTGCCTGACGGCATTACTCATATGAAGACCTCAATGAATTTATTCAAGAAAGCGATGGAATAGAATTAAAATTTAGTCTCTCACTCCCACTCCTTCGCGTTGAAATAGATTTAAGACAGAATTATGAAATAGACTTGAGTGTCAGCGATTCCACAAATTAATTGGTTTCAATAAAAAAATTTATTCCGAACATAAAATTATAGCGGAAGATGTTCCAGATATAACCAACTCAATTGACCTCGTCTCCATCCAGACAGATCTCACATCGTGTAATACAACAGACGTATCAAGTGATGTTCTGTATTGTTTCTCCGTCATTTCACGAAATATAGGTCGTTCTTACCCATTCACAATAGAACCACGAAGACTGAAATTACTCCCCATAAATAAAAACACAATTGATTCAATTAGAGTATACATCACAGATGGACTAAACAGACCACTTAAATTCAACGGTACAGAGAGCACATTGGCAATTTGTATTACAGACGATGTAATTTGTTTAAACAATTTATATAATGAACAGACCACATGAATGGATGAAACAGTATAATCCTAGAACGGGATTATACGAATTTTACCACAAAGGATCAGGAGCAGTAAGCAGATCACTCGAAAGAATCGGAAGACAGCCGCGAGCTCCTCCGCGAGGAGCGAGCGTCAAAACCACCCGATCTCCAACAATAGCCTACAACGCAGGAAATGAAATTCTAAAGCGATTATCTTCAATGAATATCAAGTAGTAGAATTGTCTAATTAATAAATATATGTTCAGATCAGAAGATAACCTTAAAAAAAAACAGATTACATTAGATTCAATTTAGTAACTCAACCAACTGTCCCCGCAAATGATCAATATCAGAAAAAAAACTGATTATACCTCATAGATCAACGTGGTTTGACTGGTACAATGGCTATATATTTGTCAAATACAAGCTTGAATTACTAGCAGATGGTGGAGATATTGCTGTCAATGTCCCTGCAACTCCACGGGTAACGACAACTATAAATGACTCCGGAAGTATGATAAATCATATCATAATAACATCTTCAGGCAGAAAAATTTATGATGGCAACGATGTCCATAAAGTTTGTTTTGTGAAAAAACTCCTCGAGTTATCTCAGGATTACGCCAAAACAGTTGCCACCCAATTTGGGTGGTATCTCGATTCTGTGCCAGCAATGGCAGCCAATATCTCGGAAACAACAGGAGAAGTTGTAAGAGCAAAAAATCACGAAGAATCCAGAGAAAATACCGCAATTGTCCCTTTGAATAGATTTTCTTCATTCGAGGAACTTCGTGACAAAATGCTCCCGCCAATGCAAATTGAAATTAAAATAACTCTGAATGATGACAGGGAATTTATTTATAGAGTTGGAGGAGCAAATACAAGATATCGAGTAATAGATATGCAACTGTGGCTTCCTCGGGGCTTCCTCGTCTAAACTTCAACTCTAAGGGTCTTAATCTCGTCAATTCAACATTTCTTCAACCATCAAGATGGAAATATCTCCGCGAATATCTCAAAGCCTCCCCTCCAGATCGAGCTGTCAGTGGAATGTACCAGATAACCCCAGCAGTTAAAAATGCTCGACATGTTTTCGTTTACCTCCAGCGAAATAAGACAAATATAGAAACAGCAAATCCTTTCATCTTTGACACCTTCAAACTCAATGCAGCTGATGATAATTGTTCACTTGCAACTTGCCGACTACAATATGGTAATTCCGACTTCTACCCCGAATTAGAATATGACGGAGAAAATAAACCAAGAATTTTCAACGATCTCCTTAAATATGCCAGAAGGAAAAATGACCCGAATACCGGAACCCACTCTATTCTCTTCTATATTTTGATCTCCGCGAACATAAAGATGATGTATCTAATGACCCAAAACAATTAATATTCAATTATCGTCTAGCACAAGCATCGGCAGCAGATTACATAATTTATGTCATTGTTCTCTATGAAGAAGAAATTGTAGTTGATAAAATAGGCAACGAATTAGTTGTAATGTCTCAATAGAGGGGATTCCCCTTTTTCAGTATAGTTACGTCATTTTTAGAGGTGCGTTTGAAATGAAAAAAAAATTCCATATAGTTATAGTATAGTGAGATGTTCGAAAAATTGACTTTAAAAAATTTTGAAGACTTAAATAATTACAGTTTAATTGGACAAGTTGCAGAAATTATATATGATGAAGACCATTATTTTGATAAATTAGTAAATGATATGGATAATCAGGAAAAATTGTGTTCTTTCTTAAGTATGACAAAGGAAGAAAAATTTGAACTTTATGAAGATATTTTAAATTACTTTTTAAAAAGAGCGAAAAAAGAAAAAGAAGAAGGAAAGATTTTCCACCTGAAAAATTTATTAAAAATGTATTGTCACAACAATTTAAATATGTATGAATATTTTTTAAAAAAGGCTCGCAAAGCTAGATATAGTTAAAAAAACACAGATCAATAAAATTATATAGAATCGACAAAATATAATTTTATTTTCTTTCCTTATTATGTAAGATGATACCTATGAGTTATAAGTCAAAGTGTTATTTGAAATTAATGAAATTACGTGATTCATTAACAATTCCACCTTACAAGAAATATGAAGCTCGATTAATTCAACTTTTTGGGAGAGTTAAGAACGGCTCGTCAGGGGCTCGTAAAATCATTTTTGATTATACCAGCGAAAAATGTATTTATTGTAAATTGCATTATTTGATGAATAAAGAAGAAAAAAGAGAATTTAATAAAATTATTAAGAAATGGCATAAAGAATGAAGAGTTGATTTTAAGAAATCAGAATATGGTATTAAATGGATGAACTACCTTTATAATGATCAACAATTTTGTTCACCACAAAATTTTAAATATTTTAATAAAGAATGGAAACAAGCTGAGTTACGTTATTTATTAAAAAATGACAAAAGTCCTTTTGGTACGAGCTCTGCGAGCGTTTACACTTTTACTGAAAATAATTTTTTTTCTAAATTAAGTATATAGTTAATGATGATTTGTGAATTTTGCATGAGTGAAAAAATAAAAATTGAAGTATTATGCGAGTTTTGCCATAAAATTATAAAAATATGCAAAGAATGTGATCAACGGTCCTCTCGCACCCATGTCGTCTAAATTAATAATACTAGGAGAATGTTGAGGAGTCGGCCATTGTTCGTTTCTCATGAAGATGCCTTTTATTTTTATTTTCAAATAACCAATCCATTAGATTAAAGTTGGACAGTGGCTTATTTTCGTTTGGAGGAATAAGCTTTATTTTGTTTGCGTTTTTTTAACAGCATTTGCTGATCTGGCCATTGTCCAATAACTGGAGGGGGACGAAAGTATCGGGGATCAACTTGGAGTCCTCCACCTCCTGGTCCAGTCTTCTGTGTTTTTGGTGGAGGTGGTGGTGGTACGTTTCTTCTACTTCTTCCTCTACTAACACCTATTTGCCCAAATGGATTAACTTGAAAACCCTTCCCAGTCTTCAGAGCTTCGCTTTCCCTAAGTTCCGTAATTTGAGATCTACTCATTTTTAATTTTACACCTTTATCTTTACCATTATTTTTATCAACATGATTAAGCTGTCTTTGTGTAAGAGGTATTTCAAAATTGCCTTTGTATTCTTTAAGATTTTCTTTATTAATAGAAATGGTTGTTTCACAGCTATTTTTAATTGCTTTTTTAATTTTTTTACCTGACCATCTGTCAGTAATAAATCAATTACTTGATATTCTGTCATTATATATTTATTAGTTATATAATTATCTATTTAATTAATTTATTAAATGGTTAAGAGAGAAAAAACTTACTGCATAGTTCATAGGAAAAAAACTGGAAATAAAAATGTTGGATATGAAATGACAAGTAATGGAAGGAGAATAATGAAATCAACTTGTTCCGAAGGTAATCATATAAAAACCAAATTTGTAAAAGTAAATACAGGGGAAGGCATCGGTGAAACTATAAATAAAACAATTGGTAAAGTACTTCCTGGATTTCAGGAAGCTCAAGATTTTTTACAAAATGCTTCCAGGAGTTAATAAGAATATACTTGATAAATACTGGTCAGGTGATATTGCTAAGACAGCTTTTAACAAGAATGATGGATTTTTTACTAAAAATTTTTGGAACCCAGATTATGATATGACTCACCATCGTAAATCTGTAGAAGCTTTTCTTCGCAGAGAAAATCCGGGGGCATTAAAAGAATATTGGGCTAAGGTTGAGGTTGAGCAATTATAATTAAATAACTAATAGTTATATGGTAGAAAAAACGCACTGCATAGTTCACAAGAAAAAAACTGGGAATAAAAATGTTAAGTATGAAATGACTAGTAATGGTAGAAGAATAATGAAATCAACTTGTAGCCAAGGGAATCATATAAAACCCAAGTTTGTAAAAAATACCTCTGGAAAAGGCATAGTCAGAGGTCAAGGTGTTGGCATAGATATTCATATAGCTGTTCTGAGAGTTGCTCCAAAGAAGGGATTTGTACTTCCCGGTCATAAATACACTGGCCGGGGAATCCCCTTCATAAACAATTACGGCATGATGATGAGGGAAATATTTTAGAAATCCATGAAAAACCAATTGGCAGAACTGATAAAGTATCGATGCAGCATGACGTTGATTATGCCATTTGCGGAAGAAAACCGAAGAAAGGACAATTAAGGTGTAAAAATAAAGCCAACGGAAAAATGGTTAAGGAATTGGACAAAATACCCTATAAAGATCGACAGTGGAGCCATTCTGTTGCTAGAAATGTAATTGCCGGTAAAAAGAAAGTTGGGATGGGTGTGATGGGTGTTTTAAATGTAATTCCAAGTTACGCTTCAGCTAATAAAACTCTTTCAACAATCACACTAAAATTAATAAAAGAAAAAGGAGTAAAAGAAGCATTTGATGATTTTTCAAGTGGAAAAACTCTCAAGAGTGCGTGGGCTGGTATTACAGGGCAGCAGGCAAAAATACAAAAAGAAAAGATGAGGAGGCAAGGATATGTCCCTGTCGAGAAAGAAAGTAAGCAAGAAGTATTTAATATTATGGCGCGAGATGCTGGACCAGACTGGTATAAAGGTGGGCCATATGAGGATAATTGGATATTTAATAGATTTATATGGGATGTGCAACATGAAAAACAACCATCAATTTTTGGGAAGGGTACTTCAAAGAGAGGTGGTGCTCTTGCCAGAAGGCGTGGTCCATCAATTCAAGATAAAATTGCTCATGTAGCTAGTAATTTTGTTACACCAGCTCCACCTTTTGCTGCTTTCGGTAGATTATTAGCTGGACAGGCATTTAAGGGTGTTAAGGATAACATTGATTATTATAGAGGAGGTGGTAAGAAACAGGAAAACAAAAAATGCTAATTGATAATGATTGGGATCAGTTAGCTAAAGAATTACATAAACCAATCATCAGGAAATTTCCAAAGAGAAGAGTTGTTGTTACTCGTGAGGTAGATGATACATGGAGTGCTGATCTGATTGAAATGGGTAAATTGAGTAAATGGAATAAAGGTTAAAGGTTATATCTTAACTGTAATTGACATATTCTCAAGATACGCTTGGGCTATTCCTTTGAAGAATAAATATGGCGAGGCAATGAAAAAAGCTTTTGATGGATTAATTACAAAAAATAAAATCATGCCAAAAAACTTATGGACTGATAAAGGATCTGAGTTTTATAACAAGCAAATGAAAGATTTTTTAGATAAGAATGGAAGAAGAAAAGGGTGGTATAATTGAAAGATTTAATAGAACTATCAAGGGGAAGATATATATAAAGATTTTACAAAGAGAGGAAACACAGTATGGATTGGGCAGTTGGATAATATTGTTAATGAGTATAATAATAAATATCATAGCACAATTGAAATGACACCAGAAGAGGGGAGATTGAAAGAAAATAAGAATAAGGTATTTATGAATACAATGTTTGGACGTTTGTTTAATGGACCACGTAGAAATAAAAAGAGACTGAAAGTTGGGGATAACGTCAGAATAAGTAAGTACAAGAGAAAGGTATTTGATAAGGGGTATGTTCCTAATGGGAAGGAAGTGAAGGAAACGAATCCTGTAACTTATAAATTAAAAGATTTAATGGATGAAGACATTGAAGAGAGAATTACAGAAAACTAATCAAGAAGATTTATTTAGAATTGAAAAGGTTATTAAGAAGAAAGGAAAAAAGCTCTGGTAAAATGGAAAGGTTATCCTGATAAATTCAATTCATGGATTGATATATAAAAAAATATTTTCTTAACTAATAATATAGTATGATGATTAACGCCGACAAGACATTTTCAATTTATAATGAAAATTCACTTCAAGTAAGAGTTGTTAAATTTATTAGAGAAAATTATCCTCAAGCTTTGCTAGTTGGAGAATTTATCTCTACACTAGCAACGAAAGAACAAAGAAGAGATGCCATAAGAATAGGATACACTCTTGGTTCACCTGACATTATAATCTTAAATCCAAATAAAGAGTTGAATGGATTTGCAATTGAATTAAAAACACCAAGAGGTGAAGGTGTGTTAACTGAAAATCAATCAATATTCTTGAATAGCATTAGTAAGAGTAATTTCAAGACTCTTGTTAGTAATGATTATGATAAAATTATAATTGAAATAGTAAATTATTTTTCAAGTGAGAGAGTTAAATGTGGTGTGTGTGGTAGAATGTTACTAAGAAAAAATAGGAAACACAAATGTTCTGAAATTTGGGTTTGAAAAATATATAGTTGCGAGTAAAATTTAAATTTTTTTCTAACACTATTATATAGGTGATATTTTAAGATTAATGGACAAATTAGATAATAAATACGCTGAGAAAAATGATGACTTTAAAAACTTGGAAAAAGCAAAGAAATGCAAATTAAAACCCGCTAAATTTAAGAAAACCTTGAAAGAAGAGCCAAATGGAAAAATCGTTTGTATCATTACTTTTTCCGGAAATGGAAAATAAAAAATTTATATATAGTTAGTGATTTTTGTAAAAATTGTTTTTCTAACACTATTATATAGGATGAATTCTAAATATTTTGTTAAAAAGGGACTAGCAGAATTAGAAGAAAGCTCTGAAGATGAATTTCTATCGGATGAATCTGATAGTAGTGAATCTGATTATGAAGAAGAAAAAACAGCTGATAAACCAGTTTATTGTAATTTAGTAAAGTCATTGAAATTTATTAAGGTATTTTTAAAAGATGAATACAAGTGTGATGAATTAAGACCGTTTATTCGGCAATTAATTAAGGATAAACAAATTTATGATAAAGATGGAATAAATAAAATGGCATTGTGTTGTAGAAAGGGAAGAACAATTGGTAAAGATGAAGTTATTGATATAATTGAAACTGCATTGAAATATTAATTAAGTTACTTATAATTTAATTTAATTTATTATTTTATTTAAAAGCCTAATGACCCAAAATGAGCAATTAGGCTTTATTACGTTTGGGGTAGCTGTCAGGAGTTATGGGATTTCCCTTTTCTGAAAAATAAAAATATATAGTTATGCACTTTTTATAAAAAAATTTTTCTAATATAGTTATATAAGATATGAACATAACACAAGAGCAATTTTTATTATTTCAAAATGAAATGTTAAATTTGACGAATTAAACAAGAAATTGACTGAGAAAGACGATATTATACAAAGACAAACTCAAGAAATAAATAGATTGAGACCAACTGTGAAAAGACCTGTGCCAGCTCCAAGGACTAAGCGATTGAAAAGACCTGTGCCAGCTCCTAGAAGAATTAAATTAGAAAAGACAGCGATTAAAGAAATGATTAGAGAATTTTCTACTGGCGCTAAAAATAGGGGTGACCCATAAGTTGAATTGAAGTTGAGATTAGATGATTTGAAAAAGGTCATTGAAAAAAAATTACAAGAAATGGGTAAAATGAAAATTAAAAGGTCATTGGTAATTTTGTTTAAAAATCCAAATAATTTGGGTAATGAAAAATTTGTGACTAAGGAGATTCAATCTGATATGCATATAATTTTGAGAGAACGTGACATCGATTTCGTTTTGGATAAAATGGGAAATGAAATTATTGAAAATTTTAGTCATTTCGTATCTGAAGGAAGTGTATGGGTAATAGATCGTATAAAAGAGGGATTCATTAAATTTTATAAGTATGTACCATTGAGTGCTTCATCTTATTTTGAATTACCTGATAAGTTGAAGAATAAAAAATGTTTTATAAATATTAAGAACGAAGATCAGAGATGTTTTATGTATTGCCATATTTATCATTTGAATAAAAAAGAAATTGATAAAAATCCGCAAAGAATTAGTAAATATCAAAAATATTTAAATAAAGATAATACTCCCAAACGTCTGGATTATGATGGAATTGAATTTCCTGTTCAGATTAATAAAATTGGAAAAATTGAAAAAACTAATGATATTAGAATTAATGTTTTTGGTTGGGAAAATGATATGTTTTTTCCAATTTATGTTAGTAAAAAAGTTTGCGAAAAGACAATGAATTTGTTAATGATAAATAATGGCGAGGGTAATAATCATTATGTTTATATAACTGATGTTAACAAAATGTGTTCTACCAGTTTGAGTAAACATAAAGAGAAAAAATTTATTTGTTTATATTGTTTGCAACATTTTTCAACTGAGGAGATAAGAGATGAGCATATAAAAGAATGTATGGTAATTAATGGTAAGCAGGCTATTAAAATGCCTAAGAAGGGGTGGAAAGTTGAATTTCCAAATTATTATAGGCAAATTGAAAATCCATTTGTAATTTATGCTGATTTCGAGAGTTTGTTAGTTGGCGGAAAAAATAGAGAAGAAAAAATTGAAGATTATAACAATGGAAGTTATGTAGATAAGGATGGAAATGTCGCATTTGAAAATTTACATAAAACTTACACTGACGAATATCAGAAACGTAAACTTTGTTCTTATGGGTATAAGGTTTTTTGTTCAGTTGAGAATAATTATAGTAAAGAATTTTAATATTATAGAGGAGAAAATGCTGCTTATAAATTTATTGAAGCCATTTTAGAAGAAAATAAGGAGATACAGAAAATTATTAAAGAAAAATTTAATAAGCCTATGAAATTGACGGAAGAAGAGGAGGAGAAATTTAAGGGAGCAAAGAAATGCTGGATTTGTAATAAAAAAATTAATGAAAAAGATGTTAAGGTAAGAGACCATGACCATATCAATGGAAAATTTCGGTGAGCTGCTCATATATATTGTAATCTGAAATTAAGAATTAGTGTTAAGGTTCCAATAGTCTTTCACAATTTGCGTGGATATGATGGGCATTTTGTTATTCAAGAAATTGGTAAGTTTGGAGAAAAAGTAGATATTCTACCAACTAATACTGAAAAGTATTTGTCTATAATGATGAAAGAATTAGTATTTATTGATTCTCTTCAATTTATGGCTTCATCCTTAGATAGATTAGCTGGAAATTTAGAAAGTGGGCAATATAAATATAGATAGATATTCACGGGCTAATAATAAATATTTGAGCGATTATGATAAGAATGAGGAGGAAAGTCATATTATTATTATTTAGATGCAAATAATTTATATGGTTGGGCTATGTGCAAGAAATTACCTATTGGGGATTTTAAGTGGGTTGAAAATTGAAGATATTGGTAAAGAATATGAGTATGGGTATATTATAGAATGTGATTTAGAATATCCTGAAGAATTGCATGAATTGCATAATGATTTGCCTTTGGCTCCACAAAAAATGCCGGTTGGTGAAGGAATGCTTATTTCATACCAGAAGAGGATTTCTGAAAAATTTAATTTGAAAACTTCCAAGATAAATAAATAAATACCCACTTTAAGAAGTAGAAACAAATATGTATTGCATTATAAAAATTTAGAATTATACCAAAAACTTGGAATTAAACTTAATAAACTTCATAGAGCTATTAGACTTAAAGAGGATGACTTCATGAAAGATTACATTTTGTTTAATACTGATATGAGAACTAAGGCTAAAAATGCTTTTGAAAAAGACTTTTTAAAATTAATGAATAATTCAGTTTTTTGTAAAACTATGGAAAACTTATATAAAAGGTGTGACGCTAAAATTATAACAAACGAAAAAATGTTGAGTAAGTATATTGCTAAGCCCACTTTTAATGGGTGTAATATAATAAATGAAAATATGGTAATTATTAAGAGAATTAAAGAATCGTTGTTATTAAATAAACCATCTTATGTTGGAATTTGAGTTTGAGTAAAACTTTGAAGTACGATTTTCATTATAATTATATTATGGATAAATTTGGAAAGGAGAAGGTGAAATTATTATTTACTGATACTGACTCTATGTTATAATATAAAGACCCATGATATTTATGAAGATTTGTGGAAAGAAAAAGGTAAATTTGATAATTCTGATTATGATCCAAAAAGTAAAGAAAATAAAGAAAATAAAAAAGTAATTGGAAAAATTAAAGATGAATGTGGTGGGGGTCCTATTAGGGAATTTTGTGGATTGAGATCAAAAATGTACGCTTATATTAAAGAAAATGGAAAGGTGATTGTAAGGCTAAGGGAATTAAAAAGGGAGTTATTAAGAAAAATATAAAAATTGAAAATTATAAGGAGACATTATTTGGAGAGAAACAGCATTACAATAAAATGAGAATGATTAGAAGTAAATTGTATGAATTATAGCACAGGTGTTAAAATTTAACGATTCATGGATTTCTCTATTTTGTGGTCATGTAGGGGTAATGTGGGTAAATTTCGTGATTTATTGCTGTTCTAAAAAACCCCTTTTATATACTACCGATTCAGTTATAGTTAACAATTATTCACCGAAGTGGAGGTGAATAATGTTTCACCATATACCACACAAGTTGAATAGCAAGCCGACCAACGTTGCGTGATCTAACTTGTTTAGGACCTGACGCTCTGCCTTGAAAGAAAATGTGCGGTTAACTCTTAAATGTTTTGTTGGGCACTGCTATCTGGGAGATTGACGGTCAACTTGAACGTGCTGGCCGTGAAATGTGTCGCCTGGAGAAGAATCGGGCCATGAACATGACGCTAGCTGTTGTGTTGTGAATGTTGGTTTTAAACGGATTTTGTCTTGCCTATCGGCCGTAGGAGTTTATAGTTGATGAGGCCGAAGGCCGAATCAACTATCGCCTCATAGAAATCGAGAGCGAACAATCTAACTGTTTTAGTAGAATAATAAATAAATTTACTTCAGATAATGATTTAGAATTATCACTATACATATAATTGGTTTAGTAAAAATCATAATAAACGGATCATGTGTCGTTGAAACAGTTCTAAATCTCACTGCGAAACTTCGCTAAAGCGCGAATACGTCGCATTTTGAAGACGACCTTCAACCACTGCGCTCTAATTAAACAATAGAGTGTTTCTGTCGAGGAACTATCGGCTGATAGTTGCCTCGCAGAAATTTGATGTCCTTAAAACAAGTATTTGCCCTCGAAGCGAAGCTTCGAGGGCAAATATGCTAGTTTTAAGAACATCAAATTTCCAACGGGCAACTATCAGACCGATAGTTCCGAGACATAAACACTCCATTGTCTTTATTGTTCAACAATAACTTTTCTTCAGCGCGCAGATTCTTGAGTTCAGGCTAATTTTTTTAGACGTTTTCTTTTTTTAACTGATGAAGAAGAAAAAAATTACACGTGATATGATAGGGTCTAAAAGTACTTACGAGTGACCACGAATGACCAGGAGTGACCACGAGTGACCACCAATGACCACCAATGACCACGAATGACGACGGGTGACCACGAGTGACCACGAGTGACCACGAATGACCACGAGTGACCACGAATGATCACGAATGACCACGGGTGACCACGAGTGACCACGAGTGAGAATTCATTAAAATATTTCACTGACATTGTAATTATTGTATTATTTCGTTACTTGATCAAAAATAGCTTGGTTAACCCCAAATAAACCATTTTCGGATAGTAAAATTTGTAAATAATTAACGTTTTATTTTCTTACATGTAAAGGGCGGGGTCCAGTACAGGATCGAGGAGGGTAGGGTGGGTAGTCTTAACTTCCAGTCATCACATTTAATCCTGGTTTCCACCTCAGTCTCATCCTACTTTTGTTGACTTAACCTGGCTTTCTCTTTGTCTTTCTATTTTCCGCGGCTTTTCCGTAAACACAGAGTGCAGTGTGTGTAAAAATATGAAATGATAAATATACAGACAAACAAACACAAAAATAGATAAACAACTATGATTAAACAGCATAGTTTCACCTGTTGCAGACTGTTTTAAAAGATCGCGGATCTTGAACATTCACGGTCATTTCATTCATTCGGATAGATTCACTCAATTGACAATAACTTTCCTTTCCCCATTATTTAATAGCAGCTCACGTTCGCGAAAAGAGAATGAATAATGTTTTGGCATTTTGCCCAAAATATATCGACAATAAACATAATCCAGCTTCGGGTCTCTTGCGAGAAATTTACCTTGTTCAGAAAACAAACTATAGAAAGAAATAGTTTTACTTTAAAGCCATTCAAACGCACAGTGCTGCCAGTCAGAAAGTTTCATCAATTCATCTTGTAGAAAAGCGTTGTGTCTGATCTTGTCGCCGTGAGATGCAGCGATGTCCATCAGTTGACAAGGTTAGTGAACTCAGTGTTTTATTTTCAAGAGGGCAGCGTATAGCGCAGGATTCTCAAAGTAGTGAGAAACCCAAGAAACAGTTTGTTAACTTAAACAACACTAGCTAACGATCAAACAGCAAACTATCCGAGGTCAGCAAAAGAGGTAGGTAAGTGGAAACCAGGAGTAAAGGGTACAAGTGACGGGAAGTTAACACCAAGCACCCCTCGCTCCCCCCCCCCCCTCCCCCCTCCCTCTTCCTCGACCCTACCGTTTAGGAAAAAACGTTAATTTACTCTCCGAAAATGGTTTATTTGGGGTTAATAAAGCTATTTTGGATAAAGTGACGAAATCGTGACGTAATTAATTTATCGGTAAACACCTTTGAAATTATTTGAAAAACCCATTGGGCTAAACACCAAAACATCTCCATGCAAATAAATTACGCGTCTTGTAAGCGTTTAAAAACGATCTCTGTGCTCGGCCTTTTGAGAATTATGCGGTAAATTTGTCAGGGTTTCAGCAAAGTCGTTACAATCGTTCGAACTTGTAAACTTGTCTCGACCGGAAGCCTCATTTAAAAAAGACAGCCAATGAGAACACAAGCACGTCATAAACATTGACCAATCAGATAAAAAGCCAAAATCTGGCTTTTTTACATGAGATCCGACAAGCAAATGTATCATGCCCTCCTTCCCCGAGATGATAAGTAGGGAGGGAGGGTATGATCGCAGGTTATTCCCATACCAATTTATACATCTGGGTGGAGAGAGGTACTGTGTGAGTAAAGTATTTTGCCCAAGAAAACAACGCAGTGCCCTGGTGAGGGCACGAACTCCAACCGTACGATCCGGAGTCCAGCGCCTCCCAAAATAAGCAAGAAATGGTGAGTTAATTGACTTTGACTCGTATAAAAATTGTCGCAGTTGTTTTTAAAATGGCATTTGCATACAATATGGTCAGGTTCGATAAATCATTGGCCTCCCTGGCGAAGATTTGGATCAACCTGGTGGATTTTTGTCTGCCCTGGTAGAGTTTTTATTAAAAACCTTATACACAGCCAGCTTTCACCAGGTCTGTTACACAGGGGTGTAGAAAAACCGTGAAAAAACTTTATTCAGTTCTCTCAGGAGCCATAATCGATTATGGCTCCTGGTTCCCTTCAATTCCTATCGGCTCTACTCATTTCAAGACGATTAGAACTGAAAAGAACATCTTCTCAGAAGTCAAAGGTACCAACAGAATGTGTTGTGTTTTCTTCTGTTTTGTACTTTTTGTGGCTTGTCGACTAAAAACTATTTAAGTTTAATTTATATATGGTTTCCTTCTGATTTGGCGAATTATTTCTTTTATTGTTTAGCTCCACCACCACCACCACCACTTTTCGATGGCCCCATTTCTATTGTTTAACTCCACCACCACAAATTTTGACTAAACACAATAGATTCTAAAACAACCAATCAGTGTTGGCATGCATATGAATTACCTCGACCTTCCTCGACCAACCTCGACACTTATGCATATTAATGAATTACCTCGACGTACCTCGAAGAAAACCAGGCTTAATTCTGACCATCATATATACTACTGTTTTCGACATTCTGATTGGTTGGAGTAGCTAAAAAGTTGGAGTAGCTAAAAATAAGCAAGACGTGTTGCGTAAATGGACGCCACGGGAAAATATTTTAATGTGTATATGACATGAAAAACATTTCTGACTATTTGAAAGGCCTTTCGAAATACAGAAGAATGGCGTTTTTCTTTTAGAAAAATCTTTTTTCGTTTTAGAAATATTGATGAATATCTGATGTATAGTTTATTAGGATTATATCGAAACTAGCGCGCGTACGAATTTTTTTCCCGACGGACACCCGCGAAGGTGGGAAGTAACCTTAATGAATGATTGGGTTTTTCGTGGACTTTTTGGACAAATGGAACTGCACTATTTCTAACCAAGGAAATGGATCGGATTGAGCCGTACCATTTGGTACTAAGTTTGGTCGAGATATCCGCGGAAATTTTGGCGTAGAATTTCTAATTCTCCGATTTCCATGCGATGGAATATTTAAATGTTTCTCATGTTTTGTACTTGACTAAATTATGTAAAATTATTTGATTTTTATTTCGTTCTATTACGATAGTGGGGCGATTTAAAACTTGTGTAGCTAAAAACTTGGGTCAATGAGTTTGCCGATGCAATGTTTCATGATCTTGAAATGATTTCATGATCTAAACTAGAAACCAACTCTACGAAATTCGTGGGGGAACTCCAATGAATTTTGTTTCAGAGCCTCTTGATAATGTTTAGAAAACAATAATACTTAAAGCTTAAAGGCCAAAGTTAACGTTTCTCTGAGCCATATACTGAAAAAGTAAACAAAAAACAGTTATTTTATAAAGCAAATAGCACGCAGGTTTTTTTCAATTAGATGTTTGAAAAGCTTGCATTGAATTGCCCTATGTCCAGCAAAGTGGCAAATTAATTTTGGGAGACATCCAAAAGTTGAGTGAAAAATAGACGACATTCACAGTAGAAAAATATTAAAAATACTCTTAATAATGCTTCATTTGCAAAACAAAGAAATTGGGGCAATGTGTTATTAAAAAGATGCGCACCAGGGGATTTTCCTACAGTTCAGTTTTTAATATTTTCAGTGTGTTATTAGATTTAGTTTTGAAGGCGTTTACGCCATCTTGACCTCGCGTGCGACAAGTTTATCTCCCTTAATGGAGACCTTCCAAGGAATAGAAGATACAAGAAGTGGGATTAGAGTTGCTATACATACATCGCTTTTGGTTGCTTTGATACCTTTGTCGTTTACTGGCAACATTTTCGTCTTCCTCGCCATGTATCACAACAGACGCCTTCGAAGCATCACAAACTTGTACGTGTTAGCTCTTGCGTTCTCAGACTTGTCGATGGCTACTTTTGTGTTTCCATTCTCTACGATTGCTTCGGCTTTACGCAGATGGCCTTTTGATTACAACTTCTGCCAGTTTAATGGTTTTCTTTCGTATCATTGGGGCGCTGTATCAATTTTTATTCTGGCTCTTACAGCAATCAATCGATATTTTTGAATTGTCAAGCCTCAGTATTATCAAACCCACTTCACCAAAAAGAAAACCGTGATATCTCTGGTGTTAGTTTGGATAATCGCATTGTTCCTTGGTCTCCTAGTAGTCAAGATAGCACATGTCGAATTTCAATGGAATCCCGATAATTTATACTGTAGAGAAGTGTTTTTTTTTTTTGTTTTTTTTTTTGGAGATTTTTTTTTTTTTTTTTTTTTATAATTTTTTTTATTTCTCTTTTTACTTACAATACGTAACACTATCAAAAATATTATGGTACAAGCACTTACAATACGAAAATACAAACAAAAAATAAGCTGTAAAGTATTTTTAAAAACAAAGAGCCAGGCCAATAAGGATAAATTAACAACGCACGCTGGGTATGTTTAAGTATCTTGTGTATTATGTCGGTAATATAGTATAATATAATGTAGTAGTGAGCGGCAAAAATGAAAGACGCGTTGATCAAGTATGTAATGGAAAGAGGGATTAAGAAAGAGTCGAAATAAATGCCTCCCATTTTGCATAATGCTTTGAGAGAACATCGTTTTTCCTAGCAACATAAAGTTCTAATTTGTAGGTAGCTTTCAATTTAACTTTAAAAACTTCAAGTGATGGTTCTTTTTTATCTAATTTGCACCTATAAATAAAAAATTTTCCTAATAAAAGTATGTGATTTATTATCATAAAGTCTTTATGAACATTAAATTTACCAAAAAAGACGTCATGAAAAGAAATGTCCTTTACTTCATTACTAAGAAGGGCTATCCACGATAAAACCTCTTTCCAAAACATATCTACAACTTTACAAGAGAAAAATAAATGCTCTGGGGATTCCACTTCATTTTTACAAAACGTGCAGTACGGGGAGTCTATAATTTTGAAGGCAAACAGTTTATCATTCATATATATAATACGATTTAAAAACTTGTATTGAAAAGCTCTCAATTTTGTATCTAGAGAAACCTTAAAAGGCAAAGAGTATATTTTTGTCCACTCACCCAGAAGGCTTGGATATTCGCCTTCCCATTTGGCTTGAGCAGTAGGCGGGGTTGACTTATAGGAACAAAATTCCCTGTACACATCTTTTGAACGGATATTAAGAATGTCTATTATCTCACCCTTTACTGACAAAAAATGAAAGCTTTCTTTCAACGGTAATGGTGGAGTAAACACATTTCCTTTCATAATAGAGCGCCACTCACTAGGTAATGTATTAACTATACCCATCAAGACGAAAAGCTGACTTTGAGATAATTGGGCTTGTACAACTTTCTCACTTTTAAGGAATACGCGGTCATTCGAGATTAAGTCACCTACTTTAAGTATTCCACATTTGTGAAACACGGGTTGATATATTGATTTACCATCTCTAAGTATATTCTTATTATTCCAAATCACTTGATTCATTATATCACCATATGATTCAACATCTGTCTTAGTAAGAGAAGACCATACGTCTAAACAGTCTTTGTAAAACGCCGGAAGGGATACGGGCAATTTACAAGTATCAAACTGGCACTTCAGAACAAATTTACCACCCAAATTCCTTAAATAGTGATCCAACAAGATTTTCCAGGGACTAACATAGTCTTCAATGTACTTCTTTAAACACATTATTCTTTGGGCTTTGATCATACATTCAATATCGAGCATCTTAAGACCACCATGTTCAATATCATTGATCAACGCAGAACGCTTAACTTTGTCTTTGCCATTCCAAATAAAACCGTACAATTCTTTGTTCACCGCTTGAATAAGATCCTTTGAAACATAAACTAGAGCTGCTTTTGACATAAATTTTGGAATGGCAAAAGTTTTGACTATTTGAATTTTTCCCACGAGTGTTAGTCCTCGCCACTTCCACATGTTAAGTGTTTTCTTGACAGAATTTAAAATTCCCTCAAAATTGTCTTTTTTCCTCAATAACTGGTTATAACTGAAATACACACCTAAGATTTTTAATGATGTCTTGAATTCATAGGGAAAAGATTCTAGTTTCTTTGGGCCTAGACAGAAAAATTCAGTCTTTTCTGAGTTGACCTTAAGACCAGAAATAGCAGTGAAGTTTCCTAAGCTGGTATTTAATTGCTCATAAGACGATCTATTTTTCACAAAGCAAGACAGATCATCGGCGAATAATGCCAATTTGACCTCCTCCTTTCCAATTTTAATCCCTTCAATCTTCTCATTTTGTCTAATGCTACACGCAAGAACTTCTAAACTTAAGATGAATAGCAATGGTGATAAAGGGTCACCTTGTCTCACCCCTCTTTTAATCATAAAATAATTTGAAGCGAAGCCATTGTTAATTACACAACTAGACACTCTTGAATAAAGAGTGCGAATCCATTGAATAAAAGATGAACCGAAATTGAATTTTTGGAGAACTTTAAATAGAAACTTATGATTTACTGAATCAAAGGCTTTTTCAAAGTCTATTGTAATCAGGATTCCTGCGTTATTCGTATGTTTAGTATATTCAATTACATCCTCTATTGTTCTTACAGCATCAAAAATCGATCTTCCTTGTACATAGGCATTTTGATTACAATGAATCAATTCCGGTAGAATTGATTCCAAACGTTTGGCCAGGGCTTTGGAGGCAATTTTTGTGTCGACATTGATTAGTGATATTGGTCTCCAATTTTTGATAAATCTTTTGTCCTTACCCTTTTTTTCCAATAAAGTAATGACTGCTTGTTTTTGGGAATTCGAGAGTTCTCCATGATCGTGTGAATAGTTAAAAGAGGCAACTAAATGCTTCCCAAAGATTGGCCAAAATGCTAAATAGAACTCTGCTGTAAGACCATCATTGCCGGGCGTTTTGTTCTTTTGAAAAGTTTTTAATGAGTTATAACATTCACTTATAGCAAGTTTTTCTTCACATTCAAACTTTTGCGCATCAGAGAGCTTGGGCATGGAAATTCCTCTCAAAAAAGAATCTGTTTGTGTTTCACTCCACGAGTCAGGATTTTCCTGGTATAAATTTGAATAAAATCTACAAAGTTCATTTAAAATGGATTCAGGATTTGTTGTTTGAGTTTGATCATTAACAAAACATTCTCGCAAGGAACTTTTTTTCCCTCTTGAACTTTCTAAATTTAAAAAGTACTTGTTACTTTTTTCTCCCTGTTCATACCACCTTGCTCTTGATCGAACTATTGCTCCTTGAGCAATGTAATCATAGAGAAGGTCATATTCAGTTTTCAAAATCTCCAATTCCTTCATATTTTCAGTTGACGGATCCTCATCATATAGTTCTTGACAATGTTGTAGCTTTTTCTCGGTCTCTGACAATTTCGCTTTCCTTTCTCTTGCCTTTTCTTTACTATAAGCAATGGTGACCTGCCTTATTTTATACTTAATAAGATCCCAAAATAATCTGGGGTCCACAACCTCTTTGAATTCTTCTAGCCATACGGGATAATTGTTTTTTATCAGAGCCACATAATCGCCATCGTTCAATAAACTTGCGTTAAACTTCCAAAAGGAAGGACCATGTGTTTGGTTCTCAATACTTTTAATAACCAGTACAATTGCCGAATGATCGGATTTGATTGAGGGTATAATACCAGTCTGATCAACATCCTCTTGAAGAGCATCATCAACTAACCAAAAATCAAGCCTTCTTTGCACTAACGGTTTTTTCTGACTCCACGTAAAACGTTTCAGTGTCGGGTTTCTAACTCTCCAAATGTCAACTAAGTCATGTGTCAGGCAAATATTCTCGATTAAATTAACCGTTTCCTTTAGTTTTGGATTACCGCCCTGGCCGTCAAGCTTCGAATCGAAGATAACATTGAAATCTCCACCAGCTGCAATCCTACATTCATCATCAATATCCATTCTATCCAGTTCATCTTTGATCTGGTCAAAGAATAAAATTTGTTCGCTCGTTTTGTTTGGAGCATAAACGTTTAAAAAAACAAATTTCTGGTCTTGCACTATCGCTTCCAAAAGAAGGAACCGCCCCTGACTATCTTGACGCACGGATTTTAATTCAAATTCTAAGGAATTTTTAACTAATATAAGAACACCCCTGCTATGCTCAGAACCATGGGAAAAAAACATATCACCTTTCCATTGCATTTTCCAACTGTTTTCTATCTCCTTTGTACTATACGTTTCTTGCAAGAAACAAATATCTGCTTGTTGATTCATAAGCCATGCAAAAACGGCTTTACGTTTTTCAAATGACCGAATCCCCCGAGCATTTAAAGACAAAAGTTTAAAATTTATGCCCATACGTTTTCGAATTAATTGTAATCACCCAGTCTTGCCACTTAACATCATAAACACTTTTTGTAGCCTTTCTTAATTTGAAAAACATTAAATAACCAAAAATTTTGTCCCGAAACTGGCCTGTCCTACAAGTAAGCTTACCAAAAAATAAAGAAACAAAACACACACGGTAACAACACATACAAAGGGGCAGCCAGAGAAAACTGTATTGCTGCCATTGAACGAATCGAGGTGGCAAAATTACAGCTAAACAAACAATAAAGACCCGTACATACCGAGAAAACATAACTAATGTAGAGCGAAGAAACATATTATTTCTTCTGAAATTTAGGAATTAAGCTTACTCCATGCACATTATCCTATTTAATTTGCCAAATAAAGATACTACCTAGGCCGTGAGATGACAGACTGGTAATAATAGTAACTTAGATAATCTTTTACAAAGCAATCAGTACTCCGTCAACATACAATTTGTCCGGCTCGGCCCGACTAAAATAGGCTCGCTTACCATCTTTTCTTGCGTCGGAAAGTTTCTTCCCAAGCTCTTTTCTTCTTCTTACAATTTCTCTCGGAAAGTCTGCAGAAATTCCATATCCAGTTTCCTTTAAATCCCTGGCTTTTGAAAAAATACACTCTCTATCACTGTAGCGAAGAAAATGAGCAATTATTGGTCTTGGACGTCCATCATCATTTATTTTGCCTACTCTATGGACTCGCTGGAATTCGATGTCCCCTGACTCGATTTCTAGTTTACTCTCCAAGAAAGATTTTAGGACGCTAAGTGAATCTTCCTGTTCCTCTGCTTCGTGAATTCCGTAGAAACGCAAATTTTCACGCCTTGAATAAACTTCGGCGTATAATAATTTATCTTCGAGAGCTTGATACCGCGTTTTACATGCCTTCTCACAATTCTCTTTCACTTTTTCGTTGGCAGAGTTAAGCTCATTCACTTGCTTGTTGAGTTCTTTCAGGCCATCTTCCATCTCATTCACTTTCACCCTTGTTTCAGACTGATTCGCTTCTAGTTGATAGACTCGAGCGTCCAGCTTATCAAATTTCTTCTCTAGATTAAAGACAGAGGAGGTAATCTGTTCTAATTTTTTGTCCATTTTCGCCATCTGTGCGAGGACGCAGTCAATTTTTGACGCAAGGTTTTCTGTCATTCCTAAGGCGTCTAAAATTTCGTTAGACGAGGAATCAAGTAGACTCTCACTCGCAGAAACTTCTCTGACCTTTTTCTCGTCCGGAGAGCGTAACTCACCGTCTGATACGCTTGAAACGCTTGACTCGTCTTTGCGGTTTTTTCTTTTGCCGGACATAAGTTGTTCTGGCCAATATTTAGTTATTATAAAGCTGTTTACAAAACGAAAAGTGCGGAGTAGCTTTCTGCACGTCTACTCCCTCCAGAGAAGTGTTGCCTAGGAACGTCTCGCAGCTGGTTGTGTTTTTGCTCTTGGTTGGATGTTTTATTGCCCTTCCATCACTTTGCATTATAGTTGGTTACGGAAGCGTTTTCTATGCTTTAAGAAAGCATAACAACGCCGTCGCTCCATCTTTGCAAAGTGGGAACAATATTGTACATAGGCGAGCCGAGGAAGTCAAGACATCTCGGATCTTATTTGCTGCTGTTGTAGGTGTTTGTGCATGTTGGGTCCCCACAATTGCTAAACTGATTCTAGAATACGCTTTCCAGTTGCCACTTCCTTCAACTACTGCATTATTAAGAGTTTTATTTGCATTATTTAGCTCGTGGATAAACCCAGTAGTATATGGGGTGATGGACCGTGCTATGCGAAAGGAATTTCTGAAAACATTGTACTGTAAGAAAGGAAACTAACAGTCGATTATCTTGATCAATTATTATATTCCCGAAGCCGGTAGGCAAATAATTGATCTGCGTTACACTGACAATTTACGACATTTTGCAAAAACCGAGTTCAATAACTGTTTTCTCATTCGATAACTTAATTTGTTTTAACTTTGCACAATTACCTTCGGAAACTTTCGACCGCCTGCTTTCTTTCCGAAGTAATACAGCCAAAACCATAACTTTGTTCAGGCAATGCCGAAGCGAGATATTTTCGTTGTTCTTTGTATCCCCGCTTTATTTTCAAGTCTATATTAAGTTCTCTGACAAATCTGGAAAACAAGCTGCCATTTTTCCCAGAATTTGACACAACTACGCATGAGCAGATTGTTATTCGTAGCGAAGTCATTGTTAGACGCTAATGCGTATGAGCAGGCGATTATTCGTAGGCAGTTATTTGTAGGTCACGTGGTAGGGTCCTGGCCAATGAAAAGGAAAAATGAATCGAATGATAACACTTAGTATATCACATCATTGCATGTACACTCAGTTTAAGTGAATGTAGATCATTGTAATGTCTGAACACCAGACTAGTCCTCGATATGCTCGATGTGGGAAGATTCTCATACAAAAAACACAAACACACTAGGTCACATTGCAAGCCGCCATCTTCCTCTTATTGCACACCACCCGCAATGTCTTAGTGCTGGGCTGCCACTGGCAACACAGATACAATAACTTTATCTTTCAGCCTTTCAAGTGACACAATGAAAAGCTAGACAAAATCAGGTATAAGCGAAAACCGTAGAGATAGTAGTAGTAGTAGTCTCTTATTTAATAAATAATGCCGCTTTGTTAAAACAGTAAGGATAGTCCTTTTACTTCGTATCAGCAAATTTATTAACTAGCAAAGTACTTAATAAGTCAACTTAGTTAATCGTCTCACGTAACATTGGCCCTCGCAAAAAGTTTTCTGTCTCTTGACTTGGTTTGACTTATTGTGTGTCCGTAATGTCTCTGGGATGTCATGACGTATTCTCCAAGCACTTGACAATAACACTGCCAGCTGTCGCTCTCTACACTTACTTCTCTCCATCAGCTATGATGTCATGGTCTACAGTCATAAGAAGGCTCTCCCCTGTTGGTAGTGAGCCCATCAGGTCTACTGGGACGCATCCCCACTGCTTTGTCGGCATGGACGTTGTTTTCACATGTAGGGGTGGTGCAATCAGGAGTCGCAGTCTGACATCCAAGTCATTTCTTGCGGTGTCGTTCCACCATGCTGTTCATATTTGGCCACCACACTTTGCTTCGGAAACGAACCTTTGTCTTCACTAACCTTGGGTGCCCTTCGGCAGCTTACTCTAGCATCTGTTTATCCAAACTCACAGGAAGGACAGCCCAGATACCTCTCATAACGCAATTTCATCACAAATAATCTTTATCAGCTAGGAGACTTGCATCAGTCCTCAGTGTTCGAACAACGACGCACCTCTGTTAGTTCCTCAGCGGATCTCTCGGTTGGTCATCTCGTATAGTGATGTATTGCATCCTAACACACTCTATCAGTTGCACCATCAAGGGATGAAACATAATTTATATATTTTTACCTGTGTTATCTGATTACTGAAGTCTAGACATGCGCGGGGAATCGTGAGCGAGACCAAATTTTGTAAATACCGACCTAAAATGGCCTAAAATCACTTGGAAACGGAACCCCGAACTTCTGGCGAAAACGAAAAACACACCCCAAACAAAGAAACAAACTCGCGATGTTTTATTTACCGCGGTTCTCGATTTTTGTTCTACCTTTCTCAATAAAATAACTATAAAGGGACACTGTCGCGGATATTTTTTGGCTTTTTTAGCAAAATGGTCTCAAAATTGTGACTAAGTTCTGTCACCCATACTAGAAATGCTCCCAGGAAATAAAGAGAAGAATATCAAGCAAATTGTTTTAGTGCCTATGAAATGAAAACCAAGATAACCTTATTTGAAAGGCATTTTTAAATGATGAAGAATGGAATTTTCCTTTCTGCGATATCTTCTCTTGTTCCAGAGATATTCAAGTTTTTGTATTATGCAAATTAGATGACTGATGACGTCACAAGGTTGACAGAAAATGGGCTAAAACCACAAAATCGAGAATATCTTTGTAAATAATGGAGCAATGCAATTGAAACTTGGCACCTGTGTTGCACCCTAAGAAATACACCAGATGGTGTATATTTTGATGTTGCTATGACAACAGTCTTGGTTCCAGTCTCTTTCCTCTTTGAATCAAATATTACCATTAATGACTCAATAAGGAGAAATACCTGGTTTATTTGAAACATACACAATGTCCACAATGCACTAGGTCTCCTTGATAACCTTTAGCAAGTGGATGATGTTTGGTAAAGATCAAATACAGGAATTATCATTCCTGCATAAAAGAGACTGGTACCAAGACTGTTGCCATAGTGATATACACCATCTGATGTACCTGGTGTATTTCTTCGGATACAACATGGGTGCCAAGTTTCAACTCATTTGCCCTATTATTTGCAGAGATATTCTCGATTTTGTGTTTTTTAGCCTTTTTCTGTCAACCTTGTGACGTCATCAGACGTCTAATCTGCACAATACAAAAACTTGAATATCTCTGGAACGAGAGAAGATATCGCAGAAAGGAAAACACCATTCTCCGTCATTTTGAAATGCCTTTCAAATAAAGTTAATTTGTTTTTCATTTCATAAGAGGGGGGCAAGTTTCTAAAGAAACTGTGGTGCTGCGTCGGTGGGAAGTATAACAAGATAATTTGGTTTTATCAACTGGGTTGATAAAGTGAATTGGCCACCGTTGCGAGCGTTAGCCCTTCGTCGGAGCGAATCGAGGAATAGGCCATTTTACAGTTCTGTGCTTAGTTACCAAGCCTTTGAGTGGAATTGAGGCTGAAGGTGACCCGGCATAGATACAAACCCTCTTGCTTTTGATATGTAAATCGCTTTCATACAGAGTCCTCTGGTTACATTTCACAGAACTGTAAAATGGACTATTGGGTTAGGGTTAGGGGTTTATATACAACAGCTATACAGAAAGATAGAGCTACGCTATTGGTTGCTGCCTGGTAACGTGAAAACTTCGGAATAAATTAGTTGAATGAAAAGCGTTCGTTGATACCGTGAGGATTAAGAGCGTCTATTTGAAAAATTATTTTTTGTTCTATAGTTTTGCGGCTTTCCGTGCTTCCTTGATGAAGGGAAAGGCCGCGGACTGCCATATGTTGCTTAGAATGATTGGGGAGATTAAAATGTCTCGCGACTGGTTTAGATGCATTTTTGTCGTCTTTCTCTACGTCACGAAGGTGTTCTCGGAATCGGTCGCCTAGTCGTCTCCCTGTTTCGCAGATGTATAACTCTTTGCAAAGAGTTCAAGTTATACAGTAGATGACATTGGCTGAGGTGCAGGTGAAATGATCAGTGATCTCGATGGATCGCTTGGGTCCCGATATGTTATCAACGTTTCGAATGCACTTCTGACTAAAAAGTTACCTATGTTTTTGTCGCGTTTGAATGAAATTAATGGAGGTCGCGAAAAGATTCTACCAGTATCGGGATCATTTTGAAGTAATTTAAAGTTTTTTAGAATGATGGATTTTACTGCGTGGTTGTGAGGGTGAATGGAATTCTATCGTTGTTTTCTCTCCGTGATGTTTGTAGTTCTGACTGTCGATCAATTTGTTGGGCGCGATAATTGCCCACTTGAACAACAGAAGCAGGATAGCCGCGTTTGTTGAAGAAATTGCACATTTCCTCTGATTTTAAGGAAAAATCAGAGTCGCCACTACAAAGACGGCGAAGATTAAGAAACTGACAATAAGGAATGGAATTTTTGAAATGTGATGGATGTGAAGATGAATACAACAAATGGGACCCAGCTACGCCAATCTTTTCGTAGGCTACATTGAATACCAATTTTTCAATCAATATAACGGCTTATGCTCCAGTGTGCACTACAAACCCACAGATTCTCATAGTTATTTGTTGTTGCACTGGCACAGTAATGTTTGTAGCTTTCCGTTGCTGCGTTGTATAATTTTTGAAGTTGTTTCGTGACAGTGTCCCTTTAGGCCCCGTTTACACAGGTCCAGACAAATTTTTGCACGGACAAAAACTTGCACGATTCCACCTTGCGTTTACACGGGACCGGCGAACTGGACGAATTTTTGAACGGCTAAAGTGTGCAAGTTTGGGACCTGAGAAAAGCAGGTCAACTTTTTGACCGGCACAGTTCCATATTTCGTACGGACTCGTGTAAACACCCGAACCGTGCAACTTTTTGCCCAGATAGCGCGGTTAAGGCCTGGAATCTAGTTACTGCATGTAGTAATAAATTAATTTCCTCATCAGACCACGCAAAGTTTATGTCTGCCGCCATGTTTGATTTGCCGCGTACTGCAAGGGCTGCAACAGAGACGTAAAAAAGCCATTCAAATTCCGCGACTGGTCCAAAATTTGCACGGATCTATGTAAACACAACTGCAATGCGGTCCAGGAACAAAACATTCTTTTCCTGACGATGCCTAAATCTCCTTTTCCTTTGCTCTTTTCACATCATTGCAGCGGTTTACTTTAATAAATTTGGTTTGGTATGTTTAGTAGTGACTGTAGGCACGTCGCTTTGATTTGTTAGTTGGATTTACCGGTTTTCGTAAAAGAATCATCGAGGAAACATTACATATTATCATAGATATTATCATTTTATTACCGTATGTAGGTCTCCATAGTAATCTAATTACAAAGCGTCTAAAATCTTGCGTAAATCGCTTCTACTCTTTTGTTAATGCCAACGTTACTTTTCAAACACACGACGCATCAAATCCTTCCCATACAAGGACCATCTCAACCGATCGTAATTATCGAGAGTTATAGTTGCTGGGACTGCAATGATTTTTACATCGGAAAAACCAAACGAAGACAACACAACAGGAAAACGGAACATTGTAAGGCCTTTTCTAAACGTGATCATTCTTCTGCTATTGCTAACCACGTTAAAACAACTGGTGACAACATCAAATGGGACCATTTGACATTTTGGCGTCCGGAAAAACTGACTACCATTCCAAGGTTAAGGAGACCTTGTTTATTCAGGATTGTAACCAGCATTTAATGTCAATGTCAGTAGTGAAAAGCTTTACTTTATTAGGCTGATGCTACGTGAAAAAAAATGACTTTGCGAGACAACAACCCGACAGAAACCGATAAAGCAAGGCTGCAACCGTGGACAGCTGTTTCGTTCTTATTGGAACTCGTCAGCACGGTGTGGCAGTTTTAAACGAAACCAGCCAGAAAGCCAGCTCAAATAAAATGCAACAAAACCCACGCCTTATTAACTTCCGTACTTTGAACCCGTCAGCCCCCCGAATCACGCGTCGCCACATCACGTGTTTCAGGGAGAAAACAGGCAAAGTATCGAATTCTTGTCTCGCAAAGCCAAAAGGTAGATGACTAAACCATCTTAATATTGAAACGCATGGACAAAACCATGCTTAAAAGGCACAGCATATCGGCATAAACTGCTACACAGTGCTGACGAGTTCCAATAAGAACGAAACAGCTGTCCACGGTTGCAGCCTTGCTTTATCGGTTTCTGTCGGGTTGTTGTCTCGTAAAGTCAATTTTTTAACGTAGTATCAGCTTTGCAGTTATGTTTGTGTTACAGTTTATTTTTGGCTGATTAGGTCTCTTGCAGATCCTACGTAAACTAGCAGCATTATCGTTCGCGGTCCTTTGCAGTTTTCACGTCTACTTTATTAGGATAGCTTTTCCATTGTGTCATTTGACAGTCAGTTTCCTTTGGAAACGTTTGTTTTTTTTTTAATTTTTACTGCAGATGTTTTCTTTCTAGGTTCCAGACCCCTATTGTTACAGTATAAATAGCTTATACCCAATTTTAACGGTTATACTTTTGAAAATGTATGTTGACTAGCCTTCGAAACGTCAAGTTCATAAAATCTATTTTCTTAAAATGTTAATCACCGCTGTTTGTATTATATTTTTAATCAAGCTGCGATGGCCGAAGACCAAGAGTTTATATTATACCTCAGCTTTCTGTAAAAAGTGAATTTCTCTAGTTAAGTCGTTACATATGCCTTAGCGATGTTAAGTTTGCGGAAAAACTTCGAAATAAACGGTGCAAAAGCTGTTTGAAATTTTGATAACCATTTGTCGACAACTGTCGGGTAATTCTAAGAAGTACTAATCAATCTCGCCGCTTGTCTTTTCTTGCTTTGTAACGAAATACAAAGCTTTCTTTGAGAAAACAGCCTACTTTTTAAACAATGTGTCGAAATGTGTGGTGAACTATTCACCACCACACTGCTCCAATAAGCGAGACATGTAAACAAGCAGGACAGAGGCGGAATATGAGGATCCTTTTTTTTGGTGGCGTTGTTAAAAACATTTTTTTCTTTGAAGATAGTTGTGCCAGAAGAGTTGCCCAGATTCTTTAACTTGACTAAACGTTTAATTAGAAGCATAATTTAATCTCAGACTCCGTGCAAGACAAGGTGATCAATGCAACAATACCGACACTATACTTTAAGGTTACGGCGAAGATTCATTAAATGCCACGTGCTTGGTTAAATAAACGATAACTTTCCTAATGAAATCCATAAATGTTCCTCTATGTTGTAAGCAAAATAATGCCTGGCATGGAGACGACAGTTTCTTTCATTAAATTTTTGATCAACGTCTGCTTTAGACCAAACATTGAGTTAATGACGACGCGGTCAACTTTTTTTACACAAATCCTTCATACAAAAATATATACGGGCCTTGTTATTTCAGCTCTACATTCTGGCGCAGGCGCAACTCCTTTCTTGGCGTTGCTTCCTCAGGGGGATGTGGTGGCTACATTACCGGCATTAGCTCCTCTATTCGCTTCATCAGTGTTAATGAAACCAGCTACTCCGCTACAGACATAACTATTATATTGTAGTTGTATTTTAGTAAGTAATTTTGTGTTGAAGACAACCGTCTTTGATACTCTGTCGTTGCTTGAAATATTTGTTTAGTTTTATAGTTTCTCTGTCACATCTGGCACCGAGAGGCCTCCTGGCTGGCAATCCCTCTAGAATATACTTATACCCGTGTACCTGATTAATCAGACCATATTTTTTTTTGACATAAACTAATCGCAAACATAATGAATAATTCTGTCTATCTTTCTCATTGTGTTTCTTCCAACCAAGCGTAACACATACTGTCAAGTCAATAGTTGTCTACTGCATCGTCCAAATTACGTAAGCAGTAGTTATATTGCCTCGCTCCAACTAAAAGTTCATGATCAGTAGGAGAGTGTCCGAGCGGTGGGCGGAAGTTCACGAGTTCGACTACTGTTGAGCGCTGTTTTTTCCGCTGTTTTCTCCGAATAGCTAAATATTTTTATAACACTTTTAGGTGTTATTCTAAAGACCTCCACACTTTACGCTTTGTTTCGTTTTCCTTTTAGAATATTTAGTGGCCTGGCCCGCAAGAACAGGGGCTAATCTGAACCGGTCAGTCTTCAATTTATACCAAAATGAAAATAGAGCGGACAATGCGGTGCGTGCAATAATTTTTGGTTTAAATACTTCCATAGAAAAATCCAATTACCAGAAAATCTTATTATTGGAGCCTCCAGGCTCTGTGATACATAGTATTATGAATTACATCCGTTTTCGGTTATTTGACTATACCTAGTGAACAGATGGTTGCATAGTTGAACCCTAACCGTTTTTCCTCGGGTTTTCCTAAATATCTTCTTTGCGGTTCAGTTATACTTCGTCCACAAAAGAAAGTATTTAATTAAGTCGCAAAAACCTAGACTAAATTATTGATGTCATGGTTTTATTTTCACCGAAGAAGAAGAAGAAAAACTAAAACAATATTTTGCAATGCATTATTGTGTAACTTGAGGACACTTTACTCTTAACCAAATGACTAGGTGGGTTTTCCTAAACACATTTACTCGCCTTGAGATCATTACATAGCCCGTTCCGAATTTTTCGAACATTTAAACGTTTGTAATAAATTACACGAGCAAAAAGAGATAGAAAAACGGTGAGTTTGTCGTGAATATGGGCAAATAAGCGACGTAGATTTTCAAAGTCTGAGACAGTATTCGTACCCAAACGCCTTCACCGAGGTAATCTTGGCCTTTGAAATATTTTAAGCAAACTCGTTTAATTATCAAGGATTATACCACACAAAAACTGTCTTTTTAATTAAAATGATGAATACTGTTCTCTTGTTTATTTTCAGTCCAAAACCAGTAGTAAGACAGTTGATTGAGGAGACACCTCGGAACTAGCAACTGTGAAATCAATTGTAAATTCAGACAGCGTACATATGACGATCACCCACCGAGATTTGTGATGTGCTTAGCAATTTTAGCAGCTTTTTTAAGATATTTTTTCATTGATGGTCTTGCTGGATAAGAAGCAACTAAATGAAAAGAAATTAAAAAGGAAAGTGCTCGGGAAACGAGTAGGGTAACATTCAAGAAAATTAAATCCCGGTATTTTGTTAACGCTTTATATTTGTGTTAGTATTTTAACAACGTACGTTCTCGGTCAGGAGTTTCTTTTCCTGGTCCTTTTGATATATTTTGTCTTTCATTTGAATTTTTAATCTTGCATTTTTGTGGCAAAGGTGTGATTGTAGCAACAAATGGCTGTACAGGCACCTTCCAGCCGAGGCCCCATCCACGCCATTTGAATTAATTACTGCGAATTATTACCAAAGGGTTCTATTGTTTTTTTCGTTATTTCTTCAGTCGTTTTGTCTCCCAGTGAGTCACAATTTAAACGCCGACAATTATTTCGAGTCGAAATAATTGTTTTCATTTTGTCTTTAGAACAACATCACACGTTCACATCAGTTGCTTGGCGAAAATATTCCAGGTTGACGTCGTCTTGGGAAGCATTAATTTTATACTTTGAGAAAGGAAACTAACTGAAACACACGAATTAATAGGAAATGTATTATGGGCAACGTTAACTCTGACAACAGAGTTCAGCAGGACCATAATAAGGCAAAACTGTTGATATTTCGAAACTTTCAAAAACAGACAAAAACGTTCTGAACATTAGGGATTCCTCTATTTTTTGAGACGTATTATGAAAACAAAATGAAAAACATTACTTTTAAGTATTTTAGTTAACAAAAGAAAGCGGCAAAAACTCATTATGTTTACACTGTATCAAGCAGAGAGAATATTGCAGGTTTCGGTTCTTACAATAGTTTGTTCTACACACAAAAGCAATTTAGATCAGTCGCTAATCATGCATTCAACTTATAAACAGATGTCCAAAGTTTTCCAAAAGATAAACGAAACATTTACATTTGTTGTCTGTTTTATTGGTATGTTGCAAACCGTTTTCTGAAAATAACTGGAGAAGGAAAGATAAAATCTCAAAAATTACGAAATGTTGACTAAACGGAAAAAGTCGCAAATTTGGAATATAAGGGATTAAGTGTGTTTAATATAAACTAGTCAACACCTGCGTCGGTTAAATCAGTTCCAATTAGCGTAAAATCGGTAAAGAAAAAAGAAAATCCAAGCTGTTTTGCCAAAGTAATTTTCTATTCACAAAATAAAAAAACACTGAAAAAGCTCGTGGTTGAATTCAATTAATTTCGGCAAAGCTGTAAGAACTCCCACCTTAATTTCTGTCAAAAGTGTTGTAATCATCTGAGGCGTGGTTTAAATAGCGAATCAACTTAAAGGTCCACAAATTATAGCACAAGGAGTGTTATAAAACTGCCTCGACAAATCAAAGCTTTCACTTAAACTCCTGTAGCTCTCTTGTACGTCTCGAGTGAGTCCGAACCATTTCAAATTGTGCAAAATGAAAACGCTTTATGCCTTGACGATAGCTGCAATGGTTATGATCGTGTCCACTTCTCAAGATGAAGATTATGACACTCTCAGAGACGTCGAGACCGAATTTCAAGACTACATTACGAACAGAGTTAACGAACGCCGTGAGAATCTGAGGAGTTTGTTTGATCCAAATTGTTTAGTGTGGACTCGAAGAAACCATAAATGTTTCAGTGGGAAACGGCGGAGCTTTGAAACAAGACAGGTAAGTTATGAATCCCAATGACCCGGTTGAACATACCAATTAGGTACAAAAATTACTTGCTGTTACAAGAAACCGCAAAACTGTAATGGACGTAAGAAAAAGCGAGTCCATGCCAATGTCAATGCCAAGAATTGTATTAAGTAATCAACACCAAACTTCCGATTAATACTCATCGATAAATCTTTTTCCCGCTCTCTTCTTATCAGGAGGCCTTTGATAGTACAGTGCACCCGCTTGAGGACTATTACGAATGAGGATTTTCACCTACCGCCAAAGAAAGACATTCGAATCAATATATGAAGCATGAACATTAGCTTTTGTGTTTAAATTCACGATTAAATAACACTGGCGTACGTAACTTGTAATCGTTTGATAGACCTTTGATAAACGGAAATAAATGTAACATAGTTCAGAACCAAGGCTTTTAAGGTGTTATCAGAGCGTTATTTATGGTGAATGGTGGTGGTTTAATAGCGGAGCTCCGGCGGCCCGAAGGGCCGCAGAGCGGAGCCCCATACCTATAGAAATAGGAGAACCAAGCACGCATACAAAGTACAAACAGGAGAACCATGCCTTTCGTTTTTCATGGTCAAAATGGCAAGCGGCATGACTCACAGGCGCGTCGAAAGTACGTACGTACGAACGACGTCGCCCTAAATATAAAAATATGGCATCTTTGCCATGTTATGGTCAATTGACAGCTGTCAAAAGAAGGTATCCGCTGACCAGTATCACATGACCAGATAACGGGCTCAGGTTTAGAACTCATGGAGGTCACGCCGCTGGCCAGGTATTGTTTCTTATCGCGGACTCAGGTCCAATTTTTTGAGCTTCTGGCAGTATTTTTAATTTTTCATGGTCATTCTCGGCGGAAATTCTGCAATTGGAGTTGACGTTTTTAATTATTTTCATTTATTTCAGCTGTGGAATCTTTTCTTGAGTAGTTGTGCACGCTAGTACTTTTAATGAACGCAATTTCAGAAATTATTAAGAACCAGCAAAAATACGGAGCTCCGCTTTTAGGCTTGGCTAAATCTATTTATTAGCAAACTGGGCTTCGTAGAGTACAAATAACGCCTAAGATGAGTACAAATCACGCGGTATTTGTACTCCAGAGAACCGGTTAGAAATTCGCCCGAACGGACATAACAATTTAGCGTGTTGGATAATAAATCTCCTAGTCGTCTCCCTGTTTCGCCGATGTATAACATTTTGCAAATAGTGCAAGTTCTGCAGTAGATGACATTGGCTGAGGCACAGGTGAAATGATCAGTGATTTTGATAGATCGCTTGGGTACCGATATTTTATCAACGTTGTGAATGAAAGGGTATGTTTTGCATCGTGCGCGAGCGCATTTAAAAGTTCCGGGTTGATCACTTGTTTGGAATGCACTTCTGACTAAAAAGCGACCGATTCCGAGAACACCTTCGGGACGTAGAGAAAGACGACAAAAATGCATCGAAACCGGTCGCGAGACACTTCAATCTCCCAAATCATTCTAAGCAACATATGGCAGTCTGCGGCCTTTCTCTTCACCAAGGAAGCACGGAAAGTCACAAAACTCTAGAACAAAAATTTATTTTTAAAATATGCACTCTTAATCCTCACGGTATCAACGACCGCTTTTCATTCAACTAATTGATTCCGTTGTTTTCACGTTACCAGGCACCAACAAATAGCGAAGCTTCATCTTTCTGTATATAAACAACACACGACTCACAATTCCTCGATTCGCTCCGACGAAGGGCTAACGCTCTAAACGTCAGCTCTCGAATCTCTTTACGGTGGCCAATTGACATTATATCTTGGGTTCCCTATCAGTCCTGCGATTATTTTTTTTGCCATGCTTGTTCTATTGGAGGCTGCTTTCACTTTTGGCAGTTTTTACCATATTTGGAAAGTTACGTGACCAGAACACAAAAACGCTAAAATTCTCACAGTTTACATGTTTTTCGAATAAAACCAAAGCCAATGGATAGAGTGCATTCAGATGCAAAATCTGTTGTATCGATTTTTTGGAAAGTTACGTTTCTTTGAAATTCGCAATACTGTAAAAGTTATGACGTCACAAAAATTTTATGACGTCCTAGTTTTTTAACTAATGGGAATCTGCACAACTCCATACGACAGATTTTGCATCTGAATGCACTCTATCCATTGGCTTTGGTTTCATCCGAGAAAGATTTAAGCTGCGCGAGTTTTAAGCGTTTATGTGTTCTGGTCACGCCACTTTCCAAATATGGTCAAAACTGCCAGAAGTGAAGTGAGCCTCCAATAGAACAAGCATGGCAAAAAACTAATCCCAGGATTGACAGGGAACCCAAGATATGATGGTTAGAAGTCATCTATTGCAACCGTTTTGTAGTTAGGGGTCTCCCCTTTAAAATGACGAAAGATTTAGAGCAAGATTACTTTTCCCGCTGTTCCCAGTGTTAATAGCAGCCCTATATTAAACTTTCAGTGTCATTTGTTTCAGTCGTTTTTTTTCCTTTCTAGTGAGTGCGAGTCAGTGAGTAACGTCGCGGGGGGGGGGGGGTGTGGGGCGGGGCTTAAGTTGGCTCGTCTTATGGATTCTATTGCAGCTACACAGGAGCGGCTCCTGAGCTGCACCAATAATGCTGAAGTATGTATAAGAGGAATTCGAACCTTGTATAATAGCTTCGATGTGTGAAAACACTTACGCGTGGAACATATAATTACATGAAATGTAGTTTGAATACGAATAGCAACAGTGTTATGAATAGACCCGCGGTCCTGATTACAATTTGCTAACAATTCCATAAGATATTGTTAGCCTTTTGTCAGTAAACGTGCTAATAAAAAACACGCCCTTTTCCCAGCATAAAGAAGTATAAAAAGGGTTAATACCGATCTTGAGAGTCATTCGATCATCGATAGCATTACGAAGCCGCCGTACAAAATTTATCGTCTCCCTCGTCTCGTCTCGGGAGGAGATTAGGTCAGTTTAGGTGTGGGCGAAACTCGTTATGGGCGAAACCCGCGGCTACCTTTTCACCTTAGGAACGTTTAGAAGAAACCGAACGTGTAGCAAAACAATTCCTTACTCGAGTTGATGACTGAAGGAAAGCGCGCTTTTATTTTGAAACATAATAGATTCTAAAATAATCAATCAGTGTTGATTATACATATTAATGATTTACCTATCCCTATCACGTTACCTATCCACTAAATAAGCTAACTTTGCTGACTATATACTACTTAGTCGCTTCATACTTTAGAAACCCGAGTTGCGCCCCGACAGCAATTAGCTATCTGGGTTATTAGATAAGAAGGAAATGGTACGATAAGAGTCATAAAAATTGGTATTTTGAATAGCAAAACATACTTGCATGGGCGACACAAAGAATGCAGCAAAAAACGAAGAAAGCAAGACTAAGCACTAAATGACAAATCCAGACTGTTCAAAGGTATACTCGCTGAGATCAAAATGAAAAAAATATGTGCAATACAATAAAATGCTGCTTCTGTAATCGACGGCTCGATCTATTCAGAGCCTTAATTTAGAATAGTTATATGAAATTAAGTTTATGTTTAAAATGATTGTTAAGCAGGTTTCAAAGCTCTGACTCAAGGAGAATATTCACCGGCAAGCTGAACATGTCTCCATCAAATATTGCACCTTATTATATGGCAAGGAAATTCCGAGTGTTCTGATTGGTTTTTCTTGGTCGGGATTTTGCCACACGGACCGTTTCCATTGAAACGGTCCTTAGCCGCGTATTTTTTTGTGAAGTTGGATAATTTAAAATTTGCAACTAGAACTGCGGAAAGAAGACGTATATAAATACTCTAATTGAAAAAATGTTTTAAAAATCGTGGTAGCTTGTTCTTTCGGAGTTGTTCGTAATATCAAAATGGTCGTTCTCGTACGGACCTCGCTGCGCTCGGTTCGTATTGCCACGACCTCGGGCCAATATTCCCCAGTACGGCCCTCGCGCTGGGTTAGTAAGAGGATTATTGGCTCCTCGATGACCTTTTTCTTCTTCTTATATGCGCTATGATACTCTTATAAATTCAGCGGCTCCCAACGAACACACTGTGGTAAAATGCTTGAATGAAAATATTTGATATTAAAACATTTAGAAGTGTTCTTGAGTGTTCACCACCCAGGTGTATAAATGGGTACCGGCGAATTTACTGCTGGGGGATAAACCTGCGATGGACTAGCATCCCATCCAGGGGGGAGTAGAAATACTCTCAGTCGCTTCATGCTACGGAAACCGGAGATAAGCGCCGGCCTGATGAGCCACTTAGGCTCCAATGTAGACTTTACCTTTTTACCTTACGCGTTGCTGGGAAAAATGTTTCTGTTCGTTTTTGCCAGCACATGATCCATACTTTTTTACCAGCCAGCAATTAGAGCAAACAGCAAACACGCGGAAATGGCTCTGAAAACCGTTGAAATCCACTCTTCTCAACGAGATTCAAGCCTTCTTCGAGCAGTTTCTTCAGTCGCCCTTCGAGTTTCAATCAGCCTGCGCAAAGCAGGATTTTTTTCAGTGACAACTCCCATGAGAAAACATATATTGAACCATTTTAATTTCCCAGCCGGAAACATTTGCGCTGGGGAACAGATAAAATGAGGAACAGACACGTTGGCTGCCCCTGTAAATTTTGGTGTAATCCACAACTGAAACACCTTGGTCATTCCTTGGCCAACAAATCATGTGAGTTTGGGCGAGCCATGACCAGCCGAACAAACTAATTGTGTTTCTTTTAAACGAACGCAATCCTCAAACAATCGAGCGTTCTCGTCGATGCCGATTTGGTCAAGTGATTTCTCGAGTAAATTATTTCGATTGGGTAGAATAATACAAAGGATTTTTTGTCCATTCAGAACGTAGTATTCAGTAAGATGCAGTCCACAGTACAAGGCTTCTCGCTTTATCTTTTCCCCATTCTTGTTTAGGACAAAGGAAAACGCCTTTTTTATACTATAGCGCTAAAATGTATAGTCTTGAAAATGATCTCGAAAATGCTTAAAAAATTAATGGGTAAAATGGGAACTGGGATTTTGCCTATTTTCGGACTGGGAAAATGGGATCCACTGCACTGAAACTGGGATTTTGGATAAAAACTTTCAAAAATGAGAATGGGATTTCTATTCTTTGTCAGCCTCTGACTCTATACATTAACACAAATGCTAAAATAGGCCCATTTTTTGCAAATAAGGCCAGTTAGTTCGTGTCGAAACCCCCAAACCAGTTGGAGTAAGAATTTCCAGGAATGATGAAGCTGATATGAGGTTTTGGGTGAAACGCGGATACGGCAAATGTGTAAGGCAGTGCAGTGCTGGGACTTGGGACACTGCCGTTAAACTTATATGAAACACAGACAGAGTTTAAAGGAGCTACGTCACGATATTTGAGTCACTTTTTTTGCAATGAATCAAATTACCCTTATAACCTCAAAATAAGAGTTTACTAAGGAAGAAAAATACCAAATAGGTGATGCTAAGCCAAATTGAACAATGATGGAGAAGATTGAGACGGACTGCAAATGACAAATTTGAAAAATATAGGCTAAACCATGACGTATGGATTTGCTGTCTCTACTGCCTCATGCTCAATGTCCAGTGCCAGTTGAAAGTGTCGAAAGTGAGACAGACGAACAGCTTGTAGAGACTGTGAAGGATCATGCCTGTACTGATCAGTCAGATCAACACGATGACTACAGCGGCACTGATAGTGGGGACAGCGAGTCAGATGACTATGTCGCTGATGACGTAACTGCTTTTAACATGGTAATGCCAACAAGGGCTGGACGAGAAAGAGTTTTAACCAGCAGAATGAGAGATTTTCTTCAGTCCAGATGACGTTGCGTACACCCAAACATCCTCAATCTGTCTTTCAACTGGATGTAGTCGCTATAAACATCATTTTGTAAGCTACAACATTGGGAATGGGATTTCTGTTTTGGGAACTGGGATTTGGTACCCCCCCCCCCCCCCCCCTTCAGGACCCTCCATAAAATTTGACGAAAGTATTGAAGCCATACCCTATCTAGGTCGACTCCAGACCCTGCTTTGGAGAGATTCGCTTGAAGTCATACACCCTGTTCAGGACTGAGGAGTCAAAAACCATACTCTATCCAGCGGCACATCCCCGTATAGCCGGCATAAGGGAGACCCCAAGACCGCGGGGGCGTTGTAAATTGCAGCCCTTAGGATGTTTCAAATCCCCTACTAATGAGGCGTTTAAAGAAGGTTTCGTTTGTCAGCTGCTTATCGCCAAAAGCACTTTTAACTCAGTACCTGAATCATAGATGGTGGATGTGTCTATAAACAGCTGTACGGATGTTACGTAATTTCCGTCCGCCGACCATTTCAATAAATATAAATAAAGTTTTCTACCGATCCATCCATTCATCCATCCACCCTGAGCATTCTAAAAAGGGTCAAACCAATTTCTAAAGACAGAAAACCTAATTGACATTTATAGGTCAATAATTAAGCCCTACTTTAAAGATTGTTGCATTGTTTGGGATAGTATAAGTGAAACACAGATTGCTAATCTGCAAAAGCTCCAAAACCGTGCAGCACGAATAATAACTGGTGCTTCCTATTTGCAAAGATCTAGTGATGGTCTTTGTGAATTAGGCTGGATGACTTTAGAAACAATAAGAAAACGTCAAAAATTTATTTTGCTGTTTAAAATACTAAATGGTCTTACATCCCCGTACCTGTCTGAAATGTTTACCCATAGCGCCTCTTTTCATGATTATGGACTGCGATCTTCTAAAATGAATCTTGCGCTCCCCAAAAGCCGCACAGATTTTTACAAAAACAGTTTTGCATTTACCGGAGCAAAAATCTGGAATGATTTGCCAACCAGTTTAAAGAGGTTTTTGGGTAAGCTAGACCTATACTATCAGTACCAACAAAAATAGTTGTAGAACATGAATTTTTTAATAGTAAATAAGTAACTAATACTGTGTGTAGTATTTTTTGTACGGATTTTATGTAAACCAAATTTTAACATTGTTGTATATTTTAATTTGATGAAATGCCGTATTTGAAACATAGGCACGCAATGCGTGCGAGAGTTATTTTTTTCAGTTTTCATATGGCCGTATTGGGTATTTTTTTTTTTTGGTCAGCAAAACTAGCTCGTCCAAAACGAACGCTCAATGACCAATTTAGTGTTCGGCCTTTTGCTGACGGCGTGTGCATTTTAAGTAAATGAACGCAACGCAAAATACGTTTGACTAGCGAATTCATTCACGACGAAACTTTCCTGTCGACCATGAATAATATATCTGTAAAAACTGCAGTAATCAGTTTAATCAATCACTTTACTGCGCATGTCATTCCATTTTTATGAAACAATTTGAAAATCTCGTCCCTAGAGCCCGCTTTTCTTTTGGTCACCATCAAGAAAAGCGGGCTCCGGGGACGAGATTGACAATTTGACTGGTTTCTTGATGCAACCCCAAACCTGATTGGATTGATGTACGTCACTAATGCGTGGTTCAATTTTCCCTGTAACCATCCCCCCCCGGGCTTTTGCCATATTTTAACTATTTTTCGCTGTATTCCCCACCCCCGGGCACACAGAGAAAGGCAATTCCCCACCCCGGGAGTCCTCGTCGACCACAAGTACGTCATTTTGTGTACAAATTCGAGATAAAAATACTGATTTCTGTAAAAATAGCAAAAGAAGTACATGAAGAAGTTTTTTCAAAAACTACACTTTTCTGAAAGCGACCGCAAAGTCCCTGGTATCTCGCGACTTAGCCACTTGTTATCGCGACGTCGTCCTTAATAAAGGTATAACGGCCGACTTGCAATTGTTGCACGTCTACTCATGAATTTGAACGCTTTTCTAGACTGCATATATATCATAAATAACTGAGACTACATATATAGCATACGAAATCATGAACTCAATAGACTGCAAAAACCGTGTACGAAGATCCTGCTTGATTGAACGTTGGATCTCGCAGGAGATCTAATCAGCCAAACTTGAAAAATTAATAAACGATGATAAGTCAAAGACTTCTGCAAGGCTGAAACAACGTGATATATTTTGAACAATATTTCGGCTGGTCAGACCAGCCTTCTTCAGGTTTAGATGTTACTTATTTTTTGACATGAAATTTCAATATATTATGGTGATGTCGCAATACGTATTTCGAAACTTATAGGCGTGGCGGGATTACGTATACAAGATGATTCCAGAGAAAGATAGAAATATCTATGAAAATAGACTGAGAGCTACAAAGCAAACATGAATTATAAGTTGATATAAATAAAACATTTCTTAGTTAGTTACAAGTTTTAAGATTCATCGCGTCTATTCAGTCCATGGGGCTCCAATGTCCCCGCCAAATCTATTAAAAAGGACTCTCTGGCTTTTCTGATTGAGTCACGTGAGGAGTGAATTAGTTCAAGCGGGATTAGTTGCATGTCAGTGTGACAGTGGTTAGGATGAGAAAGAAAATGTTCGGCAACAGTAGTGGGTTTGGATTTAATGTTAGTTTTGTCGACTGAGCGTCTGTGTTCGTTGAATCTGTCTTTGAGACGTCGCTTAGTTTCACCTATGTATTGTAAATGACAGCGGTTACACTGAATCATGTAGATTAAATTTTTGGTGTTAAAAGGTTATGTGTGATTTGATGTTACGGATTTCGCCAGTGGAAAAGAAAGTGTAGTGTTTTAGACCGTTAGTGATGTAAGGACAAGTAGCACAATCTTGTCCACAGCGGAAGGAGCCCGGTGGTAAAGGAGTGTTATTAGTAGCGGCCTCCGTGATAGTAGGTAGTTTAGCTTAAACTAAAATGTCGCGAAGGTTAGAAGTGCGTCTGAAGGCGACGACAGGAGGGTGTTTAAAAACTTCTCTGCAGCGGTCGGAGGAACGTAAAATGTTAAAATGTTTACGTAGAATACTATAAATGTGAGGAAGTGCTGGGTTATAGGTGACAACAAAAGGTAAGTGGTTAACGGAATCGTGACGGTTAGTATGTAAAGCGTCAGTGCGAGAGATATTAGCAGCTCGTTTGAACTGCGAGTCAAGAAACTACTTACTTACTACTTAATCCTCTTCGTGCTCGGTAGCACATAAGGCCGATTATAGTAGTTTCTGTGATCCACTTCCTGTCCATCTTGTTTCACTCACACCTAATAGCTCGATCTTGTAGCTTTGCATCTCTTTGATGACTTGTGCAAGTTTCCCTGTCTGGTAGAGGGTCCGCACATTCCAGCAGCCCACTCTACGCGTTGTTTTTGGTCGGAGCATATCCACTTTCGAGATGTTAGCGTCCTTTCGGTTTTGGCTATCGTCTGTCATAGGTCCAGTTTCCTGGCTAGCTTTTATCCTCCTACCAGCATTTTGTTCATTGGTTCCGGTTTCTGTAGCATGCGGGTTTTTTACGTGGCAGGGTCGCTGGCCCTGCGCACAACCCTCCTCCTTTTGCATCCTGGTCTTGGGACCAGGCAATGGCGGAGTTGCGAGTCAAGAAAAGTGTTATCATAACCTCGTGCGTAGAGGTATGTTCTTAATTCATTAAGGCGAAGATTAAATTTAACGTCAGTAGAACAAATACGGCGGATGCGAAGAGCTAAACTGAATGGAATAGCCTTTTTAGTATGTTGAGGATGACATGATGAGCTGAGGAGGTGTTGTTGTTTGTCTGTAGGTTTGGTGTATAAGTCAGTTTGTATAGTACCGTTATGTAGAGATAACATGACGTCGAGAAAGGGAGCATTGGTTAATGAGTGATTACTAGTGAACTTAATAGTGGGATGAATAATTAATAGCGGGGACATTGGAGCCCCATGGACTGAATAGACGCGATGAATCTTAAAACTTGTAACTAACTAAGAAATGTTTTATTTATATCAACTTATAATTCATGTTTGCTTTGTAGCTCTCAGTCTATTTTCATTTTTATTTTATATAGATATTTCTATCTTTCTCTGGAATCATCTTGTATACGTAATCCCGCCACGCCTATAAGTTTCGAAATACGTATTGCGACATCACCATAATATATTGAAATTTCATGTCAAAAAATAAGTAACATCTAAACCTGAAGAAGGCTGGTCTGGCCAGCCGAAATATTGTTCAAAATATATCACGTTGTTTCAGCCTTGCAGAAGTCTTTGACTTATCATCGTTTATTAAGAAATCATGAAGACTACATTTATTTTTATAAAGAAAACTGAAGGAGAAACCCGTAGGTCTCGCCACTTCCTCGAAAGAATAGGAAAGGAGCAGCAAATCTTTAGAAAATATCAATGCTTTTGAACTCTCTTCTTTAACACTACTCATTACTACACGGCATTACAATGTTGTGAAGACATACCCACCTACCGCTTGTTGTGACTAAATGCCAATTCTAATTAACAAAGCTATTTCTACCTGAAAATGAAAAACTCTGAGACTCCAGGACAGTGCAGAATGCGACACCAAACGTGATTCATAGCCTTTTCTGGACAGCGGTAACACGATACTTTTGTTGATTTGTAATATGATACTTTTGTTTTTCTTCGAAATGTTGAAACATGATACTTTGTTTTTCTGCATCGCTGATTTTCAACACAAAGCGTCATATTTTGTGATTTATTAAACACGCACCAAAGTATTTTATTTTTATTTTTATTTTTTTTTTATTTATTTTTTTTTTATTCGGCCTTATGTGCTACCGAGCACGAAGAGGATTAAGTAAGTAAGTAAGTAAAGTATTTTATCGAAAGACAATAAACGGATCAAATGGAAAAAAATATATCTTTCGAAAGGGTTTTTTAAACGTAGTACAGTTAGTACATTGTTTTCTGGTTGTTACGAAATTTGTGCCGAAAATACTGGTGAAAGATTTTGCATATTTAATTACGAACGGTTCGTGAAATATTTACCAGAGCTGGTGCGTCTGCAATGAAAGCTGTTTCTCCGGAATTACTGTACCCTGCGTTCTTGAGTATGTGGCCTCCCTGACTTCAAATTCTTAAATGCCGTATGACATCTATTATGTCCTGAAGCAAAGTCTCTGATCTCTCAACTCTACTGATTTCAAACAACTCATCTCCGAGAAATAGGAAGCTGCGTACATCCGCAACTTCAAATTTAACCAAAATTAAAGCTATCGTTACTTCAGTCAGAAACATTTTAAAATTCAACATGGCTCTTATATTATTCACAACTAACCGCAATCGAAAAACAATCCCTCAACCCAAAGCCGCCAAAACAGACTGCTCGCAGCATGTAAAACTTCACATCCTCGTACCTTTTTCACCACCATGAAAATTTCCGAACAGTTTTCCGCTTACAACCCACACACAGCGTGGTACACCAGAGCTACATAAACACCGAGTGCTGGAAATAGAGACATCACGCCAACACCGCCCACTAAGGCCAAGTTTATACGAAAATAAAGATGGCCGTCCCTTGAATCCGAAACAAATATTTATACAAAATTAAACGATACATACAAGCGGCAATTTCATTGGTTATCGATCGGTAGTATCCTAATTCTGATTGGTGTGAAACACATCGCTCGTCCACCCATCCATCCACTGAATAGCGACATACGTCGGTACGCCGACTAAGAGTTTTTTTTTTTTTTTTGAAAAAAATAACTCAATAAAGGGTTCCATTCCATCATCTACCCGCCCACCAACCCATCCATCCATCCATTCATCTACCCAGCCACCCATCCATCCATCCCTCAACCCACCCATCCATCCATCCACCACCCACCTATCCATCCATTCATCTACCCATCCACCCACCCACCAATCCATCCATCCATCAATCAAACCACCCACCCACCTATCTATCCATTCATCTATCCATCCACCCACCCATCCATTCATTCATCTACCCACCCACCCATCCATCCATCCACCCACCCACCTATCCATCCATCCAACCACCCACCCATCCATCCATCCACCCACCCATCCATCCATCCACCCACCCACCCATCCATCCATCCGTCCATCCATCCACTCACCCATTCATTCATTCATTCATTCCCTGGTTCCTTTTTTAAAATTTATATATTTTATTCGTGTCCTCTATTCTGCAGTCTCCAATAACAGGATACAATGTTTGTTGATGCTCTTTAAAAGCTTTTAGCAGCTTCCCAAAGTTTTATGAATGTATATTGAAATAGCCGAAATTGAATTAATCTTTCAAATGTTAATCGGACGATCATGTTATTTCAATGACATTAGGGCCTTGTTGGCACTCTGAAACCCCAAAGTAGTTAGCTATTCCTAAGAATCCGATAGTGCTTTTCCACTCCTGACCATTTCATATTGTTTCAAATCAACTTTGCTGCTTTCCTTTTGGTCTTACGTACAAAATGTGTCTCGCCCTGCTTTTTCTGCGGCTCTACCTCAACGATGCACAATTTCAAGCAGTTTAATTTTGGTGTCTTGAGATGTTGCTTTAGAGTATGGAGTAGATGAAGTGCTATGGAGGCGCCAAACGTGTTGATAATGCATCGAAAGACGTTTAGTTAAGATCCCACGACTCAAATTAATGGGCTACATGTATCTGTAAAACAGGGAACGGGGGAACGAAGAAGGAAACGGGCAATCTTTGAAAGGGAGGACGCATTATATATACCGGTTGGCATGTGATTGATGCGAGGCAGTGTACTTGAACTTGTCTGCTAGATTCTACGGTCTTTCAGGAATAACCCCTTTCAATAATTTACAGAAAAAAAGACTAAAAGAACAATTAAGAATTTAAAATTCGATGTAAATTTTTCAACCACTTTAGGCTCCATATCCGGCGGTTTAAATGCCGGGCGATTATATCAAACATAACATTATCCTACCTGCATCTTAACAATAAGTGGTGAAACCTTTTAACGTAAAGGAAACGTTTTACTTCGTTGACAACTGATATGGACGCCTTCATTTCTCAATGGTGCTCAATAAATTATTAAAAATAAAGATTTACTTAGCAGCTGTTTTTTAATAGCGTTTTGACATACTAGTAATTTTCCTGGAGAACGCAAGCTACTTAAATTAAACCCGGCAGGTCTACAACAGGTCGACAATGCTTTCCTACAGACTTGTTGCCGTTTGTTTCTTTCTTTCATTCGCTTTGTTGGCTTCGTCCCAACACCAAGAACATGGAGGCAGTCAAGAAACAAAAAAGGTCACCCCTATGGCACATAGACGATCACATAGCAGGACATATCATAAACGAAGCTATAAACCGCAATGTTTTCGCTGGGCCAGATACAAACAATGTTCTTCGAAATAAGCATGTATCAGGTAACACATCACAGATCATATATAGCTTTATATATATATTTTAATTTTACAATGATAAGGTTACTTGAAGTGCTGGGGTTTTCCCATTCATTTTCATTTAAAATTGCATTTTTATTCGTATTAAGGGATATATTGCTGGCCTGGAGGCAGCTAACTAACTGCTTAACCCTTTGATCTCCAGTTCATCTCGCTTTTTCTTGCCTTGTTATGTTGTAACATGTTGTATAAGTATGTTCTGACAATAAGCCGCAAAACTTCTCCGGGAATTATCAGAAAAGCAGAAAGGTGTGTGTATATTCTACTCAAGCCATCTGAAATACGCTTTTCTCGACATTTCCATTTTAAGTCATTTCAAAGCACAAAGAAAAGGGTAGAAAAATCGGATGAAAAAGTTTTGAACTTTCTTGTAAGGTTTACGAGATGGAAGGTGTTCGAGAGCAGGAATTTATATTGAACACGTCGCTTTGTCTCTGTCTTGTTTGTTTTGTATTTGTTTTCGAATTAACGGAGGTATTTTCTTGCCACAGTTACTGGTCTTACAATTACTAGCCTTATTAGATTCGGAAATAGCGTCTCCGGACGGCGTTAGCAAAATTAGAATTGAACATTTCCGCGTCGATGGTGAGACTTAATAGCTCGAGCTTTGTGCATTTGCGCCGCCTACAGTGTTATCATGGTTATTGGTGTAGTTTAGCTACTTAACACTAGCCTTATCATGAAAGCTGGCCGTGAAATGTTCTTTAAATATTCTCACCACTGGTCTATACAATCTCAGCCAACTCTTGCACTTCACACCCGATGAACATTGTGCAATAAAACCTGAATGTTGTGTTAATGTATATTTCGTTGACTTAAATATGCAGTCACGAGATTAGAGTTATTAGAACTATTCCGACTTTATTTATTTGTTTGTCTCATTTAAAATTCTTTTCCGTTTATTTTTTCAGGTGTTTTCATTAACGATAAATTATGGATACATCGTATCGTGGACAATTGTGACGTAAACTTTCCTTAAGGAATCGCTGTAAAAACATTTGAAATATGATCAACTGCAATGTAGAATTTAAGAATAACAATGAGAAAATATCAAGCAAGGCATCCATCGGAGCATATAAAATGAAAATAATAAAATACATTGTAACAAATTACAAATTAATCGCTATTTGTTTTCTCTCCTGGTTCAACGGCAATTCACCAAATCCGGATTCCGTTCCATTCCCCATGCAAATATGACATCAGTTTCGTTTGCATCATCTTCAAAAGGATGGTGAATTATTTTGTTTTTGAAAACTTTCAAGCAAACGCAGGCTTCTCAATTTCACTTTAAGTTGAGCTCACGAGCCACGGCAAAAAGTGAAATTATAGCCGATTGCAATTTAATTCGAGTATTTTTGTTTAAGAAATGTTGATGGAAAGAATACTAACAAATCGTGGACTGACAGCAGAGTAGGATAAAACAGAAAACAAAAGTATCCACCTTTCTGTGTGAGATTTGCACAAAATAACTTCTTACCATATAAAGCGACAAAGGCTTGCTGTGCTTCTACGGTAAACAACCATGAGCTGACGTGCGTAGGGAGCCGGTCGGCCCCACACACGTTAAAATTCAATTAATTAATTTTTCAAACGCTTTTCACCAAATTCAGAAACAAATACCCCATGAACTGAATTCGAATACCTCAATGGCAAATTAAAGGTTTTCAGTTATTTGGCACGAACTTGCTGCGTTCGGTCTGTGCGCCATGAGCGCGAGCTCGAGCCGAATTATTCTCCCACACCCTCCCCAGACACTCGCATTTGTTGTTATGTTCTTGCTATCGATTGCCGATTGAAATGCGAGGTATGAATCAATGTACTCAAAAGCTAGTGGAGATGTTAGGAAAAATATAACGCACGCACGTCCCCCCCCCCCCCCCCCCCCCTAACTGAAACAGTTAGATAAGAAAATAACTGAGCTTTTTGCACAGGTTTGTTCCCTCAAGAAATATTTAACCAGTCACGTGACCAGAATAGCAAACCCTATAAAACTTCACGTGACCAGAATAGCAAACCCCTAAACTTAAATGGCATATAATCTGAGAATTTAAACCAGCTGTACCAAAAGAAAGAGAAAGTTCAAATGCTTCATGCTACGTGTGGGTTTTATGAGCTCGCGTTATTATAAAAGTTCTGATGTATTGAACACCTATACGTCCAGATCTTCCAGACTGTCTACAGTAGGTTCCTCTTTTACGTGAAAACAGTAATTCCAAACAACCGACTATAAAAAAGGCTATTTTATTTCTGATTCGAAAGAAAAACTGAAACTCTTCCTCTTTTCCTCTTATTTTTGGGATTTACAATTTTGGGACTGGCACAAGTTTTGCACGCGCAATGATTATGTTCAAAGCAGGCGTTCCTCCAAATAGTTTTCACAATTTAAGCACTACAAAACCTCCAAAATCGCTTGCCTCCAAATACCAATACGCTAGAAAATGAAAGATTGCTGGTTGATTGCGAACTGTTTTGGTGTCCATATACCCAATTTTAAAACTAAAACATGAAGTCCCGTTTCCCTAAATTATATATTTAATAGTCCTTTTAGGAAAACTATTTCCTACCAAACATGACTTATAAACCACCCCAATACATAGATTCGTGTCATGAGCAGAGTTTTTGGATTGCTTGAAATAGACCAATTTCGATATATTAAAATTTTAACATGGCGCCGAGACGTGGGGACTAAAACAAAAGAAATTATTTACTCACCGTAAGCCTCGATGTAAAATCTTTTGTTTTATTCCCCCAAGCCTCGGCGACATGTTAGAATATTAATATTTTTGAATTGCGTGGCACACGAACGAGATATTAAAAAAACACCCATGTTAAACGGCGGGAAAACAGACTTCAGGTGTACCCTGCCCTAACAAAGCTTTTAAGGTATTCCTAGACGAGTCAGAAACTATATATGGAACCTAAACGCGTCGCAGAGCTGAAAGACAAAGTAAGAAAATAAAAAAAAATTAGCAATGCACGCTTTCTTGCGGGATACTCGCAACTTACATCTTCTGGTCGGAAAGACGTGAAAAACCTGAATAACACGTAGAAAAAATTAAAACTGCATTGTGCGAGCCAAGTCGTTCTTGGGAAATCTTACAATCATTTATTGCAAAAATATATCATACAAAATGTACACCTATATCAGACTAATCTATAGTTATAGAAAATACACAACAACTCTGAGCCTCAGATTTTCGTCTTAATACATCACAGTTTGAAAATATTACAAAGTTCAGATGCATTTTAACTTAACCTAATAGTTCACAATTCGTATGGCCTGTGTGGTTGTTTTTTTTGCCTTACTTACAGCGTCTTGAAGATTCCTAGGATTTGAAGATAATGTTCTAAATTGACTGAAATATCATAACTAAACTGGGTGTGTAACGTACGGTACATATATCCACCCATCTGTCTACATGTACGCTGTGGAAAAGTTGCATCGTTATTTTAACAAATAAAGCCACCCTTAACTAAGAGTAATTATACTAGACAGACCAGTCAACTGGTTTAACTTTCAGTTAAAAAGCCGATATATGAGCTCACTAATTATATAGCTACATCATAATGTATTATTGTCAACAGATGCATTTTTTATTAATTTTTACGAACTGTCCAAATTTAAAATAAATTGGACAGTTTTTACTCAAACTGTCCAATTTAAGAAAAATCAGGATATCTTCCATCAACCAATGAATTGTCAAGAAAAAGTAGTTTGGATACTTAATAAACTGAAATTAAAACTCACGCTAATCCGGGATTAGCTTAATCGTGCTTTGGACAAAAAGACCTTGATTGACCTTGATTAGTCTACCCAACCAAAGTTATTTGTTCCAACAATACGTGAATGTAAGGGGTTTACTATCACAGCTAAGTTTAAAAAGCAACAGTTTGTTACAGTTTGTTACAAGTACAGTTCTTGATACTTGTCAGGTTTTATAAGCTATTGCTGATGGGTGCACAAAAGCATATAATAAAACCTATATACACCCTTCATAATATTTATAATAAGACCCTCCTTTCCACTGACACATTTTCAAATGTATCCTGCCAGAAAACTAGTTGGTTTTGGTTGCCCTCCAAAAACAATTCTCAAGAAACAAAACCGCTTTTCCTCCACATCAATCATTAGGTGTTTACAGCACGACACATCTTAGACACTCCAGTGTCTGTAACAAGAAGTGACTAGGAGTGTCGCTACTCCCCCCCTAGATGTGCTGGTCCATTGCAGGTTATCCCTACTCTGTCAGGTTGCCCTAATAATTTACCGATATGTATTTATACTCCTAGGAGAAGAGTAAAGTGCATGTCCTGCCTGAGAACAAAATGAACTCAGCCAGGGCTTGAACCCAGATCACTGAATATTGCCTTTAGATAACAGATAACCAGTATTCTATAACTTGATCAATCAGTGGAGAACCTGCAGAATTTTGGAACTACCTTTCAGTAGAAGATACTATTTTCTGACAAACACCTCTGAGTAATATTACTACTACTTTAGTTTATACTAAAACAGTGGATAGCATTGTTGGTGCACTTTGATTGGCTATAAAACATGGATATGCTTCACTATTCACCTCCAAGCAACTTGCGAGCCTCCCATAAATAAATAATTGACTCACATAAATAATTGACTGTGTTTAAATAATGTTTTTGAGCTATATTATATCACTGTTTTAGTGGCAGTGGCTAGTGTTAGATATTTAAATATCCACAACTAGCCAACTCAACTTTCGTGAATAGTTGACAATTATACTTGCCCAATGAATTAAAGAGTAGGTCAAACTAGACCACTGTTGCATTTTCTTACTCCATCTGTCAAGACAGGTTCACTTCAAGATAAAATATAGTTCAAGTACATGCTAAATATGCCAAAGACAGGTGCAACACTTGACAGGTTCATAGCAAATTCCACCTCTTTCTCGCCGGTTGAGGACAGAATCAGGCCAAAGGTAATTGACCAGCCAAAATGGTAGCATGATCACAAGAAACCCTGAAGAAAAATAGAAAATCACTGCTGGAACATGACCACTACAAGTAGCTGCTTTTATGTCCTAAAGGTAGTTTTATAATGAGAGATGTGTTTTAGTATGGGTGAGGCAAAGTGGTCATTCTATTTCTGACGACATCACTAAATACAATGTATTAGTGGCCAAACAGCAGGTTCATGTTTGGGGTCACTCACCAAGCCATTCACACATGAGCTTCATGAATCATGAGGTGGATGAACAGGGGGATGCACATCTGCTAATCCCTGTTTTTTTTTCTTTTGTTTTTTTTTGGGGAGGGCAATTTTTCAAGAGGTTTCTTAAACTCATTAATAATTCATCAAGTTAAAACAAAGAAATCATAACCGTGAAGGAGGTTTGGATACCCGGTCTTAATTATTTATTTATTCCTCCAATCCCTAATTGATACAAATGATATGTAGATATAATAAATGGTATGTAAATATAATATGTAACACTTAAATTGATATACACTGTATGTTGGAAGGAGAGGAGAGGGGCACATCTAGATATACTAATATTGTGCCCCTTAAAAGTTAAGTATAACAGAGAACTTAAGATTTTTAATAAAAAAGTAAAAGAAAAATTGCAAAATACCTCAGTGAGTTATAAAGAAGATAAGGTATCATTAGTATTGAGCAAGGTACCAGCGAAAAAGTGCTTTTCTAAACATTTTTCTTGATGGTTTGTCCCTGATAAATTGCGGAATATCATTCCAAAAGAAACTTCCAATAATGCTGGGGCAAAATCTCTGAAGATTAGTTCGAAAAGAGGGTATTGCAACTTGGTTGGATGATGCACTGCGGGTACTGTAATTATGTAGCTCAGATTTTGACAATTTTTTCCTCCATTTACTCCTTAGGTTTTGTTTTGATTGAGAAGATATATCAAACACTCAAGACAGTGTTTCATCAGCTATCCAAACACCTCAAATTTCGTCAAAAATACTTGCATGTCGGGGTTTGGATATCCCAATGAAACACTGTCTCCCGTGTATGATATATTACTTCATTTTATTGCTTACTTTGCAACAGTACTTACATGTATGTAAGTTAGGCGGTTGTTTGGGTCTAAAAATTCAAAATTCAACTTTAACTTTAATTAGCATAATTGCCTATAGCAAGCTGATACAGCAATGGAGGTCAGCAGGGTGCTCAGGCAACACAATTACGGCGAAAGTGAATACAAATTACATAGATAGCATATTAACTTAATAGGAAGCAAAATTACTCACATGCATACAAAGAAAAAATAGAACTCAAAAATCTAGTGCATTACTACAGCAGCGATTAAAACAAATTATCAAACAACTACTAACACAGGCATACCACTAATAACAACTTGTAAGTGACAATTGATGTATTAATGAACTTAAAAAACCAATGCATCAATAAACTAAATTATTACAAATGCTTTTGAGTGAAAAGCAGCAATGGAGCCAGCATTAGCAGAAACAAGAGGCAAGGCGTTCCAAGCCGGGACAGTTCTGACCTGTACTTATGAGCATTAACGCTAGATGAAAGACGTTAAAATTAGAACAGATTTGCTTTTTAGCTTGTGTAAAATGGAAAAAGTTGGACTCGCGTAACTCATTAGGGAATGGTATTTTGACATTGCTGATCTTAATCTAGAAAAACCTTGTCAAGTCTTTTTATGCGACTCTAAGTCTTGCCACCCCAAATCCATGGACCCACTTAATTTCTCACAGAAATTTCACAATCTATGCTCTTTTACAGGCCAAATCTGTCGATAAATATTCTGCTAAACTATTCACCACAAACTGGTTATTTAATTTCCTGGGCTTATTACAAGTGCAACACTGCATATTATCAAGAGCCACATGAACAGCTTTGCAAATTATGTACAAGAAAACTTACCACTTGAAAGAACAGAAAATATTCCAAATGAAAGACATAAGTAGTACAACTCGGGTGTGAAATTCTCCTGAAAAACAAACCAAACAAGAATAAAGAAATAATGAGATTTGGAAGAATGAGGGTAATGTAATTCTTTTCAAACTACTTTTGTAAGCAACAATTAAGCTGGAATAATCATTAAGATGTTTTTTATGTCTCTGCTTTTTGTTGTCTCTGCAATAAGTGAGCTCTGCACTTGTTCAGTCCTGGAAATCTTGTTGAGTTTCAAAAGGACAGGGAAAAATCAAGTCACTTTGCACTGCTGTAAATATGTCTTTCGTTGTCAAGAAGGTGCTTGTTAGATACAAGGTAAAACGTGTACAATCAGAAACATACATCTCACAGGGCATTCAATTCACTATGTTGTGACATAATCATGCACTCTCAATAACCACACAACAAGAGGTTTGGGCAAAATGATTATTGAGTCAGATTTGACAGCTGTAGTGTAAGAGGTCGTAACCCGAATTAATAGAATCCCGTGGGAGAGAGGATTGGGGTAACAAGATCATGACTGACTGATTGATGAAGCAGGCATTCAGATAAGCATAGTGACATCACATGATCATTGTGTAATTAGCAAGAATCACTTAACTTAACATAATTATTCCACCAATATTTTTAGTACTGTCTCTGGGGCCTGCATGTTATAGCAATCAATCTGGGCTGGGTTTTTGAAAGACAACCAGGACTAGCATAGAGATTGAGTTCAATTTTATTATTTATCAGTAATCAGAAAATTTCTTCTTATTAACATTTGGGACATTTGGAAGGTGACAGTTGTATTTTGTGGCTCCAAGGAGTATCCTTACCCATCCTGAGAAAAGACATTGGAAATTTTAAGGAGGGGGCTGGGGGGGAAGGGTGTGAACATTTTGAAAGGAAAGTTAATGTTAAAAATATTTTCTAGAACACCTTATAGAATTATAGAACTCAAATATACTTTAAAAGGAATTATTATATGGCTACAATACTACGCGCGCTCTGATTGGCTGCTGAGCGGGCAAGATTTTCTTGTAATGACCGGGCATTATGAAACTTTTTCTCGGCTCTACGGTGAGTAAAAGCTACGAGCGCGTGGGCGAAAACAACAAAAAGTATGGACAAGGTACAACTATATTTTCAATAACTGAAAGAAAAACTAGCATACAGATAGTTCTTTAGTATGAGCGACGAAGAGAGCCATAGCAGTAGCGAGTTTTATTATCGAAAGGACGAAGAACAGGCCAAAACTGAGCAAAACAACGTGAGCAAAGTTATCACTCACGAAGACGAAAATTTCGGTAACAGTCAAGAGGAATTACAAGAGTTTGTTCAAGAACAGAAAAGTGAAAACACTGTGAAAAAAACGTCAAGTGATATGAAGCGTTTCTACCGTTTTCTTGGCGACATAAACAAGACAAATGTTCAGATTTTGGACTTACCACCGGAAGAACTTGACCACCCCCTGGGAAAGTTCTTTAAAGACGTAAGGAAAATCAATGGCGAGGAATACGAGCCACGTACTTTGACGGGACTGTAGGGAAGTATCCAGAGGTTTCTGTCTGATTCCGGGTCCAAGATGAACATTCTGAAGGACGATGAGTTTGCGTTTTCACGAAAAGTGCTGGAAGCCAAGCGAAAAAATCTCGTTGCGCAAGGCAAAGGCAACCGTCCCAACGCGACTCGCTCGCTGACTGAAGAGGAAGAAGAAAAGCTTTTTTTCAGAGTGGCACATTCGGTGCAGAAAATCCCATAGCCCTTCAGAGAACCATGTGGTGGATTCTGTCCCTGCATTTCGGGTTTAGAGCCCGTGACAAGAGCCGTAAATTGTGCTGGGGAGACGTTTCCTTGCAGACGGATCCAATTCAAGATGGCCGCGAAATGCTTGTTTGGCTGAATGAGCGGGGCACCAAGACACGTAAAGGCAAGGAAAATGGCCATAGGCGTCCTTTCTCACCAAAAGCATACGCCACAAACACACAGAGGTGTCCTGTCCATTTTTACAAGCTGTTCAGAAGCCACCGACCTGAAGAAATGAACAAGCCAGGCGCTCCATTCTTCCTTGCTGTACGACACGGCGACCGCCGAGTAAATCCTCAAGTGTGGTACATGAAGGCGCCCCTTGGCAAAAATGAAATAGCTAAATTTTTGAAAACAGCCGCAGATGAAGCCAGTATCCAGAGACAATGATCAAAAGTCGCAAACCACAGTGTCAGGAAGACCAGCATTGGCCGATTGCTAGATGCAAATACTCCAGAGACTTTTGTGGCTCAACTAAGTGGTCATAAAAATCTTCAAAGCCTCCAGTCATACAAGGCAGCAAATGAGCACCATCAGCGACAGATGTCATACATCTTGAGTGGTTCAGGTCAGTCCCCCCAGCAGATAACTGCTCCTCCAGCCAGTAGTAGTGTCCATTTAATGCCAGGTTCCCAGCAATCACACAGCCAGCCGAGTCTCCAACACATGACGAATTCGCTGGCTGTAAATAATGCAAGCGTTCCTGCAGCTTCAAATGGTGTTTTTCCTGGAGCGAATATCAGCAGTATCTCTGGATGTCACTTTCAGATCTTCAATGGCCCAGTGAAATTGATCCAACAAGGGAAAAAGCGACATTATGTTATTGAGAGCGACAACGAAGATTAATATTCATCAAGTGTCACTGAAATCACTGCAACTTCTTCCCACGTGTTCAAAATTCAATCACAAACTGGGCCCATCTTTGCCTTAGCTTTTAAAAATTTTAAGGGTCAAAAACTTGTAAACACAGGTCAGTGTGTTTTTTTTAAATTTAAGTGGTTAAATTTGCCCTAGATCTTGACGTAATAAAGACAAAAATTGTCTCATTGTCAAAGAAACTGCGTCTTGTGGTTTTGATCGCATCTCCAGGTTCGTTTCGGTTCAGTAAACACGACCTCGAATGACCTCTTGCGCGCCCAAACGGATGTGGAAAATTACTTCCGGTGTTAAAAGGCCATATAATAAATAACTTGTTAACCTCATCCGTTCGGTCATTGCAAGGAAATCTCAGACCTCGGTCAATACATCAAGGCCTCGGTCTGAGATTTCCCTGTAATGACCTCACTCTCGGTTAATAAGTGGTATATAATGTAAATTATGTCTTATACTCACACAGACTGTTGAAGCCAAAGTTGACGCAAACAACACCATGCCAAGAATAAGAGCACCAAACCCGAAGAAATGAAAAGCAATCTTTAGCTGCCAGGGAACTGGCTCCATTATCGCAAACAGAAATGTAAAAGCTGAAAATAAAAACAATACCAAACAATGCAGAAACAAACAGTAAAGAGGCACCCTGTTTCTTTTCCATCATTAATTTTTTTGTTCTTGTTCTGAATTTGAAGAATAACATGACTGAAGGCAACAATTCAAAATAATGTCCTTCAAACTTTCATGTTCAGCTTTTGGATGTATAGATGTACTGCATAATTTTTGAAATGTTCTTACCTGCCATAACAAATGTGAATACAATCCCTGCTACACTGATATTCAACAGTGGTTCATCACAGTGACGCGAGCTTCGATCACTACAGTGATAACAAAATAAAGTCCTTTATTTGATAAAAAACACTGTCATGTCATTATAAATAATCATTCTATTTTTTTATTTTTCTGTAAATATTACAAAAATACAATGGCAAGAAAACTTCAGGACCATAATTGGACTCAAAAAGAAATGAACAATCAACTTTCCACAATTTCATTCTTTTTCCATGCAACAATGCCCCTGCTTTGGTCTAGTGAATTATTGTTAAATCCCTCTATTTTTATTGACTACATCTTACATATAAGTGCATTCATTTTGTAACTGTTACAGTCTTTCCCGTAAAACCATGAACACCAGAAATGTTTATGGAATGTTATTGTGTTATAAAGAAAAAGCCAATCAGGTGTGAGAAAACTAAAACGCAAACAGCAACGGTCATCAGTTTGTGGTTTTGAGGTTTGTTCGCGTGTCCTGAACTTTGCTGCGATTGATCACTACACAATAAACATTCCAGAAATTTTTTCTGGTGTTCACAGTTTTATGGGAAAGACTGTAAGATTGTATTTATTGCATTGTATTGTATATAGTTTTATGTGTAACAATAAAGGATTTATTATAAAAAAAATGATTCAGAAATAGCAGTTTCGAGGATCTAATAAATCTTTCATATGTTGCATGAATAAAACAAAGCTATGTCGCCCTGTCACCTTCTAATGAGCTAACTGACCACTATAATAATTATATTAAATAAATAAGAATTGGCTACTTACAGTTGGATAATGTAAACCTGTGGTATGATAAATGCAAGGGAAAAGAGTATAACAGTAACTCTCCTGTTGGTGAAAAACAAAATGTACATATTGTAATAAAAACTGCATGCCAGAGTATGTGATTGTACATAATTACATGTACGTTACGGTTCAATTTTACTCTTGGTACAAATTATTTGTTATTTTCCTTTATTCATACGAAAGGTAAGCTTAATACATCAGTCAATTCCAGCTATGTGCGTCTCCCTCCCCCGGCTATAGCGGGGCATTTTCCCATGTCATCCCACGGGTCAGGCATTTGCCTTCCACCCAACTACCCCGGGGTATTTGATCATCTTGAGTTTTCCCCTTGCAACATTTTTAATACCCAATTCATTGATAATTTTATTATTTATTTTATTACGTACACTACTAACAGCACTATTACTTACACTACTTACACTACTTACACTACTTACAATACTAACACTACTTACAATACTAACACTACTTACAATACTAACACTACTTACAATACTAACACTACTTACAATACTAACATTACTTACAATGCTTACGTCACTACTAACATTACTAAAAAGACAATCGTTACTTACACTACAATTACGAGCACTACAATTACAGATACCTTGCCTACACAACTGATAATACAAATCTTACTCTGCATTTTACTTTACTTATACAATTACTTTTTGTGTTAATTTGATACCTTATATAAAATTTTAATACAGGTATTTAATATGTCCTTAATATACATATAATTTTTATGATTTAAATAAATCAGCACCTACTCCCTTACAATAAAATTGGAATTGTTATTTAAAACGAGGTTCCATTTTGCCTGAAAATATTTTAAGTTTAAGATGCTTTGAGAGGCTAAAAGCTTTTCAATTTCATATTTTCTCTTGACTACATCTTCGAAAGACAAAAACAAAGGGACTTGTTTATTTTTGCGGCAATTCCATAAATAAAGTTTACCTAAAATGATAAAGTAGTTAAGCAGGTCAGATCTCTGATCTAATATTCCTAATATAATATTAATATAATCCAGTTTTATTTGCTTCCTTGTAACTGTTAACCAAAAGTTTAATTTATATAAATTATTCAATTTATTGATAAATGATTATGTGCAATATGTTTCTTGTCTAATACATCACTTGAAATAGAACAAAAAAGACGCTAGACCTATCATTATTCTTTGCAATACTTAAAGGCAATGGGACCAAGCCAGGACCTAATTTGGCCTGAATTACATAAAACTTTGTGAAAGTAAGACGAGTGATGAGGAAAACAAATATTTTTGATTCACTACCCCTGGAATATTTGATCAACTAGTTAGTCCCGAGAGTGAGGCATTTGACAGTTGGCTTTAAAAAAATTCTTTATCCTGGGGTTGTGGCATGGGCATCACTGGAATTAACTGATGCACAAAATTGAACCACGGCTTGGATATTCTCATCCCTATTGCCCAAGATCCTTCTGGTCTGTAGCAGGGATCGAGACCTGGCCGCCCCAAATTGTAACATGCACAGAGTACTTGTTCTGTAATTTTCAGCCAATCAAATTGGTCAGATTTGACAATGAGCCCATCAATAATGGATTCCAGTATTGGGGGTGGCCAGAGGTCTGGATCCTTTGCAAAGACCAGAAGGATTGTGGACTCTGGGGACGAGAATGCAACTTGGACTAATACATGTACTTCAGATGCAGTGATACCTTGTATATGAAGATTGCATTCAATTTTACACTTATGCAGATGCTTTATGACATCAAATGTCCTCACTATTCTTTCAGTAGGTGAATTGCTGTAAAAATAATGGCTGTCTGCATGACAGCCGCCACGTTTGTTACATGATAGCTAACGCAATAATGCACCTAACAATGTAAATCCCGCAGTGGGGGGAGTGCTGGCATAGGTGGGGGATTTGACAGTGGTTATCGTCCCATAGTGGGGACTTTTGACTGTTATATTGGCCTTTCTAGAAACAATTGACTTTTAGTGACTCTTTTTACCATCTACAATTGCCCTGGGGCCGGGCAATTGAACAGAAAATCTCAGCTCACTTCAAATCCCCCATCTATATGGCCGTACGCGTACTCCCCCCCCCCCCCCCCTCCCTTCCCCCCTTGCGGGATTTACATCGATAGGTGCATAAATTGAAAACAAACTTACACTGCTCCACGCGAGTCTTTAGGAAACCATCTTGTGAAATGATAAGCGCAATGGGCCACAAAGTAATACCACATTTTAAAGCAGCGCTCTTTGTAGCTGGCTCCCAAATATACTGATTCCTGGACTGATTCAAACTCGATCAAACCACAAACATAAACAATTAGGTCTCTCTGATGGAAAATAGCGTCGAAATTCTACATTTCTGTCAACGGCCTTAATTATACACTCTTCTCAACTTAATGGAACCTCAAGCTTGGTTACAATAAGTAATCACCAAAAATGTTTTGGTTGCTCGGGAAATATTTACGTCTTCGTAGAAACAGAACAATCCCGGAATTTGCCACCATATTGTGTCCCATACTGTCCCACAATTCATCACGTTGCTTTTCTATTCTTTCACGTGATTGGTGGAGCATTGAGCAAATCATAGTTGGTGATGTTGGTGGAAAATTTACTTTTATTTGCTTCAAAAAGTACATGTATAGTTTTCAGTTTTCATTTCATCCCAGCTGCAAAAACTCGCTGTAAATTGATGCAATTTTTATAAGCGTTTTCTGTTTTATGCTTTCAAGTCGCATACGCTTGCTGATAAGAGGTCTGGGTGCTAGATATCTGTGTTCGTCCAACATGGCGGACGTGAAAGGTAGCGCGCTGGTTATTTTAGCCGAAGGTGCAGAAGAAATGGAAGCTGTAATTACTACAGACGTTCTGCGACGTGGGAAAGTGAGTTTGTTTACTGAGTTTGCATCGTTTATTAAAGCGTTACGTGGACAATATAGCCTTCCATTAAACTGAGAACTTATTTAATACATTTACCAAAAAAGGCATACATGTATGGCTGGGGGGACAAGAGGATATGGACTTCCCATATATATCCCCGTACACTCACTCCTGACTTTATCCCCTTTCTTACCATTTCTACCTCTTTTTCTTGCAAAATATTTACACAGTGTTGAAAAAATATGTCAGGGCTTCTCCCATTTAACCAACTTTGATTCTAACCCTTTGAAATTAAATGGGAGAAGCAGGGAAAACTTTATCTCCCCTTGCCAGGGGAAAATTTTAAAAAAGTGGGCAAAATAGGCAATGGAGATTGATTTGCAAAGAGCTGTAGTAAACCCAGAATAAATCATATAGTTTATTTTCATTCCGCATAGTTAACGACATGCGCTGAAAGATTATTGACAGCTTAGGTCATCCCATTAAAATGTTTCGTTTCCCATCGCCCGGTCTCTTGTGATGGTGGGTCGGTCGGTCGGACAGAAAAAAAAAAGAAAAAACAATGAACACTTGAAGGGGTCTGGGTTCCAGAGAAGACCAGGCTGCGAAGTAAGGAAGCCTGGTAACAAAAGTCAACTCGAAAACGTTATTCCAAAAAAAAAATGTAGTATCGATGTTGATGAAAAACAAGGATATCACGTCATAAATCTTTGTTAATAAAACAAGATTGTGTGCTTGTAAATTTTTGAAAAAAACGTGTTTGCTGGACATAATTTTTTTAACATTTTCTAGTCAGTTATAGGCTAAATATGCTTTAAATTTCTCTAAAATGCTTTTGCAAAATAAAGACATGCCAGGTTTTTCACTAGCATCGCATTTAACAACATGTAAGCTCTGGCATGCGCACAAATCAAAATTTCGAGATAGTTTTTGGCGTTTTCATGCATATTTCAAGCGCCATTAGCCCAATCAATATCATCTGGGTATCATTGGAAAGTTCTTTCCCTCCTACATAACTGGGGTAAATTCGATTCCTATTTTGGTCAAAGCTGATGACGTCAAAAGCAGAACAAAGGTCAAGGTCTGCCACGGCCGGTTACGGCCGGTTTAGGAGTCAATGGGTTAAAGTACTTGCTTCTTTGACTAGTGAATCTGGATTTTTTTTTTACTTTTCGAAAAAAATCGGTTGGTCGGGCAATGGGAAACGAAACATTTTATTGGAATCGCCTCAAATTCCAAGGGGCGGAACGGCAGCTTGAACCCTTTGTCGACATGCTCCACCCCCGGAGCAATCTAAGGAGGGAGGGTTTGAATCTCTGCCACCTTAACCCATTGACTCCCGGAGATTTTTGCAAAAACGCGTTTTTTAGACATTTATAGGCTAAATCTGCTTCAAATCTCTCCAAATTCATTTACAAAATAAAGACATGCCAGGTTTCTCACTAGCATCGCATTTAATGACAATTTCGCTCGGGAATGCACACAAATCAAAATTTCTAGATAGTTTTTGGACGAGAAACCTCATTATTACAGCCATGTTTTTTTGTCTCGGCAAAACATCCACACATTTTCTTGTAACAGAATGTTGCTAATGTGGCTGCCTCATTATCACTAAATTCAGTGATATGTGACCTGTTGAATTTAAGATTCAACAGGTCGCATATCACTGAATGTAGCAGTAACGAGGCAGCCAAATTAGCAGAATTTTTTGTATGAAAATGTATGGATGATTTTTTGAGACAAAAAAACTGGTCGTGTATCACTAAATTTGATAGTACTTCGACCAGTGGCTACATTATGATATTTGAACCTGTATAATTCTTTTAATTCATAAATTTACCCAGTTACGTGTATGGCCTCTTAAACCATTTACATTTGATTTACGTTTTACTAATGTATAGTAACCATTTGTCTCAAAAGTGAATATGTTTTTGAATGGAAAACTGACTTTTGTGGTTTGAAAAACTGAATAAACCGATAAGCGTATGCCTTTCCAGATTTGAACTGTTACCTTTTGCTTGAATCACCTTTTTGCTGTTTGTTTTAAAGCCAAGTAATAAACTACATATTAGCTCAAATGCTCGGTCTTCACAGGAAATATCACTCGAACCTCAGCCTTGATGTGTTGACCTCGCTACATCGCTCGTCAGTACGGCAAGACCTCAGTTTGAAGTTCTACTGTAAATTATGTATGTCATGGCAGACAACATACATTATAGTAAGAGCATGTAGTTTCTTTGTAGAAAGGCTTTCTTTGTGTACATGTATATATACAGCCATATTGATAATATTGTCATGTTTCCAGGTTAAAACAGTCATTGGGGGTCTAACCAGTGCAGATCCTGTTGTATGTAGCCGTTATGTGGTTGTCAAGCCAGATATGAGTCTGGAGGATGCGGTCAAACAGGTACACTTTGCTGAATTTTTAAATGTACTTGTACAATACACACTGTTTGACACAGAGCAGTTGTCACTGTCATGAACTTGAATCAATTAAGTTAGGTGTTATTTCTTTTCAACCAATTTGTGATATCAGTTTTAGTTTCAGATATCAACAATAAGTTTGTTCAACAAAATATTCGAAGACACAAGAAGATTTTATAAACGACTGATGTTCATCGATGATTTTCACTTGAGTATAGTTTATACAAATTATCAAGTTTTGTTCTGTTTGTATTGTGAGTATTATCACGAGTTGCTGTTGAGTCAACATTAAAGAGTTATTGGAAAAGGAATTGTGACCATTGCGTCTTCTCGAAATCGATTATACCCGCGCAATGTGCACGATAGTCACTATAAAATTATGTGCTATGAGTGCAGATTTTATAGACTGAATTTTGGGTTAACTTTATGGTTATGATTATCAATTCCTGTATGCATCTTACAGTAATTATGCAAGGAAATAAATGTTTTGTTGGTGGTCAGGTTTTCTAACTTGCTGTTTGTTTTGTTTGTTAGGGTCCTTATGATGCTGTTATTCTGCCTGGGGGACTAGGAGGATCTCAAAACCTTGCAAAGGTACTAGTTGTTCTTTCTTATTTTATAAGATTACAGCTTGTCCCAGGTAACTAGATTCAGCAATTTGAGAAACTTAAATGTTATTACATGTTTACTGAAATTTGAATTTTAAAGCAGGCCAGAAACCAATCCTGATTCAGTTGCTTCACTCATAATATTGGTTAGATCTATGTGTAGAATCATGTATGTTTATAGTCTTACCAGAACATTTAAAAATTATTTTTGCCTTGTTGTGCCTTGTTCATAAGCCTGTAGACACGATGAATACTTCATGTAACCTGAGATAGTATTTATTATGAAATGCTCATCTAGAGTTGTACAGAAGTTTCCCTTACATGGCCACAAGTACATGAAGATTTGAATTGTTTGAATAATGTATAACCACTTGATATATAATTTTGACCAGTTTGGAATAACATGAGCACAGGGATATTTGGACCCAATTGAAATCGAGCACGAGCACGATTAGGATATTCAGGCCCAAATTGAATTCAAGCTCCAGCACAAAACTGAAAAGGGATATTCAGGACCAAATGAGGTCGAGAGCGAATATGGTGAAGTTGTGTTTGTGAGTCAAATACAGTGATGGAGTAAACAATCATTTATTGCAAAGCAACAAAACAAGTACAACTGTAGCAACTGAAAACCTGGGAGAAGTGGGTACCCACCCACTTTCGTTTTTCGATGACGTTTTGTAACCATGAAATGAATGTGCTTCATCAATTATTGTCACAAGTAAGAATGCTCAGTCATGGGGTAAACAATCATCATTTATTGCAAAGTTATGAAGAAAACCGGGATAGGAATGTTCCCGCTTATAAAGAGTCAAAGGAGTTAACTTAGATATAGTTTGGAATTTCCATAATAGAAATCAATCAGTCAAACTTTATTAATAGAAGGTAACACTTAATAGTTCAGGTAGGCCTTGTTAAATTGTCACCTTTCTATTCAAGGTCATTCCTTAAACTCTTTGTAAGTGAGAACAACCCGCCCGCACACTGCTTGGAGCCTGTTGTTCAGTAGTCTCAAAGCGCGAATCGGAAGTCAGGAGGGAGCAACGAGAGTCAGCTGTATTCGCAGGCTAGTAGCTTTGCAATAAATGATTGTTACTGATTGTTTACCCCATCATTGTTTACCCCTTTACCTCATCATTCAATTGGTACCGAATATCCATTTCATGCTGAAGATAAATTGGATCCAAATATCCCCCTTTGCCTGTGTGCTTCCGAACTGGTGTACGGGCCTAATAATGTAATGTAAGGGCCTAAATGTAGCTGCAGTTTTAGACAAATCCAGAATGAAATCAATCACTGACCCAAGATTTGTAGAAAGCTACAGTTGCAGGGAAAAATCTGTCAACAAAACGGCACATGCTATTTTGTTATCGCAACGTTAGATCTTGAAATATATTGCCACAAGGAATTCTATCGGTGATTTCAGGTGTCTTTTTGAGGTTCTTCAACAGAGCAGACAATGTCTGTGAAATTTATCAGTACAAAAGTATTAAACTTGCTACTGACAAGGTGTATTCGTCGTTATAGAAATCATTATCAAACACAAGAGTAATACACATTGTTATTGGACTCTTGCTCATCCAGCCCAATTCATGGTTAGAGATCATTGCAATTATCAAATAATACCAGAGGACTACTTTAGTAAGCTTTTACAAATGGACAGAGAAAGCTTCCATTTCATAATTAATTCTATTCCTCAAGACATAACTTGCAGCAGGCAAACTATACTGCATGGAGACTCTGCTATGCATCACCTGTCTTTTGTTTTACATGATTTGTGTCGGTTGGGACTGTAATTCGGAGGTAGTTGATGGCATCTTTGAAGTTTGTCCTTAGTCAAGTGACCAAGTTTGTCTGTTGTACTTTGTTTTTCATTATGATGTTTTGCCCTCTAGAATAGTGCAACTTGACCATAAGTTAAACCTATTAGCATTGGATAAAGCTAAGTAGGAATTACTCTTCCACTCTGCTTGTGTTTTGATACATGTAAATATAGTACTAGGACCTGAAAGGCAAAAAATGCATGTTGCAACTCCTCTTCGGAACCAATAGCTGAAACCGAGAATTTAATCAAGGCTGCTGCCTAAGAGAAATTTAAGGGGGCCCTTTGGGCTCCCAAATTTAAAAGTTGGGTGCCCGAGCCTCAATTTCAGGAGCCCAGAATGAATTACTTACAAATAAATTAATTAATTATCTGTCATTAATTAATAATTACGCATATATGCATTATCATTAAGCCTACTTTTTTAACTAAACATTTGGAGACCAGAATGGTAATGTGCTAAGCATCCTTTTCCCAAAGCTGTTTTGACTTTCTGATTTGATATTCATCACCACCACGCGGCCATGCCTTATTAAAGATGTACCAAACAAAAAATTCATTCTGAATTTAAAAAAAGCTGCAAAAGTTACCTCAAGACACATTAAAACTTATCTGAAGACACATCATGCAAACCAAGTAAATAAACAAAAAGTGTTAACTATTTCATTCATTTCAGTTTATGTAAAATAAGTTAGTTGTGGAAATGTTTTATCTGGCACCTTACTGATAACACACAGCTTTTACAAACCATGTAATGAGAATGACAACTCCATTACAAATAGTTGGTTAATTTTGCAGGATTTTGTAGTATGACAGTGGTCCACACCTTTGACTGCATGAAATTTACTTAATAAAGGTTGTGTTAATAACAAAATATGTGTTCCTTTAAATGGGGAAGTTCAAATGGTCTTAAAGATCTCGTTTTAAGTCTAAAGGAAGTTTCTCTGCTCTGTGAATGCCATCACTGCCAAGTAAACCTTTGGAAACTTTCGCGCAAAAATAGTCCATGCGCACGTGCCACAAAGTAAGACAAGGCCAACCCTCACTCATTTACTAAAGCTAAATAAACACAAAACATCATACCACACTGCTAAAGTTCTCGCCAAACTTGACGATCCACATCGAAAATCCAGCTCGTGGGGTCAATTGCAGAAAACTAAGATATATTGACAATCATCGTTCATCCAACTCCCGAGAAAAAAGTCCTCAAACCAACAAACAAGCAATAGGCCCTTTGCACAACCCAGTCACATGGTACAAAATAACACCCTGCTGGTGAGCAAACTACGCACTGGGACATCCAAAACAAAGCCACTTCATGTCTTACGTATACTGAATTTTATTGTGCAGCTCTGCTAGCTATGTTATAATATAGGTTATACTATACTCATTGCAGTAACCTCTCGCAACGTTGTTTGATCTGCTTTGTGTCACTGGTGACAGGAGAGGGAGAAGTTCTGAAAGCAGTAGTTGTATTTTCGATGATATGAAATTAAGTGCTCTGACTAATTCTTATTTACAGTCTGCTAAGGTGAAAGAAATTCTTCAGGAGCAAGAACAGAGTGGAAGAATTATTGGAGCCATCTGTGCTGGTAAATTATGTCATGAATGAAGAATGTATTTGTCCAGTGATAGACACAATTCTGTTGAAGAGTTGAATGGATTTTGAGGGCAAAGATCGACCAGAAATGTCAGCTTCTTTAGATTTATTTGCTTTAAATGTTAACACATTATCAGTCAGTAACTTTTCGCTTCTTTTATAGCTCCAACAGCCCTCCATGCTCATGGGATTGCAATAGGAAAGACTGTGACGTCACATCCTTCTGTGAAAGATAAATTGGATGGTAATTAGTTTTCTTGCATATGTACATTGTATTGTTATATAAAGTGAGTGATACCTTAAGGCTACAAGCTATGATAGACAGTATTTAAAATGTACCTATTGGTAACAAGCTTATACATACAATGTACGTAACAGTAAAGTTTATAACTTAAGTGAACTAAACAAGTTGACAAATGCTGCTTTTGTGTTGTAATGTGTTTGCTGCATGGCAGTACTCCACACTAATACCACAAATCTCACTTATTAGCTGTATTTATATTTTTTGTGCCCACTATAAATAAATCAGTGCTTTCAATAAGTGCTGACCACCGAAAAAGGCATTGGCTTCTTTGCTCTACTTGGCTTAGAAACGCTGGCTACATTTTTCCTAAAATATTTGAAGAAATTAACCCATTGATTCCTGGAGATTTTTGGAAAAAGCACTTTTTTGGCCATTTGTGACATTTTTTTGGTCAATTGTGAGCTAAATCTGCCCCCACATATTCAAAACTTCATTTGCAACTTGAAAACATGAATGTCTTTCACAAGTTTATCTAGATTTGTGACATTTTGGCTTGGGCATGTGCAAAAAGTGACCTACATCTTTAGGTTTTTTCCATTTTTTTTTTTTGCTTTTCCTTTTTCTTCTTTGCTTATCGATCTGCTGCAGTTGTTGGCCTGCTACTGGGCTTGTCTTCAGTCCAAAAATTTCCGAGAAAGCGTGATCCAAACAGGGAATTCTTGTCAAGGAGTAGCCAAGGGTAGTTGAGGCAATTTTTCCTCCAAGTTGTTCACTCAAATTTCTAAGCATTTCCGTCAGTATTTTATGCTCAATTAACTCTGTCAGTCAGATCTGGCTATCATTGGTAAGATCTTTTCCTCCTGCAGCGATTGAGTATAAGTGATGCCTTTTTCAGTAAGAGATGATGACATCAGAAGCGTAACAAATGGCAATGTTCGTCATGGCCGATTTTTGCCGGCATGGGAGCCAATGAGTTAAAGAAAGATTATGAAAAAACAGTCAGATACCCTACTCAAAGTGGCTGCCTACTTCAAATGTTATTGAAACCACTGAAAATTATACCATTGAAGAAATGGGCAAACAACTAACAGATGAATACTTGATCATTCAGTGGTCGATGTGGTAATGCTATCTATCTTAAAAAGCTACTTTGAATGGTATGCACATTTCAAACAGTAGTTTGAAAATAGAAGCCATTTACTTCTGTTTTGGAAAGCTAATGTCTAATAACAATAATCAATATTTGTATTTTCTATATTGGTGCTCTAGATGCTACAATTAGCTACACAAAGTTCTTTTAATTTTTCTGCATTTTTTCTTTTTGAACTCCTTTCCCAGGTTATACCTACTCTGAAGAGCGAGTGGTTCGCGATGGTAATCTGGTAACAAGCCGAGGTCCTGGTACCGCCTTCGAATTTGGCATTGAACTTGTCCGTACTTTGCGAGGCAATGATGGTGAAGCAGAAAAACTTGCAGGCCCCATGTTGATTAAGGAGTAAGCCTGTTAAGGGCTTATGAACAAGATCGAACCCTGTCATTTGTAGAATGTTTAATTCAAACTCAGGGTTTGTATCTAACAGAATTATTTACAAAGGAATTGTCTGATCTAGTTAGCTTTGATGAAAAAAAAAACAAACGTTTCCATTAAAAAGTAAAAACCAAACCATGTTAAGAATGAAACAAACAGTTATTGCAATGTTTGCTGCTTTAAATCACAAATATTATGGCGACAACCAATAACGTATTGAAGAACAGAAGCAAAAACATGGATCTAAATTTGATTGAGCAGAATTTGGTGCAGCAATTAATGTAAATTTGTTTGTGTTTATGGAAAAGATAAGAGTAAAATTTGGAGAATACTTGTGAATACATGTGTCGTGACAATGTTTTAGTTTGTGAAAGATTAAAGGTGGATGTCTAACTGAACAATGTTCACAAGTGCCTACTAACCATTCTCGTCCCCAGAGCCACTTGTTCCTCTTAGCCAGCTGGGCCTGTGCACGAAGAACAAGTGGCTCTGGGTACACACGATTTGATTCGCTGAAATCAAACAAAGGGAGTCCAATCACATGAGCTGATTTAAAATCCCAAATCATTGGCACGTTTAAAACGGTAGATATGATTGGACTCCCTTTGTTAGATTTCAGCCAATCGAATCATGTGTCCCCAGAGCTACTTGTTCCTCGTGTACAGGCCCAGCCGGCTAAGAGGGACAAGTGGTTCTGGGGACGAGAATGCCTACTAACATGTTTCATCAGACTCGTACCCAGTGTCTATTTATGGGTTCAGGCTCTCTCATTCCCTGAACCCGTAAATAGCGACTGGGAACGAGTCTGATGTTTCATTGTAATAAAACAACACCATTTTTTGTAAACAAAAATGCTTTGACAGACATTACCATCACTATCGATCATACATTGCATCACAATGTTGACAATGAATTTCCATATGAAAATGTTTTGTTTTGACGTTTCTGTCTATTTGATAGCAGAGATCCAAGATATTTGAGATTAGCACCAGTACTCTCTTGGAGCCACCTGCTTTTTAGGTCTATTTATTGAGTATGGGTCTTCACATAGAAATTATTAATTAGAAAAACGAAGTTTGGATAACAGCTACTTTGAACTCTTATGCGTACTTCATAAAGATCGGCGATATGCTTGATTATGTTACCAAAAGGATCCTCTCCATAGTGCTTACGCCACAACCACTCCTTTAGGTAGCTTTCGAAGAGATCTTTGGATGTTCCTCTACGGGGCATACTTCGTTTTATTCCCCACCATGTATTTTCAATGCACTGTGTGGGCGCACCTGTGTCTGGGTCTACGAAGTTTAGGCTGTAGTTAACTATGAGGTGACTATAGCCCTCGTCATTGAGGCAATCGTAAGCTTTCCACATGTCGCTCATCACGCGTGTTCCAGGCAATATTTGAGCGCGAATGGTGGGTATGAGAGTATCTTTATCCCTGCTCTCTACGAAATAGTATTATTACAGGCTTCTCGTGGACACTTGACGACGCGAGCAGGTTGTGTTCCTTGTACCACGGTATACACCGGTCGTGATCTGAGATTATGTAGAACAGCTTGAACAGATTTATGGACGTCAACGACATAACAGGAAACAGGAAACGACAAAAAATTGACGAAGAACGGACGAAACAAACAGAAGATAACGTAGAAAAATGAAGCAAAATATAGGTAGATAATTTGTGGTTGCACTACTAGTGTATTCGAGGAAATGATCGAGAGGGTGAGAAATGCAAACCCTTCTTTTTATTTGGAAATGAAATATTCTGCATGTTTTCATGCAGGGATAAAGAATTATCAAATAAGAGAATAAAGGATTGTAATGCAAATTTCTCTTTGTCTACAAAAGTAACGAAGAAATAAAATTTAATTTTAAACCACCATTTTCCAACTGAACCTCGTGGTGTAGTGGTTATAGATGATGGACTGGTAATCCGACAACGGTATGGACGGAAGGTGAAGGCTGAGGGTTCGAGGCTTGCTGTAGAAGAGAGGAGAAAGGGGAAGAGAAAGAGAGAGCAGAGAAGACCATTTTTATTCAAACTGTAAGTAGCAATTAACGATGTATGTATTCAAATCCTTAGGGGATATCTATTGTTTAAAAAAGAATAAAGCGCATGCATAATTAAGCATTCAGTATGCATAATAAATGTATGGGGCTGTGCGGAAATTTTACCCCATTTTTTGCCGTTAGGGGAATGAATGATCAACAAAGATGCCACAACTTTGACATAATAATTTTTCAAAAACTAGCAAAATATTCTTCAGAATAACAAGGAAATATTATTCCTTTGCGTCAGAGATAAACAACGAGTTAGAAATGCGTAGAAAAAAGGAAAAACTACGCCCAATGGCATACGTAATAGCTTGTAACTTGCTGTCTGGATCGTTGGTTCTCGCCACTTCCGGTTCTGATAAAGCCGTGACTTCCGGCACTGATAATCATTGTGTTGTTTTTGACGATGAATCACGCCTCGATAAGTACGATTACATGTAAGGCGTTGAGAAGCCCGCGTTTATTTTTATGGTCGAAAAAGGCATTGAAATGAGTTCTAAATAAAACGAAGTTGCGACAACTTTAACTCTGACAGGAAACCGGAACCACGGAAACCATGAGGAGTGCGTGTGCCGCTGGGACCAATACCGCTAAGGATCGATCGAAAAATCCATTGCATGTCATTTTACGGTATTCAAACGAAGAAAGGAACGATATCTCATGAAGAAATGGTTCTCTGCGTGCTCGCCCAAACCGGTGAGTATAAACGAAAATTTTTCCCTTATCAAAAACTGTCCGACCCAGTCTCCCAAGCAACTTACGGAAATGCGCAAACATTTCTCATTTTATGTTTGCACTGCGCATTCGAGTTCTTCCTGCACAAAATAGCGAAATGAAACGTTGTTACTTCCGATCCTTTAGAAATTTTATAATGGTGTTTTTAATACCTTAAACTACCAAGGCAACGATTGCAATGGATGTGATTTTGTGTTGATTGGCTTGCCACAGATGTGGGCTTGACCTGATTGGTGAGTTTCGACAGAATTATCGTTTTCGTGTAGCTTGTATCTATCTATATCTATGCTTACTAATGTTTTAGTGATATTGGTTAAACTTTGAGTACGGTTGATGTTTTATGTGTTTAACTTACATACGCTAATCGCAACACTTTTCATTTTTATCTTGACTGAGTTTCGTTTTCAAACGCGATCAGCCCAGAAACTCAATGAACGCTCCTAAAATTTCATGTTGGTTAAAGACAATAACATCGATCTGTATTTGAGAGTTTTCTGTAGCTGGTTAAGTGCAGTTTCCCGTGGATTACAATCAATTCGCTTTCACAAATGACATAAAAACAAGCCAGTAGGTTTTTTCTCTAATCAAGCTTTTTGTCCAGTTCAGCTTTTGTCGTCGCGTTTGTCATCAATAACCTAAACTTGTATCGTCTAAATTTAAGAAAGTGATCTCTTGATATACATTCTATAAACAAGGCTCATGTCATATCAGTTTTGTTTTTATCCTAATCCCGGTGATTCATATATTTTGTCCCTAAACTTGTTTGTGAAAGTCACGTATTTAGCCAAATCTCATAACAAACAAGGGTGCATCAAACGAAATATCCCTCACTTAGCAATATTGAGCAGTTAGTTAACCAAACGTAGATAATATAATAGGGCAATTTGTGACTGTAATTCACATTTTCAAGGTGTTATATTACCTGCTGATTAATTGACATGCGTAATTTTGGCCTACTGTTTTAGTATGCTCTTTCCAGTTACTGTGCTAATTATATGTTGAATTGGCCTATAAATAGAAGCATCCTTTTCAGCTGTTATAATAGAAGATGGAAACTACATATATATTGCATCTTGAGTGACAAAAGTGTGAGTTAATTATGATAATTATAAATATAATACCTACAAAGCTGATGGAAGACTTCACTATCAAGTGCACTGTTATATATAAATTATGTGGTGTATATTACCATTGGAACAAATGTGCCTTACATCTAAACTAACTTATTAAAAACTAGCTATGGTATATTGCATTTCCTGAGTTTTAATTGGTTAAGAGGCTCATTTACTATTGTCCTACAAATATGGTAGGTGTGTGTGCGAAAAAGTGCATGTTTGTACAATATTTTTTGGGCTTTTTTAATAAAACAATTATGCCGCTCTCGCTTGTTGGATATGAGATGGTTATAGCCAATACAGTAGTCTGCATGAAAGGAAAAATGCAGCTTACTTTTTTTAAATATCATTTTTCGTTACAGAGATATTCAAGTTCTAAAACTGTGCAAATTAGCTAAATGATGACGTCATAGACTCGACCTAATTTTAATCAAATAAATAAAGTAAATATTAAAATATCTCACCCAGTTTGTATCAGGAATGTTTGATTCTTTGCATCATAACTCTACTAGGTGAGTTGTGCAATATGCGATTAAAAATTATGTTACCATGGCAGTATGCTGGGTCCCAGACCTTCCCAATATTAAAGGCTATTCTGGCCATTTTGGCCGTCAATTTTGATATTTCTCAATGACTCCAGTTCTACATGATTTCACAAGCATATTTATGTGTTACATGTAGGTAGGTTCTTTCACCAAGTTTAATTTTTCTGGGCTAAAAATCACTCAAATACTTAAAACAGATTCGAGGGGACTGGAAAAGCATTGGTTAGCGTTGGTTAGCGTTGTTAATATTTATTTATTATATGAGTACTGGGATTGCTGAATCTTACGTGAGCTAATACTTGCAGAAACTCATCAACTGTGAAACGTAAGCTTAATTCTTTTTTAACGGGCATTGCTTTTTTCCTGAAATGAACTATTTTCAAATACAGTTTGTCTCGTTCAGCATATTCATATTAAGTATTTTCAGGTATTTTAGACATCTTAACAACATTGAGTGTGTCTACATAACGGCGATATTGCATGAGTTCACGACTTCTTTGTCTTGTCTTCATTTGACTGCGATACAAAGTTATAAACATTTGTAATATCTCAGTGCCCATATAATAAACAAATTACTTCATGGTTAGTTCACTTGTACGACTTTTATTCACTTGTTGTGAATAAAAATCGTACGCGGTCACCAACCATGAAGTAGTCTCTATATAATTATGTAATCCACGAGTGTTTTTTGCATGTGTTTGACGATAGCAGGCTTCACTGCTCGCTCGGTTGTCAGGGGTCATTGGCAACAGTCAGCGGTCTTCTCAGCGGGCTCACCTCCGATCATGTGTTGAAACGTACATCTCTTCAATCATAGTGTTGCGTTTGAGTGTTTGTTCTTTGCGTTCTCCCGCCATCCCATCCCTAGGCGTTGTTGGGGTCTGTGAACTGTTGTTAGCGGGGGTGGGTTATTATTATTCCATTTCTCTTAGGATTTTTGTTATAATTATTATTACTAACAGTAACTTGTTTCGCTGAATTTATCTTTATTCAGTGTGGCTGGTGCCCAGAGCCTTTGGGCATCCCCGGGGCACCTGACCTCCAATCTGCCGTAGGAAAAAAGATGGTGGCTGTACATTTTACCACAATACCTTGCTACCCTAACACTGCCCACATCGTATATAGAAAGTTACAATTTAACGAAATTCGTTCCTGTAGTAACATCATTGTTCTTGTCGAGTTTGGCAGTTTAGGGACTTCTCTTTGCATTTTTATAATCGTTTTTAGGGGTTTTGTGCACAAAGAATTATAGGTAAATGTACCAGTCGCCATCTTTTTACTTATGGTGGTTTGTTACGAATGTTGTTAATAATAATAATTAGTATCACCCAACTAGTGGACTAATGCAAATCCTGCATTTTAATTGGCTACGCTACTAGGGGACTATTAGCAATAGTCCTCGAGTAGCGAATTTGGCGCCATCGAGCGTGACGCTTTCTTTCGTTTTAGTCCCAAATAAATATTTCTTCAACTTACATTTGCTAACTTTCTTATTGCCATTTCTGTCCGACTAGTTGGGTGATACTAAAACAATTAGACCCTTCGCCCTCAAGGGCCACGGGTCAATAGCCCATTCGGCTTCGCCTCATGGGCTATTGACCCGCAGCCCTTTCGGGCTACGGGTCTAATTGTTAAATATACCTGTAGCTCGACATGTATACAGCATTCAACCTGCTTTGACATCATAACACTTTTGATCTTTTTTCCCAGATATGGAGGAAGAAGACAGAGACAGAATATTGAAGGCTGGAGAAAAGCCTTCAACTGTCCACCTTCCCACTGCTAAGCCACGCCCTGTACCTCGGCCACGAAACCAACGCAAAGGGGCTACTACAACACAGAACGAAAAGCCTCCAAAACCTGTTGTACTTCCAAAGCCACGAAGAGCGCCACCTAATGCGCCAAGTGAAAAACTAGGCAGTCCTAATGACCATGTTGTGACTAATAATAATGAAGTGACAATTGAGAAGAGACCTTTAGTGAAACCACATTCAGTTACAGATACAAACAAAGAAATGCTATCATCTAGAAACTTACCACCTTCTGAAGAAAGTGTTGTAAACAATGAAGCAATCTACACTAAAAATGGACCTGTAGATGGGAACTGTATGGAGGGTCAGTGGTATGAACCACTAAGACTAAGGACAGCAAGTGCATCATCAAGTTCAGATGATGCTTATGAGGACATGCCAACCACAGATAATAATAAAGACAACCAGGCTACAGTCCCCAGGTCAGTCAACAGGCTATTTGATGTCAGATTGAAGTTGAGATTTGACTGTGTCCAGAAGGCATTGCCTGTGATTTACATTAATTAACAAACAAACTTTGTCTTCCTTTCATTGCAACTCTCAAGTTGCACAACAAATTTTTTTGCTCATTTGGCTTTTATCCAGGAGTGGACATAATCACTGCTTACATGTACAGTAGCTTAGGGATAATTTAATGACATTTTATTGAAAGAAATATCTACTTGTAGAATTAGGATAAATTTTACAGCTATATAATTATTGCAGTGTTAAGTGATTTACAGTATGGTACTTCTTATTAATTTGTTGTATTTCAGAACTGACATAATCAAACCATCACCTCACCATAAAACAAGTGGAACTATTTGTGACAAGTCTACACCATCACCTCCCTCTAAAACAGGTGGAATGACTGGTAAACCTTCCCCACCTGTCTCCCGTAAATTAAGCAGCACAGCAAGTAAATCCTCCCCACCTACCCCTCGTAAAATAAGCAGCGCAGCTAGTAAAACATCACCACCTGTTCCCCACAAAGTTAGTGGCATAGCAACAAAATCCTCCCCACAGTGCATTTCTAAACCAAGTGATACAAGACAAACAGCAACCAGTGGGGAGGATGCAAATATCACAGAGAATATTACTTCAGCTGCAACAACTGTCGACTTACATTCAGCTGGTGATAAATCAAAGCCTCTACCACCAAAGAAGCCTCTCCCATCTTTGCCAAAAGGAATGGTACCTCCTGCACAGAAACCACCAGCTCCTGAAGTATCACCAAGTAAGCCACCACTTCCTCAAAAACCAGCACCTGATTTAGCTTCAATGTCTAAAACTGACACTTCACAGCCATCAGTTGCTGCTCTAGCACAAAAGTTATCAACAATTCCTGTATTCCCATTCCGTGATAACAATTCTGGTAAAGTTGGAGGTTTATTTCCTTCTCCTGGTACTTCTCCAAGGGCCTCACCTCATTCATCACCAAGACCTTCACGACATAACTTACTGTCAAATCCATCACCAGAGAAGTTTGATTCTGAAGTTGTGACAGGGATGACAAAATCTGTGGAAGTTGGTAAACCAAAACTTCTTCCCAGACCTGCAGCTTCACCACAGAAATCTCCAAGTCAACCAACATCTCCTCGACTTGGTAAGTTATTTGGGTTGCATTATAAAACAGTCTTCATTTTGGGGAGCCACTATTTTAAAGTTAGTCACTGTATGCTCACTTTACCTTCCTATCTGTTCTTATGTATTTTCTCCCGGGTGGGAACTCAACGGGATAGGATATGGTTGTTTTGAGGTTCTCTGTCCTTCAATAGGGTATTATTTTTGTCCCTTTGGCGTTGATGTTACAGAAACAAATTAAGATTGGTCTCTTCATACCTTTCTTACTTTTCATTTTTTCCTTGAATATGGTGTCATTTTTCATGATTCGTGAAAGAGCTGTGCAGCACACACCTATCTGAAATTTAAGGTAGTACGCCCAACACAAACCCAATACAAACACATTAATGGATGGAAACAATTTTAATGGGCTCCTGATGGTCAGTAATATTACTTTAATATGATGAGACATTGCTTTACACAACCAACATCTACCATTGTCAACCATTTTTACATGTACAGTAGGTAGGAGGTGCACAAAGTGATTTAGAACACTGACAGGTAGCAAGTTGTCAAGGCTACCTGACAAAATACTGGCAGTGCACTGAAAATTTTGGAGTGTTTATTTAACCACACATACATGTACTGCATGTACATGTAGTATCCTATCCAGTTGTAGTAGATACGGTGTAACCACCAGTTTTACAGGTGATTAGCCTTGTGTGCAGAGCTTTATTTACTAATGAACAGCACACAATATTCTTGTACACTCACATAACCAGGACAAGAAACACAAAAGCCTCCTCCAGTTAGACCCAGTCCCCCATCAGCAGAGGCTGTGGCAAGGGTTAGGTCAAGGACAGTGGAAAGTCTTGAAGACAAAGAGAATAGTTCAGCAGATGATATTGTAGAGGAGACGCATGTAGGTTAGTGTGCTATAGTAATTGTGTTTTAGATATCATTTTGTTAATTAACAATAAACAATTAATTTATGCCTACTTAGCTAGCATGCACTATATAGTTATGGTGTGCACAGGAAGTTTGGAGACGTCATGAGTAAGTCAAGAGTATGTACATGTATCTCTTCAAGCAACTCTAGCATCTTGCCATAAGTGATCATTATCATTTGGTGATTTCACCCTAATTGTATAGGGATTCTGGATTTCTGTAATGAAATTATTCGCTATTGATGCGTCCTTGAGTGGCTTCGAAGTGTTATGCACTCAATCAATCATTTTTTTAATGAATCCTCTGATGGGCAGTGAGCAACTAAAAAGAAGATGCTAATTATCGAGCCCAACTGCATGTGGTATAATGATATTACAGAAATCTAATTAGTGGTTAACATCATCAGTATGGAATTTTCAGTAGTAAATCGCCAGGAGCCAGGAGCGAAAAAGAATGGCTGTATTCGCAGGCTATTAGTGTATGTGTACAATCTACCAGTTGTTACTTTGAAGGATCATGTTTTCTACCTGTTTCTGAATAATTTTTTCATTTTATTGACATAGGCCGTGTTAGGAAATCATCCTTACCAGAACGCCGGAAGCAGCGTTTGGCAGCAGGTCTTAAATCTCGCCGTCTCGGTGTCAAGTTTCCCTCAACTAAATCTGCACAAGCAAATAGACGACCACCACCCCTCCCCCCAGGTGCTACCCCTGTAACAGAGAAGGTAATCTCACTAGCAGTTCCACCTTTACCTGCTGTGCCTCGCCCACGACCATTCTCTGCTTATGACCAGACACAAGCAGGGGCTCACATCAGACCTGGTGTCAGCAAATCTGTGTCAATGGGCGACCTACCAAGAGTTCCAACAGCTGAAGGTAAGGCAACATTAAAGTTTTGACTTTTCGTGAACTGTTTTTTGCTGATTAGAGGTGTACTTAATACACAGGGTTTGTATGGGTCATGGAAACCCTGGAAAGTCTTAGAATTTTAGAATGTCATTTTCCAGCCCTGGAAAGTTGTGGAATTTAAGTCTGGGTCATGGAATGTCATGGAAATTATGTCAATTTCGTGAAGAAAATGGTTGTTTAAATTCTTAGGCTTTAGATACAAATAACTTGGAAAACTTCAAATGAATTGCAGTGTTTCATGTAATGGATTTAAACATTGTATAATTACAATGATTGCAATTTGTTTGAGATATTCTAATCATATTCATTATTATAATGTGCCATTTGTATAGGAAAATATAAAAACGTGTAGTTTACCAACTTGTTAACAAAATTTAAATCATTCAAAATTGTGCAACCACAATCATACATTGCCAGTACTATTTCCATATGTTCCCAGACCAATCTGAGTATGCGTATGCATATGAACACACCTGTCTTGGGGCCAGTCCGCCCAAGCGATCACTGTCAGCTCGCAATCCACCCTTAGAGCCTGTAGTTGACGAGTCTGATGGTACTTACGTCACTCCTGATGAAAGTGTTGTCAATGAGTTCATGGAAGATATCCGTGGGAAAAGTTCGTCCATGACTTATGAAGTAGCTGACGAGCAGAGTGTGGCTGGGTTTATCGGCAGTTTAAACAAGAAGCAAACATTAAATGGAATGCCTGCTGGTAAGCTCTTTCAGTTAATGCATACACCTAAAGTACATGAAATTGCAAAATGGCTTCCATTTTTAATATTATTTTGTTTGCATTCAAGTTAGCCCTTGTTGCCTCGTTCAAGATAAAATGTTCTTTTGATTTTTGAACTTAAAAATGAGGTACGAAGGGCTAATTTGAATACCAACAAAAGAATATTAAGATGGTGCCATTTTGGAATAACGTGTAATATATAGATTTAGCCAAGCCTAAAAGCGGAGCTCCATGTTTTTTGCTGGTTCTTAATAATTTGCAAAACTCCCTTCATTAAAAGTACTAGCATGTGCAACTGTACTCAAAAAAGATTCCACAGTCGAAATAAATAAGAATAATTAAAAACATCAACTCAATTTGGAGAAATGCCGCTGAGAATGACCATGAAAATTGCCAGAAGCCGCAAAAAAAATTTGGACCTGAACCCGCGATAAATGGAAAACCAATACCTGGTGGGTGGTCAACTTCAAGAAAACACGTGACCTTGATGAGTTCTCAAGCTGGTCAGGGGATACCTTCAATTGACCATAACATGGCAAAGATGTAAACTTATGGTAACCTTTAAAATTGTTAACCAGGTCGAACTCTCTGTACTAAGGCTGCCATATTGACATTCGGGGTGTCGTCGTTCTTACGTATGTACATAGGTACGTACACGCCCGCAAGCCGCTTGCCATTTTGGCCATAAAAAATGAAAGGCATGGTTCTCCTGTTTGTACTTTGTATGCGTGCTTGGTTCTCCTATTTCTATAGGTATGGGGCTCCGCTCTGCAGCCCTTTGGGCAGCCGGAGCTCCGCTATTAAGTGTGAAGGTGAATGGTAACTTGGGAGATGAATACCTGGTAGAGTGTGGCTTTTGGAATTATTGCATTATTTGAAGGGTTTTGAGGGACAAGTTTCAGGGTTTGTCCCATGAATTCAAAGCAGTTTGAATTCATAGGGCAAGTCACTGGGACCAGAGGTTGGTCCTTACAACTATTATTTTTTTACAAAAATGACTATTTTACACTGTGGGACTTGTCCCCATGACTTGCTGCAGGGAGTAGCTCCCTCATGTGTGCCAACCTTAAAATGTTATTGAGCTGCAAGGTATTGTTTTACTTAGCAGTATCTCTCAAGACATTTGAGCCTCATTAATATGTTACATAATTATACTATCAGTATGGATAACAATTGTTTGTGCTGAATAACAGATCTGAGTACAGATTCAGAATCTGAGACATCTGATAGTGACAGCCATGAGTATTTTGAGCCACCTATTGAAGAAAGTGAGGAGGAGGAACATGAAAACGACCATGATGATGGTATGAACTTGTTGTTCATGATAATTTCCTTGACACTAGTTATTGCCCTGTACAATGTTTTGCTTCAGAAAATATCCCTCCCCCCTTCATTGAAGGTTTTATGGTTTGAATGCCACAAAGACTAGCTGTATGCTTCCCTGTGAACAGTGTTCAATGTAGCTTTGAGGGGCTGCCCCTAGGAATTGCCAAGACCTTCTATGCACAAATGTACATGAAACAGTACAGTTAGTAATTTTCCCTGTGTTCTTTCTTCCTTTTCTCTCTTTGTCTCGATTTTATACACAAGCCCTCTTGGTTACCGGGTAAATTCTTTTTTTTTCCCTAACGGATTCAGCATTTTGAATTTACATGTAAACATGCTGTCTTTCACAATCATGTGATCTGGTGATGGTTTACCATGTGTACAGTGTATATGTTGTGGTTCAGTTTTATCCTTGGTTCAAATTTTGTTTTCCTTTGTTTCAGACTCATTATCATACATAACCATACCACTGAACAAAGGAATCAAGGATAAAATTGAACCACAACTTATAGCAATTAAATGTTGTTGCCCTCAGAATCAGTCAACATTGCAGTGTCCATATAATTATTGCATTAATTTTTTCAAAATTATAACATGGAGAAACTATACTGTGAGAGTTCTTCAAACCACCAATAACAATACAGTTATTGTTTGCAAAGTTATCTTCTCTTTGACTTCTGTTCAAATATTTGGTTCCCTGAGTTAATTTGACAGCAAGTAGTTTTCAGCAGTGTCTAACAGCAGGCAAAATAACAAAATTCTTTTTAAGGGTTATGAAACCATACTCGTGTGAATATTTTTACATTGTCATTGCTGCATTTCACTAATGATATTTTTGTTTCTCACTACAGCTTCTTCAGAGCACTCATTTTCGTCAGATTCATCACACGAATATTGTGTTCCACCTGAAAACATTTCCCCTCCAGAGCCACCACCCCACTGGAAGGACTATGATGAAGTGGAAGGTATTTATGTGGAGGTAAGACTGAAACATAATGCTTGTGGACTGTACACTTAGTTTATTTTGTCTGGAGCTTTTATTTAGTAGCATAACACTTTGAAAGCAAACTTTTCGTTCAGAAAACTGGAATTGTCTGAAGCTACAATTGTAATAAAAAATAAAGTACCGATAGGTGCAGCTGTATGGTGAAGATAATCATGTTAGCATAAGAGTATTGTAATCAGCTGAAGTTGTTTGTTTTTTTTTTTCTTTGCTAGCCAATACACAAGCCTTCAGATGACGTATTTTCTTCAGGTATGCTTGAAATACATACATGTTAATAAACGTTACATAAAAAGATACTTAAACATTAAAGTTAAGGCAAATTTTAACACAAAAATTGTTTAGATGTATGGTGGCATTCATTACAGTGTATGTACATATTGCCTGATGAATCCCTTAAGTTTTCTAGAACTGGCACTCTAAGCATCCACTGCTAATGCACGTGAATACTGGTTGATAACAAGCCAAAATTTTGTATTTTTGGCTTTCTTATACCTACAACAACAAACAGTTTAATTAAAATTATAAGTAATTTCAACAACTGGTACTGAACTCAAAGGAAAACAGAAAACTCAAACTGTACGTTTTCTAAAGTAGTTAGTAACAATTATCATTATTTTGCTTTGTCTATAGATGATGATAAAGACAGCGTCGCTGAAGGTTAGTAGATATATTACATGTGTCTGTGATTTGCTGGTGATGATTTTTAGGGGTCATCATGCATGTATAATTTTGCACTGTTGTGGGGGGACTTCTTGGCCTTTATGAAACATAATTATGAAGATCGATCAGTGCACCTCATTTGTTAGGGATTTGGGGGTAGGGGATGGTGGCAAAGGTAAAGCCTTGTGCCAAGTGATGCATACTGCTGGAGCTTATCTTGGTTTCTGTAGCATTACCTATAACCTATACCCTATACCTACAGCTCTCCATGCCATAAGGCACAAAAGGCTTTGACATTCTCTTTCCACCTTTTCCAATCATTCATATTCAATTTGTCTTGGGCCTCCCCTGTGGCTCCCACTCCAATGCTGTAATGCCATGCTCTTGTCTGTTCTTCCTCATTAATATGTCCAATCTAGTTCCATCTTTGACGTCTGATCTCATCACTTGTTTTGTTTGCTCCTGTGATCTCCTGGATTTGTTGGTGGGAGATGGTTTGTGACCACTTTATTCTGAGTATGTACTTCATGCATTTGTATTGAAAGGCCACCAGTGTTTTGGCTTCTGTTTTCGTAAGTTTCCAAGTCTTGCAGTCATACATCAAAACTGACCTCACAGTTGTTTGAACTTCTGAGCATTTGTCTTCCTGCCAGTCTCACTGGTGCCCCAAATTCTTCGCATTCTGTAGAAAGCCTGTCTGGCTTTACTAATCTCTGTTGTATGTCCCTTGTCACCCCGCCCTCTTTGTCCAACTGTGCACCTAGGTACACAAACTCTTCCACCTCGTCTACCTGCTCACCATTAACTTCTATTCTTTGGTCATTTCTAGCATTTACTTGCATGACTTTTGACTTCTTTGCATTAATCTTAAGACAGACTCTTGCAGCTTAATCGACAAGCCTGTTGGTCTTATCTCTTATGTTGTTGTATCTGGATGACAACAAGGCGATGTCGTCTGCAAAGTCTTGGTCTTCTAAGACTGAGGTGAATTTCCATTGTATACCAGTTCTCCTGCTTTCTGTAGGCCTGTTCATAACCCAGTCTATTGCAAGTAAAAGTAGAAAACCAGACATGACACATCCTTGCTTTACTCTTGACTTGACTTGCTACCATTCCAGCTAGGAATATTTTCACTGCCCCTGCCCCTGCCCCCAGCAGTATTCCGCCAGTACACATTTATACACCTGGGTAGAGAGAGGCACTGTAAGCATACATGTAAATTGTCTTGCCCAAGAACACAACACAGTACCTCCAAGCCGGAGACTAGCACACTGACCATTATGCTGCCATGCCTCCCAAACAGAATGGTGGTGAAGGGAGGGGAAAACAGTGCAAGTCACCTTCTGGAGCTAGACCTCACCCTTTCTTTCTAATTCTGATTTAATTATAAAATCTATAATTATATGGCCTTGTCTCAAATTCACAAATTTTATTGGCTAAAGTGATTTTGAGAACAGTTGCAAACAAAAAGCATGGACCTGTTTCTACTTAAAATACTGAATGGCAGAGCCACAAAGTTTGATACGAAAGGTTACAATAGGATGATCAAATGTTAGTAAATATAAGTTGAGCTCATCGCTATTCAGTTGTGATTACAGACTTCATGATCAAGATCCGGCTCCCATACAGACTTCCTTCTCAGTTAATAAGAGCTTAAGTCAACTATTGTCACATTATGAATATACTTGACAGGGCCTTTGTACCAAGTGTACGCCAGATGCACGCTCCAACGTGAAAGAAACCTAAGCCGTTACCGACTGAGCAGCAGCGACACATCTGAAGCGTCTTTGGAGGAGTTGACAAAAGGAACCCTTAGAAACATGAGGATGCTTTGGTGTGAACTGCCAGAGGTTTGCACTTATAACTCTTCATTACTCTGTTGTTAATGCCCAGTAAATGCAGCACAATGTTTTATCACAAATCATGTGAAGCAGGGTGCTTTTATTGTTAAACTATGCAGTTTTCCCTTTCTTTTCTACTCCTACCCCTTAGCTGTTTCCTTAGTAACGATTGTTATCTACCCTTAAAGAGTTTTGGTTACTTTTAAAACAGAATTTAATTTCTTAATTCAATGAAAACATCATCTGTTTCTTTAGTTTAACATATTTTGTTTTTTCCCAACAATAGGTCTTAGCAAGTGGAATTTTAGATTTGATGAAACCAGATGAACGCAAACGACAGGAGGTTTGTCCCTTCAATCTGTCTATAGCCTGCATGCAGCCGTCTGCTTTTTCCTTACACATTGCTGTCTGAGGAAGTAGGAGATGGTTGTATGTAGGCCAATACTCCTACTATTCATTCTGTTTTTACTGACTTTTAAAAACAGTATGGCACCCAAGAGGATTTTAGATGATTTTACTTACTACTCATTGTTACGAAATTAGACTTTCTCAGCGTCATTGGCTTCTTGTTTCCATTTTAGCAATTGACCCTGGTGCAAGCTGCCATGCTCATGCTCGCGCTCGCTTCGGGCTTGTGCTCTGTGAGTTTGACTTGTAGGCAAGTCTATTACGAAATATGCATGATTCCTTCCTTCCCTCGCAAACCATGCGTTTCTGGGTCGTCTATGCATGGTCTGTTTCCACCCTCATCATAGCTCTTTATGGGCTCATAGTATTTTTGTAGTTGAGTAGAACAATTAAGTTTAATGTCCAACGTGTATTTTATAGGCCATGTTTGAAGTGATTACTTCAGAAGCCAGCTATCTAAGAAGCCTCAACATTCTGACGTCTCACTTTATCAACTCCGATGAGTTGTCCTCAGGCTGTTCTCTGTGTGTTTTAGAACGAGGCCAGTCACATGTGCTGTTCTCAAACATCAGTGCCATCAAATCTGTTAGCGAGAGGTACGTCATCAATGAGCCACTCACAAGCCCATTTTCACATTCTGTGAGTTTCCTTTGTGCCTCATGCAATATTCGTTTTATTTTAGCTTTCTCCAGGCCCTCAGAGCGCGTCAAAAAGAGGCTGTGGTGATTTCATCCATAAGTGACATCATTCTAGAATACGTGAGTAAAAACCTTTTAGCTAAGTTTTGTTAGGCACGCTGATTAAATTTAATTAACTGCTCATTTTCTCACCTTATTGACAAGAGAAAAGGCAGTATACAATACACAATGATGGTCAGAAATTGAAAATATAGAAACTGGATGCCTCCTTCTCTTGGTGTTAACAAGGCTTGAAAGCTTGCATACATTGTCCAGCCTGACAAACCAAACGTATATCATGAAGCATTTGAAGAAAATATATCCTGAGTATTCTATGACACGTTTCCATACACAGGCCTCTAAATATTTAGATGTTTATGTCAAGTACTGCTCCAATCAGATCTACCAGGACAGAACGCTGAAAAATCTTAGGTGAGTTGAAAGTAGAACTTATACATTATATTTATTAAGTTCAGTTTCATTAGATTTTATACGGGGGCATTATTTGAACTTTCCTTTCTTTTCATTTACTGTATAGTGGGCTAGTTTTACACACTTCCTGTACACTAACATGTCTTTTAGTTTTGTACGCTAACATGTCAAAACTTAGTGTTCAGTATTCCTGTCGTTTTTTACAGGAAAAGCGTGCGCTTTCTGGATGCTGTGAGCAAACTCCAATCCAGCAAAAAGGCGCAGGGTTTGACGCTACAATCCTTTCTTGTTCTTCCAATGCAGAGAATAACACGACTTCCGTTATTAGTGAACGTAAGTATTTTTTGTTGTAAAATGTGTTTGCTTTCTATATGATTTGCTTGCAGGCCGCAGATGTGTAATAGCGATACTTGCAAATATTGGCAATGCTCTATAATTAATATTTCAGAGTGCTAGTTACAACAGCAAACAATCAAGTTTAAGAAAACAGAGGAACAAACTTTTGCTTTGCTTCTAGTGTCAAGTTTCTTTATGGTCGCTCTTAATCAATAAAAAACTTCTGTCCCTATAATACAACTAGTATCATACGAACTAGCTAACTAACTAACTCTATTATGAGTATTACAGGCAAGTAACATTGTACGGACCTTGTTTATAGGCTATTTGTCATCGCTGTGAAGCTGGCAGTGAAGAGTTCATCAAGACAGACAGAGCATTGGCTGCCATCAACAAGGTGAAGATTTTTTTTGTTGTCGTCAGTACCGACGGTTGGAATCTATACTCATTGGGCGAGTTTAAATGTATCTCTGTTCTAGATAGTTTTACGTTTTTTGGAGTTAGATGCGTGTAAGTGTGGTGCGTAATCTTTGTTCTTGTACGTTGTAGCTATTCTCTCGTTTCAGGCAAAAAACCCAAGAATAGGCAATTTCCGAGACGTTGCTTTCCTCTATTTAAAGACGAGTCTTGGTGCACAACCTTTGATATGGAAATGAGTTTTTCTCGCACGTCTTTTGTCTTGAAAATAAAACTCATTTCCATATGAAAGGTTGTGCACCCAAGACTCGTCTTGAAACAGACGAAAGTAGCATCTCGGAAATGGCCTGTTGTGTGACAAAGCGTGTGCATGAGGAGCAAGAAAACGTCAGATGAGGACGGGAGGGTGCGCAGAATAGTCTGGACATGACTCTTTTTGGACTTCTTAACTGACGTTCCCATCCTGTTGCTTGATGTTTCCCGGTTTACCCGCGGGCGGAAGATTGTTGCAGACACAAAATTCTGACTACACTCACACGGGACATTCAATGTGAAAAGTTTATTGAGGATGCGTCAGTCAGTCATCAGATACAATTTATCCTAGTGTTAACTTCACAAAATAACTAATGATTCCAAGAATTAGAACCTGTGCTACCTTAAAACCATCCTTTAGAAGTGGCCAAAAAATATGTGGAAACGTATTCCTCATCTAAGGCAGCAGCACGAAAACCCCGAGGAAAGGGTATTCTACAACTATAACACAAATGGATGAGACTAAAACATAACCCTAAAAAAAATAAAGTGGGCGAACACAACGACTGACCGACCTAGAGTGACTCTATCTCCCGCCGAAAACTTAAATAGTCCCTACGTATCCCGAGATAATTTCTTACTAATTCGTCCCTCATTCGTCAGAAATTACATTTTTGTCATGAGTAGCAACGTATCCGCAACTTTTGTCTCCGTTTGTCGCTGCCTTTACTTGAAAATACACGTATCTTCTTGGTCCAGAAATCTAACATTTTCTTCACGTTTGCAGATTGTGAATGATTGTAACGAGGGCGCAAGAAAAATGGAACGAATGGAAGAAATATGTGTTTTACAAACACAGATCGAGTTTAAAACGAAGGTAAAAACATACAGTTAACTTCATACTGCAACATTTTGCTAGGAGCAGCTTTGCTCTCAATAATTGATATCAAAATTAAGTCGATATTGTATAGCACACTAAAACATCATGGCTTCAATTTGAATATCAGTTTTTTTTCGCGTTGAAATATACTAGTTACGCAATAGCCTCTCGTCAGACGTGTTTAATTATAGCAATAAATATTGTTGGTTCCATTGTCAGAGAGCCTAGATGGGGTTTACTGTTAAGTGTTATAGTCCCGATATTTTTACTGTTAAGGTTACTTATAACTTTTTCAGGTGCCTTTCGGAAAATGTTTTGTACGAAAATGTTTCGTTTCGTTGAAACCATGGCTAACGCGCGAGCCTTCAAACTTGAAACAGTCGATGTACACTTCACTGAATTACCCGCCTCCGCATTGTCTGTTACAACAAAACAAACTGCACAATATCAATCAGCACTTGATAGGCTACCAAAGTGTGTCGAAATGTTTCTACTCTGACACCTTTGCGTGTCGCGAATCGAAAAATTTCCTGTTGGCCAACATCAGAGCCTGTTTTCTCAAAAATCGAGAGAAAGATCCTTAAAGCCGACACACTGGTTTGTTTTTTTAGTTTGGAAACAAGTGACATTATTTCGAGAAGCTTTGCAATTGGGCAAAGAGATGGATGATTGACATCTGTCTAGACCTTTTGTTCTGAAGGTGGCGCGTGATTGGATCATCCCGAGCATGCGCAGGCAATTGTCCCTGTTCCCTCTCCCGAGGGCGTAGCATTGCGTGACAGAGACAGGGGCAGAACTGGACTACCTTGTTAGCTGTTTTGGAGACTCTCCTATCTAGGCGTTCTTTTGAACATCTTTAGTACAGCACTTGCTATCAAATCCCTTACCTTGTTTACGCCTCGTACTCAGTAGTTATTGCAAGATCTTTGCTCCAGGTAAGATTGGATCCTGTTATTGCAGAACACTCAAGGTGTAGCCAGTTGTCGAGTAATTGTTTTATTATATTTTCCATCCAGCCGCTTGCCCTGGCGACACCAGCGCGGTATTTACTCAGACGAGGTGATTTAATGCAAGTTGTGCCGGAGGACTCACGGAACCCACTCAAGAGATTAAGACCCAAATTTAAACCTGTGTATATGTTTTTATTCAATGACATGCTGCTCCTGGCAAAGAAGAAAAGGTATGACGCAAAATATTTCTACTTTTTTCGATGCTACTGCATAACTCAAATGAAGCCTCTAAAAACGGTTTTCGTCATCCCCCTGTCCTTCTGTTTAGGTTACGCGTATGTGAAATCGTCGTCTACAATGCTTGTTACATACACTGGAGAGAAAATTTAGTTTGGAGTTGGAAAATTTACTTTTATAGTGATGACGTAGCACTGCCGGGATCATTGCAGTCTCTGATCACAGGCGGCCCCCTACACTGTATGTGATTTATGGGACATAATGTATGAGAACGGTTCGAAAATTGCTCTAAATTCTACGAGTGTAAAAGAATTCAAATAAAATGACTTAACTTGTGTTTTTCTTGCGTTATTTGGATGTCTCTGTGGTCCTGGAGTCGATTTGAAAACATTTAGGCAAGTTTTGTTTTCTGTGGTTTGCCTCAGGCTGGGTACCAGAGGTTTTCTCGCGGCACCGAGGAACTTCGTTTCGGCGACCGAAGGCCGCGCGGGTAAAAACAAAGACAAAGACCGAAACCGGACAACCACGCATGCAAGGCCTCCGGCACCCAGGGTAACGAGCGCTTTACTCGTAACACAATTTAAGTCATTTTTATTTGCATTCTTTTTCACACGTAGAATTTAGGGCAATTTTCGAACCTTTCTCATACATTCTCTTACATTATTTCGCGTAAATCACATTCAACGTATGGGCCTCTGTGATCTGATTGGTTGTCACATGGAAAATAATGACCAGGTGATAACCAATCACCGATGAGATAAGTGCTGCTATGTTGTTATTGTGAAATACCCGCCTACAGTACAATCACACACGCCTCTCTCGCGGGATTAATTAATTGAAAGTATTAATAAGAGCAAGAACCTTTTCAAGCTTAACATTGTTCTTCTTTCCCACTTATCATTCCATTGTCATTTGAAGTAAGCACGACCATTTAACTTGTGTGTTTAACAAATAAATAGAGGGGGTAAGTTTCTAAAGAAACTGTGGTGCTGCGTCGGTGGGAAGTATAACAATATAATTTGGTTTTATCAACTGGGTTGATAATGTCAATTGGCCACCGTAAAGAGATTCTCTTGCTGACGTTTCGAGCGTTAGCCCTTCGTCGGAGCGAATCAAGGAATTGTGCCAATAATAATGACCAATAACGCACAATTCCTTGATTCGCTCCGACGAAGGGCTAACGCTCGAAACGTCAGCTCTTGGATCTCTTTACGGTGGCCAATTGACATTATCAACCCAGTTGATAAAACCAAATTATATTGTTTAACAAATAGATTCCATGTTTCTGTGTGTCTGTTCAGTGAGTAGATCACTCATGACGTCAAAGTGTGGTAAGAACAACACCACATTTTGACGGCTTCTGTGATCTATTACTGAACAGACCCACGGAAACATGGAAACTATCTGTTTTATATAATAAAGAAACGTCATCAGTGCGTGTGTCCTTTAATAGATCATAGGTAGGAACCAATCAAAATGCGTCAATAATTGGGCTTGTTATATTAATTCGTATAGATATAAGTTTATTTTTAGTTTTTTCTAGATGTATATGCGAGGCGCAATTGAACATAGTCATATGATAATTTGCGCCATGCAAGCAATGAATTAATTCACCAGGATGGACAGAGGCATTGTTACCAAGAACAAACGCAATGAGCCCACTAGTGCTAGAACCCGGGCCCCTTGACCGGGGTCCAGCGGTCTTACCATTTAGCCACCCCGTGTGCATATACCAACCAAAAAATCCCCAATGACTTAACATTGTGTTGTTTTTTCTTTCAGTGAAAATCGTTACGTAGTTCTGGATTACGCCACACGTAACATGGCACAAGTGGACGAACCTCAGGAGTCTGATATTAATGTCGACCACATGTTCTCTTTGGTTTTATTGGAAAATTCGGAATCGAAAACCAAAGAGCTTTTAATGGCAGGAAACACCGAGTAAGTTCTTGTTTTAGATCAATATTGGCTCAGCCCGTACTCTTACGTTTTAAAGAAAGGCTAATACAATGCTTTGGTTTAATGGATGGACTGATTACAGTTTGTACATTTTTTCTCCTTGTATCATGTATTGGTTTTAGCCAGTAATGTTGTGATTGTTTGGTTCCTTGAGTATTTTTTTAACGACGGTTTATACGTTTTTTCCTCGTCAGAACGGACAAGACTCGATGGATGGAGGCATTTAAACCACCAGCCGCCGAGCAAGAAGGGGAAACTGTGTATGCATCCTGGGGTAAGTACACTGCTAATGATAACAAATGAATTCTCCTTACAGTATCAGTATATTGTCAAACAGATAGGTGATAAGAATATAGAAAATCATCAGCTGGAGAATGTCTTGATGTAATAGCGAGTTAGTTGTTTTGTGCGGACATGAGAGAAGTGTATTAAAAGAAGAATTAGTACTTGAAAATTGCTCTGAGGGAAAAATGCCTCACGATTATTAAACTGTGTGTGAACTGAATTGCTTTGTAGACTGTCCGCAAGTGAACGCCCTTCATAACTACACTGCTCAACAACCAGATGAGCTCTCTCTTTATGAGGGTGACGTCATCAATGTATTGAAGAAACTCCCGGATGGTAAGCTCGTGCAAATTATTAAAATAATTAGAATTAAAAGCTTCTTTGTAGCTAGTCCTTCCCAAGTCATCAAGGTGCCTTTCATTCTTTATGGTGAAATGTGATAATGCGTGTTACTGAGTGAATCCCAGTTCCAACAAGGGAGGCAAAGTCCTTATTGACTGTTTTACGTTTGATGGTGGCCACCATTCCCTTCTTGTTGAATATCAACCGAACAATACCATATGGAAATACTGCTCGGCAGCTTTGAATGAATAGTACCACACTAACGTTTTAACAGAACAGGTGAAAGTGTATCACAAGAAGGCATTATTTAACTTACGAAATAATACATGTATATACTACTTGGTTTTCTTGAACACAAGCAAAAGAGAACGATCGAGTACCAGAATGTCTTTCGCGTTAATTAAAATCAGTCTAGCTTTCTTTTCAAAGTTCACACAGTAAGGTTAGGATGAGAGAGCGGCGGAAATCGAGCCTAGGTTAGGGTGAAACCACATTAATTGAAGTTTCGTTTCAAGGGTGATAGCAATAACGTAGATATAGTTGGCTGCACAGCATCATTCAACAGTAGTGAAGTCAGCTGCGTGGTTGAACAAGTTCTTTTTTGTAAACACTAAACGTTCCGAGCCTATCACTGGAAAAATAAATTTTTGTTCTGATTTGGTTTCCATTTTCCTTAACAGGGTGGTATCACGGTGAGAGATTATGTGATGGAACTCAAGGCTGGTTTCCTGCCAATCATACAGAGGAAATACTAAATGAACATGTTCGAGCCCGCAATTTGCGTCAGCGGTATAGATTGTTAGCGGCTTCCCAGCATCTGATTGGTGGAACACTACGAATCTGATCAAGTGATAATTTTCATAGGCATTTTAATGAAATTTTTACTCAAATTAGAAAAAGAAATTTTCCTCGATTCTGTATATACACGCAACTTTATGTTTACAAAGGATGATACATATTTTGGTATCGAATATTTTTATACAAATATCGTGCAGTCCGTTTTAGAGACAAATTTACTTTTTCTATTTTTGCAGTTAATCAATTAACGGAGAGGTTTAAAAATCCTTTTAGCCCTGTTGTAGTGAGCAAAGGTTTCTAGAAATATTGATCGTATTTATGTAGGTTTTGAATTGAATTGTTTTGTCAGGGGCACGTTCAACCGGAATGTCAAAACACAAAGCCCAGGTAAATTATGTGCATCTTACTTCCCAGGTGCTCGTATCTTGTAACCCTGGTTTTTAGTATTCGTAACTCGAAATGAATGTTATGTCTTCGTGTAGCATTTATTGAGCAAATAGTTATAACTAGTCAATATATTTTTTACCAGTAACAATAGTAAATACTTTCACAAAAATAGAAATTCAGTCACTTCGTCTTTGGGCCTTTTAGATTTTATTTTGAGGAAATCAAGAATCAAGGCAAAAAATTCCGAGGAGGCTTGCTGTAAGTGATTAGCAAATACACACAGGAAATGGTGTCTAGTGAAATTGTAGTGTATATATTGTTTATTCCATGAAATTAAATGAAGACGTGTAGTAATGAAAAGTTGAAATAAAATGGCAACTGTCATGGTTAAGATTATAACTTGTCTTGTCTCCGATGGCGTTTGTGCTCTTGGCAGCCGCTTTAACAGTGAGTTCTGGTCCTCTTTTTCCCGTACAAAACTCTTCAAATTAGCTATTTACAAACGAAAACCGTTACATAGTAGACCTCTTAACATATTTCAGTCAGGACGGGTGTTGTTTTCTATTCACGTATAGTTTTACTAATCATTGCGATTTGGTGTCTTGACTGGCCATTCGGTCCCATTTAAGACTCTACTTTCATTTAC
>OX393564.1:14636275-14641275 GCA_947652115.1 Blastomussa wellsi
CAATGTGCTTGCAAAGTTCCAATTGCATTGCATCATTAGTTGCAGAGATATGCTATAGTTTGTGTTTTTACACCCATGCTATCACACCTAATTTGCATAATTCGAAAATCTTGAATATCTCTGGAACGAGAGGAGATATCACAAAAAGGAAATGCTATTTTTCTTCATTTTTAAAGGCCTTTCAAATAAGCTTATTTTTCAATAGCTCATTTTTTCATTTCATAGGCACTTAAAGAGTGACCGGTCAAATCACCCCCAAGGTAAAGGTAGGTAAAGTCTGCATACGAGCCTAGTGGCCCACCGGGCCGGAGCTTATCCTGGTTTCCTTGCACATGCCTTTAAGGCATATTTATCACTCTTTTATATCTGGTTCACTACACTCTGCCAAAAGACCCCATTCTCCCATTCATTATCGTATGATATTTCCAGCAAAGGGCTCTGAGAAACAAACTGCAACATTGGTAGGGGGCAGGTGTGAAATAAGACTGTAGTAAAACTAAATGAGGCTTAATATGGCAATGTCGCACTTTTGTGACTCATTGACAGCTTTCCTGACTGTAAAATACACTTCATTGACAATTTCGTAAATATTAAATAAAACAATAAGTATCCTGCTCAATCTTGTGGAATATTGTTTGATTTTAGCCAACTGGGCCTATGGCCTCATTAGATAAGTATCAGGCACTATTCTGTGCAATTTTGTGGGATAATTGTTAAATGTCTGCTTGGTTTTGTTAAACAAATGTAGATGTTGTAGTTGCTCCACCATCCATCTATCTGGATTATGTCTGTGCAACAATCAAGCCAAACATTGGTGTCTCAGCTCAGAACTGCTACAAAGTACCCAGTGGAGCTTTCACAGGCGAAATTAGGTACAAAATAAAACTACTGACAGTATATAAATAAAGCATTGCCCCCAGCAGATAAGAGATTACAAGTTGAACCATCTGGTGGTAAATATAAGGAACCTTGAAGGTGACACCAAGAACAGTGCTGATTAAAAAGGGAATGTATATTCTAGTTATAACCTGGTTATCATTATTTTAATCAATTCAGCCTGTCTTTTACCATAAAAACTATCCTTACCCCCCCTTGGGAAAGGGGGGTCAGCCAGGGGGTGGTATTCAACCCATGTTTGTGTGTAGGGGTGCTGCTGGAGGTCAGAAATCCTGACCTTGTTTATAACGTCAAACACATACCCTGTTCAGGAGAAAGGAAAACAGTTTTACACTAGAGCACTAATATCTAGCCCTGAAAAGGAATTAATGTTGACTGATGACCGGCTAGATAAACTCTTGTGAACGTTTCTGATTTCTGATATACTTAGAACTTCACGAAAGTCTTGAAGCCAATTGCCCTGTCAACAACTCCTTAATATCCATACCCTGTTTAGAACTAAGGGTTCAAGAATCATACCCTATCCAGCGGCATGTCCCCATATAACCCATAAAAGGGAGTACTGCCGCCCCCCAGGCCTCACCCGAATATGTCAGAGCCCTAGTCAGCCATACCTTACATCCGCCATTTTCAATACCATTGAAACTATCAGAATTGTATGGTGAAGGAAATTTGTATTGCATCACTGCAAGCTGTGTTAATAAAGTCTAAAATTATCTTTAGCATGTTCACAGCGATCTCTAAGGATAGGCAAGCTTCTTATTTCATTATATACTACAAGTCCCATATGAAAACTCAAACATAGGTGTGGCTGACTTTGAAACAACATTCAATTCCAGATAGAAATGTGAAAGATTTGCTATGTCCCAGACAAAGCCATAAAAACAGCTCTTGTGCCAAAAAAATTTATTTCACCAAGTGACAAGATCAAATGTTTTAATTATGATCCAGTTTTGCAAAGGGGTAAAGGGGAACAGTAAAATTATGCACTTATTTTGACTTCCGGACTTCCGGTTATAAGCCCTGGGCGTATACAACTTATAAACAGAGGGGCCTATATTTGGTGTGGCTTATACATGTAAGTGGAATAAAAAGAGTTTCGAAATGAGCCACAGCAGTGTTAATAGGAATACATATTCAATTTATACTTTTTAATTAAGCCTTCAAGCCTCATTTTAAATGTAGTGCATTTCAATTTTAAGAACAAAATCAAAACTTAACAATGTGAATGTAGCCGGAATGCAAAAAAACAGAAGCTCAGAGTTCATCTTCGCTCTCATTGTTAAAAATTTCAATGTCTGGTTCACAGCGGTGAGACTTACTGCACTTAAAGGGACACAGTTAGCTTGTGCACCTGCACATTAGATACCATTTCATAGCTAATTTGCATATCACTGAAAGAGACACGAACCATGCTGTTTTAACCAAATATGAAATATAATATCATAGGATGAGCAAAAGCACACTCAAAAACAGGTTTTCAGTAAACAATTGAAAATCGAGTGAAACACTGGGAAGATTTAAGCGGATTTCTAGATGTACTTGACGTGTAACTTTGATTTCAGGTTGAGGTAAACCTTTTTCAAAGTGAGAAAACTAGCGTCCAGGTCAGCACGGTCCCAAAGCTGACTGTGTCCCTTTAATTTGAAGTGATCTTAGTTTACTGAGTGATTTAGCTTCCTGCATAGAGCAAGGAAAACTAGAGGAGGGCTTATAATCAGATTTTTTTGTTTCCAAGTAGATGGGCCAATAACCATGGGAGGTTATAAGCGGGGGGAAGGGGGGCTTCTAACCAGAATTTTACAGTATTTTACTCAGTGCCATGAGACAAAATGTGAAAATCTGTTTACCTTCATAGGGTAACCAATGGCTGATTTTGGAACATTTTGTTTTTTCAGTCCAGCCATGATTAAAGATGTTGGCTGTAATTGGGTGATCTTAGGGCATTCTGAGAGACGGAATATTTTCAAAGAGAGTGATGAGGTGAGAGACTTTAAACCGACTTTACTTTCGCTGAGTGTACAGATCAGGCCCATAGGGTGAGGGGTGTGATGGGTGTGCCCACACACCCCTCCCCCCCTTCTCCCCTCACAGGCTGCAGAGGTCCACTTTTTTGTTGGCCAGCGATTTAAAAAAAGTGAATTGATAAAAAATACACATAGTATAGTATAGGTCTGTTTCAATTTAATTTCTGTTTTGTTCTTTTCAAATAGTGATGTTATCCTCTAAAACTGTAAAATACATGCGTAAAGAAGTCTCTGCGCCAAAAAAAATCCATATTAAAGTTCAAGAGTTTGAGTAGTATCTAAGTTTTTAAGTTTGCTTTTGGCTGCCTGTTTTCATATCATACTGCCTTCAAAATGCAAGAAATACAGTATTAGACAACCTAATTTTCAAAATTTCCCAGGGGGCATGCCACCCGAACCCCCCTACAGGCTTGGCGATTGTTCTGTCCATCTTCTCATTGGATTATATTGCACCCTCCTGAGAAAGAAACCTGCCTACTGGCCTGCAGATTCTCACTAAGGCAGTATGGCTCAGTAGTACATACTGCAGAGCAGTGACCTCGAAATCGTCAGGTCATGGGTTCAAATCTTGTGCTAACCACTAGCTTGTGTTGTTCTCGGTATTCCTGAATTCAACTCCTTGCATGGTCACTCATTTTTAAAAAGAGCCATATCTAGGGAAATTGATTGCTAGCACCCCTTCTCACTAGCAATGTTGAGAATCAGCCATCCCACACAGCAAGATAAAGAAAAAATACTTTTACTGTAAGTTTCTCAACATTGGGGGAGGGGGGGATGCTATGAAATGAGAAAGATTTGCATTGAAAACCTTCGTATTTGTTTTCATGAGGAAAGTAATATAAAATTAATATAATAGTAATATAAAGTAATATCAATTTAGTGGTCACTTCTAAAGTGTTCCAGCTACTTTTGTCCTCCATTGTAGGTAAAAGGTAAAGTCTGCATACTATCCTAGTGGCCCAATGGCATCAGGCCGGAGCTTATCCTGGTTTCCTTAGCATGAAGCAACAGACAGTATTTCTACTCCCCCCTGGATGGGATGCTAGTCCATTGTAGGGTTACCCCCAGCAGTAAATTTGTTGGTACCCATTTATACACCTGGGTGAAGAGAAGCACTGTGAGAGTAAAGTGTCTTGCCCAAGAACACAACACAGTGCCCCGGCCAGGGCTTGAACCCAAATGGTCTGATCCGGAGTCCAGTGCACTAAACATTAGGCCACCATGCCTCCCATACCATTCCTTACCTAGCCTTCATCTTATTTTCTTTAGCTGATTGGTGAGAAGGTGGCCCATGCTTTATCAGAAGGACTGAATGTGATAGCTTGCATTGGGGAACTTCTGTCAGAGAGAGAGGCTGGAAAAACTACTGAAGTTGTGTCAAGACAACTCAAGGCTATTGTTGGTATACATGTGTTTTAAATTGTAGTCTTTCTGGTCCCTTATTAGCAGAGCTCCGTGGCTCTAATTGCCACCAACCAGAGCCCCATACTCGTAGTACATTGCTTTTTTCATGGCTCATGGCTAGCAGCATGGCTCGCAGGTACGGACTTACGTACAACCATGTATGACATACGTTGCTCAACCCTGGACATGGCATCTATGCCCAGAAATATATAACATGCATGCAGTCTTGGATACCTTTCATTGGGTATTGGAGAACCATGTTCAGTTGACAGCTATCAAAATAAGGTATCCGTTAACCAGTATCACATGGCCATGTCATGGCCTCAAGTTTAGACTCATCGAGGTCACGTTTTTTTAAGTTGACTGCTGACCAGGTGTTGGTTTTCCATTGAATAGGGGCTCAAGTCCGATTTTTTTCTAGGGTTCTGAGAGGCTTTTGTGATTTTATGGTCATTCTGAGCAGAATTTCTGCAATTGCAATTGGCCATTAGTTATTCTGATTTATTGTGGCTGTGGTATCTTTCTTGGGTAGTATTTTTAATGAATGCATTTTCACAAATAATTATTATTAAGAATCAGCAAAGGAAACCAATGGAGCTCTGCTTTTAGGCCTGGCTAAATCTATAATATTATCACTTACTAGTAGTCAACGACTTCGATTGGCTCGGCTTC
>OX393564.1:14651275-14691275 GCA_947652115.1 Blastomussa wellsi
GGGTTTCGAATGTGGCGGAATAGAGTTCAAGGCGCTATTAAAACAGCGAAGCGTTCTTCTTATGACAACAAAGTAGACGGTCTGGCTGAAACTGAAACTAACCCTAAGAAATGGTGGCAAGACATCAAATCTCTCACTGGACAAAACACCTTTAGTAGACAAAAATGGCACCATCAATTCCTTAATGACACCATTAACAGCCCTGCGTTACTTGCTGCCCAAATTAATGATTTTTTTACTAGTATAACGCGCAAGTCCAAACTCCACCAAATGTGATTTCACCAGATTTGCTTGTTTCTCTAGAAGAGGTTTCATCCGACTTACTTAAGTTGCCTTCACAGAAGGCTGTTGGACCAGATGGAATTTCAAATAAGCTGTTGAAGGAATTTGCACCCGAGCTAGCACCACTAATCCAACATATCTACAATCAGTCATTGAGAGAAGGGTTTGTGCCTGACACCTTAAAACAATCAATTATTACACCAGTCCCTAAAGTTTGCCCCCCTCAAGATATTAAATCAGATTTAAGACCAATTGCACTTACGAGCTGTCTGGAAAGAGTATTAGAGGGGTTTACAAACAAAAGACTTTCTGACAGGTGTCTGACTCTATCGACCCACGTCAATACGCACGTCATGGCCGCTCGACTGTGCATGCCCTAATTTATTTAATGCAAGCTATACACGAGAGTATCGATTCCGGGAACTATTCTGTCCGGATATTTTTTGCAGATTTCACTAAGGGTTTGACGTCATAGACCACTCGGTATTACCAGACGAACTCAGATCTTTTGATATCGACCAAACTCTATTTTTCTGGGTACGCTCCTTTCTAACTAACCGTGTACAAGCTGTGCGTATCGGTTCATCCTTTATCGTCATGGAAACAAATCAACGGCGGCGTCCCACAAGGAACTAAACTTGGTTTGACGCTTTTTGCTGTCAGGATAAATAAGTTGCTCGAGAACTGGTATATGCGTTCAAAATATGTTGATGATACTACTGCATTTGAGATTATCCCAAGGAACTCTATTAGTATACTAGATTTGGTTGTCCGTGAAATCCATGATTATTGTATAGAACACAAGATGAAACTAAATCCAAAAAAATGCAAAGAAATGTACATCAATTTTATGAAGAACTCGGTTACCACATTGCGACCTATAAGTGTTGGATATAAAGAGGTAGAACGTGCAAGAACGTATAAGCTTCTAGGAGTGATAATTAGCGACGACCTCAAATGGAACGCACACATCGAATATGTAATTGCCAAAACAGCAAAAAGATTATACGCAGTTAGATTACTGAAACGTGCAGGTGTAATGCTTAAAGACATACTCAAGGTATACCTTTGTAATGTTAGGTCGGTTCTAGAGTATGCTGTGCAGGTATGGCAGGATATCCCTGCATACCTGTCTGACACTATTGAGTCTATACAAAGAAGAGCTTTGAGAACAATATTTCCTAACTCTAGCTATCAGCAAGCACTAGACCTAACTAATCTGACATCATTACCAAGTCGTAGGATACTTTTGTGTAAAAAGTTGATAGCTGATATGAGTGACGAGAGCCACCCCATATCCTTCCTGGTTCCACAAGTCACAACACGAACTATACCATATCAATTAATATCAGGAATTACTACAGCTCCAAAAACAATGAAAAGGACAAAGAGAGCAAATGACTTTTTTACATTTAGATTCGCATGAATGTAGATCATTTATCATCGTTACTGTAGTTAGATTTAGTTAGTAAATATTGGTTGTAAACTACACTGTTTATTCAGTCTTAACTGCAGAGGTTAATAAACTATTTTTACTTTAGTTAACTCGCTCGCGATGTTTGCTAGCATGTCAGTAATCAGGCCGTCTTTCCGATGTTAACTCGTTCGCGATGTTTGTTAGCATGTCAGTAATCAGGCCGTCTTTCCGATGTTAACTCGCTCGCGATGTTTGTTAGCATGTCAGTAATCAGGCCGTCTTTCCGATGTTAACTCGCTCGCGATGTTTGTTAGCATGTCAGTAATCAGGCCGTCTTTCCGATGTTAACTCGCTCGCGATGTTTGTTAGCATGTCAGTAATCAGGCCGTCTTTCCGATGTTAACTCGCTCGCGATGTTTGTTAGCATGTCAGTAATCAGGCCGTCTTTCCGATGTTAACTCGCTCGCGATGTTTGTTAGCATGTCAGTAATCAGGCCGTCTTTCCGATGTTAACTCGCTCGCGATGTTTGTTAGCATGTCAGTAATCAGGCCGTCTTTCCGATGTTAACTCGCTCGCGATGTTTGTTAGCATGTCAGTAATCAGGCCGTCTTTCCGATGTTAACTCGTTCGCGATGTTTGTTAGCATGTCAGTAATCAGGCCGTCTTTCCGATGGCGTTGAGCCATATCTTCACCCTACTTTCTACCCCGGTAAACGCCAAAACCAAATAAAAGACGCTCTTTAAAAACGTTTCACTTTAAGGACAGTTATTTAAATAATGCAATATTCAACACGCATTTCCAGGTGGTGGACAAAACACTGACCCCCATGGACTACCCCTTTGGACTACCTAAATGGCCACCCAAATGCACGGGTTTTGTTGCATTTTATTTGAGCTGGCTCTCTCGCTGGTTCCATTTAGAATTGCTACACCGTGCTGACGAGTTCCAATAAGAACGAAACAGCTGTCCACGGTTGCAGCCCTGCTTTATCGGTTTCTGTCGAATTGTTGTCTCGCAAAGTCAACTTTTTCACGTAGTATCATCCTTGGCTGATTACCGGTAGGTCTCTTGCAGATCCTACGTCAACTAGAAGCGTTATCGTTCGCGGTCCTTTGCAGTTTTCACGTCTACCCTAAAATGGACTACCCCTAAAAACTTTTAAAAAATGTTTTTAAAGGTAGTCCATTTTCAAGTGGACTACCCATAGTCCATTTAGGTAGTCCAAAGGGGTAGTCAATGGACTGGGGTCAGTGTTTTTTCCACCACCCGCATTTCCATGTGTTCTATTTTTTTATGTGCGTAATATACCGCTCGTCCTCGGTGTAAGAACCTCTGAAACTCGGGAGTTACCTAACACAAAAAAACAACCAGGACAATAAAGAACTCTAAACAAGAACAGGAAAACAATAGCTCCAAAACAAAGAAATATGTCACAGGTCCTTACACGCACGTAATGTAAACTCCAGTAAGAAGCACTTACCTACTGATCGTGATTTTACGATCCATTTACGTGTTTTTCAATATCCCGCTTGATTTTTTAAGCCAGAGAACCAACGAAATAAGTTGTCTGTTGCTGTATGTAAGCGTACGTTTCCAAACACAAAGATAGGGTGGCCCCATGCGACCACAAAACTGTCTCATTAACTTTTTCCATTGTTCCATGGAAATGTCGGAAATTAATGCCCGATGCAAATGCGCCTGCCAACTTCGTTTGTGAAGTAAAAATGTTAACCGATTGTGATCAATTCTTGTTTTCTACGATGGAGAACTGTTCACGACCAATCACTACATGTATTTAATTTGGTTTTATCAACTGGGTTGATAATGTCAATTGGCCACCGTAAAGAGATTCAAGAGCTGACGTTTTGAGCGTTAGCCCTTCGTCGGAGCGATTCGCTCCGACGAAGGGCTAACGCTCGAAACGTCAGCTCTTGAATCTCTTTACGGTGGCCAATTGACATTATCAACCCAGTTGATAAAACCAAATTATATTGTTATACTTCCCACCGACGCAGCACCACAGTTTCTTTAGAAACTTACCCCCTCCAATCACTATTTAGTCTCCTACATTTATCCTTCACCGTTTTCTTTTCGTGCAAGAAGCAACCATTTACTTTCTTTTTAGACCTTTTTACATGAATATGAATTTAAAAGGCCAAAAAAGAAGAAAAAAGTTTCAGTTATGACACAGCAAACCCACAAAACTTATTTCAAATGTTTCGTCCTCCAGAAGTTCTGCAAAGCTGCACGATCTCTTAATTTACCCTGCATTCGTAATGTTTCGACGCATATTTATTATGCAAATCAGTCCTTTTGTTATCGTTTAGTCCATATTCGCCTCGTGGTCAAAATATAAACAAATAGAAAGCTCGAAGCACAGCGATTTCGCCCGCCGGTTTCAAACGATGTTATGGCTTCTCCGCAATCACCGGTGAGTAACATTAATCATATTTTCAGCAAAGAGTGTAACTGCCCTATCTGCTTGGAGGAATACGATGAACCAAAGAGTTTGCCTTGCCTTCATAACATTTGCAAGAAGTGTCTGAAACAATTACTCCATCACCACACCATGAGCTTTCGATGTCCGATTTGTAGGGCTGTTTGTCCGATACCCGACCGAGGAGTCGAGGGTTTTCCTACAAATGATTATTTGGCGCGTTTAATTCGAGAGTCACCGGCCAAGAAAGTTGTTCACGAGATTCGGCAAGCGGTAAAGGGTTGCAGCGAAAAATTAGCGATCGTACGAAGAATCTACGATGAAGCTTGCGTTGACGTGGAACGGCAAGGAGAAATAATGAAACGCAAGATTCAAGAAGACTTTGAAAATCTTGTCGAGGTTTTGCGCAAACAAGAAGAAGCTTTGTGCATTGAAGTCGATAATTTAGTTGAGAAAGAAGAAAAGAAACATCCAGCGTATTTTCTGGCCTTACAAACGGAAACATTGTTGACTCATGTCGAAAATTCGTTAAAACTGAGAGACGCTTTGGACGTCGCAAACGATAAAGAACATTTGATGAACAGAATCAGAGATGCAAATGTAGCGTGTACCAAACTAAACCATTTACATTCGGCCGAAACTGAAAAACCAATGTTCGAGTTTGTGGGAAACAAAGAAGTGCTTCAATGTGTTAGTGGAAACATGTTTGGAGCAGTGGGCCTCAAAGGAGAATTAAAAACTTCAAGCACGCTAATTAATTCACCTGTTCCAGATGACTTGACGAGTCTTGAAGCTCTCAAACCTGGAACAAGATTTCATTCGTTAAATATCCCGCAGCCTTTGAGGCGAAAATTTCAGCCATTTGCTGTAGCTATGAACGATGAAGGTGACATAGCAGTCAGCGACCAGGGAAATCACACCGTGCTACGCTACAGCAAACAAGGACAGCTTTTGGCTCAAATTGGTGGACGGGGATCAAGAGATGGAAGTCTTGAATCGCCTACTGGTGTAACATTTTTAACGCGGCATTTAATGGCTATTGCCGATGGCTGCTTGTTTGGTAACCCTGCACGCATTCAAGCTTTTGATAGTTCTGGTCGATTCACACGCAGTCTGGTCAAATTAACATCGAATTCTTATTGGTTCACACGTCTTTCAACCGTAAATAACGAGCAACTTTTAGTCACATGTACACCTGTAATGCCGGGTCATGAACCGTGTATTAAAGTTTACGGCACAAGTGGAGAAGAACTGCTTTGCTTTGGAACTAGTCTCTCTGGTAAACTCTTACATCCCACAAAAGCTATCTTACTCAACAATGAGTTCTTCGTGTCTGATGTGGACAAGAAGAATAATCGTTGTATGGTAAGCGTGTTTGACCAGCAAGGAAAGTACCTGAGAGCGTTCGGTGAGTGCATGTTAAAGAAAGACCCTAACGAACATGCATTTTATCCACTTGTGATTGCGCTGGATGACTTCAGAGTGTTGGCATACAGTGGACTGTATAAACTGGTTCGTTGCTATTTGCCGAATGGATCGCTGGAGTCTTTCTACAGCACACTGCCTGGAATCACGGATATGGCGGTGACTGGTGATGGCAGAGTGTTTGTTGTTTGTGGAGGAACTGGCGAATTTCCTCACAGCGTCCAAGTCATTTTTCATTACTAACAAGGAACGTCAAGTGGAAGTCGATCTTTGCTTGAAATTTAGGCTTCCCAGCATTCTTATTGTATATTGTACATGTGAATTCATTTCATATCTCTTTATCTCGAGTAGAAGAATTTTATTTGAAATAATATTAGACTTTTTTTATAGCTTTTTGATTTCTTATCCTTAAGTTTTACACAGTTCACATCAAGACGCCAAAACAATTTTATGATTTGTAGCTGTTAGTATTTTTTAAAAATAATTTTGTCTTCGGTTCCGAAGCCAAGGAAATGTAGGAAGCATGGTTCACACAGGCCTTGAAAAGTCCTTGACAAAGCATTAAGCCCTGAAAGTCCTTGAAAATTGGAAAAATTGCAGAAGCCCTTGAAAAGTCCTTGAATTTTCTCCAGTAGTCCGTGAATCTTATCAAAAGCCCCATGATAAATAAAACTTCATTAAACAACGTTGTCTTGTGCACAGAAAACGTTGAAAGCTCAGGTATACACAATTTTCAGCGTGAAAACATTACAAAAAGATCCTCCAAAAACGTCTATATTAACGCAAATCTTATTCTAGAGGCTCATTTTAACTATTGAGTCACGTGATTGGTCACATGATCAGTCAGATCATCAAAAGTTTAGGATTTTTTACGAAAACTTGGTACTATATTGACTATTACGTGCTCGTTTCTTAGAAAACATTTCATTTTTGCATCACTTACTCTTAGCTTTTTTAAAAATCTTTATCAATAGATGTATTCATGTTAATTTACCATAGAAAACTGCGTTTGCACTCTTGATCAACATAAAAGCTACCAATTTTGTTATGCTCCGTATCACTGTCTAACTCTCTCAACGCTTAGCTGCATGCTGTCTTCCTGTTTTTCAGTGACCTTCTTCTGACTCGGATAACACAACTGAAACAGCTTGACTTTTGGAACTTCCCATAGACCTATTTCATAAATGGCTGCCAATTTTAAACTCTCTTGAGTGTATTTAGCCTTTCTAACCTCGTTTGAAACTGGGAAAATATTCTTTCGATTTACCAACTCAAAAACGAGGTTTGATCATGAAAGGCTAACTTAAATGAGAATACAAAAAACTTTACAAGTAAAATTGGCAGCAATTTATGAAATGTGTCTATGCGCCCTTAGAATATTTTTAAACATTTCTCACCAAGCTCGTAAGCTTTCATTTGGTTTCAGCAAGTTCTTTGTTTTGAGGAGCCTGACAATATCAGGTTCGCAGCTAACAGATTGGCCTAGCTCAACCGCCATGAAAATGCTCGTTGATATTTTTGAAACAAGATCACTGGAAGTTTGAGCGTTGGGATTCTTGTTCTTCTTGTATCACGTATCGCATATCTCCTGACCCATTGGTAATGCCGTAATTATATTGTTGCACAGTTGTGTGTTTGAGGTGGATTGACTCTTGAGCACTTATACACTGGTCTACAATCGTGATCCTTCCAAATGAGCTGTCCTTCTACAGCTGAACGAAACAGCGGCTTTTTCTTGAATATTCTCGTGACCGTAATTTTTGTCGTGTTCTGTCAAACTGAAAACAGTTCGAGTGAACTGACTGAACTTGGTAGTAATTCAGCGGGTTTTAAAGAATTTCCGAATGGAATAAAGGTTAGTTGTTAAAATTCTGTTTTTACGATTTTGTTTGAGTTACTTGAATTTTGGCTTCGTTTGTTACTGTAAAAAACAAATTGACGCCATTTTTAAAATGTTTGTCCTGTAAATAATTAATCTCAAGGTATGGACCCCCAATGTGTTGGATGAATCTACTAGTAAACTGCTTTGTCCAAGAACACAACGCCACAGACTGCCCAATCCGGTTTCCAGTCCACTGCGCTCCCACAGTGCGAAAATGGCCGCGAGTGACCTGAACCGTTATAATGAATAAGAGAACCTGGCGTCCTCTTTCTGGACTGAATTCTTTGAACACAAGAAGGAAATAACTGGTGCTTTTAAATTATTTTTATTCAAGATCAGCGTTATAACTAACTTAACCATTGGCCGTTTTTGTGACACCTATGTTTAATTCGGTTTAATTCTGTGCACGGTTTTCCTTTCATGCCGTCTGGTGCTCTTCTTGCCAGGGTGTTGTTATTCTGTAATTAAGAGAACAAAGTTTAAATAAGAAGAATGTATATTATAACATGAGTACTTAAAAATATATGTATTCTATTTTACAAATTCCACAAATGAGATACAAGAGGTAGTAGAAGGAGTGGACGATTATCAAGATTGAAAAACCTGAATACTGACAAAAACACAATAGGGAAAACATGAAAAGTATAATAGCAAAATTAAACACAAAATGTTGACTTCTGCAATAAACTGATCAGTCAGCCTAATGAAGGGGAAGGATTACGGAAACTATTCAAATTTTATTATTATGCTCAATAACTATTCACCATTCACCAGCCCGACATCTATAGAATGAATACACCTTTATTCCAAAATGGCAACATCTTAATATCCTTTTGTTGGTATTCAAATTAGCTCTTCGCGCCTCTTTTTTTAAGCTCAAAAATCAAAAAAATATTTTATCTTGAACGAGGCAACAAGGGACAATCCGTATGTGCATAAATGAGCGGCCATTTTTGAATAAGGTGTATGTTTTGATGAAAAGAAATACAGTAGACTACCCCGATCCCCACCCCCCCCCCCCACCCCCCCCCCCCCTCCCAAAAAAATAAATAAATACCTTGACAGATCTTGCAGCTCTTTTGGCAGTAAACCCCGATGTAATTCGGATTTTTCCCACACTCGTCGTTTTCAGCCCAAAAGGAATAAAAACGGTGTTTGTCAGTGCAAGCTGCAAACAACATGACAATGAAAGGAATTACAATAGGCCATTTCCGAGTTCGCTTGTGCCTCTATTTCAAGGCGAGTCTAAGTGCAAAGTCTTTGAAATGAAAATGAGTTTTCATTCATATGGAAAGCAAAACTAATTACCATCACAAAACTTTCGCACTTAGACTCGCTTTGAAACAGAGGCTCAAGGGAACTCGGAAATGGCCTATTCTCTGAGCTTACACGGAATAATGTAAATCGTAACTTCGCCTCGGTTACGTAGGGCCTTATCAACAACCGTGCAAACGCTTATGGGATTATTTGATGATAAAGAGGGGTGGGGAGGAATATGGCGGGACGGAACGTCATGTATTGCCCTCGTATATCCCATAAGCATCCGAAACTGTATTGCGAGCTCACCCTCACATCTAGTGCAGCTATTTTGACAGAACTTCATCATGTAGGTTTGTTTTGAACGACAATCACCGTTATAAGCTTGATATGTGCAGCGGCCATTCTTATCCTGGCACGAGGATGACTTCACTGTGAATCAAAAAGAGCACGTTGTGCGTTATATAAATCCAGTCACACAATCCGATTTATGAAATAATCAAGTGCCAAATTATCACGCACTAGTTTTTGACGATTTTTCTCTGTTTCAACTTGAGCTTGATTTTTCCATGATTATGTCATTTGTATTTTTCAGTCTCTAAATCTTGTTTTTCGACAGTTAGTTTGGTGGAATAGCTCGGACGAGTATACACAACTCAGCCTAGAACGAATATGGCTGGATATCTGCTTGGAGCGGAATTTTATCGTACTGGGTGGGATCGGCGGAGATCACCATTGTACTTTTGGATACAATCACGCAACGTTTTGGTCCAAAGCAAAAGAAAAAAACAAAACAACGAACAAAAACGATGCATACCTTGTCTATTTTGAATATTCCCATAACCACCCCACCCCCAGACTTGGGAGAGAGGGACCGGCGCGAGCGATGAAGTCGACCAACTACCGGAAACGGGCTTTGAGAAAGTGTACCTCAACCCCAACTCCCTTCCACACACACGAAAAAATCTGAATCTAAGCATACGGGAAAAGCGAAGGTGTCGAATATCACGATCTGTAAAACCGAAGAACTTTAAAAACCAAACAATACTACAGCCACTTTCGTCTTTGGCTTCCTACCTCCAGTAAGTAAGCACCATTTTTCAAACAATCACCGTTTCTTGCAAGGGAGGGACATTTCTCGTCTTTGTCTTGACACTCGACAGCTTCTGCAACGAAGGGACGAAAAAAGAGCCATTAATTTCTCTCACGTCGTACTTTACATTCAACAGAGAGGAGCTTCTGGTATACAACTCTGTTCGCTTTAGCGCTCTTAATAAAAGTCTCGGAGAAGGTACCGGGAGTGTCTATGCTACTGGGTTCATTGCCGAGAAAGTTGGTGTTATAATGGTGCCGCAGGGCAGAAATAAGGCCGAAATACTTTATGGGTTGTATTCGTATATTTTAAGTGCTAATAAAATCTGCATGGGAGAGAAAGCTGCGCGAGTCCGTCATTAACTGGGCTACCTTAGTGATCAGTTCCATGCAGGAAAAAATGTTTGTAGAAGATCGGTTTGTTTTCAATCCTGATTAGCGAATTCTGCCATATTTGTTGTTCAAGAAATTGCTGTTCGGTTTTGATTTTGTCATCAAAGTTAACCTCTGACCATATTTCTAAAATTGTAGTAAAGGGTTTTGGACCGATATCGTCTTTGAAATGTCATATTTGTGTAAATTACCTGTAAAGACTAATTTGCCGCCATATTTTCCAAGTTCAAGTTCAAAAAAATCTTTCCATTTTCCGCAGTTAGAGTCGTCAAGGTATTTTTTAATCCAAGTAGTCTTGAGCGATTTGGTAAACAAAGCAATGTCGATCATTTTTAACCCTCCGTTTTTATAGTCGTTTATCATGACGCTTCGCTTAATCTTATCACCTTTATTGTCCCAAAGAAAGCTGTAGAAAAGATCGTTCATTTCTTTGATAATTTTATGATTTGTCGCCAGTGGGGCTAAAATGTACGTAAGTTGAGATGCTGCTAAACTTTTATTAACTTGGATTTTGCCGATTAACGTTAGCCGGCGATATTTCCAATTGCTTAAAATGTTTCTTATGTTATCCGCTTTTCCCTATAATTTATATTAAATGTGATATCGGGATTGGTAGAAAGCCAGACACCAAGGACCTTTACCTTGTTTTCTGGCCATTTAAAGTAACTTTTTCTCTGGAAAAAGTTTTTCCTTATTTCCCGCCATTGATCCTATCCATAGAGCTTCGGTCTTTTTACTGTTGAGTCTGAGGCCAGACATATTGCCGAAAGTTTCGATCGTCTTAAGTGTAGCCGATAATGACTCTCTGGTGCCGTTAAGAATGAAGGTTGTGTCATCTGCATACTGGCTAATTTTAAATTCTTCATGGTTGCATCGCGGAAAACACTTCCAATCACAGGCAGCCCAAGTTCATGTTATGATCAGGATCATATTGCGTAATGGCTGTCATGTCAAAAATATAAGACTTTGTATAAGAATATTTTATTTTTTACACCTTTTAGCAAACCGAAATACTGCCAAAATACTATGAAAGTAAGGTAAGGCAATTTTATTTAAGATTTGGCAGTATTTCGGTTTGCTAAAAGGTGTTGTAAAATATTCCCATACAAACTCTTATCTTTTTGCTCTGACAGCTATTGCGCAATATGAACCTGATCTGCCTGTGTTCCAATCAACATCAGACTCTCCAGACTTATAAAAGTATTACTGAAATTAAATGAAACCAAAAAGGGTTACAAAATTTTATTTGACCCGCTTTTTATCGGCCTTTTTTGAAGAGGTTAATTTTCAAGTCTTGACAAGAGGTAAAATGAAGGCTAACTTTGACCGGTCTAATTTTGCCACCACTACTCAACCGGTACAAACACCACAACAATGTTCATATATGGAGGCGTGGGCCAGCCAAGCCACCGTGCCATTTATTTAACATATATGCAGATATGTACAAATAACAAGTAAAAAACGAAAAAACAGGAGCACCAAAGCCTGGCACGAAAACCCCAAAAAACCAGCAAGTGGAAAAAAACACGGGGAACGTGTACCCCCGACCAAGGCAGTGGTGCAACCCTTGGGGTTTTAGGGTATGCTAGTGCCTAAACTATAAACATCAATAAACACACAAGTAAAAAGCAACCTAACACGGTGAAGGCTGACCTATAGAGGTTTTGCACGGGCCTAATTTGCATATATAGCCCCGATAAAAATGCCAGGAGATTTGAATTTTTAACCCAAACTTGGCAAAGATGTGTAGTAATATAAAACATAAAGCAGTACAAGTGGGTTTTATGATGACGACTATTTTCATAGTGAAATGGTTACATATGCAAATAATTTCATCATATTATTTGCATTCGTCATCAATTTGTCTAATACCAAAATAATTATACAAAAATGTTTTGAACAGGTTTCATTTGCACCAGTGTTTGATTGCTTTGTCCTACAAAACTTGAAGCTTTTATTAAACTCTCAAAATTAATGTTCTGATTTAGTGGCGGCCATCTTGCATGCCAGTTCCTGCCATTCATTTGCATATGTAATAATTTCATTATAAAAATAGTCGTCAAATCTCCTAACATTTTTATAAGGTCTATATATGCAAATTAGGCCCGTGCAAAACCTCTATACCCTAACCCTACCTCCTACATCTTACCCTACTTCCTACCCTTTAAACTTGTATCCTACACATCAACCCTATCTCCTGCTGCTGCCACACCTTAACCCTACCACGTACAGGTTAACCATGTTTCATTCACCTTAACCCTACATAACATATTTGAAATCTGCTTCCTGCATCCTAATTCTTCTTCCTACACCCAAATCCTTCACCTTGACCCTGCTTCCTGCTTCCTAGCGATTATGATCGCTATTGTGAAACAAAATGAAACAGAAGTAATATAAAAGAAGTAAAAACAAAAGAAATCCGGGCGATCGCTTCGATTCAAGTATGCCCCTTTAGCTGAATGCGCCACGCAACGCAAGATCTTGTAAAATACGCAATACTAAGTACAAATGCTGAAAAAACAATAATTATATTGTTGTAATTGGTTCTAGAGAGGTTTTTATTCAGTCTGTCTTTTCACGCGATCGAGCAAGAGTCAAAACCAGGTTCACCCATTTCTCCATTTTATCCACGCTCATAAAGTCCAATAACAAGTTCAGCTCTGTCATGCAGCACTACGCTCTCCGATCGAACTGCTGTTTAACCACTTGCCCTGAAAGCTGGAAAGGATTTGGTATTCACCCTTCCTGCACTTTGCTTCGTCAATTTTCCGTACATTTGTCTGACGCACAATGCAACTGTAGCAATAGGCATTTGGTATTCGGGACGGTTACTTTTTATTGGCATTGAGAGGCTGCTGGGAACAGTAGCGGCTGTGTGTGTGCCTGTGTGTGTTCGGGGAAAAACTGACAATAGATTTTCGTTCAAACTTTTCCTACTGGTTGTTCTTCTTAAGGGAATTTAAATTTTGTAATAAAAATGAGGGGTTCCCATATTCGTTTCTGAGCAGGAGCACCTTGAAATACCCAATAATTCCTTAAAATATCAGCTTCAGAAACGTTATTATTTAACTCGTTCACGCCACGTCTTGTGGGAGAAGGAAAGAAAACAAAACAAGAAATATAACTATGGATATACTGCATTGACCATTTTCGCATTGCCCATAATACACCTTGTTTACCCCCAAAATCGTGCATAACCTTTGTTTCCCAATTCTCCTGGGTATTACAATCGTCCCAAGAGAATCTGAAGACAATGCTTATGCAAAATTTGGGGGGGGGGGGTAAACAAGGTTTATTATGGGCAATGCGAAAATGTCACGAAAATGATGTTACCAATCCCTCCTCCCTTTGGTAATACAGATCAGTATTGAATACTTACAGGTATGTGAGTTTTTGTAGTCACATCGAATATTCAGATTTGTTTAAATGTATTTCAATTTCCAGCCACTTAACAGCACGTCGCCATCTTTCTGATGTCACGGATTCTAAGGTTAGAATAACCCGTTTTTTTTTTGTGCAGCACGGTTATACTCAAGTAAACAAGTGAAATAAATGCTGCCTGTTTTCATTTGTGAAAACGGGCAGCATCGACTCACTGCCAGTATATGTTGTCAGTGACACGATTTCCGTTGATAAATACGCGTACGCTTTTTCAGGAAATTAAACTATTAAAGTTGATTCCAATTTTAAATTTAACTTGTTTGTTTTCTCAATTCACAGGAGTGCAACATTTGCATATTTGCATTATTTCTGAAAGCGAGAGTGACAATGAGATCTCGGTAATGAAATCTACCGAAAAGGCGATAACCTGCGCTTGATAATAACAACGCAGACATTCTCTACCGGTATTGTCTCTTGCTTTAATTGCTATTTGTTATGTAATTGGAGGAACAAATTCATGGACCGTGCCATCACTGCAACAGTTTTTTGCAAATCCCTGTGATTAACAATGTTCAAAACACAATGGTCACACATCAGTTTCCCTTTACTGTTCCCTTTCTTTTAGGGTCCCTCCTATTCCTCCGAAAGTGACACTGAAGAGGTTCCACAGTTATCCAAGAATGATGTACAACTTCCCATGATAAAGGTAGACCCAGAAGGTGACATGGAAGAAATCGCATTTCTTATTAGTATTCCCCCTGAAGATTTACCCCTGAAATGCGAAGAAAATGCCACGTTTCTTGTTGCTACCAAAGTACTGAGACATCCAAAATGACTGTGAGGCCAATGACCTTTGTGTGTTTAACAACGTTGTAAAAGTTGCAGTTGGATATTTTCATATTACTGGATCTGGGGTTCGTTTCCTTTCGAAAAGTAAACCATCCATGCTAATTAACAAGAATGTTATACCGCTAAAGAAAACCTACTGGACTCATCAGCGCCACACAGATTTTAAAAGGAGATGTTTCGAGGGATTCGATAATTGGGGCCAGCGGCTGCCACATTTGCTCGTTCGCTTCCAATTCGATGATAAGCCTCACCAAGTAACCACTACAGCACATGGGAATGGGAAAACGAGTGGCAGTTTGTACTATCGCAGTCGGCCAAGTACGTTAAAGTGTACCTAACACCAAAATATTTTTTTCGCTAAAATACACCTTTCTACCAGTTCGAAACGCACTCCACCTTTCGTTTCTCCTTTTCATCAAATTCTGGCTATTTATAGCATTTAAGAGTTTCGAAAAACTGTTCATCATTTGTTCCACGACCGATTCAGAAGGGGCGTGCATGTTTTCAAAGACTTGATGCGATGCAAATCAATTTGTGACGTGAAATCAAGAATAGACCCACGCCCCTTCTGACTCGGTCGTGGAACAAATGATGAACAGTTTTCCTAATGCTATCAATAGCCAGAATTTGGCGAAAAGGAGAACCGAAATGTGAAATGCGTTTCGAACTGGTACAAATGTGTATTTTTTGGGGAAAAAATATTTTGGTGTTAGGTGCACTTTAAAAAGCATCAAAGAGAAAGCAAAAGCACGGAAAGGGCCTTCCCAAGCATACGATGAGATATTTGAGGACGCAGGAGGTATGCTTGGATTCGAATCTCATGGAGACTTGCCAAGGAACAGGCAACAGGTCAGTGATCTTAAACGGAACACCAAGCCTCGTTGAGACAAAGATGACATGTATGAGTTAATTAACATGTCCAGACTAGAAGCGAGCGAGTTGAAGCCATTTATAAGACGTGTTCAAGTCCGGTACCCCAGAGCCATCATGTATAGTAACAAGCGACAGACAGCTCAATGATATAGGGACAGGGACCACAACATGGCGGCCACACGTGTAGAGCAACGTTCGACAAATATCAGATTTCATCGGTCTTATCTCTTCACATTGGTAGTGATGCTAATCTCAATATGGTTTGTTTATCAACACATATCTTGTTTCTACCAAAAATTGGATGATGTTACTTTGCTACCTGTCAATTTAGACGCAAGGCTTGCAAGTCGACTTTGCACCCGGTTACGCACAAGTAGAAGAAGAACGTTCACTACATCACGTATTCCTTACAACGTCGCTGGTACAAGTTCCTTTCAACTACATCTAAAGACCGGAGATATCCATCCTAATCCAGGACCACAAAGAAACAGATCTAGTACCCCGAAACATCCCTGCGGCGAATGTCAACAATCGGTGAGAAATAACCAAGCCGCCATATTGTGTGCTGAATGCAAGATATGGTTCCACGCTAAATGCATTAATATGGGAACTACAATCTTGACTGGACATGTCTTCTCTGCTCCCTGCCGAAATGTGGAAACTCCTTTTTTGAGAGCACTGAGGAACCAATACTTGAATTGTCCTATGCAAATACGGACAGCGAGCAGGAATATGCTAATGCTGACTCTTTACCCGACCCACTACGAAGAACAAAGAAGGCTCGTGAAATTCTTCTCATTCATTTGAACGTAAACAGTTTTCAAAATAAAGTGGAGGAAGTTGGATTATTAATCAAGGAAACTAAAGCTCAAGTTTTCTTCCTCACCGAGACCAAGATCGATAGCACATATCCGGATTCGCAGTTTGCACAGAGTGGCTATAATATATTAAGGAACGATCGAAAAAAAGGAGGAGGCGGCGTAATGGCGTATATTTCAGATATACTACCTTCCAAACGGCTGGGATTGCCAAGGAAATTTACTACGATCGAGCCTCTGGTAATTCAGTCCAAATTTGGTCGACACGATGTAGTTATTGTGGGCATATATAGACCACCCAAGCCAATTGGAAACAATTACCATGTCACCCTCGAGAAAGACCTCAACGACCTGATATTATGGGCTTCAGTTCAAAAATCATTGTTGGTGATAACAGGCGACCTAAACCTCGACAGACTTTCGAGGGAAGGGAAAATCTTATGTGATCTTGAAGACACACACGGGTTAACTTGTGTCATAACCAGTCATAACAACAGCCAAACTCTAATAGATGTTATCTTGTTATCGTGATCTTTACTGTGTAGGTGCTTTCCTGTATTACACATTTATCATGGTTCGCACGGTCCTTGAAAAGTCCTTGAAAAGGCACCAACCCCTTGAAAAGTCCTTGAAAATTAAAAAATTTGCCCAAGTCCTTGAAAAGTCCTTGAATTCCCCCCAGTAGTCCTTGAATCTTATGGAAAGGTCCTTGAATAAACAAAACTTCATTAGCGCAACGTTGTCTTACGCACAGAAAACTTTGAAAGCTCAGCAAGACACAATTTTGTGCGTGAAACATCGCGTGAAGATTTCTGGTGTAGTTCATTGCTGTTATTTGACGTACCTTAGGAACCATGCCTTCCAGGGATAAGGTATTGCAATCACCTGTAACCTATCACCTGTACCTACCATTTGTAATCGGTGTTGTGAGTTATCCCGTGCACAAGGGAGTGCACAAGGAATTTTGCAGTGTCACGGAGTCAAAAGGGCGGAAGGGCCAGTGCTTATACAATAAGAAGTGGGAACGTGACCCTCAATACAGAGGCTGGGTGAGTGCATTGAAAGCAGACAAGCGGAAAGCATTGTGTCAATGGTGTGACCGGATAATTGACGTGTCAAGTATGGGCGAGAGCGCACTGAAATCGCACTCAAGAAGCGAGAAGCACAAGCAGAACAGTCGATGTGAACAGCGAGTGACACTATCATCTTTCGGGTTTGGTCCAAGTGCTGGTACTTCGACATGTTCTAGAGGAAATATGGAAGCGTGCGTGGAAGGGTCACAACAGCAAGCTAGCAGGTTAAACATCCCTCCACCCCCTGATGAGATTGCGACTCCCACATCACAGCAATCCATGAGAGGCTTTTTAGCCAAGGACGATGTACTTAAAGCGGAAACTCTGTGGACTTTAAAGCTGGTTGTAAATCACTACTCCTTCAATTCAGCAATGTTCCCGGATAATCAAATCGCTAAACAATTCGCAATTCGCGAGCGAAAGGCAGCGTATATAACTGTTTTTGGCTTGGCCGAACACTTCAAGAAGCTACTTAAGGAGAGTGTGAAGGGACCATTTGTTGTGTTGTTCGATGAAAGTTTGAACAAGAAGATGCAGGGAAAGCAAATGGATATCCATATCCGTTGCTGGAATAACCCAAGCGGCGAAGTCACAACAAGATATTTTGGCAGTGAGTTTCTAGGTAAGTGCGCACATAAGAAAATTTAATGTTCCAATGAATTTAACATAAATAAATAACCGAAAATGATGCACATATTTAAGGTTTACCGAAACCTATTTTAAACTAATTTCTGAGAATCAAGCTTAGTTGTCTTGCCTGTGTGCATGTGTGGGTGTGGGTGGGTGTGTGTGATATGTGAAGAAACTTCAATTGCATGGATGGACCAAATGTGAACTGGAAATTTTTTGGTTCTTTGAAAAAGAAAATCGATGACAACTATGGCACTGCTCTCATCAACATTGGATCATGTGGCCTTCATGTGGTTCATAACAGCTTCAAGAGTGGAATGGATGCAACAGGCTGGCAAGTATCCTCCTTTTTATCAAGTCTTTACTATCTCTTCAAAGATGCTCCAACAAGGAAAGAAGATCTCCTCACCACAACAGGCTGTACATTAATGCCTCTCAAATTTGTCAGCCACCGATGGCTTGAAAATGTGCCTGTGTGCGAAAGAGAATTAAAGCTATGGGACAATATTGCTGCATACGTTAAAGCTGCTGAAGCTGGAAAAGTTAACAAGCCCAATAACAAGTCTTATGAAGTCATAAAGGACTGTCTCAAAGACCCATGTTTCATTGCAAAGTTGCACTTTTTCAAGTGCATAGCATCACAATTGCAGCCTTTCCTTTCAAACTACCAAACTGATAGGCCAATGATACCTTTCTTGAGTGATGATCTTTGCTTGATCATAAGGTCCTTGATGACGAGATTTATTAAACAAGATCAGCTTGACACAAGTGATGACAAATTGGTGAAAATTGATGTCTCTGACCAGAAGATTCACGTGAGCTACAAGAGAGTGGATATAGGCTTTGCAAGCGAAAAACTTAAAGGTACAGGTGATTGTAAGCCAAGTGAAAGGCAGATAATGGAGTTCAGGATGGAATGCAAAACCAGCCTTGTGGAGCTTCTCAAAAAAATGCTACAGAAATGTCCAGTTTCGTACTCTCTTGTCCGCCATTTGTCTTGCTTGAATCCAGTAATGATGGCAACAAAAAAGGAAGACTGTGTAAGCAAATTCAAGAAGGTCTTGACATTGCTGCTAAACTCTGGCAGAGTAGAGGACAACGCCTGTGACTCACTGCTGCAACAGTATGGAATGTTCGTAGACAATATTCCTGTTTTTGGAAACCACAGGTTCGCTGATTTCAACTCAAGCGTGGATAGAGTGGACAGACTGTTTAATGAATGCATGGCAGGAGAAAGTTATAAAGGCTTCTTTGAAGTTGTGAAACTTCTGTTAGTGTTGTCACATGGCCAGTCAACTGTGGAGAGAGGCTTTAGCATCAACAAAGAAATGGAAGTGGAGAACCTGAAGGAACATACAATTATTGCTGAAAGGCTTGTCTGTGATCATGTGAGAAATGTTGGTGGAATTTTAAATGTTGAGCTTAGTAAGCCTTTGTTGCTTTCAGTTAAGCTTTCAAGACAGAGATATGAGAGGTACCTTGAGGATGAGAGAAGGAAGAAGAAAACCCAACAGGAACAGTCAAAACGAAAGTCTATACTAGAGGAAATTGACGAGATTAAAAAGAAGAAAAGAAGAGTGGACTCCGACATAAAGTCTCTTAATGAAACAGCAGATGAACTTTGCTTAAAAGCAGAATCCACAGGGAAGTTGACCTTCGTGACCCAAGCCAATTCACTTCGAAAAACAGCAAAGGACAAAATTCAAGAACTAACTGACTTAGATGCAAGCTTAAATTCCAAACTGGAAAAGCTAAAAGAATAGACACAATCAAACATCTTCTAAGGTTTGTGATCTGGTTTCCTGTACCACATTAATGGAAGTTTCCTGTTTGTATTGCACATCTCTTTGCAGAACATTCCACACAAAAAGTAATTTGAATTGAGGAGTTGATTACATGCATGCCAAATTGAGTGGAAAACAAGTCCTTGAAAAGTAGATAGATAGATAGATAGATAGATAGACTGTTTATTCAGAAATACATCGCAGTCACCAGACTGAATTGCGTATTTTACAAAGAAATATATAAATAAGTAAATGTTAAAGAAAGGTCTTAGGTCTGTATGGCTACCGTGTGAATATTTGGAGGGAAGAATTAAATGTCAGAAAGGTTGGTCATGCGTGAAATCACAGTGTTTTTTGTGCTAGATTTATGATAACAAAATGTTAGGAAAACCCTATTCAAACAATAAGTTGCAACACCGTGAGAGAAACTTCGATGTAGTCTCTTCAGACTAAAACCTGAAGCCCGGAAACGGGAAAAAATATTTTCTGTAAATTAGGCCTTATCATGCACGGTTTTATACGCCAGCTTGACGGGTGGGCAAAGCGGTCAGAAACTGCAGTGCTTGTACGGGAATCTGATAGGAAATAACTTTTCTAAAATTTTTCCACAATGTATGGATCGCGGCGTGAAAGTACTAGGCTGAATACTGTATTTACCACGTTTGAAGGATGCAGCTTGGATAGAAGTTAAGTTTTTAACAATGTTTTCCCTCGAATCATGTAAAACCTACCCAAATTTACATACAAATGTATAAATAAAAACTTAAACGAGTGTCCGCTATCCTAGCTACATTCTTCTGCTCAGTATTTTTTTTTAAGAAAAAGGTATTTCCCAATATATTTTTTAATTTAAATGTGGGATTTTTCTCTCACAGAAGAACTAAACTGTGGTTCCACTGAAATGGCTGAAAAGGGCTTGGGTATAGCCTTATAGAACCCTCTTATACCATCCCTTCCCTGGGATGGGAGGCGTGGTTTATTAGGGGGGAGAGTTGTCTACTTGTTAAGGGGCTGGTATAGGTGTGGTTTACATAACCCATCAATGACATCATTCCTCAGTTGTGCACACCCCACTCCCCTAGGAAAATCCTGGATCTGCTTCTGGTTATTTTTAAGAGAGATGGGGTTTCCCACTCTACCTGATAGGGGACTGGTATAGGTTTGGTAATTAGTGAGGGGTTTGTTATAAGAGAGATGGGATGATGGGATTTTGACATACCTGATAAGGGACTGGTGTAAGTGTGGTTGTTTTGTGAGGAGTTGCCAGAAGAAAGTGTTTACTTGATAGAGGACTGGTATAGGCGTGGCTTATTAGAGAGTTTTTCCTAAGAGAGAAAGGGTTTACCTGACACGGGACTGGTATAGGCGTGGCTTATTAGAGAGGGGTTTTTTCCTAAAAGAAAAAGGGTTTACCTGACATGGGACTGGTATAGGTGTGGTTTATTAGAGAGGGGGTTTTATAGGAGAGAAAGGATTTAACTGTCATGGGACTGGTATAGGTGTGGTTTACTAGAGAGGGGGTTTTATTGGAGAGAAAAGAATTTAACTGACATGGGACTGGTACAGGTGTGGTTTACTAGAGAGGGGGTTTTATTGGAGAGAAAGTGTTTACCTGACATGGGACTGGTACAGGTGTGGTTTATTAGAGAGGGGGTTTTATAGGAGAGAAAGCATTTAACTGACATGGGACTAGTACAGGTGTGGTTTATTAGAGAGGGGGTTTTATAGGAGAGAAAGTGTTTAACTGACATGGGACTGGTACAGGTGTGGTTTATTACAGAGGGGGTTTTATAGGAGAGAAAGGATTTAACTGGCATAGGACTGGTATAGGTTTGGCTTATTAGCGAGGGGGGTTTACAGGAGAGAAAGGATTTAACTGACATGGGACTGGTAAAGGTGTGGCTTATTAGAGAGGGGGTTTTATAGGAGAGAGAGTGTTTAACTGACATGGGACTGGTATAGGTGTGGTTTATTAGAAAGGGGATTTTAGTGGAGAGAAAGGGTTTACCTGACATGGGACTGGTATAGGTGTGGCTTATTAGAGAGGGGTTTTTTTCCTAAGAGTGGAAGGGTTTACCTGACAGGGGACTGGTATAGGTGTGGCTTATTAGAGAGGGTTTTTTTCCTAAGAGAGGAAGGGTTTACCTGACAGGGGACTGGCATAGGTTTGGCTTATTAGAGAGGGTTTTACCAAGAGAGAAAGGGTTTACTGACAGGGGACTGGTATAGGTGTGGCTTATTAGAGAGGGGGTTTTTTGGAGAGAGAGTGTTTAATTGACATGGGACTGGTATAGGTGTGGTTTATTAGAGAGGGGGTTTTAGTGGAGAGAAAGGGTTTACCTGACAGGGGACTGGTGTAGGTGTGGTTTATTAGAGAGGGTATTTTTTCCTAAGATAGAAAGGGTTTACCTGACAGGGGACTGGCACAGGTGTGGCTTATTAGAGAGGGTTTTCCCAAGAGAGAAAGGGTTTACTGACAGGGGACTGGTATAGGTGTGGCTTGTTAGAGAGGGGGTTTTTTGGAGAGAGAGTGTTTAATTGACATGGGACTGGTATAGGTGTGGTTTATTAGAGAGGGGGTTTTAGTGGAGAGAAAGGGTTTACCTGACAGGGGACTGGTGTAGGTGTGGTTTATTAGAGAGGGTATTTTTTCCTAAGATAGAAAGGGTTTACCTGACAGGGGACTGGCACAGGTGTGGCTTATTAGAGAGGGTTTTCCCAAGAGAGAAAGGGTTTACTGACAGGGGACTGGTATAGGTGTGGCTTGTTAGAGAGGGGTTTTTTCCCTAAGAGAGGAAGGGTTTACCTGACAGGGGACTGGCTTATTATATTAGAGAGGGTTTTTTTCCCTGAGAGAGGAAGGGTTTAACTGACAGGGGACTGGCACAGGTGTGGCTTATTAGAGAGGGTTTTCCCAAGAGAGAAAGGGTTTACTGACAGGGGACTGGTATAGGTGTGGCTTATTATAGAGGGGGTTTTATAGGAGAGAAAGGATTTAACTGACATGGGACTGGTATGGGTGTGGCTTATTATGGAGGGTTTATCTAAGAGAGAAAGGGTTTACATGAGAGGGGACAGGTACAGGTGTGGCTTATTAGAGAGGGTTTTTCTACGAGAGAAAGGGTTTAACTGACAGGGGACTGGTATAGGTGTGGCTTATTAGAGAGGGTATTTTTTCCTAGGGGAGGAATGGTTTACCTGACAGGGGACTGGTATAGGTGTGGCTTAGAGAGGGTTTTTTCCCTAAGAGAGAAAGGGTTTAACTGACAGTGGACTGGTATAGGTTTGGCTTATTAGAGAGGATTTTTTCCCTAAGAGAGAAACGGTTTACCTGACAGGGGACTGGTATAGATGTGGCTTATTATAGAGGGTTTTTTTCCTGAGAGAGAAAGGGCTTACCGAGAGGGGACTGGTAAGGTGTGGCTAATTAGAGAGGGTTTTTATTCTAAGAGAGAAAGGGTTACCTCACAGGGGACTGGTATAGGTGTGGTTTATTGGTGACGGGGTTTTATAGGAGAGAAAGCTAGGATTTACCCAATAGGGGACTGGTATTGCAGGTGGTATTTATGGAAACCATAAATACCACCATGGTAGAGGTGTCGTTTATTTGTGAGGGGGTTGTTATAAGCGTAAAAAAGTGTGGTTAATAGAGGGGTTGGGTTGAGAGATAGGGGGAATAGGCGACTGGGAGGGGAGGTGTGTCTTAGTGAGGAAGGGAGGGGGCTGGCTTAAGAGAGATGTGGTTTACCTGAATCCGCTGATAGAGGAATGGTATTGGAGGTATGGTTCATTAGGGAGGGATTGTTATAAAAGTGAGGTGTGGTGTATTAGTGGTAAGCCTTCACTTATAGACCACACCTCCAATACCAGGCCTCCATCAAGTAATCCTCACCACTCATTTAAACCATTATCTGATAAAGCAAAAGATTCAAAACCACCATTCTTGTGACAAGTTGTCTTTATTTTGAATATTCTCAATAGGTAACTAGTTTATCTCTGGGCCACTGTACTTTAAATATTTCTGCCGCTTATTTGCTATTCTGTAAATTATGTTGTTAAGTTCAGTACAAAATTAATAACTGTGGAGCTCTTCTCTTAGGCCTAACTAAATTTGTATATTTGCTCTTTAATAAATAACGTTTCTTCCATTAAAGGCCGCTTTCTGGAGTAGATTTTCATTGGGTAATCTTAATAATTTTAATTTAAACGATTTTAGGCTGAAAGACACATCTGGGCTCTCAAGGGGCTTTTCAAATCTGTAACAAAAAAGGATCCTCCTGGAACGGAAAGCGAAAGTTCGTTGTCTGGAATAGAAATTCAAGAATTTGCCAAAACAGAGTTTGCCCGAGATCAAGTCAAGACCATAGGCCAGATGATCGACGAGAATGAGAAACCACCTCTCTTGGCCAAAAAGAGTACTGTGATTTGAGAAACTTTCACATTTTGAGCCGAAATGGACACAGAAGTGGCGTTTTAACAAACAACACCCTTCAAGAGTACAAAGAAATGATTGAAGATGATTGGAGAGGATACACGTATTTCGGGAACTCTTCTGAGGAAGTCATGCACAACAGCTGTTCGTAAACACAACAAGAAAGTGAAAGGAAATGTTGCTGCTCATATGGGACATGATGAGGGTACTGCCGACAAACACTACAATATCATTCAGAAACGCACCAATTCCGCTTTTGCAGCCCAGCAAATAGCTGAGATTATGCATGGCAGAAAGTCTCAAACCCCCATCATCCAAAAACTGCGCATCATTTGTTCCACGACCGAGTCAGAAGGGGCGTGGGTCTATTCCTGATTTTACGTCACAAAATGATTTGCATCGCATCAAGTCTTTGTAAACATGCATGCAAATTAGTTTGTGACGTGAAATAGGGAATAGACCCACGCCCCTTTTGACTCGGTCGTGGAACAATGATGCACAGTTTATCGTAACTTTTGAATGCTACAAAAAGTCAGAATTTGGTAAAGAAGGTGCAAAGGTTTATTCCAGCGAAAAAAAAATTTTGGGGTTAGGTGCAGTTTAAAAGCCTATACAAGGACATGATTGAAGGAGTAGAAACGTACAGCAGAAGATTGTGGTTGCAAGACTGGAAGATAGTGGTCGAAAACACATTTTAGCAAAGTACTCCAAGCAGAAAGTGACTGGCAAGATGAGAGGACTTCGTACCATGCGCACCAGGCAGTGGAATCTTAAAACTGCTGAACAATACCGACTAGTAGATTTTCATGTATTCAAATTATTTGACGACAATTAATTGAAGGAAGTATAAAAGTACAACAATATAAAATTATTGTGACATCAAGATGGAAAGGTAACGCCTGAGAGCAAATTTAGCTTAGTGATATTGGCAGAAAGTGACAGACAAGACTTCATACCACGAACATGCACATTAGGCAGTGGATGTTTTAAGGTGTTTAAAGGCAGTGGAGGTGTTTTAAGGCAGTGGATATTTTAAGGTGTTTAAAAGCTGTTGAACAAAGCGATTTAGATTGTCATGTATGTTGCCTATTCACTAGGCAATGGAGTTTAAAAGTGTTTAAAAGTAGTCGAGAAAAACCATTAAGGTTTTCATGTATGTTGCCTATTCATTAGGCAATGGAGTTTAAAAGTGTTTAAAAACTATCGAACAAAACGGTTTATATTTAAAAGTTAAAAAAAAACTTTCGACCAAAACGGTTTAGATTTTCATGTAATGTTTGCCTATTCAAAGACATGGTAGAAGGAAGTATAAAAGGATAACAGAATATTGTGATTGAAAGATAACGGTCAGAAGCAAATTTTAGCTTAGCAGTCTAAGCAGAAAGTGAGTGTCAAGGTAAGAGGACTTTATGCCACGAACATTAGGCAGTGGATGATTTAAAGTGTTTAATTAAAAACTGCTTAGATTGCCATGCATGATGTGTTAACATTTTGTGTTTCATGCTCTTGTGAGCACTTAATTGTTACTTTTTGTTGCGCATGACGTGGGCAGTGCAGTGAACGACAAAGTGCAATTTGGCGCATTATACATGGGATGACTGAACTGTTATAAGACATTTTTTGTATTAGCTGTAAGTGATGAAGTTGATTTATAAACTTGTTTAGATTTAGTATAACTTGTTACACTGTTATCTGTGCTAGAGTATAAGCAAAATGAACATGAACAAAATTGTGAAGAGCAGAAATGGATATGATTTCTTTGACGCACAATGAGCAGTGAACATATCAATCTCATCACCAGAACCCACTTTTCTTAGGGTCAACAAAAGGAAAGTGGACTCTGGTCAAGTCCGATTGAAAGTTTGGAGTAAAAGGACTTGGAACTGGCCAAAAAGAAAGAAGGCTCTGGAAATGCGATTGTGAAGAAAGTAAGCAACGGGCCAAAGGGTTTAGTTACCCTCACAATGAATGTGCGAAAATAATAATAATTTATGATAAAAAAACACTCCATTTGATCAAATCAATCTTTATTTCACTTTCATTTAATCCTAATTACAAATTACAACAAAAAAGAGTACAATAAAGGATGGTGTAAAGTGATTTGAGTCCAAATTGAAAGAAAGAATAGCTTGTAATAATATGGACCCCACAAAGTAGTACACAATTTCTAACGGCCTGGCAAACTTTAAATAAAACAACTGCATTCAACATTTTAATACATGGAAAATTAAAAAAAATTGGTAGCATAACGTGGAAGTGAATTAAATTACAATCAAGCTCTAAACAAGTAAAGCTCTGATCAATTAATTGAAACAATAATAACAAGATTAAATCAACATTGAAATGGCATCAACGGAAACTCGGAAAAAAATCCGAGTCCCAGATGGGATTTGAACCCACGACCCTCCGCGACCTAGTCGGATGCTCTAACCACTGAGCTACTGGAGACTCCATGGTCAGTCAGGGTCAAATGTGGGTCTTGACTGGAACTGCATCGTGCGGTTACTCAGTCAAATGATGCCATTTCAATGTTGATTTATTTCTTTCATTGCTCTCTTGGAGGTTGGTTGGTCGCATCTTCGATATACTTTACTTTGCGCAATGCAGTTAAGAGCTATATGGCTATGTGTGCTTCTTTGTTGTTACGACGATTGGGCGAAATCACGTAACAATAAAAAGCCAACCGACATCGCCTTTTTGTATTTTTCCAAGGCGTTCGACAGCGTACCGCATGAGCGTCTTCTTTTCAAGCTCGAGCGTCACGGTATCGACGGCAGCGCTCTCCAGTGGTTTCGAAATTTTTTAATTGGCCGGATGCAACGCGTCGTCATACGTGGCACTAGCTCGTCCTGGTCTCAAGTTTTATCAGGTGTAAATTGTATGCGGATGATACCAACGTTTATAGAGAGATCTCCGACATGGCTAGAGACACAGTCACTCTTCAGTCGGACTTATTCCACCTTAAGAGTTGGTCTGAGGCCTGGCAGTTGAACTTCAATGCGAACAAATGTGAAATTATGCGAGTGACACATAATCGTGATAAATCTGTTCCAAATTACTCCCTCGTGCCGCGTGGAGAACGTTTAAGCTCAGTGAGTACTGTAAAAGACCTCGGCATTACAATCTCCCATGACCTCTCGTGGACTTTACACGTTGTTGAGGTGGTCAATAAGGCCAATAAAGTTCTCGGTCTAATCAAGCGAACAATTGGTTCTGTAAACAAAGAAATCTTTTCCACATTGTACAAGGCTCTCGTGAGACCAATCCTCGAGTACGCTTCCCCTGCATGGTGCCCTTATTTGGTTAAGAATATTGTTCTCTTAGAGAAAGTTCAGAGAAGAGCTTCTCGATTGGCCTTAGGTCAGCGAAGGGGAGAGATGTCATATGAAGATCGCTGTAAACTGTTGCGTTGGTCGCAGTTGAGTGATAGAAGACTATATTTTTCTTTGATTGAATGCTATAAACTTGTATTCGGATTGAACAGTCTTTGTTTTCGTGATTTTTTTGAGTTCGCTTCAAAGCGTACCAGGTCCAATCATAACTACAAACTACAAGTTAAATCGGCGAACTGTACTTGTTATAAATATTCATTCTTTGTTAAAATTATTCGTGAATGGAATGACCTGCCTGCCTATGTTGTTGAAGTAGGAAATTTGACATGTTTTAAATTAGCTCTTAAATCATATATGTGTATTTCTTAGGGTTTTTCTTTTTTTATCCATTTTAGAGTCTATTTTTATTTTGGAAGTTTATTCACATAGGGTCAACCTCTTAAACTTCCTTTTTAGGGTATTACTTGTATTTATTTGTTTATAATACCTTAAATAAAGTATGTATGTACGTATGTATGTATGTATTTACACTAAACTCGGCTTCCAGTGTTAAGTTAAAACAAACTGCAAAATTGCTGTGTCCAGAACCAGTATTTTGGTGCGTGTGTTGTTATGGAGTTTATTGTAAACGGCTTCCAGCGATAAGGGAAACAAATTTCAAACTTGCTGTGTCCAGAACCAGTACTTTCATATGTGTGAAAAAGCAAATAACACAGAAGTAAACAAAAGATCGTGACCCCAACCAAGCGAGAGGATGTGTGCCAGAAATAATTTCCAATTGAAGAAATATCTGCACAAGTATATACGCCAATATGGCTGCCGCAAATTGTACTTCCGCTGTTTTGTAAATGTTTTACGGTCCAATAACGAGGCAGGAAAACCATTACAACCACAACTGGTTGTATTATATGACGGGTTTCTATTATCATAAAGTAATTTCCGGGAATGGCTTCGTGTTTGGAGAATGGATGTATCCGAAGGAAATCCAAAAGATTTATTAGTGTTTGCAAGAGAAAATAAAGCAAGGTTCACTGATTTGGTTGAACAAGAACTCCAAACGTTAAAAAGCGTGAAAGTAAGTTTCGGGTTAGAAGTAAAGTTTTCAAGAGAAAAAAACGATGAAACGCAACACATGAAACATTATTTTCAAGAAAAAGAACCGCACGTTTTTAACAGGGACGATGAAGAACTGATAAAACAAAAATTCAATGAATTCATTGAAAGAGCAAAGGGAGAAATAGAAAACTGGTCTATGGAGGGATCAGGATGGGAAGTTGACATGATAAAGACTGCGTTCGTGAATGTCGCACGCTATCAACCGCTGCGCGGAGGAACTTATTTGCCTCTTCCAGCCAATCTGGCAAAAAAGAAGGCCATAATCAACGTACGAAACAGCGATAACGAATGTTTGAAGTGGGCACTAAGAGCTGCTTTATTCCCTCCAAAAGATGGAAAGAACCCACAAAGACCAAGCAAATATCCGGTTAACGATGGTATCAACTACAATGGCATCGATTTCCCAACACCGGTGAAACAGATAGACAAGCTTGAGGCGCAAAACAAAGGCCTCGCAATAAATGTCTTTGGCTGGGAAAACAACTGTGTGATAGTACACAGGATAAGCAGAAAAGAAGCAAATGTGCCGCGGATAAGCCTGATGCTATAGAGTCAGGGGAAAAACAGCACTATATGTAAAACTTTATGTAAAACGGGTGAGCGCTTTGCCGCTTGACAAGGCAATAAATAATAAAACTTTCTATTGCATGATGTGCTTATCACGATTCACACGAGCGGAGTTGCTCGAGAACCACAAAGAATACTGCAACGGCGTGAATGGCAGGCCGACAAGGATCGAGATGCCGGAAGAGGGGAAAAACACCCTTTCTTTCCAAAATCATCACAAACAGATGAAGGTGCCATACGTGGTAAACGCGGACTTTGAGGCATTGGTCAGAAAGATTCCTGGCTGCGAGCGCGGGCCAGAGAGCAAGCAAAAAAGCTACACGGAGAAGACCGAATGGCACCAAGCATGCGGGTATTCTTACATGGTTGTGAGAAGCGACGGCGAAGTAACAGGGTCAAATGTTTACAGGGGTGAAAATGCTGTGGGAACGTTTCTAAGTGACATTCTGCAGGAGGAGGTTTCGATAAGAGAAAGCTTGGCCGAACCCAAGCCGATTGTAATGACGGCAGAAGACTGGGAAAAATTTAATGAAGGAGCTGATTGCCATATTTGTAACAAAAGTTTGATAAAAGACCAATTCTTGGACTCATTACCTGTTTGGAACAAAACAAAGGACCAATATTTGGGCCAAAGCCACAAAAAATGTTTTTACTTTGCACAGACAAAAGTGGATTTTCTTTGTCTGAAAAGATTGTCAGAAAACGAGCACAAAGAAGCGGCAAAAAAATCAGGAAACATGTTTATTCTGCGCAAAGCCTTTGCTTCAGAAAAACTTCAGAGACGCGGTAAAAGACCACTGCCACTTAACGGGCAGGTTCCGCGGCGCCGCGCACAATGCATGCAATTTGAAACTGCGAATAAACCCCAAGACGGCACCCATTCCAGTTGTATTTCACAACTTGAGGGGCTACGACGCGCACCACCTTATGCAAGCGATGTCACAGCAGCAAAAAGAAGTGAAATGCATCGCCAACAACATGGAAAAGTACATCACATTTTCAGTTGGGAATCTGCATTTCATTGACAGCTTGAACTTTCTGCAAGGAAGCCTTGATTCACTTGTAAGCGCAACCCCAAATGAGTCATTAAAAATAACATCAAACATCTCAGAAGGCAGCGAACTGCTTTACAAAAAGGGTATTTACCCTTACGAGTACATGGAATCATGGGAGAGATTCAGCGAGACGAGTCTGCCGGACAAGCAGATGTTTTACAGCAAACTGAATGACGAGCATATAACGGACGAAGAGTATGCGCACGCGCAGAGGGTCTGGGAGGCTTTCGAATGCAAAACTCTGGGCGACTATCATGCACGATCTTTACGGGAGACACGTGATGCATCGGAGCTGAACACACGTATGTTTCGGAGCTCCGCTAAATTCTTCCAGTTGCACAAAGTCAATTGAACAAAATAGTCCTTTTTCGAAGTTGGCTACACTCGCAAGTTTGAAATGTCTGCTGACAAGAGTAAAACGGAGAAAACGGAGAAGAAACGACTCCGAGTAAGTAGCTCTGCTTCCGAAGATATCGAGGAGCAGGCTGCCATTGCTGAGCTGCTCGAAAGAATCTCGCTGATTGAACAACAAGCAGTTGAAAGAGATGCTCAAATAGCATCACTAGAAGCTCAACTTGTTAATGCAAACGTAATGATACAGAAGTTAAAGAAAAAAACCGATGGCCTGCAAAACTCAATTGAATTTACACAAAAAGACCAGGCAGATGCCTTCGAGCGAATAGCGGAATGCGAGCAAGAGCAAGCCAACCAGGATGACGAGCTGATCAGACAAGACATATACAACCGACGTTGGAACATGATCTTTTACAAAGTCCCAGAAACCCAGGATGAAGACTGCACTGGCCTCGTCCGGGAGGTAATCACCAGAGACCTCAAGCTAAAACGTGAAGATGTAAACCAATTCCAGTTTTGTGGAGTGCACCGTCTCGGTAAGCAAAGCCGTGGGCGACCAAGACCTATTATCGCTCGGTTCACTTGTCGAAGCGATCGCGACAAGGTGTGGAAAATGCGACGCAACCTCAAGGATTCAAACATAAGTATCGGGGAAGATCTCCCAAGACGAGTACAGGAGATCAAAAGGAAAATCTTGATACCTGCGATGAAAAAAGCCAGAAGCTTAGACCCGAGAAATAAAGCTGCTGTAATTGGTGACAAGCTGGTCGTTAATGGAAGGCAATATCTACACTTCAATATCCCGAAGCGTTGGCTCGATAACCAGCCGCCCGTCGAGTCAAACGAAGAGCCAATTAATCATGATGGAGATTTGTCCCTGAACGCGGCACCGGAACCAGATCCAACCGCTACGTAATGTAAGTTAATAAATCACAAACTCTTGCTGATAGAACAGTGGTCTAATCTAGTTCATATTAAGACATTTACACATATTAAGGAGCTCCAGAACAGAAAAAATTAGTGTTAAGCATGTCTAATACGCACCAAAATTTAGTAAATTGCGTTAAGGCCAAAAGAGCCTGTTTTATTTTGCTTTCCTGTATTTTTCTTTTCTTAGGTAGGTTTCCTACTTTAGTATTTGTTTTCTATTTTCGCCTATCGTATGCAAATTCTTCTAATGTTTTCACCAAAAGTGCTTTTTTGCCAAATTTTACTTCCAAATTTATGAACCCCATTGGGAGAAAGTTGTCAAATTTACATTCGCCGTGTTCTGTAATTGCCTTACATCTAGTTAATCAACGCCTTCAACTTGAAATGTCTCACTGTTAACGTAAGAGGTCTTAACAAATCGATAAAACGGCGTGCACTCTTTAGATGGCTGCATAAGCAGAACAAAGACTTTATTTTCCTCCAGGAGACGTACAGTTCAAAAGAAACAGCAAATTTGTGGGAGGCGGAATGGGGAGGAAAGGTGTTGTTCAACCATGGAACAACTCACAGCAAAGGTGTTATGATTCTCATAAATCCCAAACTTGACCTCAAAATTGAGAAAATTACCCAAGACAAAAACGGCAGGTTCATCATAGCCAACTTGATAATCGAAGACACGCATTTCATTTTAGTTAACGTATACTCCCCGAACGATGTTAATCAACAAGTACTATTTTTTAATGATCTACAAAATGAACTTCAACAATTTCCCCACGAAAATATAATTATTGGTGGAGACTTTAACTGCGCTCTAACACACCGCGATAAAAAAGGAGGAAACCCTGTTACGCGAAAACTCCCGGTAATAAATGAAATTAAGAAGCTCTGCGACTTCTATGATCTTTGCGACATATGGCGCTCTTTAAATTCCGACGCGTGTCAATTCACTTGGAGGAATAAGTCTTTTAAGGTGCAATGTCGGCTAGATTACTTTCTAATTTCCAACGAACTGAAAAATCTCGTTTCGGATTGTCGAATTGTTTTTACACCTAACACTGATCATTCCGCGGTGCAACTTAACCTCGCTTCTGAAGAATCTAATCAAAAGAAAGGACCAGGTTTTTGGAAATTCAACTATTCCCTTCTCGAAGATAAACAATACGTTTCGCGTCTACGCGAAAACCTCCCACAATTTAAAAGCAAGTACCAAAATGTTGAAGATCTAGGGCTACGTTGGGACCTTATCAAAATGGAAATTAGAGGCTTCACGGTTAAATACACCAAAATTAAAGCGCGAGAAAGACGTGACGAGGAAAAGTTCCTTCAAAATAGAATTAATGATCTAATCGTGAAGGCAGAAAAAAGCAAAAACAACAAAAAAATCATATATGAGCTCAACTCGACCAAAGTACGACTAAATAAGATAATAGCTTATAAAACGCGAGGAACGATTCTCAGAAGCCGAGCCAGATGGCATGAACAGGGTGAACGTAATAGTAAGTACTTCTACGGTCTTGAGAAAAGAAACTACTCAAAAAAAGTTGTCACTAAATTAAAATTGAGTGACGGCTCATACACAACTAACCAATTTGAAATTTTAACAGAACAAAAAAATTTCTACGAAAACCTCTACAAATCGCAAGTATCCTCCGTACAAAGCGCCCATGACAACGACGTTTTCTTCAATCCAAATGCCATCCCCACCTTGAACGAGGATGATCAAGCTTTATGCGAGGGACTTATCACAGAAACAGAAGCCCTAAATGCGCTCAAAGATTTCTCCGCAAACAAAACTCCTGGCACAGACGGACTGTCTGTTGAATTCCTTAAATATTTCTGGCCTGAACTAAAAAACTCAATTGTTGACAGTTTTAATCATGCTTTCCATAAAGGCTCCCTTTCAATTTCTCAAAGACGCGGAATCATATCTCTCATCCCGAAAAAGAATAAGGATAAAACAATTCTAGAAAATCTCAGACCAATCTCTCTCCTAAATGTAGATTATAAAGTTCTCACCAAAGTTTTAGCCAAACGTCTAGAAAAAGTTCTTCCCAAATTAATAAACCCTGATCAAACAGGATACGTAAAGGGACGTTATATTGGTGAAAACATCAGACTAATACAAGACTTAATGTTCTACTCTGACAAAGAAAACCTTCCAGGAATGGCTATCTTCCTTGACTTTCGTAAAGCTTTCGACACCATTGAATGGCACTACCTAGAAAAGGTCCTTGCCCAATTCAATTTTGGTCCTAATTTCTTACAATGGTTTAAAACTCTTCATGCTGACATTTCCAGCTGTGTTTTAAACAACGGACACGCTTCATGCTTTTTTCCTATTAAACGTGGCGTGAGACAGGGCTGCCCGCTATCAGGTTTACTGTTTGTCGTTGGCCTTGAACTTCTGGCTAGAGCCATCAAACATGACAACTTTATAAAAGGATTCACAATTGGAGGAAAAGAAATAAAAACGTCTATGTATGCAGACGACACCACTGTTTTTGTGCGCGACCTCGACTCAATAACGCATTTACTAAATTTGCTAGATAAATTTGCTTCGATTTCCGGTCTACAAGTCAACACGTCAAAAACTGAAGCTTTGTGGCTTGGCCCGTGGAAAGACCGACAAGACACCCCGTTTAATTTTAATTACCGAAAAGATCCTATTTGCGCACTAGGCGTTTTTTTCTCTTACAATACGCCCGAAGCGGACAAACTAAACTTCGGTGATAAGTTACGTAACATGGAAAAAGTTTTGAATGCTTGGAAATGCAGAAAACTTACGTTAATCGGAAGGATTAACATCGTGAAAACTTTAGCGCTGTCGAAACTGATCTTTAATGCTTCTAACATCTACGTACCACCTCATGTCATTGACGAAGCCAACAAACTGATTTTTGACTTTATCTGGGAAGGAAAGCCCCCAAAAATAAAAAAAAGCACAATTATAGGGGAGAAAGCCAGCGGCGGTCTTAAAATGACGGATTTTGGCATAATGGAAATTGCCCTTAAACTCGCATGGATTCAAAGGATACAACAAATTTCTGATGCAGGCTGGAAAGCTATACCAGAACACTTGCTTGGCCACCTTGGTGGCTTCGCCTTCGTATTACTCTGCCGCTATGATATAAATTTAATTCAGTTGCACAACCTACCTCCTTTTTATCGCTCTGTGCTGAAATACTGGCAAGACTACAGGGCTGTTTTCAATGACAACATTACACCGATTAAGAATGAAATAATTTGGAATAATAGTAACCTATTAATAAACAAAAATACAATTTTCTTCAAACAGTGGTACCAAAACGGAATCATACGCTTGCAAGACTTGCTTGATGTTGACTGCACCTTTCTATCTCTCCAAAAATTCCAACAAAAACTAGGGCTACATGTTCCCTTTACCACGTATTATGGACTGATAAATTCTATCCCTGCTTGTTGGAGACGAGAACTCAAATCCACAGTTCCACCAAATCATAATCAGATCAGTTCTTTAGACTCCCCGAACACGAACATTACTACTCGTTCAGCTTATGCGGCCATCCTCGACCATTTCTTTCAACCACCCACGTCTGAAACAAAAATCTTAAGTTATGGCTTTACTAAAGAAAGCTTGACCCTTGTTTATATGATGCCTTTCCTCGTAACGCAGGAGGTTAGATTACAAATGTTTCAGTACAAAATCATACAAAACATACTTCCAACAAGACGTTCCTTGTTTCGAGCAAGGTTGTCAGATTCTGATAATTGTCGGGCATGTCAGACCGAACCAGAAACTCTTCCACACATGCTCTTCCACTGTAATATAACCTATGCTTTATGGATCGCTTTTCAAAAGTGGTGGTGGGAGAAGACCCATCAAACATTCGAACTAAGTGAACGGAATGTAATATATGGTTGGTACAATTATACTCAGTTCAAAGACATTCTAAATTACGTCACCCTCGTCGCCAAATACTTAATCTTTTGCTGTTTCCAAGACAATAGCCCCGTAAATTTCGACAGCTTCCCCCCCTTCTTAAGAAATAAGATTGATACCCTTAGGCAAATTGCTGTCAAAAACAAACAGCTAGAAGAGTTTAATAAGAAGTGGAAGAATTTTATCTAAGCTGCTCTCTTCTCTTTTTTTATTTAGTTATTTGTTTCCCTTTTTTTCACTCTTTTGTTAAACTTGCTTTTTTCTTTTCGTCCTCTTTTAATTGATACATTGTAAATCCAACACATATAAACCATGTAATTGTTACACACTTTTGTATCATAACCTTATAGTTTTTGGAGAAACCTTTGTAACTTTGTAACTCTGTAACTATCTTGTGTGTTAATAAAGCATTAAAAAAAAAAAAAAAATGCACGATCTTTACGCGAAAACGGATGTCACCCTGCTGGCTGATGTATTCGAGAACTTCCGAAACCTATACCAAGAGCAGTACGGGTTAGATCCGGTACATTATTACACGTCGCCGGGCCTGAGTTGGGACGCGATCTTGAAAAAGACGGGAGTCGAGCTGGAGTTACTCACAGACCTTGAAATGCATCTCTTCGTGGAAAGAGGAATGCATGGAGGAATCTCGATGGTAAGCAAGAGGTACGCCAAGGCAAACAACCTCTTGCTGGCTGACTACGACCCCAGCAAACCGAAAAATTATATTATGTACCTCGACGCAAACAACCTTTACGGATGAGCAATGAGCAAGCCCCTCCCCAAAAGACATTTCAAATGGAAACGCGTTATGCCCACAGAGCAGGAGATGGGTGGATTCTCGAGGTTGATCTTGAATATCCCGCAGAACTGCACGAGGAACACAACAGCTACCCCCTGGCACCGGAGAAAAAAGTCGTGAAAAAGGAATGGATGTCGGACTACCAAAACAATTTAATGAAAGCCCTGGATTTAGCCCCACCGGAGAGCAAGAAGCTGCTGCTGACACTTGAAGACAAAAACAACTATGTCGTGCATTACAGAAACCTTCAGTTTTATCTGAAGCAAGGCATGAAACTGAAACGCGTGCACAGGGTGCTGGAGTTCGAACAAGAATGCTGGATGGATCCGTACATCAGGATGAATACTGAGTTCAGGAAAAACGCAAAAAGCGACTTTGAAAAGAACTTTTACAAGCTCATGAACAGTTTTCGGCAAAACCATGGAAAACCTACGCAACCGTGTAAACATAAAAATCGTGCGCAGCGACGAGGAAAACAAAATAAGAAAATTGGTTGCCAGCCCTTTGTACTCAAGGTTTGCCGAATTTACAAACAACATGACGGGGATCCACATGCATAAAGCAAGCTGCTGCTGAATAAACCTGTGTACACGGGCATGACGGGATGTACGACTTTTTCTACAACAATCTAAAATGGTAATACGGTGAAAAGTGCGAGCTCTTGTACACAGACACCGACAGCCTTCTGCTTGAGATAGAAACGGATGACGTCTACACACACATCGAAAGAAACAAATTTCTTTATGATACGAGCGATTACCTGGAGGAGCATCCACTTCACTCAAACGCCAACAAAAAGGCCTTGGGCAAGATGAAAGATGAATGTGCCGGAACGCCGACAGCAGAGTGCGTGTGTCTGAGGCCGAAAATATACTCGATTCTGCGGGCGGACGAAAAAAACATCAAAAAGCGAAGGGTGTAAAAAAGTGCGCTGTCAGGAAACAAATAATGCATGAACAGTACAAGGAAATGCTTTCAGGTGCGAAACAGTTATGGCACGGAATGAACATTCTTCGAAGTGAGGGGCATGAGATCTTTGCCATGCATGTAAACAAGATTTCGCTGTCGGCGTTTGATTCAAAGCGGCAGATAGCGGACGACGGGATCCATACAAATGCTTACGGGTACTCCAGGCCTTCAAATGCTGAAATAGAGTTGCTCGGGGGGTTAGAAGCTGAAATAGAAGCTTTATTGGCAGATGTTGATTTGTCAGCATTTTGTTAGAGTTGCTCGGGGGGCAACTGTGTGTTTGGGGAGATTGTCGCGGCATGTAGACGTGTGTGAGTTTGGTCCGCTCGCCGTTAAGAAATTTACTATATATTCGAAGTGCCTATGGCTTCTTCGTCAATTTATTTAACCCCAAAGAGAAAATCAAGGAGTTCTATTTCATCGAGCAGCTCTACTGAGGTTTCTCCTGATGAAAAAAGGTTGAAATCAACGATCTCGCCATCAGCATGTGATAAAGCTAACAGCGATGATGAAGTTATGGCAGCTTTAAGCCTAACTGAAAGCTTCACGAAGAAGCTTGACCTTATTCTAGCGAAACAAACGATGACTAACGAAAGACTAACGAAGATGGATGAAAAAATGGACGAGCTTAACCTGACAGTGAAGGGCCTTCAAACTAAAGTATCCTTTATAGAGACTGACGTCGTGGCCTTTAAAGATAAGCAGAAGTCTCTTGAAGAAGATTGTTCTAATATAAAAGAAAACGCAAAATTCATTGAAGGAAAAATCGCTGAGCTTCAGGAAAGTACTAACAAGAGAAAAGCAGATACAAATGAATGCCGTAAGCAAATCCTTCATCTGGAAGCCTACAGTCGCCGGGAAAACCTGACGTTTGAAGGAATATCGGAATCGTTTGAAACCTCGGCCCAACAGAGTGCTCCGGCTGAAGACACGAGAAAAGTTCTAAAGTTCTTGGTATAGAGGACGCGAAAGGCATCGAATTCCAATGTGTACATAGAATGGGAAAACCGAGGAGTGATAATGGAAATGGCCGTACAATCATAGCCCGCTTCTTGAGATATTCGGGTAGGGAACGTGTGTTAAAGTGTGGTCACAAGCTTAAAAATACAAACTTCAGGATGTTTGAACATATTCCAAAGGAGTTGCACGAACTAAGGAAAAAGCAACTGGACAAATTAAAAAACGCAAGGAAAGAGGGTAAACGCGCGTATTTTAGTAAATCCGAGCATGACAAGCTTTTTATTGATGGTAAATATGTTCGGCTTTAATAGGCATTTCTTGTATGCTTTATTTAAATTGGTGAGGTAGTTTGGAAAATGTGACTGAGAGTTTACGAAAGGTAATTTTTTCTTCTGATAGGGCTCAATAGTTTTCACTTTTGGAGCATAGTAAGGGTTTTTGTTTTTTTTTTTCCTCTCCTAGCTGTTTTGGGTGTTTAGTATTTGTGATTTCTATGTTTTTTATTGTTGCTGTTGTTTTTTCTATTGTTGTTGTTTTATTTTTGTTCATGGATCTTTCGGCATTTTGTACAGTAACTAAGATGTTAATTAATTTATCTACGATATGCGGTTCTTTTGATATGGATACTGTAATTTGTAGGTCCTTTGTAGGTATTTAGCCCAAAGGTTCACACTTCGCTTTATAATGCACAGGTTTCTCAGGTATTCTTTTTTTTTGCTTTGTTCCTTGTTCTGATTAGCTTCTTCAACCCCTTTTTTTCACTGAATGTATCAAGATGGTATTGGACACTTGCAAATTGATCTCATTGCATTTAAGGGGCATAAATAACTTTCGTAAAAGGCGAACGATCTTTACGTGGTGTCGAAAACAAAAGGCCGACCTAATCTTTCTTCAGGAAACTCATTCAAAGAAAGACTCTGAAAGACAATGGAAAAATGAATGGGGAGGTGATATGATTATGTCACATAGTAGTTCAAATTCGTGCGGAGTTGCTATACTTTCTAAAAAAGGGTTTGATTGCACTGTTTTGTCAAAATTCGAAGACTCAAGGGGGCGCTATTTGATCCTGGACGCGGAGATCAAGGACAAATTGTATGTGCTGATTAACATCTATGCACCGAATAACGATAAAGACATTATAACCTTTCTTAACAATTTGAGAACGATGCTCCAAAATGAAAATCTCGAGGATGAAGAAAATATAATTATAGGGGGCGATTTTAATTGTCCGCTGAATCCATCCCTCGACAAAAAAGGTGGTGCATTGTTACCGAGGAAATCAGTTATTGAATCAATTGATTGTTTACGAGATGAACTTGACTTGGTTGACATTTGGAGAATTAAAAATCCTTCTTTAAAAAGTTTCACGTGCAGCCAAAACTCGCCAATGATTTTATGCCGTTTAGACTACTGGTTGATTTCAAATAATCTTCAAGATTCGGTTTCAGTAACGAATATTATTCCAGCCATTAAAACCGACCATGCAGCCATTCTCTTGGATTTTAATATTAGTCAAAACCACATTAAAGGTCTTGGTTACTGGAAAATGAATTGTTCTCTTCTAGATGATGATAACTACCAAAGGAAGGTTACGGATAAAATGCCTGTCTGGCTGGCCGAGGGCAGATCTGACCTGCCGGATCACAGATGAATTTGGGATTGGATTAAGTATAACATTAGAGCGCATGCAGTGCAGTTTTCAAAACGTAAAGCAAAAGAAAAAAAAGATAAGGAGAACATATTGCAAGATGAATTTAACAAAGCAAAGCAAACGTTCGAATGTGATCCTACCAATAAAAATGTAAGCGATTTTAATAAGGCGAAAGAGAGATTGGAACATTTTTATGAAGAAAAACTTCAAGGCAAGAAGGAATCATCCGAGCCTGCCCAGAAACTACCGAGTGGGTACATAATCTGGTAACTGTTGTCAAAAAAGATGGAACCCTGCGCCTGTGCCTTAACCCAAGAA
>OX393564.1:14693775-14706275 GCA_947652115.1 Blastomussa wellsi
CTTTAAGTAATTAAAACTTCATATGTTCGCTAAGGCGACGATGATCTCCTTCTGTTGAAGTTTAAAAAATTTATTTGTTGAGTTACTTTGCATGCTAATACCTCGGTTCTAAAACTGTCTTAAAAGGGGACATGTTGTAATAGTAGCCGTCTAAGTGTATTTTATGTTAGACTTTTCATGACTTATTATATACATGTTGGACTGACCTATGGACATTCCATGTTTCATTACATGATGTATAGAGTTAGAACCCTCGTGCTCGGTAGCCATGTTGGCTTTCTACATTAAAGTCAAGAGTTTGTTCTTTGTACCTTAGTCTCTCGTGCATCGTTTATCGACAAAACTACAACAAACACCTCTGTCAAGATTTCAATGTAACCCAAGACCAGCTGAAAAAAGTATTCTTTCTTCCACATGAAGTAGCGTTTGAACCTTATCTAAAAGCTTTTCAATATTCACAGGACAAATTTTGGAATCCCAAATTGGGAAATTCCTGTAATTTTTCCCAAATTTAGGAACATATTGGGAAAAAAATGGGGAAAATATTCCCAATTTTGGGAACATTTTGTAACTGTTGGGAAAAAATGAGAATGATAATTTTCGAACTCAACGTTGGGAAAATCATGGGAATTTTACCCAATTATGGGAAAGATATGGGGCATGATTTTCCTTCGTGGGGTAAATATTGGGAAAAATCTATGAATATTGATCTCAAATAAAAAATCCATATTTGTTATTGTGGGAAAATATTGGGTAATCTTAAAAATATCACACTTTTTCCAAATTTATTTGAATTTGGGGCATGATTTTCCAAACTGGGAAAATATTGAAAAAAATGTTGGGAAATTATTGGATTTACCCAAATCTAGGAAAGGATTGGGATCAAATTAGCACATAGCTCTCTTAATTTGGGAAATGTTTGGGACCAAAAATTGGGAATTTGTAGTTCTGGAAAAAAAAGAAAGTTTACTAGTTTGGGAAATGTTTGGGTCAGCTTAAAACTAATCCCACTCTTTCCCAAGGGTTTAAAATTATACAATACATTTTTCTGACAATGGGAAATTATTGGTCCCACACCTTAAGTAATTTATAGGATTTTCCCCAAATCTTGGAAAAGTAGGTTACCTGATATTACATATGAAGCCAGTATCACATTACTTATATAGTACAAGTGGAAAAAATAAAAGTAAAGACATCAGACAGTGGTGTTGACTTGTATTAAATAATATTCTGTTAGCTAATTAAGGGCATTGTGTGAACACAATAAGATTGAATTGAAAAGAAGGGAATAAAAAATTAATCAAACAAGAAATCTTACAGATTATAACCCTGCAGTTTTAAATTCTTCTCTTTCACAGAGTAATAATGCCAGTGGCAATTATATATGAAGCTTTTGTGACTCTCAGCTATATTGTGCTTGCGCTGCGGTTTTCCTCTACTAATGACATAATAGTAATAGTGCTGAGATCCATGTATGGCTTGGATGACACAAAAGGGAAATAATTATCACCCTTTTAATCAATGAAAAGAGTTTGAAAATACATACATACAGACAGACAGACAGACAGTCAGGCAGGCCTGTCTACATACATTTATTAAAGCATCCCCCATAGGGCCTTTTCAGCCACAATGTAATAAAAATTAATGCTTTGCTAGATTGTATTTCTTTGCTGCCCTTTTGAAGGACCTAGAGGATTTACAGTGTGCCTTTTTAGTTGGTGTGCAGTAAGGCATGTCACACAACCCAATCCATAGCTATTTTTAGCATGGCCCTGGGAATTTTTCCTAGTAATGACATACTGGTATTCCATCATGCCTTTGAAAACCCTTAAATGACACAGCAAGAGAAATAAATTTCACACTTAAAATACAAAAATACTTATACATAATGACCTATGCTGTTGTATTCATTGCCCAATGACACAAAAACAGGGTATAATTAATAACTACTTAATAACTGCGCACCAGGTCTTTACTCTAAAATTCCAGACTGAGAGATGTTTGGACTGAGCCTCTGGGTTAAGAGGCTTGATCCATAAAACAAAAATTTCAGCCCGAAGTCTGGAATTTTACAGTAATGCTTGAGCAAACAAGGTTATCAAGTTGTTTACTAGGGTAGTAAAATTTTCAGTAGATGTTGTGTGAATTTAAAGGAGCTACGTCACGATATTTTAAGTCATTTCTTCGACGTCCTAAGCCACGGTTTAAGTGTTGGGAAACCTAAAACTAATGGCTTGCTAATGAAGGAAAAAACCAAAGGGGTGATTCTAAAGCAAAAGGAACGAGGATGGCTGAGGATGGAGAAGATTGAAACGGCTTGGAAATGACGATCTTGAAAAGTTTAGCTATTTTTTTCAAGATGCACGAATGATGACGTAGCTCCTTTAAGCCTGGCCAATAAGTTGGCCAAGCAGGGGACCTGGGTCTAGTCACAAAAATGACAGAAACAAAATGAAAGGTAAAACATGAACCGCGCTGGGGCTCATGCCCTGAGTGGTTAACCAATGTAAATGGCTCATTATCAATTATTCACATGCTCTTCACTTCATACTAATTGATTCTGTCGTGGCAAAAATGAGAGACAAAAATCCTAATTTCACTGTATAACGTCCAGAAAGCACTGTACTGCACTTATTCATCCTTTCTCCACTTGCAATTCCAATGACAGAGTGCCAAGAAACAGTGTTTCTACCATGTCTCCCTTGTGTCTCCCTAACATAGAGATTCTTGTGCCTGCTACTTTCAACAAAGAAATAAACATCAACTCTTCTTTCACAATGGTCAACACTTTCGACATGGCCAAACCAAATTTCATGCAGCTACCCTAGTCAGGTGTTTCATAAAATTTTATATAATTTTACAACTTTTTGTAAAATTTTATAAAAGTTTACAAAATATATTTTACAAACCTCTGTTGTTTGTAAATTTTTATAAAATTATTACAAGTTTTATAAAAATTGTTTTTCCTTTTTTTGTGGTTTGTAAATTTTACAAAATTTTATAAAATTATACCTTTACCCTAATTATATTATAAACCTATTAAAAATGTTAAAAGTAACATACACTGATGGATTAAGAAATACATTGCACTCCGTATTTCAAATATCTTAATCAATGTCTCTCAAGCTTGTTGGAACAGTTTAGTTAAGCCTTTATTCTCTTTTGTATCCATGTACTGTTCTTTTTAATATTTCTTCACTGCTCCTCAGGGTTGATTTCTTTCAGTATTAAAATATTTTTTTTAACTCTCGAATCATCTGCCCCTCAAGGTCTAGCTAATCCACAGGTTTTTTGCCATCACTAAATGTAGAACAGTTTCTGACATTGTTATAACAATTAACATCATTCGAGGTGGTTTATCTACATATTTTTTTCCTCTTTTAGTCGGAGTCGTGAACTGTAAATTTTAGTCTTTTTCATATCGGTTTGGCACCCTGGCAACAAAGCAACTGTTCTTTTTTCCTTCCAAAAGTGCTGCTTTTCTGATGATTTCTGTCACAGGAATCACTTTAAAGCTGAAAAATAATACAGAAAGAAGGGAAATTATAGATACACCTTATTGTATGGTTTAACATATAATACACGCGGACATTTTGCGAGTTGCGTAGTATTTGCCCCGGAAGGGCCGGGGAAAAATACGAGCAAAGAGCAAAATGTCCGCACGTGTTATATGTTAAACCATACAATAAGGGATTTATTATTCCAGACTTGGTTACTGCAATAGCCTGTTTTATGGTATATCTGCATATCAACAACAGAAGCTCCAAAGAATTCAAAATGCAGCAGCACGCCTAATATTTCAGAAGAGCAAATTTTGCAGAATATCTCCATTATTACGCTTTTTGCATTGACTGCCAGTTAATCAACGTGTTTGTTTTAAGATATTATTACTCACCTTTAAAGCCATTCATGGCCTTGCCTCAAAATACATCAGTGAACTTATAACCATCAACAAAATGGCAAGATGCAGTTTACGATCGTGTGAAAGTTTAATGCTAGTACCCCTGGAGGTAAATCGTATGCATCTCTAGGAGACAGATCTTTCAGCATGGCAGCACCTAAACTGTGGAACGATCTGCCTGAAAGTATCAGGGATTGTATTCCATTCTCACTCATTAATATGCCGCTCATTGTCTTGCGTGGATAAGTAATGGGAAAAGATTGTGGCCTACGGCTGCTCCCGCAACTTGCTGCTAAGATATGACGCCATAAAATGTTTGATGGATTATAAGCATGAATATCTATAGAAGGCATGTAGGTGACCTTATGTACATGTATGTAATTCCTGTATGTTCAGGTACATATTTATTTAAATGAGTTAAAATATAATTTTTACCTGTATTATTATCAATTCTGTTTTACAACATTGACAGAATTTGCATTTACCTGTTATCTACAACTGCCCTTTGTATGTGGCAGTCATACTCCTTGTCAAGTGGCAGGTTTGGAAAAGCCTTATCCAAAAGGTTAATAGGCTTAATAACTGCCACAGCATTTCCAGCGGCAGCACAGTATAGGAAATATTGCACTTCCCCAAAAAGATCTTTTGTTGAGTACTCAACACAATAGCCACAGGTCTTCAACTTGCCATAGTCAACACTATAAAAGACTTCCCCATTAAAAGCCATTCTGGTTACTTTCTCCATATTCACTGGTGTTGCCCCTGGCATGATTTCACCGACATCGTTTACAATGTTTGCAGGGATACTTGGCACAGTGTGTTTTCCAAGTACACTCCATGCTTGTGAGGAAGTTAGCTTCAGCCCAACTTGAAATCTTATAACATGAGATGGAAAACAAATAGATAAGGATCCCTTCAGAACTTAAGACATGGCAACTTTAAAGCATGGTTTTTATGGTGGTCACTGTCACAAAAATTCCTATTATGTATTTTTTTCGTTACTGTTTTGGTTTCTTTGCATGTAGTTATTTAATCGTTTCTTTTCATTATTTGTAGTCTTTATCGTAGTATCTTTTAAAAAAAAAGAAATGTCGTTAGGATGTTAATTAGTTGTCATTAATTGTAGGAATTTGTGTGTAGTATTGTAAATTTTCAATGCAGTCTACTAGCTATTATTATTCCCATCACCGTGTATTTCACATCTTGTTGTTTTAGATATCACGTAACTTTTGTAACCTTAAAGTAATTAATATTCAAATATTCTTTGCAGTAACTTTCTTTGTAGTTAACGTTTTCCAGAATCTTCTTTGTAATTATAATTGTGTAGGAGTGTTTAAATAGAGGTTAGGTTGTTTGTTTGTGGGTTGGTTGTTATTCTTGGAAGAAGAAAAGAGGACTGAGAAGTTTGAATTGCAAGGTTGTAGGCGAAGTCGCTCAAGTCACTGTCAAGAGCCATTGGCAGGAGCCAGCCGTGTTTTCCCTGACATAACCCTTTTGTCAGCGGCGGCGAGTTAAAAGGCGTACAAAGCGAGTTAAAAGGCGTACAAGGCGAGCGAACAGAAGTTAAAAGTGCGTACGAAGGAGTCAGACAAGAGCAAAGTAAGGAAGGAAGGCGCCAGAAGAGAAGACTGAAGGAAAGGTTTGTGCGAATGGTTGTTGGTGCGGTTGTTTGTTGTAGGGGATTGTTTGTGCTTGGAGAAGTTTTCAAGGTCAAGGCAAGAACTGAACTCTAATAAGTAATTTAGTTTTAAATAATTAAGTAGCTGTAGAAGAAATAGATTTTTTTTTTCGTTCCCGTCAATTTGTAATTAATCGTTTATGTATTCTAAATTTATTAAACTTATAGTATTATTTAGTCTTTTGGTGTGTTGCGGGTTTGCGGGAAGGGTTTTGTACAGTCGTTTTTTTGATCGTGTCGTACAAGGGAAAGATCCACGTCACATTTTTGGTGTCAGGAGTGGGATTATTTTCCCTTGGTCTCTTTCCCCGTACATTGCTCAGACGCAAAGACGCAACACATCAATATTAGGAATTAGTATGGCTGAGAAAAGCTTTGAATACAAATCATGGTCTTTAGAAGAGCTTAGGGCCGAAGCCAGGAAAAGGTTTATTCTTTTTACCCAAAAAGATGGGGTTAAGACTCTAGCAAGCAAGCTTAGGACGCACGATAAACTTATGTCCGAGAAGGAACCTAATCTGGAAGAAAAGGCGGACTCTGAGGAAACTGTAGACGAAGAGAAAATTAGCGATCTAACGTTTGACCAGCGGTTACAGCTGTTACAATTGGAAAGAGAGATTAGGATGGAAGAAAGGAAGGCTGAAAGGGAGGCTGAAAGGGAGAAACGTGAATATGAAAGGCAGATTGAAAGAGAGAGACGAGAATACGAGAGTCAGAAAGCACGGGAGGAAGAAGAAAGGTTAGTTAGAGAGGAGGAACGACTTAGAAAGCTTAGGATTGAGAAGGAAGAGTTTGCAGTCAGAGAAACTGGAAGACAACAAAGCACAGTCATGTCCAATACACCCGCACTGTATCGATCCGTTGAAGTCATATTCAGTTCGTTCGATTCGTACGGATCGTTTAAATGTTCTACGCTCCGTAAATTTCAAACGGATCGTCATCCCTTCTTACGGAACGAAAAGGGCAATCAACGGTCCGTACGTTTCGCACGGAGCGAATGGCTTTCATTTGGTCCGACGTGCATCTCATTAAATCGGAGGCCATGTGTGTGTGTTAACGGATCGTTCAATTCGTTCGATTCGCAATTCTTGCATCTCATTAAACCAACAGAGTGTAGTCGTGCGGCTCTTAATTCTTGCTGGAAGGGAATACTGTATAAACGTATATTATTCGTTCTAAATATGGAAAATACCAGCCATGAATATAGTATACATGTATATTCCTCGTTCTAAACGTGGAAAATACCAGCCATGCTTTCAAGCCGCGTTGAAGAAGCCGAAACGCAACGAATTCAGTCACTCTTTAACATGTACTCTAAGGGCGTGTTCGCGTGCGTTTCGTAATTCTTGCTCGAAAAGGAAAGTCGGCAAATACTATATACATGTATATTCCTCGTTCTAAACGTGGAAAATACCAGGGATGAATACAGTATACATGTATATTCCTCGTTCTAAACGTGGAAAATACCAGGCATGCTTTCAAGCCGCGTTGAAGAGGCCGAAACGCAACGACTTCAGTCACTCTTTAACATGTACTCTTAGTGCGTGTTCGCGTGCGTTTTGTAATTCTTGCTCGAAAAGGAAAGTCGGCAAATACTGTATATTCCTCGTTCTAAATGTGGGAAATGCCAGGAATGCAAAACGAGCCGAAACGCACGAGTGCGGTTTGTAATTCTTGCTTGGAAGGGAATACTGTACATAACAATTATTCCATGAGCCCGCGTTGGATATGAAGTGATAAAATAACCAACGAGCGCGTAGCGCGAGTTGGTTAGAATCACTTCATATCCAACAAGGGCGAATGGAATAATTGTTTAAGTAAATTCTCAAACCGGGTTTTGCCGCCGATTTTTATTTCCACAATTTTACAAAGCGTACGGAAAGAGCATACAACTTCCGGTCACACGCGCCCCGACTGTACTCCCGACTTCCATATGACGCAAAACTCCGACTATTGGCTCATAGTCGGAGTATTTTAGCCAATCAAAAAGCTAGAAATGCAATAGTCGGAGCTGAGAATATACCAAAAATATATATTCTTCGTTGAAAATGTGGAATAAAGATCCGCAAAGGATAGACATTGGATTTCGTGGGGGGAGGGGGGGGGGGTGGTTTGGTGGATGGTGTGTAGGGTCTATTGCCAGTTTGATTAAAGTAAAGTTAACTGTTAAAATGAATAATTGCCTGTTTATTGAAAAATTATAATGTGCTTGATCAGAAGATTATAAAAATGGACATTCAAAATACTGCATTGCAACGAAGATGTGCAAAATAAATTGCTAGCTATTGCTGTGTGATATGCATATTGATAAACACCCCAAAGGCGGTCATTGGATTTTCTGGAAAGGGTGTGGGTTGGTCAATACTATGGTGGCCGACTGTTCTCAGAGAAAAATTGGGCCAAATTCTTAAATATCCGAAGAAAAAGCGAAGAAAAAAACACTTTTTCGTTGAATAAATTTTTTCTGAAAAATAAAAAAAATATATATAAAAAATAGAAGTGATATACTACAAATGCTTTACAATAAATTTAACTTTGGTTTAAAGAAAAGGACAAAAATGAAGAAACATGTTTCGGAAATGAAAAAACAAAAATAAACTAGAGTATATTAACAAAAAAACAGTAAATAAAAAAAACACAAAGAATAAAATCAGAGTTTTCATTTCAATACCAAATAAATTTGAATTTCAAAAATGCTGTGAGAACCACCGGCCATGAGAAGGCCGGTCGTTCACATACAAAATTGTAATTGAAAACGAAATGTTCGAGTGTTTTTTTTATACCAAAATTAAATTTATTTTAAAACATTTGTAGTATATCCCTTTTATTTTATATATATATTTTTATTTTTCAGAAAAAAATATTATTCAACGAAAAAGTGTTTTTTTCTTCGCTTTTTCTTCGGATATTTAAGAATTGGCCCAATTTTTCTGTGAGAATAGTCGGCCACCATACAATAGCCAAAATTTTTTTAAAAAAGGGGCTACATTGGAAATTCCGCGGGGGAGTAGTTCAAACCAAAAGCCATCCTTTGGGGTAGTATGGTAATTTTTTTCTAAATCACACATTTCAGGAGCCTGCGTGCAGCCGTCTATTATTCCTAAAGCGGAAAATAGACATCTGCGAAACGGTGTCGCTAATATAATCGTGTTCCAGTTTTTGGCTGTGCGGATTTAAATTTCACAAGGATTATGTTGAAGAACCCCGCTGACCAACCGAGTTATGGGTGGTTCTGTTGGGAGTTGATGCCTCGATGACTCGGCGAAGAGAATGTTTCATCCACGAAATTTAGCCAATTCCAACTGATCAAGACGAGTTAAATGATTTCATCCGCCAACTGGCATGCACTGGAATTGCTTTACCGAGGCTGAAGTTGGCCATTGAAAGCAATAATGAAGAAAGGTATGTTATAAAAGATGATATCCTGTTATGACTCCCTGAAATCAGACACACAGCCTGTTACATAATTTATTTATCATCAGACTAAGTGATACTTTGATAAATAATATCTTTCCTATTTTAAATTTCTAGCATAAATCACAAATCTGAGTACGACACAAGAAGGAACAACAATACAACACCAAGAAAGCGTAAAAGGGAAGAGCAAGACAACTCTCAATAAAATGATAAACAATTACAAATAACAAGTATCATAATTTCTACAGAATTGACATGCACAGTTCCAGTTTCATCATAATCGCGTACACATTTCTTCTAATAGATGAGTTATCTTAGAAAAAAGTAATTATCACATTGCTGTTTACTTATAATTACATTAACTTTAATGCACGAGTTTTAAAACATGAAGCTTTCCAGGAAATAAATAAAACTGTAGAAAAAATACATCTTCCTAACTTATTTTATCAACTATACAAATATAGAGCTACAAATCCGCAATAGACCAATTCCAATATATTAATATTCCAACATGTCGCTGAGGCTTCGGGGAATAAAACAAAATATTTTGCAACGAGGCTTATTAATGAATAAAGACTTTCTTTTGTTGTATTCCTCCACGCCACGGCGTCATGTAAGAATTTTAATATATTGCATTCGTCTATTAAAAACACAGCATAACATCAAAACAAAAAATAATCCTTGAAAGCAGAAAACAAGGACTTTTTAACAAGACAAATTACATGTCTTTCCCCATATACCGTATACCACTAAATAACATGGATCTTGGATTTAAAAACCTCTAGTTGGACACCCACAAAAACAACAAACCATATCTGTGGTTTCAAAATAAAATCGCAGCTTTAAACTTGAATTTGTAAGCATTTTTTCAATGGGTTTTTCCGGGGTGACACTTTCCATGATTGCATTTGTAAACTGCCACACCAATTAATGACGATCGGCCAAGAAGCAGTACCAAATTTGTCCATAACTTTTGAAGTAGCTGGTGTTCAATGGTCTCCCAAGTTTTCAACACAGCAGCAAAACCAGTAGAGAGATATATTTTCTGCCACTTATATGATGCACTGTTAGAAAAAAATTCAACAGCCTTATTCTGCCTTTCCTACCAATAGTCCACTTTCAAGTTAACCACTATAGCTTAATAAAACGACTTAAGACAAGACTATACAACCCTAGTTCCAACCTAAAGTAAGTTATTCACAAATTAATAACAACTAAATGCATTCCATCACCTTACGCTTCAGTGCTTTTCAGTTGATATTTGTGAATAATTTTCATCAACTTTAAACTAACCCTATAAAATAATTATTGGTCAGAGTCTTGGCTAACTCTAAATTGGCCTAATGCTGATGCTTCGTTTCTCCTGGCTTCAAAAACCCAGGATTTACAATGGTGTGGCTGAAGGGCTATAAGATACTCAAAATTTGGTTTAACATGTCTGGGTTTTTTGAGAAAAACAAAAGGTGCCTTCCCCTCCACTACATGCAAAATATTCACTTAACGACATTAGTGCACCAATTTTCTATCATTGATTTGGTTTTTGGAAACTCTAATTACAACTTCCATTTAGCGACCACATTTCCACTCACCTAACAGCTCCAAGATGGAGGAATATGATGTCCTCTATGTAAAAAACTTTCCCAATTGTTAAACTTCCCACATTGATTTTTGATTCCTTTTTTTTACAATCTGCCCAGACTAGAAATTAAAATCAATCATGACAAAAGTAGGGATCACCGAAGATTTATAAAACTAAACTACCATCAAAGCCACGACACTGGTTCTGGTACGTTGTTTTTCCTCAACCGCTAGATTAATGGATAAGGTGGTGCAACAAATTCTGTGCCCAGTAACAATGCCACAAACAGTTGGTGCAAACATCCTTAAACAAACTACTCGCCCTGTTTTCGGAAACCACAATGCAAGTAGTTTTCCTTGCATCTAAAATTATTTTTAATTCATTTCCTTTGCGACTTCCTTCAAATGCACTTGAGCCGGCTCAATCTTCGAAATATACAATATTAGCACTGTGAAAGATTTGAAAGGTGAGTGAAAATAAAGAATATGAAATACTAACTGGCACATATATTCAAACATAATTCTTTTTTTTTAAGCAACACACAACAGGGTTTTAAAACTTACAGTCATCCAGCAGTTACACATGTTCCAATATCCCAATAAAAATAAACAGTGTATAAATTAAATTATTTATGTAAGCATCAAGTGGTGAATGAACATTTTATTTCCAGTCACCAAATAAATAAATCTGGTTGCAAAAGCAATTCAAAAAATTAGGACACACAACAAAACAATAAAACATCAACTTGGAAGAGACTTATCTAAAGACCCGCTTTTATAAGGTGATTAAAATATCATGTAACTTATATTTCAGTCGAAAAAGTATTCATTCAATAGATAACCCACTAAACGGTAGTACCCGAATTGAAATGTTTTCAAGACTAGCGGTTTGGCAACTATAAACTATAAACCTGAAAATTCTCCTTCCACCCTGATTTTTTGAAGCAGAAATTATTACAGGTCTTTCTGATTGTTGTTTTTCTTGGTAAAGCAATATGGACCAGGTTGATCCACATTTCATACATTAGAATTAAACAACACAAATATTTGAATTTCGACTGACTAAAACTATTTAATGAACTAGTCGGTTTTAACCTTAGAAAAGAATTGATAACCAGTCTGGCAAACTAAATCAATAGGATATATCCTAGACATGAAATCTCGGTCTCTGTCACAATAATATATACCAATCCCACTTAACCATGAAAAAAAATTACAACAAAAATACTTGAATAAAATCTTCCGAAAAGAAGACCTGTCCTTCATTCCAAATGTGGGTGTCCCAATCATTTATTCCATTAAGGATTTTGTTTACAAATTGATTGTCCGTGAATGATAAAATGCTTGGAAATATCAATGATTTTCAACAACATGATATACAAATTCAGACATGCTGGCTTAGAAAAACCATTGCCGTAAGTAAAACAAAAATCAAATACAAAATTAACCTACCTCAAAATACCGCTTCACACTCCAAATTAACTTGTAAAGAAAACGACCATCGCCATGAAAAGCGGCCACCATCTTGTCAAAGACCGCAAAGGATTGCCACCGTCAAACGAAGCGAGACTCGCACGATAATTTCCTCAAACCCGAGTGATAATAAATAACCCGAGGCCATTTATCGCGAAATTAGTAACAAATACAACTCGTTCAGCAAATTGGTAACGCATGCCGATCTGAACTGATCGAACGCCTCGTTATTCTAATTTAATACACTCTACTGCACTATACGCAACGATTCGGACAAATCGGAGCGAAGATCATTTACCGTACCGCACGAATCAAACGGGACGATAAGCAGTCTGACCAACACATTCATGAATATACGATTCGTAAACACTACTCTACGGAACGTAGGACATTTAACGATCCGTACGAATCGAACGGATTGTCAAGCCGTCTGCCCCACACACTCCAGATCAT
>OX393564.1:14711275-14938775 GCA_947652115.1 Blastomussa wellsi
TGGTTTCTTTGCATGTAGTTATTTAATCGTTTCTTTTCATTATTTGTAGTCTTTATCGTAGTATCTTTTAAAAAAAAAGAAATGTCGTTAGGATGTTAATTAGTTGTCATTAATTGTAGGAATTTGTGTGTAGTATTGTAAATTTTCAATGCAGTCTACTAGCTATTATTATTCCCATCACCGTGTATTTCACATCTTGTTGTTTTAGATATCACGTAACTTTTGTAACCTTAAAGTAATTAATATTCAAATATTCTTTGCAGTAACTTTCTTTGTAGTTAACGTTTTCCAGAATCTTCTTTGTAATTATAATTGTGTAGGAGTGTTTAAATAGAGGTTAGGTTGTTTGTTTGTGGGTTGGTTGTTATTCTTGGAAGAAGAAAAGAGGACTGAGAAGTTTGAATTGCAAGGTTGTAGGCGAAGTCGCTCAAGTCACTGTCAAGAGCCATTGGCAGGAGCCAGCCGTGTTTTCCCTGACATAACCCTTTTGTCAGCGGCGGCGAGTTAAAAGGCGTACAAAGCGAGTTAAAAGGCGTACAAGGCGAGCGAACAGAAGTTAAAAGTGCGTACGAAGGAGTCAGACAAGAGCAAAGTAAGGAAGGAAGGCGCCAGAAGAGAAGACTGAAGGAAAGGTTTGTGCGAATGGTTGTTGGTGCGGTTGTTTGTTGTAGGGGATTGTTTGTGCTTGGAGAAGTTTTCAAGGTCAAGGCAAGAACTGAACTCTAATAAGTAATTTAGTTTTAAATAATTAAGTAGCTGTAGAAGAAATAGATTTTTTTTCCGTTCCCGTCAATTTGTAATTAATCGTTTATGTATTCTAAATTTATTAAACTTATAGTATTATTTAGTCTTTTGGTGTGTTGCGGGTTTGCGGGAAGGGTTTTGTACAGTCGTTTTTTTGATCGTGTCGTACAAGGGAAAGATCCACGTCACAGTCACACTTTGAGTTATAGGCTGACATAGCAAGAGTACAGGAAAAGCAGTTAGCGAAGGTGGGTGCATCAAAAATACACTTATAAAGGCATTTTCTATGCACATGCCTTCGTCAATCCACCATATATGGATATTGTAGACTTGTACGTGCGCTGTCACCAACTGGCATTCCCATTCTCTTGCTAAATCAGCCTAATGCAAGTGATGTAGAATAAATTATAATAAAAGAAATTGTAAGGAAAGTATGGAGAGATATCCACAAAGAGAAAAAATTAACAGCAAAGCAGAAGTTAAAAATGTATGTAGTGCATCAATATAAGCTATTAAAGTGCAAACCTCTTTGTAGTGCCAATCATCTTTTCAACATATGTTTGCACTTGTGTTCCTGGCCTTAAAAACGGGGTCTGAGCCACCACTTGGCGGGACAAACAAACCATATATAGAATCTGTCCAAAAGAAAATTCAGATTACCGGTAGTGAAAGCAAATGATGACCATTGTTACTCCTCTACATGTACATTTTGTACAAGGCTGTGAAAGAGGGAGATTTATGCCATGAAAGGTACATCTGTTTACGGACCAAACAAAGATGATAGATACCCACAGTGTCCAAAAGTTAGAAGATATTTTGTCCTTGAATTATCTCATCCTCAAGATTTGCAGATGTCCTCGAGTTTTCCCCTTTGGAAAACTGTTCTGCTTCTTGAATTAGGTTCAATGTCTACAAATGAATAACTCTGCTGAAAAAATGAAATCATTACCTGTTCTACAGGATTTCTCGTTCCATGAACAAACTTAAGCAAATCTCCATTTGCAGATTCGAAGGGGAAACAACTATAGGCCCAGAGTGGTCCCCAGTTCTTGACACATTCAGCAATGTGTTTTAAGTGGTGAACATTTAATCCACAAAAGGTTTTGCCTGTGGGTTAGAATTATTTTTATTAAATATCAAGCAAGAACTTTATGTGGAAACTGTTTCAATTCATGCTCACATACAAGTGTTTGTTGAGCAATAAATCTCTATAACTGACCAATTTACTGTCCATAATATCTCTATTACTTCTAAATCTCTCTATTCTTTTAAAATCATTAATACATTTCTGTTTCTGGCTTTGACAGCAAATATTCATGTAATAGCTGTCTGCAAAGTGGAAAAACAATGTCTATTCCCTTTCATTCCAGTCCATCCTATTAATGTACTTGTAGATTTGACAACTAACCATAATATAGTTCGGCATGAAGATAGAAATTCATCAGACAATAGTCTGCAATGATGATGTCTCTTTGTGTGATGTTGTCTTTCAGCAGTAGGTACACTGCATTAACAAGGTAGGTGAAGTTAATGAAGTATTTTTCAGGTAAAATACCATCCAAGCAAGGGAGACCATAGTACAGGAGCCAGTTTCTTAACTCTGATGCTGGAGACAACAAGCAAAGCAGAAATAAAATATATCAACTGAGTATCTGTGCTGTTAGCATAAGAGTTAAGCCACTGTGTTTTAGCCTAAATGTTGAACAGTACACTCTTTATGTACCTTTCCAATACTTCCGTGATGTTTCAATTTTCCTTGGAAGCCTTGTTATGAAGTCTGGTGGCCTCATGCCCATTAATCTCTTGTCAACATCCTCAACCTAAAAGGGAAATGGTTGCATCACAGCAAACTCATTCTGAATAATTATTTAATTATTGCAAACAGTTAAAATATTACGTATACAACTCATATCATGCAATTTGATGAATGGTGCTTGCACTTTGTTAATATACAATACAGTAAAAACCTGCATGTAAGAACCTAGTGACTTAAGAACCTCTTGGCAGAAACTTTCCATTTTAATACCCCAAAATATAAGAACCTGTTTTGTGAGAAAGATTAAGCAGGTTCTTATGGGTGGGTTATCCTTAAATTATGGTTATCACTCTAGCCAAGGAGTTTGACTTTGAGATTGCAAATAGATACTGTGCATTACAAGAAAAAATTGTTATCAGTTTTATTAGGGTCATTACAATACAGTTGTGAAAAAGTAATCACTGTATATTAAAATGACCAAACTTATGTTTATTTATTTTTCTGGCAATGGGCAACTACATTTTATGTTTCTCTAATAAATAATTAAGAACCTAATTAAGAAACTATTTTGCCTTAATTGCTGATAAATACCCCCAAATATAAGAACCTATTTTGCCAGACTTCAAAAAAAGTAGGTTCTTACACCCGTGTTTTTACTGCAACTAAAGTAATGTATCCTCTTTTATACTGTAGCAATAGTCATAGCTGCAAGGTTTTACCTTTCTGCAAAAAATGGTTATACAATTACATCACTTTCTGTTCATAAAGGCACTTTTGCAGGCATTTGATGATTTCTCAGCCCCAAAGGTCCATTCATTACCTTGTGTCCTATGAAGAAGTCATCTTTGTAATTCTTAGGAGAGAACCATTTGTCCAGTAGAGCACTTGTAATTCCAATAAGGATACCTAATAAAAAAGGAATTACAACTTCTCAAAAAATATCTTTCTGCTGCTACATTACAGTATGTACATGTAACTCCACTGCAGAATGAATAGAGTATTAACAACTATTTTTTGCATGTATCCAAATTGTGATAAACTGTAGATAACATTTCATTTTGCAATCAGTCTGATCTGCTAAGAGTTTAATTTTCACTCTCTCTACTGACCATGCATGTAATCAATCACAAATCCCTGAACGAGATCAAACCAGTCAGCCTCTCCTAACACACTAAGAGATTTGATTCCCTTCACCTGTAAAGTGAAATTAATTTCAAGAACTACTAAAAAAATGTAATTTACAGTTGTGAAATTTATACAAAATGAAATCAAAGTGATTATATCAGCCGCCAACATAATATTTGAAAACAAGCATGTAAACAAAACTCACCATTTTTCCACTTCCCACTGCTGCTTGTGCATCCATCTTCCACTGTTCTGAGGATCTAGAGTTGCCTGTGCCATCATATGCATATGCATGCTGCTTTTTGCCCTTTTTGTTTTTTGGTGCATGCCCAGGATCATCACAGTATGAGCAACTGCAGTAGCCATTGTGTGCGATCATTTCAAGAATGATTGCTTTTGCTTGAAGGTCCGTAGTAAATAGCAGAAATATTGCTCTGATGGTAATTGTTTGTGACCTTAACTCAACTGTCACACCTAGTAGTAGAGTTTAGAAGCAATGGTCAATATATTTTTTTACCTTCACTTAAATTTGCAATTAACTAAATCATTTAAAACTTTCTTGCAAATAAAAAAAAAAAGAAATTAGAAACAAAGCCAAAACACTTACCCTCTTCTCTTAAAGCCTTCATGTCTCGCACAAAGGGGGAGAGGAAGGTATTCATTTTTGGTTTGACTGGGCCAAACCAAACTCCCCACAGCAATATGTTTTTCCGCAAGAACCTCAGATGTGGAGGCAATTCATTTACCACTAGGTACACTGGCCAAATGCCAAATTTGGTGGATTTAAAAACTGGAACACCATCTGAAAATTGAAACGGATATATGAATTAGCCATACCCTAGTGCAAAGATTAACATTCTACAAGACAACAATTGTGCGAAGTTGTCCTAATCAAGATCATCATACATCATACATGTATAGAGAATTCAAAGGAATCCATGCCGTCTTGTTATCCAGACATGTCAACAAGTGGGCTATCGCTTGTCCTCTTCACAGATCTGACTTCATTCACTTGTGATCATACTTATTTTTCAAGTTGTAGTAAACTAATAGCTACGCACTTTTACCTGTGTTGACAATAAAGCTTATATTGTTTGGGCAAGAAAGAAACCCTTCAACCTGGTATAATTTAACATATTCAGCGCCATCAGTGATGTCTGTTAGCAAAGACTGGTCACTATCCCTTCGTGCTGCAATTTTTTGTTTGTACTTTTTGATGGTGTCCCACACGTTGTCACCTATGAAAAAAAAAATCAATATTATGTAGTCTAAATGCACCTGAACCTGATATGGATTATAACATAATGTGGATTTAAAATAACATTGAGCCAAAGAAATTTAAATCATTAAAGGGTTTGTACAGACCACAGATTTGTTATCAAGAGTCACAAATTCTGAAGCAGCATTTCAAATCCATTTTAAAAAGAAAACATGACAAACACAGGATTTAAGAAAATCACGCTTCAGCAATGATGAAACTTGTGCTTTTATGTTCAGGGTATAGAAGAAAGCTTGTTTTGACTTCATTGTCTGATCTGAAAAACGCCTGCTGTCGAGCAAAATCCAAAATATAATTAAACCTCCAGGTTTTGTTTGACAATTAACTTACATGTATCTATAATAAACACCTGTACAAGGTAGATACTTCATTCCTTTAATCATTCAATGTTCTTTTACAATCCATCTCATTCTCTTGCATTATTTTGTTATTAAAAACATTCAAGTAGAATGATCAGGGCAGAAAGCTTATTTCTACTTCCACTTGTCCACTAGACATAACTGCATTCAGGTTTTGGTTGTTTGAAAGTAAAATGAACCCGTTTAAATTCTTAAAATATAAATTAAAATATAAAATTGAATTAATTCAAAACTGTATTGGTTGTACCCTTTACAAACCGCTACATAGCCATGATTTAGATTGTGTTTTTTAAGCCTCTATTCATTTTCCTGATTATGACATGTAAAGTTGATGTCTTGGATGCCCGCCTTGACCTCAAAAATTAACATGTAGGAATTGACACAAATGAATAAAGTAAGTAAAATTACCCATTACATGATGTTGCACGACATTCCTCCTCTTCACCTGAGAACAATTTCTTGCACTTGTGACAGTAGTCATGTTTAATAACCTCGAACTCCTCACCCTTTGTCTGACAGAAAACTTTTTTTAAGTAATCTACTGAGTTGGCACCTTCATTGACATCAGGCATATGGAGTTTGAGCAGTTTGAGGACACTAGTAAGCTGCTGATTTGATGCACAAGTGCCAACAGCCCAAGACATTGTTGCCATGTAACTTTCCAATCTGGACAGTTGTGAAGTTGTTTCATATTCACTAGGAGATATTTTCCACAAAGGCCTTTTAAACTCTGGATTTATTAAATCTTCCAGTGACCTGTAATGATAACCAACAGGGAAAAAGCCTACATTAACATGGCTGATCATAAAATGTAGCTTTTTACGGTGGATTAGCTGACTCTGAGTGGTAATTACTCGGCCAGCAAATTGCCTGCATTGCACTGCTGCTTACTTGTATAAATGAGTGGGGTTCGTGAAGTCCATTTTAACGTAAATATATTAAACCTAAAATGGTTTTAGAAGAAATAAGTCCACTGGAAATTTAGATTAGTCCGTTCATGTACCACACAGAATTGAACTCGCATCACGGCCTTAGAAACTCAGACTAATTTTGCTTCATGCTACAGGCATCATAGTAAATCGATTAACTTATTATGCGGGCATAAAAGTATTAAATTGCTAGCTTAAATAGTGCTCACCTAGACCTTCCTTCCATTTCATGCTCACATTCTTCATCATCCGACAAAGTTAAGGAATCGTCATCGTCATCGCTGCTACGATAGTAGCTGCCAGTTTCTGATGAAGAACTGCTGTGGTCCTCGTTATCATTGAAGGTTATTGACTCGTTCTCGTTGTCGTACAACAGCGACACTCTTAAATCAGATTTCTCAAAGTAAGTTTGGATTGGCTTGTTTTAAGACCTTTTAATCTTGAAAGAAGGGAAACAACTCTTATTACAAGAAATAATGTCTTACTTTAAGGATACAAGTTATTGTGCTATTGTTTTAAGACCTTCCAGTCTCAAAACAAGGAATGAGAGATTCATTACAAGAAGTAGTTTCTTATTTTAAGGGGACAAGCTTGAGTAGCTTCCCCTCTCGCCTTGTGAAAAAAAAATTCTCTGCCTCATGCAAAAGCATTTTTAATGATCTCAGATCAACTCTCATCCATGTTATATATATACCAGTATACAGACTATAAACCACCAGCAAAACGGGAAGCAAATTTATCCTTTTAATAATTATAAACACAAAACAACAATCAAATAATCATCAAAAGACAATTATCACTGCTCTGAAGAAATCAGGTCTCAAGCTGGCCATAAGATGGAAATTTCAGCTGACCTGTAAATGTGAAATATATACCTTCACTAATGAAACGGAAGAAGGAAAATGCGCAAATTTACAAACATGTTGTAACCAACCTTAACATATCGAATCTAAGTCAGGGCACAAAAAGTGCATCACCTTAATTTAAGCAAAATAAATTTAGCTGGTGGCCCACTTTAGTGAGTAAACTCTCCAAATTTAGAAACATGATGAGTACTGTTTAATTTGTTTTTCCAAGCAGCATTTAAGTTCTGGATTTTTTACCATATAAATGGCCAGGTTAAGTCATCATAATGTGTAGCTGGTCTAAATAATATCATGGAATACATACATACGTACGTACGTATGTACGTACAGATCCATTGTTTCTGACACATAAATTGTAAACCCATTTAACACAACTGAATGCAATGACATGGGCATGCATATATATTTGCTGACAAATATATTATATGTATGTTAATCAAAGCTATAAATCAGGATTTACAGCTGACCGTAAAAGCTGCATAAATATGAGCACTAACAAAAATTCAGGCTAGAAACTTCACCTCAAATATGCCAGTTGACTGATTCACAAGAAGGAAAAACACAATATTAATATCACTATTGCATAATAATTCGCTGGAAAAAGAAAAATGAAAGAACAGGAATAATGCATCACCTAGCTAGTTCATCTGGTGGCCAGCCTATCTCAATTATGAAACATCAAAATTCAGAAGCTATATATTCATACAGCTGCTAAAAAATTTTCTTTTGCTGCAATATACATGCTGCCTTTGACATTGCTAGCATGAAATACTTGGTGCCTGTATAGATCAGAGTGCACTGTCACTTGATAACCTTGAGGATTATCAGAATCACATATCTTATATGCTCCAAGTCTATCACAATATTTTTGAGACATCATAACCTCAGTTACAAAAAAGGGATCATTCAATTGAAGTGCATACCATATTTTTGTGATTTTTGCAAACTCTGGAAGTCCCTGATCATTCAGCCCAATCAACAAATAGTTGTTGTTACCACACATATATTTTGTGCCATAAACTATTACTGAATTTGATTCAAACATACAAACTCCCTCAAGGTCAGTTTCATAAAATCGTGCAATAAGGCACTTTGCATCCTTCTCCTTGTTTCCACCAAGGGGCTTCGCATTCCCAAGGTTAAAATCATCTTTAAACAAAGAACACGGATCATCATATTCAACTGGTAACATATCAGCATATTCCATATGCTGATGCCGTTTTGCAAGAGAAAGAGGAAGGTTCTTAAAATTTTTGAGCCTTCTTGCAATGTCCTTAAAGTAAGCATGTTTTGCTTCAAATCTCATGCACCATGTCCTAATGAGAGGGCCAAACAGCAATAATGGAGATGGCAAGTGTACTAAGTAGTGTTGTTTAGGTAAAATTCTAGCCCCATAGGTTTCTTTAAAGAGAATCAAATGTTCTTTTATAATTCGCTTAAGGTTCAAAACTGCATTACAGCTAATCTTCTGAGCAAAACAGATACCCATTATCTCAAGGAGGGACAGAAAGCACCTCCAATGGGGACTATTCTCATCTGTGATGCTCTCCAAAACAAGAGGGAGGATTCTTGAAAGTTCCCACATCTGTGCTGCACTCTGGCCAAGGTTGTTATTTGCTGTAAATTCCAGGTCATCTCGTTTTATGGGTGCTGGTTTGTCTTTCACGTTAGAATAACCATAGGCAAAGTTCTGAAGTTCTGTGTTCAGTTGATCCAGTGTGATTTTTCCAACCTCAAAATAGTGCTTTAGCAAAAATTTAAGTTCATAAGAGAGAATTCCTTCTAGGAAGATATGCATGATGTCTTGTGGCAACTGTTTGGTGACATCAAAGTCTGGGAAGTTGCTCAAAATAGATCTTCGATTGATACCATATTGCTTAGAAAAATATTTTTGTAAAAATGGCGAACCAGCATTTTCAATGTCAGACAGCTGTTGTTCATGAAGATCGTTATCCCGAAGAAGAAATTCCTCCTCTGTAAAATGCTCCTGCATAGTTTCCCAGTCTGTCATGCAGTGACGACACTTGCGGTGTGCCCCACCAACACCCTCTTTATATCCACCCAATAACTGGCTAGCTGGTGTATCTGCTAGGAAAGCTAGAACAGAGCCGCGCAAATAAAGTTGCCCACCAGCCAACTTGAAAGGGGTATCCACAATCACCTCCTAAGATCTTCAGTTCTTCTACTAAGGGTTCAAGTATCTTGTCAATGCCATATTTCTTGATGTAATCTACTTTGCAGGTTGCAAATAGATGAATTGATTTCAATTTAGATCTATGTTTGCAACAGATATTTGCCAACTGATAATAAAAAAATCCAATTTTATGAACTTTGTTTGTTAGTGGATTGACAACATTTACATCATCATAGTACAATAGTACTTTGAGTGATTTATCATCTATGGAAAAAAGAGGGTGGGTACAAACAAATGTGCCATCAGTAAAGTCCTCCATCACACCTTGTTCTCTGGGTAATACAGAATCTCCATTAACCATTTTCAATATCTCTCTGGAACCTGACAACTGCATCTCAATAGTTTTTAAGATGGAAACATAATAGAAGGATTGTTTCTGTTTAATATATCTTTTCTTGTTGTTCTGCTTTGCTTTTTGAAACTTTGTTCCTAGCACCACAGCCCTTGGTTCCTGGATTGAAAAAGAAACAAGAATGAACATTCACTCCATAATACATACACCCTGCAAAAGGGCAGAAAGAAGAAAGGGTTTATTTGTCAATCACCAGTTAATGTGATGATAGCTACAAATTCATGCTACTATAAGCAAAAATATCAAGGCCTTTTTTATTGTACTTTGATTTGTTGCGTTTTTCAATTTGGGTGAGGTGTCAAACCCTAACCCTTTTTCAGGCCAAAATGATTCTTCTCGTAAAAATGGCATACCATATTTCCTTGTAAAAGCATAACAGCCCTTATAATTATTGAGGTGGTACATGTAACTGAAACGTTTTTCTAAACCCAATTTCATACCAAAATGGTTCAATTCATGCAATCCATACCATTCTGGGTACAACATAACTTGATCTGTAGCTTATTAAGGTCAGAGTTTCACAGTGATTCTGAAGTATCACTATAACAAGAGTTTTAATACTTTTCTCTAAATGCATATTGGAAATGCACATAGGGTAAGTGCATTTGCATTAAAATTCATCACATATTCCTGTTTTACTACCTACCGCACATCGAAGCTTCCCACCATTATGAATCCAACCTTTTTCTAGACCATCAAGACAATGTGATACCTTGTCAAAACAGTCAGCTGCACCAGGAATGTCATCCAGTACAATATTATCAGCATTTAAACACTCTCTCAAGTCTTCTTGAAGAGAAACCAATGTTGTTCGAAATAGGTGAGACGTTGCACGTGCAATATTTTGTACAGTTCGTTGGGGCATACGATTTTCTTCTTTGACTTTCACAAGGTAGTTTACCATTTTTTGTTGTAGCGAGTTGCAGGTGCCATGCTCTAATTCAACATCACTACTTTCTGATTCAACAGCACCACTTTCTGACTGTGGATCAGATGAAAATCCATCATCCTGATTTTCAGTCAGTGGAAAGGATTCATACGAGCAGGAAGGCACGTCATCCTCTACTGACTCAGCAAATTGAATTGTTGACGACAGGCTGCTGTCATCACTGTCAACAGAATCCCTGTTTTCTTCACACCAGTTTCCTGATAACACGATAAATGAAAAATAAAAAATATTCTATAATCATTATTGTCAGTTGTGATTGTTATAATAACTGTAATTCATTTTAGTTATATCAATAATTGTTATACATTTATTCCAAAATTATTCTCATTTCCTTCAGTCCAATCCGTGATTCCGATCATTCCTGATAGTAAATGACAACGAAATTACAGTTGCACAAGAAAACTTCGATTTCTCAGTTAAATATGCATATATATATACCCACACACCCATATCAAGTTCTTTCATATTCACCTTCGTATGACGTGTCAGCCGGGTTGTGACTTTGAAGAAAGCGATGATGCTTTTCACGCACGTGACGAACGAATGAGTTGGCTCGTTGGAACGTTCTTCGGCAACCGTCAAGACCACATACAGCAGAAAAGTCTTCATCGGCAGAGTGCCTTGAGTTTATGTGTGTCAGCAAAATAATTAACCTAAGGGCGGCAAAGCAACAAATCCTGCATTTCCAAGACATCATAGACTCATATCGCGAGTCGCGACCCTGTGCAACGCGGGAAATCAGACGATGAAAATGTCAAACCTGGCGAATGGCCCAATGAGATTCCACCCACGTGATTAGAAGTAGCTTTTTACTGCCAGCGTTAATACCATCCACAGACATAATCTTCGAGGTGCGCAACATAACCTGTTTATTCCGCGTCCGAACACTGAGGCCCTCAAAAAGAGTTTTCGTTATAGGGGCGCAGTAACATGGAACAGTCTGTCAGCGGAGGCTAAGCAGGCCACTACTTTAGATAGTTTTTATTCCGCTATTGTACATTAGTATTTTCTTAACTTAGTTTAGCACTTAGTTAGTTTTTATGTACTAGGTTTAATGCGCACGGCTCTTTAGAAGACCACTTTTTAGTGATAAGGATCCCGTGGATAAATAAAGTTTATTATTATTATTAGAAATGACAAATGAAATGTCATGTGAAGCCCACCGCAACAATTCGCGCTCTTTCTGTGGTGGGATTGTTGCAGTGGTGGTCGTGTTTGGTTGACACTTCGGTTTTATCCGTTTAGAATGGCGGATAGAGATTTTTCACCGGACGACTCTGACAGCGAAGTAGCTTTTTACTGTTCTCAACGTGCTCCAAAGCAGTCAAGTGAAGGAATACACGAAAAGACCTCAATAAGCGAATTGACATGTAAGGAACTGGTAAAGCACCTGGGAAAGTGGAGCCTTTCTGAAGCAATTTGCAAGGCACTAAAAGGTTTGTAAATGTGATATTTGGCTTGCTTGTCACCCGAAACCAAGAACTGGTATTTGATGTGTGTACCCCTGTGAATTTTTATTTTTGAAAATCATTTTTCACGAAGCTTGCTGGTAAAATGTGTATAAATTTCACTGCCCAATCGTTGCTGTTTCGCGGGCTTTCGGTATTTCCCTTGATTTAAATGAAAAGGGGCATGCCTGTCAAAAGAGTTAGCTGATGTTTTTCGGACGATTCTGAGGATTAAAGCCCCTAATATAGTTTTATTTATTAACCTTAACCCAGAAGAGGAAGATATTCTTAAACCGTTTTTTTTTTTACAGAAAAGAACCCATATTAAATTTGTGGCAGTTTTTTCGAGACAGTTTTTGATCTCGCCTCAATCCATTTCCATCCTTTCCATCCGTAGCAACAGACGACCTAAAACAATTTCAGCGCAATGATATCATCTCTGGAACCAAAACTACACCGTTATTTTCGGTCATCCACTAATGCAAGGAGACTATTTGGCTGTTTAAAGTGATGCTACCAAAATAAACAAATACAAAGGCATGTGGCCTCAATTCTTCAAACATTTTGTCACCCCAAATGATTTTATTTTTGTGCCAAATCTGAGGGCCTTCCTGAATTAAAGGGATGCTCCTCTCTGGGTACAAAAGGGTGGGGAAATTGTTATTCAAGTATCTTAAAGTTGTCATCAAAATATGGTGTCAAAAAGTGACATTAAGTGACAACACCAACTTCTTGACAGACCAAAAAAAGTTGAACCTCCCTTCATGACCACTTCTGATCTTCTAAGCAACCATATTTACAAAATATGAAAGATTTCCAAGTGAAATTACCATAGCTGGAACTTCTCAAATGTGATGACCTCTCCTTTTCCTTCCTCTTACTTATATACAACAAAGTTCATGGGAAGACATTTGTAAACCTGACACGGTCAGACCTCAATGACCTCTTATCTGACTTTAATGGCAGAAAAGAATTGTGGGACTGTCATGAAGAAATGGTAAGGTCGGCATTTAGTATGCATTCCCTGGTAAAAGTCAAAGAAGAGGATCTTTGTACCTATGGCTTATATGGGGGGGGGGGGTTTGGGTATTACCATCATCATCATCATCATCATCTTTATTATTTATACACGGTAGATACATCAGGCCAGAAATAAAGCTACTACTACAAAATAATTATGGATATTGACTATCTATAATTTAAAATATAATTACATATTAGAGCGATTTATTAAACGATGTACAGTTTAAGAAAAAAGAAAGAAGCAGATTTGATACCCTGTTTAAGGCCCAAACCCCCCAAAAAATGAGACCCTATTTGAGGAAGAATTCAAAAGGTATGAATGGGTCAACCTTATCTCGTTCCTGTAATGTTGATACTCTTAATATATTATTCAGTTTGAACAGATGTCCATTTCCTTTTCATCTATATGGGCGATATAGGTATGTGCTGCAGAATAGGGTATAGTTTTATTAGTTCCTTGGTTCTAAAAAAGGCATCATTTTTGCCCCTTTTGGCATTGTTCTCAGAGGGACTACCCCCTCCCCTGAGGGCTTATAACTTGACTTCGGGCTATGCAGGAGCCTCACCCTGTTTTTGTCTCCTGTGATTGTGTGCACACTTTAGGTTGAGGTGCCCAGTTTACAGTAATTTATTGTTGAACAATAACACCATGCAGTTTTTACATACTTTTACTTTAGAAGGTCATGTACTTATCATTAGCTATGTAGTTTATCTCTCTGTTGTCAGTGACTCTAAAAGATGGTTTTGTCATTTCCTTTTCCACCACATATATAGCGCAAAACCGGTTACAAACTGCCTCTCAGAGAGTTTGATAAAAAGGAGGTAAGATCATTTATTGTTAAAAAAGTTACATCAGACTCTTTAAGTTCTGACAGCCAGTAGAATTCTTTATGGCTGAATTTCAAGTTAAACTACATACTTTTGTTCTTAGTTCAGCTTTTAATTAAGCACCCAGTCAAGACCTTGTTTTATTCAATAAATAATTAAATATATTTCAGTGGTGGTAACTAGCATGATATAAAAACAATGATAGAAATCCACACATCTGAGGACTTCACAATCTTTATTTCCTTCATTCTGAGGACTGTATAACTTCACAATCTCGGCACAATCTTGAACTGTCGAGGTAACAATCTTTTCTGAATGCTCTCACTTTCTCTCATGTTCGACCATCAAAATCTCTGACATTCACACTCGCTGGCAAATGTCTCAGCTGTCAACCAGGTTAAATCTAAGCATGTGACCAGATACTATGCATAACACAACGTGTAATGCCAACTATGGATTTCTGACAAACATGTTGCAATGATACAATGATATTGGACATAAGATTTTGGCGTTGGATTTCTCTTTTTCAGATAAGAAATTTGCCTGAAGCATGTTCACCAGCTAGTACATTGTCATTGGAGAGTTGCACTGAAGAGTCATCACCTGATTCAGCACAAGAGCTAACACCCAGTGTCCCAAAATTAAAGAGAACAAGGTCACTCCAAAAAGGGCCAAAGGCCAAAAGGCCAAGAAAACTGCTTCATCAACTTCCCAGACTCAGTTCAGTTCTGTTGACCTTAAAAGCTTCAAGTTTCCTATATCACCAGAAATAAGGGAGTGTGTGAATAAGGGGAAGCCTGTTCCCAATGACGAAAGGTGTCAACTTATAAGAGATTGTGTGACGTGTCTTAAAGCTGAATATGGGGAGGTCATACCAAATGATGCATTCAAACTGGCCAGTAAGGTGATTTGTGCAGAAGTTCCTGTGCTGAAAGATATAGAACCTCCAAACTGGCCAGAGGGTGTGAAATTTGAATATTGGGTAAATATTATGTCCTTTCATACATGTAGTTATTTCTTTAAGATGAGCAGGGTGAATGGCAAGTACAGGGTTGTCAATAAGATCTGAAGTATGCGAAGATATTTTGAAAGTAGACGGCACCGGGGTCCCTTTTGTTAAGCGTTTTTTGTAATGACTGCTTTTTTTCCCCGCTTAACTCCGCCAAATTGTAGGCGGCGAAAACGTTTAAGTAGCCAGCGATATCACCGGTTGCCGGTGCTTATTAACAACCCTGCAAGTAGTTCAGTACCTCTTATAAACCTAATTTTTAATGTGTATAATAAGTGATACCATTGAATTAATAGAGGGAGGCGAAGTGCCCTAATGGTTAGTGCTCTGGACTCTGGGTTCAAGCCTCTACCCAGGGCACTGCATTATGCTCGTGGGCAAGACACTTAACTCTGACAGTGCCTCTCTTCACCCAGGTGTATAAATGGGTACCAGCGAATTTACTGCTGGAGGGTAACCCTGCGTTGGAATGGTGGGGAGAAGAAATGCTCTCTGTTGCTTCATGCTACAGAACCAGGATAAGCTCCGGCCTGATGGGCCATTAGGCCCGAATGCAGACTTAATTTCCTTTTTTTTATAATGTTGAATTGATAGAGGTCACATTAATTTCATTCCTCTGTAATTAAAATATTGTACATAAAGCCTTAAATTAGGTGCCACAGGGTGCATATTTCAAGGGAAAGACTGGCTGCTCATTCAAGAGGGGGCTCATGATTAATTTTTCCCAAAGTATTGTATCCTGAGAATTAGCAATGATACAAAGCTTTTGTGATAGTGGCACATTTAGCATTGATAACTATTTTTTGATTTGTTGGGCATGAACGTTTTCTGGCTAACTACCAATTATCATAAACAGTGACCAACATGTAACAGATTTTTTTTTCTTTGGCTTGATCAGCCTATGAAAACAACTGGAGGAGGGGTAATATTTTATGGGGTCTTATTTCCAAGTTTGGCCAGCAGGACGGCTGCTTATTTAGTACATGATATTCCCAGGCTTAAAAAGAATAGAGGATGACCTGATTTTCAGTTTAATAACAGGATTTGGATTTTCAAAACTTTTACTGCTTCAGGAAGATATAGTGATCAGTCTCCAAAGGTCACATTACCAGACCGGCTAAGGGCATGCAGTAATTAAGATTTTTCCATTTATTGAATACTTAAATATATTCAGCAGCAAATCTTAAATTGTAATGTCTCAGCTTGAAAACAACTTTGAAGGGTTCATGTGCATAAAATTAAATGGTTTATCTACTGCTGGTCAAACTTATTGTATTTTTAATATTTTGTTTTAGACCTCGGTTTTGTATCTGCTGAAGAAAAGATACATGAACATCAAGTCGCGAAAAAGTGGAGAAAGCTCCAAATCTACAAAAGGCCAGCAATGTGCACTTGAAATGTCTGAAAAGGATTACGAGAATCTGCACAAGGAGCTTGTGAAAGAAGTTTGTGGAAAAAAGAAGAAAAGGGAAATTGATTGGGAAGTGGTAAAGAAAATGCAGAGGTTGACATTCTCTACCAGAAAAGAAGCCATTCAGGAGACCAGCGGAAATAACATTGTGTCAACAGTATTGGATAAGTTTCCTTTTCTTGACAATGAAACCTGTGTAAGTCATATTTTCTTCAAAGTGAGAAACATTAGATAAAAGGTTTGGTTTTGAGCCACTAGCTTAGCACAGTAGCAGTAACATGATGTATGAAAAACTGTAGGTTGGGGTTAAAACTTGCCTCCATTTTTTTATTCTTTTATGTGACCTGCCAATTCTCAACCCCACCTCATCCTTCTTCAAAGAAAAAAAAATAGAGTTTAAATTTCAGCCAATTTTACTGCCTGCAATTGGTCAGCAGGACTAACTTGTTCATGGTTAATACTCCTTATAAAGTAAAAACCTGTGTGTAAGAACCTAGAAAATTAAGAACCTCCTGGCAGAAATTTGCTACTTTAATACCCCAAAATATAAAAACCTGTTTAGCCAAAAAATTCCAACAGGTTCTTATATGTGGGGTTAAACTATTTTATTTATAATATTTTACCAAAAAGGTTGTCTTTAGAGATCAAACAATTGCACAGTGAAACTAAAAATGCACAATGTATGTTAAATGTGAACTGTTGTTATAAAACAATTCTGCTACAATTAAAAGAATGTATAAAATAACAGTTTATAATGAAGAACAAACCATATATTATACTATTTTCTACTCCGTAAAAATTAAGAACCTAATTAAGAACCTACTTAGCCTAAAATGCCAGTAAGTACCCCAAAATATACGAACCTGTTTTGCCAAACTCTAAAAAAGTAGGTTCTTACACGTGGGTTTTTGCTGTATTGCATTTGGGACACTTTTTTTGTGGGAATGAGTTTGAAGTCAATCAATAAACTTGCAGCATGTATTTAATCAATGACATATTGCATGTTTAAAATTTCTTGGATTCTCCCTGGAATGTTGAACCTGTTGACACATCTTAGATAAAATATTAAATCAGTTACACTATGCTGTTTTTATATTCTTTGATTTTGATTTCGTTCAACTGCAGCTCTGGAATGAATTGGAGTTTTATGTATCAGAAGAGACAGACCAGGACGTCAATGTTAGCGTGTTCGCAAAACGGTGGGAACAAATTGCAAGATGCTTTGTTGACAATGACATCGATAAAGGTAAGCAATCACCAAGTATTGCATTTCATTTAAAGTAGCTGCTGCTTGGTATTTTTGGACTTCTCATATTCAAATCAGATGCCTCAAATAGCCAGCAAAATAGCATAATTTTGTTATCCAACAAAATTTTACAGGTGCAGAAATTGATGCATGTATATTTATTAATAGTACGTACTTCACCTATAAATATGCGATTTGTATATTTTTGTATATGCAGGCAATTGATGATCTAGTATGCTGTTTGTGGTTGCTTAAATCAAGTTAATGGCAACATAGAGTTTTCTTTCTTTCTTTATGTATAGAGGACATTTGCAGCGCTGCTCTTGAAACAATGCCAAAACATTTTAATTGTGGATCTTCTCCCCTGCTCTCTTTTTTACCGGTAAGGCCTCTAGCTGCTAAATGTGTTCACTGACATTGCACATAATGTAAAGCCCCAAAATGGAGAGGTTGCCCAGTCCGGTATGGTTGCATGAAGTTGGAAATTTGATCATTTTTTCTATCCCCACCTGGGAATTTGGCTCAGCTTACCCAATTATGCCATGATTAAGAGTATATGCACTTGTTCGGGCGGTCCGAGTTTGAGCCTCGGCCAGGGCAATGACTTGTGTTTGTGGGACAAGACACTACTTTCACAGTGCCTGTCTTCATGCAGGTCAATGGCTACAAGCAAATTTAATGCTGAGGGTGACCCTGCAATCGACTAGTGTCCCATCCAGGGGGAGTAGCAATACTATCAGTCTCTTCATGCTAAGGAAACTGGGAAAAGCTTCGGGCTGATGAGCCTCTATGCAGACCTACCCATTTGCTGTGAACACTTAATGAACTACCTTAATGTGTTAAAAACACATTTCAATTTTATGGGATAACACAATTTAAGTACAAACTGTTTTCAAACTTTCTTAGTTAAAATACACTAAGTAGTACAGTAGCATTTTCATTGAACTGGTTGAAATTATGGTGTTTTTTGCTTCTTTAGGACCAGACTCAACTTGAATCTTTTCTGAAAACGTTGGAAACAAATGACCCACAACTGGTTTTTTACGAGGGGCAAGAACCTAAAGACCCAAGCACCATCCAGAGGTTCATAGTTGTGGATAAAGAGGTGCTACTGGAATGTGAATCTCTGTCAGGTCGAGATGCATTTATTTCACTGTTGTCGTTGCACTATGCTCTCAATTTAAGGTACCATTCCACCCACGTGCTCATGTTTAAATTTATTGAGGAGCATGTTTTGGGAATGGTTCCAAGAAGGAAATCATATGCATACAAGCAAATTGAAAATGCTGCACTTGCAAAGCTCAGAGATGGTTTGGTTGCTTAGATTCCTTATGAGTCATACAGCCATTGTAACCAGTGTTTATGTTTATGTTTAAATTTATTGAGGAGCTTTTTTTGGGAATGATACCAAGAAGGAAATCAATGATACATGTATGCATATGAGCAAATTGAAAAATAATGGTCTTTTTGGAAAGTTGGATGGTTCAGTTGATTTGATACCTTTATGGGCTCATGTACTAATTATGTTCAAATTTATTGAGTATGCAGCTTGTTTTTGGGAAATTTGATACAAAGAAGTATTAATCAAATAAGCAAATTAAGACTCCTCTCCACTCAAATTTCAGTGAGAGGTGGTTCAGTTGATTAGATGTCTTGGGGCTCCTACACCCATTAGGTACAATTCCACCCACATGTTAACGTTCAAATTTATCTAATTAGGAGCTTGTTTTGGAAATGTAACAAAGAAGTATTACTCAAATAAGCAAACTTAGACAGCTCTATCTGACCTCACGAAGTTGAATGATGATTCTGTTGATTTTGTGCCCTAGGGCTGCCAAAATAGCCGTAACACGTCTTTCCTGTTAATATAATTGGAGTTGTTTTCAAACCTTCACAAAGCAGTTGCATGGTCATCTTCACTTTAGTTGACAGCCATAGCAGCTGGTTTTTGGCCCCTGTGAAAGTCCTGGCATGTATTTCTCAAACCTCCCGAAGCCATTTTGGGGGTGGAAAATATATATATACATATATGTAAATGTTCATTTCTTTACTGAACCTTTGCTGACAGGGATTAATAAACATGTAACCTTACATCCATGTAAATGCGAAGGTGTGGTTTTGGCCTAAAACTACACTGCTATTTGATAAAAATTGAAGTCTAGATATATAAAAAAAAACCTTTTAGGTCTGAAATGGCTTTGTGACATTTGAGAATTGCACACCTGTAGACTATGACACAGCAAGATATCACTGATAGCAAAAAGGTCTTGGAGAAAAACTTTTTTATGAGTTTTTGGTATGTGTTGTTCCTGAAAATATCCACCCCACAAGGCTTATGGTTTGAAATCCCCACTTTAGCCCTCTGGAAATCTTAATTTTCCTTTTAGACCACCACCTCGTCAGAATTTCTATTTAACTTGCACGAGATGAAGGAGTGGATATTTTTTGGAAACACACAAAATATAAATTAGTGTGACTTAGGTAATAAGAATGACTAAAATTAACAGAGAAGTTTATCTGGGACATGAGCAGCATTTTAATGCATCTTTTATTTCTTTAAAACGTTTTGTTCCAGTCGAGTTAGCTGATAATTTTTGTTAGCCAAATTTTGATGGACAATATAATTTAATTGTGTATATGTTAATGACCACCAGTAAGAAAAAATTGACTGATTTGTGCAACCAGTTTGACCTGACCACCATTAAAGTTTGGAGTACATTTGAATATGTGTTGTTTGCTTTGTGTATATTGATCTTCAACCGTGCTGGTCCAATGTTTCTATTCCATTTTGCTTTATAAGATGTTGGTCCCCTTGTTGAACAAGAGAGAAAGGATTATTTGAGGAACAGTGTACTCATTTTCAGTGGAAAATGGTGAGGTTTTCAATCTCAAAATAAGATCTCTTATTTTAAGACACTCGACTAGTTTCAAGAAATTTGGTGAACTTGTTTTGAATGAAAATGGGTTTCTTTAGTGGTCTCAAAATAAGACCTGTATTTCTTATTATGAGATGGTAAAACTAGTTTCAAGAGTTTGGATAGTCTCATTTTAAGAGGTTACAATATCTTATCTCAGGAACTCAAAATAAGACTTTTTCCCCTTGTTTTAAGGAAAGCTAATTTAAGAGTGCGAGAAGCTACGTTCAGTTTCGGGATACTCTGCTTCGGTTTCAACGCCCAAACCAGTTCCAATGACTGCTGAACAGCACGATTGTTTATCTGACTCAGTACTTATGTGCAGATGCGGGCTATGCACGTTCGTAGTACTTGACTCAGTTACCGTGCTCTTTTTAGTTCTCCATTTGCGTCTGCTAAGAACACTGACGTTAGGATTCCAAAGAAAACTTTTTCGCCGACGCTTCTTTGTATTTATCAAGCTATTGTCGTCAGTTTCAAATTCTACAGCGTCTCCGGGAGATGTCGTAGACAACGCTCTCTTCGACATTTCAGATAAGGAGGACGCCACTGAGGGACGCCATGTTGTTTCCCAAACGTTAGTGGTGAACAAGTATCGCGGGCACCAAAATTTCGGCGCCAAAAGTCTCTTGGCATAAATTGACATAAATTACAAATTTTGCGCGCAAATTTGAAAATCTATAACTAGGTGCATTGGCTTGTTGTGCTGTGATTACAGCTTAGTTATCTGTACGAAAATTTAACTCCCCCGACGACGTATTTGTGAGCAATTGCCATGGATTCCTTCGCTCTGGTATATTTTGCGGAAGAGAAGAGATACAGTGCTGTAGCAGTCGCATCTATAAAAGGCGGCGGTAAAAATTTGAACAAAGGATCAGAAGTTGTTGTTTTAGGTTCTACGTTTGACCCAGTGACAAATGCAGAAAAAGACGAAGAGTGGCCAGCCAAGTTTGTTAAATTTGGTAAGAATAGACTCTTTTGTCTCTCTTAAATTGAAGCAGTCGTCTGTGATAATTGAACCATTATCTGTTCAAGACCGGAGACACTTTTGTATTGTGCGCCGACCTCACGCAGGTCATGCACGGTCAGTCACTTAGAAGTCTTTGTTTTAATGATATCTGTATTTTCATGATAATAGTAATTTCAAGTTATTCCTACTTATGCGTGTATTACGATAAAATGCTCTTACTGATAGGGAGCGAGAGAGAGTTGAAAAGAGACGCGCCACGCTTTAACTAAAAAGCCCGCCATTTCGAAGAACAAGAAAGTTTAAAATCATTGAGAAAAAGAAAGGCGAACCCAAGGTACAATGACGGTGTAGATGATACAAACGAGGAAGTTACATTGCCACCAAAGATTAGCAAGAAAAAAAACACAAAACTGGTAATATGAGTTTCATTCATGATTGCACGCGTTTTAACTCATTTCTTACCAGAAGCCGATATTTTGGCTCCTAGGACAGGTGGTTTTTATCGGGCAAAAAAATGATGTAATTGTGGCTTATAGGGGGTAGAAATCAATTGACAAACACAACAATAAAATAAACCCCAAGAATTTTGAGCGGGAGATTAAAAATTGCCAAGATTTAGCGTAGTTTTTGAGAAAATGTTTCGTGTTTGCGACATTCGATCGCTCGGTCGTTTAAATGGCCACTGTGTTTACATGTGAAGAAGCATTGGAGCGGATTTTAGCCGAAAGCGATGGTTCTGAGAGTGATTTTGAAAGCTCAGATTCTGAGGACGACTCAGACAACAACAGCCGAGTGTATGGCTTCCCAAACGATCGTAGTGGGAGCGCTTTTGCGATCGCGAGAGAACAAGAATCAGTTGTGAATGATGAAGCAGACGCCGAAGGATCAGTTTTCAGCGAAGGACATGAAATTATTGATGCCGAAGCTCGTGCTGAAGCAGCCGAAGAAGCTCCCGAAATCGCTTTTGTGGACGAACAGGACTCTGACATATTTGTGGCAAGGCATAATGTAGTTATAGCTGAAAATGGCGCCGCTACAGTACCGGAGCAGCGAGCAGAGCAGCAGAGAACTCGACAGAGGCAAAATGCGAGACAACGGCGAAACGTGAGACAAAGGGATGGTGGAGCACGACCCGAACTGAACCTACGGTGGGAGAAGGGAAATGTCAGAAACAGTATTCCAAACTTCAGTCAAAGATCAGGCCCTGTTAGGGTCCTAGCAGGTACATTAACACCTTTATCATTTTTTCAGTTTTTTTGGAGCGATGATTTATTTGACTTTATTCGAGTGCAAACAAATAAGAATGCTAGAGTCAAGAGAAATGCCAAACCTGACAAACACAAAACCCCCTGGGAGGCTATAAATGATGTTGCAGAAATAAAAGCATTTTTTGGGCTTTGTCTTGCTATGGGAATTCTGAAATTGCCCTTAGTGGAAATGTACTGGCAGAGAAAATTCAGTCTTTTTGAAGTGAATGACTGGGGTGACATTATGTCACGCAATCGCTTCACTTCTATTATGCGTTACTTGAAGTTCTGTGATGAAGAAGTAGACAAACCTGCAGTTGAACCTGGACAACCTGGCTATGATAGGTTGTACAAGGTGAGAAGATTCCTCAGTATCATTCTTCCAAAGTATGAAAGTGAATGGATTTCTTCACAATGGCTTGCCATCGATGAACAGATGATCCCTTATCGTGGACGGGTGGGTTTCAGGCAGTTCATTGCAAACAAGCCAAGCCGTTTTGGCATCAAAGTCTGGGCAATGGCTGATGCCACAACTGGCTATATTCTTAAGCAGCAGATTTATACTGGAAAGAAGCTAGGAGAGGCCAACAACAGGCCAGATGATGCTCCTTATGTCGGGTTGGCTCAGCAGGTGGTCACGGACCTTTCACAAGGCTATGACAACAAGGGGTATGTTGTTGTGACTGACAACTTTTACTCTAGCCCATCTTTATCAATCAAGCTCAAAGAAAAAGAGATTGACTCTTTAGGAACTGTAAAAGCCACTTCTAAGGGGTTCCCGAAGGATCTTATTTTCCCGCACAAGCCAAAACCTGCGCGGGGGACTGGTGACTGGAGAAATTGCGGCAATCTTCTGGCAGTGTCATGGTATGACAATAAAGGAGTGTACTTTCTTAGTACTGTTCACAACCCAACCTATGCTGCAGATGTACAGCAAGAAGATCAAGTGGTGAGAAGAAGAAGTAAGCAAGGAGTGGTAAATGTTACTTCTCCGCCACTTCTAAAGGATTATAATAAATACATGTGTGGTATTGACCGAGTGGACCAAAACAACAGGTATTACAGTGTTGGAAGGCAAAGTAAACGCTGGCCACCAAGAGTAGTGTTCCATCAAGTGGAAACATCAGTAAATAATGCCTTTCAGATCTACAAAGTTTCATCTCCAAATCCGAAAAGTTCCAGGGAATTTCGGATGCAACTTGCAACTGAACTGGTCAATACTTTCCATGTGCCAGGGCACCAACGGGTGGGCCAAAAAAGATCCAATCCAGATCTTCAACCAAGGTTACAAAATGTGGGTGTCCACATGCCTCTTGTTGGACTGAATCGTGTTTGCTGTGTATGTTCGCAAGTTGGTTTAGTGGAGCACAAACGCCAGTACAGGCATGTCGCAGCAGAAGACACACCAAAGCGAAGTCGACCATCTCGTTCGAACATATACTGCAGTACTTGTGAGGTCCACTTGTGTCTTAATTCAAACAAAAACTGCTGGGTTGATTGGCATAGTAAAGCTTGTCTGAGGAAATTTGGACTGCTTTGAACTGTCACAAATGACGGCTTTATATCTTCCGGGTTGCTGCTCACATACTTTATAGTCACACCTGTACATATTTTTTCAATTTTTTTTTTCCTGGAAATTACAAATTTGACTCTCTTTCAGTTATTTAAATGTTCTTTATTTATTACCTGTTGATACAGGTTGAATATTTTAGCTTTTGTGATGACAAATTTCAAAACATCACTTGCTCATTGACCATCAGTTCATACGGTGGCCCGTAAGGGCCATCTTGATATGAGTACTATTCTTTTTAAGTCGAAATATTTTCATCAATTTAGCGTCGAACTTATAACCCGAGATCTCGACTTATTAACGCGAGATCTCGTCTAAGTCGAGATCTCGACATATAAGACGAGATCTCGACTTATTAACGCGAGATCTCGACTTACAACGCGAGATCTCGACTTACTAACGCGAGATCTCGTATAAGTCGAGATCTCGACATATAAGACGAGATCTCGACTTATTAACGCGAGATCTCGACTTACAACGCGAGATCTCGACTTACAACGCGAGATCTCGACTTACTAACGTGAGATCTCGACTTATAACGCGAGATCTCGACTTATAACACGAGATCTCGACTTATAACACAAGATCTCTACTTGTAACGCGAGATCTCTACTTACTAACGCGAGATAACAAAGAGATAAGTATCAGTTTACAATGATAAAGCTCGGCTAACCTCCGTGACTGGCGTAAAGCGCCGTGACTATGGATGAAGACTTGCCTGTGGATGAAGGGTCGAGTGGATGCGGTTTGTCAGCTGTAAGTGTTAACCTTTCATTCACTATTAAACATAGGTCTACTCTGGTATTATAAACGTACAGCTATTGTCGTGATTAATGTTTAGCTAGCGTAGCTTGGCGTTCTAGTCTGGGAGCACGAGACCGATAAACGGGCATGCAGTAGCGGCGTGAGCAATAGGTTGTAACGATAAATTGTCACGGTCACTCGCGATGGACCCCAATGATAGGGTACTTTCTCTGGGGATACTTAAAAAGCCGTGTGTATTTTTTAATGGGCTTCATTTGCCTTACAATGCAACTTACGACTCGTTGTTATGCGATAGATGAAGAATGGAAGGGTTTCTTTCACCTATTATTTTCAGTTCCGGTAGTCCAAGTTAAAAGTGGGATAAATTTGGGTAAATTCAAAGTCGGGTGAACTGTAGCATGGAAAGATTTCTGTTAGCCGGTTTTCACAATTGCTTTCAAAAGATTTCTCAATTATCTTTACCTTGTTATAATTTTTTGAAAACAATCGAGGACATATTAGGTGGTTAATGATTTTTCACAACTTTATTCAGACTCGTAGTTGATTATTGCTGGCGAACTTTAGCGAAGCAGCGCATTATTGTTGTAAACAGGGGTGTAATGTATTGCGTGACATCACGTGACTTGTGTAAGTTGAGTTGCGCATTATGGACTGATTAAAAGTTGAGTTGAGCACATGGCCGCCTTCGCAGTGCTGTTGGTCTGCGCGCTCCTTCTGTGTGGGTCCTCAATACACTTCATTTGGCGACGAGGATCTCAAATGGCGACGTTATTCGGTAGAGTAGATGCCTTCGATGAGAATAGTGAAACATGGGAACATTACACGGAACGTTTAGGACATTATTTTGATGCAAATGGTATTGGTGATACGACGGGCGATGACAAAGCGAAACGGCGGGCGATTCTTTTGAGTGTATGTGGAAGCAAAGTTTACAAGCTGATGTACGACCTTCTAGCTCCAGCCAAACCTAAAGAGAAGTCGTACCAGGAGTTGGTGAAGCTTATTCAGGATCATTTAGCTCCGAAACCGTCGGAAATTGTACAGCGGTTTAAGTTCAACAACCGTTTTCGCAACGAAGGAGAATCAGTGGCAGAGTTTGTTGCATCGCTCAGGAATTTGGCTGAACATTGTGAGTACAGAGATACCCTTGATACTATGCTTAGGGACAGGCTTGTGTGCGGAATTTGGGATGAGAAAATACAGCGGCGTCTGCTGGTAGAGAAGGAATTGACATTTCAGAAGGCCTATGAGATTGCAACCTCGATGGAAATTACATCGAAAAACATGGCGGTGCTTCAGGAATCGAAGGAGACGGTGGCAGTCCACAAGGTAACGTTCCAAGCGGATGGAACAATGGATGGAAAGAAACGGGTGGACGGACGAAGCATGCAGTCCAAACCTTCTTGTTTTAGATGTGGAGGGTATCATAGTGCACAAACTTGCAGGTTTAAGGAACTGAACTGTTTCTATTGCAAGCAAAAAGGCCACATCGCCGATAGATGTCCAAACCGCACCAGAAGCCAGTCGAGAGGTGAGAGGCAAGGTTCTCAACCAAACAGAAGTAATCAAAGGGGTTATCCAGGTCTGCAGAGGTCAGGTAACTTAAACCAGTTAGAAGATGTTGGTGATGTTTATGAGGAAGAGGCTCGGGGAGATGTGTATGATCAGTTGTTTTGTGTGAATTCAAGTAAAGGAAAAAACCCCTACAAAGTGACAGTGCTAATTAATGGAGTGAATGTTAGCATGGAAATTGATACTGGAGCCTCAACGACTGTTGTCAATGAGAAAACTTTTCACACTCTGTCGCATTCGGGTAAAGTGTTGAAATTGAATCCTGTGAATACCGTTCTGCGTACCTATACAGGGGAGGTCATTCCTGTAGCGGGGGAATGTGAGTTAGAAGTAGAATACAACGGGTTTAAAGGCCATTTACCAGCAGTGGTAATCAGTGGAGAGGGTCCGTGTTTGTTGGGTCGAAACTGGCTTCAGCAAATTTCTTTAAATTGGAGTGAGGTCTTCAATTTAACCACCATGGATAAGGAGTTGAATGAGATTTTGGAAGCGCACTCAACTGTTTTCCAAGAGGGCCTGGGGAAAGTCGAAGGAGTGCAAGCAAAAATTTACATTGACCCTTCTGAGAAGCCACGATTTTTTAAGGCTAGGCCAGTACCTTACGCCCTGCGTGATAAAATTGAAACTGAGTTAGATCGACTTGTCAAAGAGGGAACTGTGGAACCAGTTGAATTCTCAGAATGGGCCACGCCCATCGTTCCCATCGTTAAGGAGGACGGCACTATTAGAATTTGTGGGGATTACAAGCAAACAATCAATCAGGCAGCAAAGTTAGACAATTACCCCATTCCCAAGATCGAAGATTTGTATGCCACCTTAGGGGGAGGTACTGAATTTACAAAGCTGGATTTAAGCCAAGCTTACCAACAGTTGGAGTTAGACAAAGAGTCCCAAGAATATACCACGATTAACACCCACAAGGGACTTTTCAAATACAAGCGGCTCCCTTATGGCATTTCGTCGGCCCCAGGCATTTTCCAGCGCACTATGGAAAGCCTCCTCCAAGGAATTCCGCAAGTCATCGTTCGGATTGATGACATCCTCGTGACTGGCAAGACAAGACACGACCACTTGAAGCATCTAGAAGAGGTATTGGCCCGATTAGAAAAGGCAGGCATTCACCTAAAGCTGAAAAAGTGTGTGTTCCTGCAAGGTGAGGTGATATATTTGGGACATCGCATAAACCGAAACGGAATCCAACCAGTAGAAAGTAAAGTGAGAGCCATCCACGAGGCCCCAGCACCCACAAATGTGAAGGAGCTCCAAGCGTTCCTGGGTATGTTGAATTATTATGCTTGTTACTTGCAAAACTTGTCCACTGTCTTGGCTCCTCTCTATGAACTTCTTGCTAAGGATTGCAAATGGACTTGGGGTCAAAGACAGGTGGATGCCTTTAACCAAGCAAAGAGTATGTTGAACTCTTCAGACCTCTTAGTCCATTATGACCCAAGTGAGGAACTTGTACTGTCTTGTGATGCCTCTCCTTATGGACTGGGAGCTGTGCTCTCCCACATCATCAATGGGAAAGAAAAACCAATCTCCTATGCCTCAAGGACACTATCGCCTGCCGAGCGCAATTATGCTCAAGTGGATAAGGAAGGAGCTGCAGTGATATTTGGAATTAAGAAATTTCACCAGTATCTGTACGGACAGAAATTCAAGATTTTTACAGACCACAAGCCACTTTTGGGTCTGTTTAAGGCAGACAAAGCTGTGCCCCCAATGGCATCACCGAGAATTCAAAGGTGGGCTTTACTTCTAGCAGCCTATGACTATGAACTGTTCTACCGTGAAGGACCTAAACATGGAAATGCTGATGGTCTTAGTCGTTTACCTCTGTCAGATACAGTGGTAGAGGTCCCCATACCTGGTGAAACCATTCTGTTGATGGAGCGGTTGGAGGCACTGCCCGTGTGTGCAGATGACATTGCAGATTGGACAGCCTCAGATCCAGTGCTACAGCAGGTCTTCAGGAGAGTTCAGCAAGGCTGGGGTGACAAATGTCCTGACTCAACACTGCAGCCTTTCTACACGAGAAGAGATGAACTAAGCACACACAATGGATGTATTCTGTGGGGGAATCGTGTGGTTGTACCAGCTCAGGGGCAGCAACAGCTTTTAGAAGATCTACACACGGCACATCCAGGGATCGTGAGAATGAAAAACCTGGCACGCAGCTACCTTTGGTGGCCTGGTCTTGATACAGACATTGAAAGCAAGGTTAAATCCTGTGAGGTCTGCCAGCTCCAAAGTGCAGCACCTGCAGCAGCCCCTCTTCATCCTTGGGAGTGGCCGGAAAAGCCCTGGTCTCGCATACATATCGACCATGCTGGACCATTTATGGGACAGTTATTTCTGATTGTAATCGATGCCTATAGCAAGTGGATTGAAGTTTATCCAACATCCAGTACCAGTGCAACAGCTACTATTGAGAAACTTCGTCAAGCTTTCGCTGCTCATGGGTTACCTGAAATGGTCGTCTCAGATAATGGATCAGGATTTGCTAGTGAAGAATTTGCTGATTTTATGGCCAGGAATGGAATTTTACATGTGAAAACCGCCCCTAGACACCCTTCGTCTAATGGTTTGGTGGAGAGGTCTGTTCGTATTTTTAAGGAAGGAATGAAGAAGTTGAAAGGATCAGAAGGAACAATGCAAACCCGACTTAGCAGATTCTTGTTGGCCTACCGGTCAACACCTCAAACAACAACAGGAGTTACACCGGCAGAGTTGCTGCTCAACCGCCGCCTACGTACACGATTGGATCTAATTCGGCCAGAGCTTAGGCCACGTGTGGAAACTAAGCAATTGGCACAGAAGGAACACCATGACAACACAAAAAGAGAGCGACAATTTGTAGAGGGAGATAGAGTTCTGGTGAAGAATTTTAGTCCAGGGCCTAAGTGGAAGAAGGCACAAATTGAAAGTAGAACTGGCCCACTGTCATATACAGTCAAGTGTGAAGATGGAGTGGTAGCTCGTAGGCATGTGGACCACCTCCTCAAAAGACATGGTGTACCCACAATAGTGATCGAGGATGACGACTTACTGGATGAACCATTGCAGGCTGAGCAAATCCAGGTACCACACGCAGTGGTGGAAGAACCAGGGAGACTTGCCGTGGAGGATGTAAAAGAGGAGTTAAACACAGGATTGCAGACTGAGCACCCGACACCTCCCCCATTGTTGCCAAGGCGATCTCAGCGCACAAGGAGAGCCCCAGAACATTTAAAGGACTTTGTGACTGAACATTGATTTCATTTCATTTTATAGAATATTCTCAGAGTGTTTTAAGTACAGATGTTTCAGTTGATTTCCGGAGAACGGTGTTTGTTACTAGGGGGGAAAAGATGTAATGTATTGCGTGACATCACGTGACTTGTGTAAGTTGAGTTGCGCATTATGGACTGATTAAAAGTTGAGTTGAGCACATGGCCGCCTTCGCAGTGCTGTTGGTCTGCGCGCTCCTTCTGTGTGGGTCCTCAATACACTTCAAGGGGGTTCTACATGCAGAGATGCGGTTGATTCAATCTATCTCTCTTCGTCAGAACTAACCTGCGATGAGGCGATCAGAGTGCAAGATCGCTGCGCTGGTCACGTCAGCACTGTCATTCTAGATTTCTGTTAATAAAAGACCTATTGTTCTTCGTATTCAGTGTTATGTAATCTGTCACACAACGCTACTTCCGGTCGGACAAACATGTTCTTTGTTCCGGATATCTCTCGTTGAAGCGAACTGGTGGGAACACGTGTACAATGTAACCCGATACAGATCTAGAAAGTGATACACCGATAAATTTAATAATAATCGGCAGAAAAATGAGAATATTTAGCATGGGCCGGAATAAAAAATATATATATATTCTTATAAAAAGGAGTGTGCTTGAAAAAGTTTTCCATTGCTGCTCAATTTCAGTTAAATTTTTACTTTTTTTTACCTCCGACCAGCACTCACTTTCACACTGAAATTTCTAGTTCTAAAAATAAACTTAACCTGGATACTTCAAAAACCATACGTTGAAAACCCGGGGGGGTACTCCCATATATGGGCTATATAGGTACGTGCCACCCGATAGGGTATGGTTTTTGAGGTTCTCGATCCTTAAATAGGGTATCATTTTTGCTCCTTTTGGCAATGCGTCCCTGGCGTAGTCCTTAGATAGGGTACCTAAACTGTATCAAAAAAATGAAGCGCGTAAGCGCCCAGGTTAACGAAAAAGAAACTGAAGTGTCCACTGAAGTATAGGACAGCGATTGTTATAAAGATTTTTGTTTTGCCGGGCGCGTTAGCCGTTGTTTGGATCCCTTGAATAGGGTGTCATTTTTCGGGTTCGGGCCTTAAAAAGGGTATCAGTTTTCGCTTCTTTTATCCTTAAATAGGGTCAGGGTTCAAGAACCTTGGCGGCACACCCCTATCCAAAATTTTCGGGAGTACCCCCCCCCCCCCCCGGGGTTGAAAACCATGCTTCTATCTGGCGAACTTACCGTGCGCTCTGGGATTTAGGTGGGAGGGTGCATTTTCAGATTTATAGGGGCGTTAACAAAAACCTGAATCGGATCGGACCTGATTGACAAAATTAAACCTGGATAGGATTGAGTCCGATTGACACAGCCCGGACGGGGTCCGAAAAATTTCGGATCGCCATAAATTACCGCCAAAATAGTCACGTGACCTATCATAATGCAAAATTTTAGCATGAAAAAAAAAACTGCCAATTTTTGCAGCCCACGTTTATCCTGTCCGATCCGGTCCGGCTTTTGTCAATATCCGGTCCGATCCAATCTAAAATTCTCTGATTTATATACCCTATCCTAGACCTAACTGCTCAAAAGCCCTTCCCTTATCCCTATTATTATTCAGGTGCTGGGATTTTTGAAAAGCAGGGATGTTAGTCAAGACGTACTTGATTCATTTGCTTCTGAAAAGGTTAGTAAAAATCTCGATTGTTCTTTGTACACTCTTGACGCTTTTTGAAGCGTACTCGACATACTACACTTAGACAGCAAGTTCAAATTAACACACCCGGAAAACTCATGCCCATTATGTGGTCCAAGTTTATATCTTACATAAGTTTATAGTAACATTGGAAGAGAAATACTAGAAAAAAGATGGACGCCGTTCAAAATGCTAATTGCTGGGTTCTTTTATTTCAGATGGACTGCATGGGTGCTTTACACAGCCCTACATCCTTACTTTCTGACTTGGGGTTGGAGGCAAAGGGCGATATTTTCGCCCTCAAGGCGTTTTGCGAGCGTCGTTTAGGAAAGTGCAGTGTGGAAACCCCCGGTCAAGGTGATCTGGAAGAGAAGAAAAAAAAGTTGATTGAACAGTTAAGAAACGAAAAAAACAAAAAAAAGAGAAAGCGGGGTTCTTCGCAAACAACACCTCAACCGGAGCCCGATTCTACTCCAAAAAAAGTTCCGAAGAAAGAAAAACCAAAATCTCGCCGAATAACTATCGGGTGGCTGCATTACAGCTACAAAGACTCCCGATTCGTAGCAGTACGCATGGCCAGAGGTGGCGGGGCACGACGCATTGACATCCATGCATCCGCAACTAAAGAGGATGTTATTCAGCGAGCCAAGAAGCTGTTCTTTCCAGAAGGCCAGTCCTGCCATGGGCCAGCCCATGACATGAAATTCGATTTGGCCAATTTTAAATTGGAAAATATATCGAAACTGGTGGATGAACAAGGAAACAGACAGCCTTTCACCGTGCAGAGGTACTTTGAGGTACACAAGCTAACGCAAGCCAGAATCTACCTGACTTCGAAGAAATTATCAACTGTTTCCTCTTCTAACGAAGATACCGAGGTGGTTCTGATTGGATCTCCACAACAACAAGATAGGGGAAAGTCTTGGCGGCAGAAATATGCCAAAGAAGACAAAGAAATGCAACTTAGGCAGGAATTAGACGATGTGAAACGCTTGGAAGTACTTTGAAAGGCACGAGAGAGCAGAGTACCACCCGAACCAGCAACTGATTCTCAGCGACTGATAGTCTCCGTCAAACACTGCCTTGAAGGTGACGTGTCTCGTTTTTTTGACCCCAGAGAGAAAATGATTGCAGTGTACGACTGGGTCGGATCTTTGAACTTGTTTCCGGAACACTTCAACTTGTGCTTGAGGCCAGGAAAGCGTTTGGAGCCCTCAGAGTGTATTACAGTACTTAACGGGTCCCCCCTTCACATGGAGATAACAGTCCAACCTGTACCGATGTCTCCATCGGAAACGGACATTACATTCAAAGGATTTGGGCTCGGAGAGTGTGCTTCGCCCATTGACATTGACTTAACAGCTCCGCTCATGCCAATCCAAGACCTAGATCTGCTCACTGACTCCTCGCTTTCACCCACTGGTGCCATTATGTTAGGCGATGCAAGGTGAGAAAATTAACTTTTACGCAATAGATGGTTAGATATGGTTTCTACGGGTCCGTCCCTTTATCAGTAGCAATCATTTCTATTTCTCAAGCAATTTTCAAGGGTAAATTAAGTTCTCCGATCTGCTGTTTATCGGGCGGAATTATCAGTACGGACAACTGCTATGGTCATGGTCATAACCTTTTTTAACTTTGTACTTTGCACGCTTATAGGAGAACGATGTTACAACGTTAAAACTGATGTTAAAATGCGCCAGACAGTCAAGAATTTTCAAAAAAGACTGGCAATCGTCTGATTCTCTAAATGTAAACGAGCCTTAATAAACCACTTGCGCTTCGGTTTCATTTCTCCATGCAAGTTAGGTTTCCCTGATGTAGCCAGAGCCTGCTGACTAATCTACATTCTTCTTTTTTCTATTTAGGTCAAGTGATGAGACCCAAGAGCACGCACAATCACCTGTATTCGACGCTGGTGCCATTGCGGCTAGTGAAAGAAGGTAAGAAAATCGGCTGCTATGCTATAAATGGCTGGATAAAAATGCAATGTGTTCGTCACTGTTAATAACAATGTTTTTTCGCAAGAACTTAGCAAGGATAAGATAAGCTCTCTGCTTTGCTGTTTAGCGGGTGGGATTTATCAGTACGGGTCGTTATCATGGTAATGGTCATTATTTTTAATGAATAAGGACGTTTAGCCATATGTTAAAATTTTTTGCCAAGTCAAACTTTTGAGGTCCTCGAAGTCTTCAGCAATTTGATAATAAATCTCTTATTAGGCCTTTTAAGTGTGTAGTAGTGCTGTATATTTCTGCTAATCATTTGTCTTTTGACTCGCCATTCGGGCGCGCCAAAATACTGCCTGACCCGTAAAAGATACTACACATTAAATTTCTAATAAGATATATGTACTACAATAAGCCAATTTTGCTTGATTTCCTTTCTGGCAGTATGTTCCCTCTAGCGCGCCGCACCAACTGGAATTTAAGTTTTTATTTTTTACATCTACGCAAGGTAGGTGTTGTCTAAGCAGCAAGGGCCTCTTAACTAATTGTTGGACTATTATTATTTTTTCTTCATTTAGATCATCTGGTGATATCCAAGAGGGGCAACAACTGGCTGAAGACAACACTAGCAAAAGTGCTTTCACCAGTCGCGTTATAACAATTCGTCGTGCAAATGTCAGACAAGACATGTTAGATATTTTTCAAGATCCCTGCATAATGAACTGCCACATCATCGTGGAAATGCTGAACGAAAGAGGCATAGCTGAAAAAGGCAACGGTTCGGGGGTTTCTAAGGACGCTTTAAGGTCATTCCCCTGTATTGCATTGCGCATCCTTACTGCGCACGATTTATTGCATCATCAGCGCGCGCACCTAAAGAAAACTGCGGCGTTTCATTTACGGCTTTGCTCGTGAAGGAGATAAATCGTCGTTTTCTCATAATCGAGTATGGTGACCTATATTTTTTTACCCTTTTTCTGAGACTAGCAATCACTTTCTTCCTATAACAGGAATATAAACAAATTCCCATTGCTGAAAAATAAATAATCGACGGAAACGTGAACTTATTGAACAGATATTGTGGCATCGAGGTCACTGCATACTAGTAACAAGTTGAATTAAGGTCGACTGGAAATGCGTGCTTTCATAATGAAACATATATTAAATTGTTCCTTGAAGGCGATACAGTATATCTATAGTTTTTTTCCCTTGTTTTGCTTTCTCCCTATTTTTTCTTCTCCCATAAGACGTGGCATGAGCTAGTCAAATGAGAACAGTTCTGAAGCTGATATTTTAACGAATTATGGGGTATTTTCAAGGTGCTCCTGCTCCTAAACGAATATGGGGACCCCTCTTTTTCATTACAAAATTTAAATTCCCTTACGATGAACAACAAATGGGCAAAGTTTGAACGAAAATCTATTGTCAGTTCTATTTCAGGGGAATGACCTTAAGTCTTTTTTGGAAAGACATTTACGATTCTCTTATGCTCGGAGAGGGCGAACGAGTGCCGTTTATAAGGCACGACTTTCAAAGGCATCAGTGGGAAGCACTCGCGAGAATCCTAGTGAAAGGCTTCCAAGTTTACCAATATTTTCCCGTTCGTCTATCAAAACCATTCATCGTTGCTTGTCTTTTCGGTGAGTCTGCCGTTTCTGACGAGATGCTCATCAGTTCATTCATGCAGTACGTCTCAAATGATGAGCGTACCGTTGTCCAAGAGTGTGTGAACGGAGAAGTGGAGATTGATGACGCACAGTTGATCGACTTGCTAAGCAATTTTGAATGTAAAAGAGTGATACAGAAGAGTACACTTAGACAAACTGTGATCGAGATGGCACACAAGGAATTAATCCAAAGACCTCAGTACGTGGCTGACTGTTGGAAGGACATCGTCACATCGTTAGCAGACAGCTTTCCTACCGTTGAATCACTATTGTACTTGTATGATCACTTGGCACCGACAACCACTAAACTGTTGAACACAATTGACTGTGAAGCAAACACCCAAGAAGAAAGAGATTCGCTGAAATTTTTTAAGCGATATCTCAAAGGCCTTGATTCCAGAATGGTGTCGACTTTTATGCGGTTCTTCAGTGGATCAGACTTGATGCTGTTCGACTCGTGGCAAGTTACTTTCACCGACGTTCGAGGATACGCTCGCAGGCCCATCGCACACACCTGCAGCAACATGTTGGAATTGCCCTCAACGTACCAATCGTTTCCCGAGCTTAGAGAAGAGTTTAACAACGTCCTCAAGTCTGAAGACTGGGAAATGGACATTGTTTGAGTTTCTTCTAAGGCCCGGTTCAGACGCCGAACTTTTCATGGGCCAATCTCAATTCCAATTTGCACCGACCCAAAAGTACACCTGTTGATTCAGACGCCGAATTTTTTGGCCGTTCCTAATACACGGCTACCCAACAAACTTTATTGACAAGTTTAAAAGCCAATCAGAGAGCTTGATTTTTACCGGTACGGCCTTCCTTCAACGTTTAACCCGAGCGTCGCTCAATTACAACGAAACTGTTGCAGTCTCAAATTTAAACAGTTTTGTTATTTGTAGCAGAATACAGAGCTTATCAATTTATAGCAGTACTTTAAAGTGACTGCGGTCGGTTGCATGTTAGCGAATGTTTGTTTGACAAATCGTAAAGACCTTGAACGTTTGAAGCGATGCCTGGTGGCGTTTCGCACGAGCGATCACAGAGGTCTACTGGCGCTAAGTTAATTTTATGCCAGCACAATTGTCAGATATTTTGGACAAATCAGTCTTCGCATTTGCAAAATATCTCCTTTTCCGCTGCTATTGTTAAGACGAGCTCCATCTTGCTGAACGTCGTCACGGCAACGATGCTCGCTGAGAAAAACTCCGTGCAAAATACGTTATCATAATTTATGCATTAAGATCGGTACATGGAAAGGTCGGCGTCTGAATCAAAGCCGGCCAAGCCAGGCGGGAAGAACGGCTAACCCGTTCCAAATTGAAATACCCGTTCCGAATTGATTCAGACGTCGTTCTTTCCAAGGAATTAGGTTCGGCTCATGAAAAGATCGGCGTCTGAACCGGGCATAACCTGACTGATTAACTCCATTTCTTCAACTCATGATTATTATAAGTTGGCTTCAGAAAGGTCTCGATAATGCACGCAGCTGACTACAACCAAGGCCACCCTTGCAAATTCTTCAGTCAAGTGACCAAAAGTGTGTGCACGATAAACAATAAAATGGTCTCAAATTTTTTGTCGGCTTTTAAGCGTAAAGCTGGTGCAGATTCACAACTTGTGGGATTCCGTTGTTAACATACGAAAGTTTCATTCCCTAGCTTGGTTGGGGACCTTAGTTGGAGTAGTCGGACTGTAAGAGGTCACGCAACAATTAAAATGGGATGTAGAGTTGCTGCAAAAGTATTATTGTTGACGGCCCATATCTTACCTGGCAATATGCCTAAGATTCTTGTTTGTTTCTTTATTGATACGTCGATATTTCCCATTTTGTCTAGTCCAAGTATCTCTCCCAAGAATAATAACTGTACTTGAAATAAAAAAAGAGTTGTATTTCTTTCACAAGGTTGTCAAGGTCGCTACAGCCTTTCACAGAACACAAAATAGGTCAAACATTATTTTTGAAAAAAAAAAAATCTACCGTTGCGGGTGGAGCGTCAGATAACCAAGCAACGAAGGCTAGGAAACCAAAGAAGTTTTTTTCTGTAATTAAATATCCCATTGTCTGGGTTTTCTCTCGGCTTTTTTTTTACTTCATTCATTTTAGGTGTTTTATTAAGTAAATACCTGCAATGTACACTGGTTAAGTGCTTTCAAGTTTGAGTTTCAGTTAGTAAAGTGTTCAAGTTCAGCAATGCAATATATTACCTTGTTTTGCTTCTGTGATTATCATAGGTTTAATTAAGTGAGTATTTAGATTACTAATATAAAGAATATTGAAAGTCATTTACAAATCATTACCATGCAGCTGGTGTACACGTTGTGGATCAGCCATGTAAACTGAAATAAACTTGCTAATCATAGCAAGAAATAGATTCACATTTATGGTAATGAGGCCGAAGAATTAGTTTCATAAGGAAATAGAATGGCCAGTTAGTTTTTGTCGTTGATGTTGTTGTATATTTTTTATGCCATTAGATCAATCGTCTATGATACGATCATGTTTAGTTTGATTTACCAAATTTGGCACATGTTGTTTGTCAGCTGTTTACGTTTTGATGGTTTATTGACAACTGGGCGTGAGAATGGCCAGGCCAGGCCCCTTTCATACTGGAACTTCTTGTTTAAGCTATGAGCCCATCCGCGGTTATTCGAGGAGGGGGGGGGGATTAATTATGGGGATTTGGAAAATAGAGAACGAGCTACTGTTTGGTACCTGCAGAAGTAGTGTTGTATCTGCTTATTCACGAGAGTGGGATATGTTCGTTACTTGAAGGAGGAGGTGGAGGTGTCTAGATCTTAGGATTTGTCATTACTGCCGCTCTGATCAAATTGAGGACGAAACACATTTCTTATTTCATTGTTACCGTTATAACTCTATTAGACAACAAATAGAACGTGACATTGTACTTAAATATCCGTCATATGATTTTTTAAATAATACCGATAAAACTATATTCTTGTTTAATAATGTTGATTCTTTCATTTGTAAGAAAATAGGTTATTATGTATGCGAAGCACTACATACAAGAGAAACTTGTAATCCTATTTAGTCTAATTTGATTAACATTATTGTGACTATTATCATTGTTACTTTTTTTTTCCTCTGCTAATTTATACAGATATATATAAAATTTTAGTTATTGTTAGGGATAGTAATTTCTTGTACTGTTCTCTTAGGTAATACCATTTGTATATGGGAATACCAATAAATTGTTGTTGTTGTTGTTGTTACTCGGCTTGATACCTTTGACACTTATTAACGTCTTTGAGTCATCGACATTATCATTTCCCTCACAAAAGAATTGACTTACGCTTGTTTTGTTAGTGAATGTCATCAATAAGACTGAGAAGCTGGCAATATAGATTTTCCGCCTCATGTGGGTTAGTAGGCATTCGAAGAGCATGTTCGTTCATTAAAATTCTAGCAAGCTCCCTAAAAGTTTCTGAGACATCATCTTCAGGGTCCTCGCAACAAACGTCCATGGCAACATCTACTTCGTTTATAGAAACCTCATTGAGATATGACTCCTTGCCTTCAACTTCAGGTAAAAAGTACAGGACATCTGGTCTTCCAGCAGGTGATTCCTCATTCCTGGAAGGACGAATTTTGTGGAGGTTCCAATGTTGAGCAACTCTTTGCAGCTCCGCTCTTATAAGAGGCATAAAACAAAATTTCAAACACTGTTGGTGAACATAATCATCGTCATCGAACAGGCCTTGGTCTCTGAGATCTTTAAAGAAAGAAATCCACCAATCACTCTCGCTTTTTCTTAGAAATGCCCACCATCCTTCAATTCGTTGATTCGATACGGATTTTCCATATAAGAAGCTCTTCTCTCCTCCAAAGGCATCGGTTGCGTCACGTCTGAAGAAACGCTGCATTGCAGCTATATTGACATTTTCTGTCCCTGCATCACCACGACATATTCGAGGAGTTCCCCCGACTTGCGCCACGCAGTCTAGGAAATATTTTCCAACAATAAGCGGATTGTTGTTAGATGAACCGACTTCCAGCCACAAGATTCGACGGCTGTATCCGTCGATTGCGCCATGAATGCAAAAACCAAATGGTTTTAATTTGTCGTAACCATCAATGTGCCAGATGTAATTTGGTCCTTTCGATTTATATTTCCTCCTCTTTAATCTATGTTTTGACCGCCGTTCGACACCGTCTGGGTCCAATGTTTTAAGAATATTTCTCACCGTTTCTCTATCCACTACCAACCCATAGTCAGTTGTTAGCCTTTGGTGCATCAAACGGTAACCAATTAAACTCCCACTTCCCTGGAGCTCTCTTTCAATAGCGGCGACCACTTCGGCAGGATCGCTATGGTTTTTCCGCTTTGTAAGGCCTTTCCTTCGCAGAATTCTCTTCAATTGCCTAAGACTTAGAGTGATACCGTGTGTTATTAGTAGAAAGGATATGATTTCAACGTAGTTCAAACCCAGGTCGAAATATTGTTCTACCAATGTGTCTCTCCCACGGTGCGTCACTCCAAGTGCTGGGATGTAAGACGGTAATACTGCATCGGCCGCTCCAAAAGTGGAACAAAACAACACAAAAGAAAGTACAAAGCTGGTCTGCTTGCGTCTTTTGACAATCCACACATATAACTGACACACAGTAACACATAGAGCAGTTGAAGCCTTCATCGCGTGCCAATGCAACAGCTACACAGCTGACCGTGTGACCAGTTCTGGAAGAGGAAAGCTCCTTCACGTAAAATGTCGAGATCTCGCGTTAGTAAGTCGAGATCTCGTGTTATAAGTGGAGATCTCGTGTTATAAGTAGAGATCTCGTGTTATAAGTGGAGATCTCGCGTTATAAGTCGAGATCTTGTGTTATAAGTCGAGATCTCGCGTTAGTAAGTCGAGATCTCGTGTTATAAGTCGAGATCTCGTGTTATAAGTCGAGATCTCGTGTTATAAGTCGAGATCTCGTGTTATAAGTCGAGATCTCGGGTTATAAGATCGACGCTAAATTGATGAAAATATTTCAACTTAAAAAAATAATACTCATATCAAGATGGCCCTTACGGGCCACCGTAAGTTCACACTATATTCAATTTGGCCATAATTTATGCATTGTGAATAAATTAACTTTTGAGCTTTTTTAAACATATTTTAAGCAAAATATTTATACATTACTTTTAAGGAAAGGCTCAAAATGCCACAACTTTTAAATAATAACTATTATTGCAGCACAATGTGCCAAAATATATCTTACAAGATGGAAAAAATGGTCAAAATAAATATTTTATCCAATTTTAATTGTTCTCCTGTTAATTATTAACATAATTAACATAATTAAGTGATGTCATTGGACAGATAATTTATCAAGGATTCATAATATATATACTTTTACTGGGATAAGTTGAATAGTTTATCTGCTATTAGAAGTTTAATTGTACCTACTCAAAAAATTATGCAGACCCTAAAAAAACTTGGTAAGAAATGAGTTAATATATCAGCTTTGTGTAATTAGGAGCGAAAAGGTCCCCCAGGAGGGTACTTGCAGTTGACATGATCGGGGAGGGGGGGGAGGGGGGATGCAACAGCGCTTCATATTGAGCTTGACATTTTAGACCCAAAAAATACCTGGCATAAAAATTTCCTACCATAAAAAATACAAGAATACCTCAAGGTCCTCAAGACTGACTTAATTTATTGGCTTTTTTATCAGCATTTTTCTTCAGCTCACGCGTTGCTTAAATAATTCGAGTAAATAATTTTACCTTGCAGATGTGTAAACCCAAAAAATACCTGTATTCTCTTAAGACCTAAAGAATACATGACAGATCTCTTGACCCCACAAAATACCGGGGGGTGTAAATTTTCAACCCAAAAAATTCATCGGACCCCTCTGTCCTGTTTACTGCGAGTACCCCCCGGGTAAGGTCCTTTCACCTTCACCATAATGTTTAGGGTGCATGTGAAAGTGAAGTGGGGGGGGGGGGGGGGGGTGGCAAAAAACAAGAAAAATGGAAAAATCCTGAAAAACAAAAACCAAGAAAAATATCCTGTATTGCAAAGGATACAGGATAATTTAATCCAGAACCTAAAAAAAAATCCTGCCTAATAGGATTATGGCCTCCCAAAAAAACCTGCCAATAAAATCCCCCCTCTCTACCCTCCTCTTCACAGTTCTAAATGGTGTCTCCCTTGCAAGGTGTTGAATTTGACCAAATGAACAAATATAAGTACCGGTAAGTGATTAAATAACATAACTAAGTGAATTCACTGATAAAGCATCACAGGCAAGGTTATTTTGCTTTTTTTATTTATCAACTTGTGAAAAAAAAAAACACAAGTAACCTATAAGTTGGTAGAACAAAGCCTAATAATGAATATATTTTCTTCAAACTAGCCCCCAAAAATTATGTTGTTTTTATTTATTTTTTCTTTTCTTTTGTAGCCTCTCCAAGAAAAAAACATCTTTTCTATACCCTCCGAGTCAGAGTATGACTTAGCGGATGAATACATATCCTCATCCGATGTCGAAGAAGATGGGGAGATGTTCCTTGAAAAGATTACTAAAAGAGGTAAATTTATATCAAACTTTGTGATTTAAAAGACAATAATTTAAGTTAGTCAAAACAACTTTGGTGGAAAAAAATTACTGTTTCAGCAGCAGATTACAAGCAGTGTGCTTGTAATAACATGCAATATTTTCAACCTTGCAGCTCTGGAAGGGAAAAAAACAAAGAAGACTGTGCAAGTAAAACAAGTCCAGTGCAAAAAGAAAAAACAAGGACAACGACCAAAAGATACACTTAAGGTATAAACTGAACTTGGGGGAATCAGTGAGCCAACTGTAAAATGTAACAAATATATCAAATTTGAATGATCTTCTTAGCGATTTTTTTAAAGTCTTTTTCTTTTCGTTTGTAGTCTCTCCAAGAAGTAAACATTGTCGCTGTACCCTCCGGATCAGGGTGCAACTCAGCCGATGAGTTACCCTCATCTGATGTAGAAGAAGATTGGGATATGGCCCTGAAAAACTTTGCTAAAGGAGGTAAATTATATCAAACTTTGTGATATAACAGACAACAATTTAATTTAGTCAGAACAACTTTGGTGGAAAAATTATGGTTTGTGCAACAGACAACAAATTTCATCTATTTTTTTTTTATGTCCAACAGCGTGATTGTAATAACATATAGTTTTTTCAACCTTGCAGCTTGTGAAGGGAAGAAAACAAAGAAGACTGTGCAAGAAAAAAAACAGTATAAAAACAAAAAGCCAGGACAACAACCAGAAGATACACATAAGGTATAAACCGAACTTGGGGGAATCAGTAAGCCAACTGTAAAATGTAACAAATATATCATAATTTATTAGATTGATCTCTTAGTGATTCAACTCCAGAAATTATATTACCATTTGTGTAAGTCACCACTGGCTCATCAAAAATTTGGTCCACTGGAAATTCTGCTGTTTGGAAGAAATTCGCATACAGTTTTAAGATGCTGTGCAAAGCTGGCTTCCAGGTGATCATTTTGTTTTACTAAATATGATTTCTGTAGCTTGTGCAAGATAAATTCATATGATAGCTCAGATTGGTAAGGACCACCCAATAATATAATGTACCAAATTATCCCATTATTAACAGGAGTTTGCAGGTCTTTAGAACCTGGGAATGGTGGAGTTGCCTTTTTTACTCAGTGCAAATTAATGATCCTTTATAGAATGACAGCAATGAAAATTATAAAGAAAAATGCCTGGAATTGCAACTGCAGCTGCAGCTTCAAGAGAAGCTGCAAAAAGAAATTCCCACAGAGCAAACTGCAAAGGAAAACGAAAGAAAAGAAAAAGAAAGACAGGAATGGAAAGAAAACGAGAAAAGAAAGCAGAAGGAAAAAGAACAGAGAGAAAAAGAAGAAAAAGAGAGGGAAGAATGGGAGAAATGCAGACTAGAAAGAGAGAAATTCCAACAATGGAAAGAACAGCAAAACAGAAAACAGAAGGAAAGAGAACAGAGAGAAAAGGAAAAGAAAGAGAGGGAAGAAGAACAAAGGAAGATGAGATTAAAAGAAATTGAAAAATTAGAGAAAAGAAGGCAAGAGGAGAAAGACCGAGTGGAAAAACTGAGGAATGAACCATCAGAAGAAGAAGAAGAAGATGATGAAGTAGACTGGCTGACAGAATTGTCAGACATAAAGTCCAAATGTGCAGGCTGCTCCTTCCTTGCAAAGCAAGTTTACAAGCTGCAACAAGAAATGAAGGAGCTGGATGTAAAACGCCACAGGAGTAAGGTGAATACATCTGAGTCCCCCCCCCCCCCCCCACACACACACACACACCCTTTCTTCATAAGGGCCAAGCCAAATGTCTTGCCTACAATATTATACATGTGGAAATATTTATTATGGGAAAGCATTGGCTAAATTTTTAAACTATTGTGCTGTAACATCATCTGCATTGCCTTCCAAGAATATTCAGGATGCATTGCTTTAAGCCATTTAAGAACTTGAAAGCCCTAAATTAACAAGAGCTTATGGGACAGCTATCATAGAATCCTGAATACTAATATTATTTAGATCCAGGATTCAGTGATATCATGAAACAGGGCTGGAAGAATGGCTCAATTCAATAACATTAAAAAAAATGTTTTATTTACCTCACAGAAAACAGAGGCTGCAATTAGTCATTAGAAGAAGATGAACAGGTATTTCAGTTGTCATAGACAGTGAAATAGAAAAGAAATTGGGAAAGAAAAAAGAGATTGAGCTTGTGTGATTTCTAATGACACGACTTTGAAAGCAAAAAAAATTAAACTGACTTATTTCCTTCGTAATGATTAAACCAACATTACCTTATGTGTGTTATGAGTTATTGTGAATAAATAACATGAACTGACATGCAATTAGTCCTCTGAATATAATGCTTTTTTTTGACAGGAATCAATACAGAAACAAAAAGTTACTAAGGTGAGATAAATAGTTGTATTGTTAAACAAGTGTCTGTGACTTTATTATTATATTAAGTGTCACTTATATCTGGAAGGGGGGAGTTGAGGTGGGAGTGTGGCTTAATGCTCTCAACATGATGGAAAGTAAAATGACTATTGATTGATGAAAAGCCTTAAGGTTTTTATTTTTGTATGACCACTTACCAAACTAATAATTGACGGAAAGGAAAATGACTATTGATTGATGGAAACGTAATTCCTTTTTAGCATTGACCTTTTTAACAAAATTGGTTTCAAATAACTTATTGATTATAATTTTAATAATAATTTTTATAAAAAATGACATTGATTGACAGGAGGATTGCATCAAAGCACTCCAGACTACATCCAAATCAGGACAGAGCATAAGAGAGCTCATGGACATGGTGTTCACTTGTCATGAGCTGTCCACATGCTCTGTCCGGGGGAAAAAGACTCACAGGCCAGCTTTGCCAAAGGAACGGTGGCACTTACTAACAAGTATGTAAAATACAGTAATTTAAATTTACTTACGGGTAAATTCATTTTAATTTTAAACAGTAATTTGTGATTAATGTTTCAGGGCCTCGCTTGTGTTTAATGTAAAGTTTATATGCAGTAGTACTTTTTAGAATATTTATTAAACAGTTTAAGAGCAGGAGTAACTACCTGTCTGAAAAATACATTTTTTAGAGTATTTATTGAACAGTTTAAGAGCAGGAGTAACTACCTGTCTGAAAAATACATACTGGTGAGAAAGTCTTGGTCTGACCTACCAATGGCCTGACAGACCACTAAGTTAACCAGTTCCCTTAGCATTAAATGACATAATGTTTAGATTGCAAAATGTCTTTAAAATGCTATTATTATGAATTATTATATCATTGTTGATACTCTGTTGAGTGACTCATTTTGAAAGATTTAATTATTTGATATACATGTACCTGATGACACTATTTAATTAAGTTTTATTTCTCTCTCTCTCCCTTAGCTGTCATAATGGAAAAGTTTAAAGAAATTAAGGAAACCAATATTGTCTCAATTGCCAATGTGAAGCTACAAGAGCATAGAAATTAGTGAGCATCACAACTTAAGCAGGCCACTACAAGTGATAAAAGTGGATACACAGACTGTTAACCAATGATTTAGTTTCTTAAGCAAATAATGTTTATAAGGCAGTTCAGTGACACCTAAGTTTGAAGTGCACTTGTCCAAGTTTCAAGTATCTTTTCAACAGAGTTTTCTTTCACTAATTGTCTATAATACTGTGATCATCTTTTCTCTGTGAATACTTTTAAACAATTGACAAAAGTCTTGAATTCATGGTGAAGGTCAACCTCAAAGACAAATAAGATATTTCCCTGGCACAAAACGTCAGTTCCACTTTTCTTTTCAATCCTGTTTTCTGGCAATTTCTTTTCAAAATTAGGTCAACCCAGGGGCATAGCCAGGACTTCTCAAATGAGGGGTCACACTGTGTCACACCCAAGATACTTTTCAGATTGTCATGTCTTTTTAGTGAAAGGCGATGTGGATGATGACTGAGAAGAGGGGGGTAACAGTCACCCCAGGGCCCCCTCTAGCTACGCCCTTGCAACCTAATATTTCAAGCACTTAAATCATAATCCTTCTCTGACCCCATTTAAACATGATATTGGCCCATTTTTTATTTAGTCTGCAATATTCAGTGTACATATTTTAATATTCACAATACAATGAAGCTGCCTTTTACAATTGAGTTTTTAGTGGCCCCAGGTACATGTGTGTAAGCTACTTTTCATATCTTTAAGATAAGTTTTTTTACCAGGAGCCATATTTAATTTTGGATGCAAAGTGAGTTTTTTAGTGACACCAGGTGAGCTTCGTTTTTATAGGTTTGAGCGTACTTTTTTTTTTAATGGTGCTGGTGCCATTCGAATGCAGTAGAAAAAAAAATATTGGATTAATTAGTTTTTGTTTCTGCAGTATCTGAAAACAGGTTAGTTTTTCATGAGCATAATATAGCAGAAGCTGAAAATAATTATAATGTGTTATAGAGACGGACTGCTAGATCTGCAGTATAATTTTTATGCAATTTAATTATGTGTATCACTGGGAATCATCGGCTGTGCTAACAAATTGTAAACATACTTGGAAGTTGTTGTGACTTTGACTCTTTATATATTATTTGCTCTTTTTTTGACAAATGCTGCAACAGGGCAGCCTGTATTTTCTTATTATGTGTATTAAAAATAATGGCATTTTTGTCAAATGGCTGAGACAGAGGTGGCTTACCAAGAGTCAGAACAGGCCAGCCAGACCAGTATACTGCATTCAAAAATGATTAAGGTCAGTCTTTATGAAAGATTTTAATAGTTTATATTAAATGTCATCAGAAGGGTGATTATGCAATTAATAGGAAATCAGACTGATCTGGCCAAACAGTCCTGTACATTTAACAGACTTTTCTTTATGAATAGACTAGTCTGGCCAGCCAGTTCTGAAAAATGGTAAGCCCCTTTAGAATAATTGCAAGAAAAACTGGTAAATAAAAGTAAATTTAAGGCCAGAAGCCCAGAGTTTTTTCCTGTGAAATGATTTGACTATTTAATTAAAATTTTGGTTGAAGTCCAGACTCTTATCTGTTTTGGAAATTTTAAAAGTCTGAGCTAAAAACGGATGCAGACTGAGGTCTGTGTGAAACACATTTCTAATATTATTTTATAAAAAATGACCATGAACTTTTTCTGTTATTTTTTATATTTATTTTATAACTTTTTATAAACCTTTTTTTTTTATAAAATTTCATATAATTTTATATGGGATAACGTTATAAACATTTATAAAACTTTATAAAATATCGCCATACAAGACTACAACTTGTTTTTATAAAATTTTACAAACTTTTTATCAAAGCTTTATAAAATTTTATAAAACAGCTGACTAGGGTGCTCACCCTGAATTAACAGCATATCTCCACACTCAATATAAACTGGAACAATGATGGTGTATGGCAACTGTCTTGCTTGCCTCTGGTAGTCAGCAACAGAAGTTACACCATTGTCACATTTGTAAAGTATAACTTTTCTCTTGATACAGTCAAGTGGCAAAAACAATTGCTCGGAGCCTGGTTGAGTTTTTACTTTAACAAATCCAGACCAGAAATCACTAACTTGACTACCATCCTCTGCAGTAACAGGAAGGTAACTCGGCCGAGATGCCAACAGCTTTGCACGCTCAGTTTCTTCACATCTTATGGAGAAAAAGTTGCTTATCAACAACACTGTCTCATGGCCATTGATGTCTGCTATAACATTCTCTCCTTTGTAGACAACTGATCCCTGGTATCCTACAGCAAACAAGAAGGCTTTATTTGAAACAAAGCCAACTGCAGGCACTTCTCTCACAGAAATATCGAGTGCATCTGCTATTTTGAGCCTCTCATTTAGTGACAGTGATTTGATGTTTGACATTGCACCCAGTAAAAATGATCTTCGATCTAGAGGTTCCTTTTGTGCATCTATAAGGGCAATCTCAGCTGAACTGGCAAATCCCTGAAAACCAAGAAACTATAACTTAAGCAAGTGTCATTATGTACAAAAATTTTACACCCAGGAGGGAACTCGCAGTATACATGAACACGGGGGGGGGGGGGGGGGGGGGTTGGGGGTGGGGTTAGGGGGAGTCCGATGGAGCTTCATATTGTGGACCCAAAAAAATACCTGGCATCAAATTTTCAACCCAAAAAAAATACAACCCTTAAATACCTCAACACTGATTCATTCAATCAAACAGACTTAAGACCTAAAACATATGTGGCAGATTTCTTCACCCCAAAAAATACTGAGGGTGTAAATTTTCAAACCCCCAAAAATAAGTCAGCCCCCCCCCCCCCAAGTCATGTAAAATGCCAGTACCCACCCTGGGATTTGACATCATTCATAACAGATGTCTGATGGCAAATGCTTAAGACTGATTCCCTTCAACATTCAAGCAATGAATGTACAATTTAACTACGAAAGCACTCCACATTATCATTTTGAACACTGTTTGGAATGCATTAATGTGGCTAAATGTAATTTAGGCAAAGTTAACCTCAAAGCATGCTCTCCGGCAGCCTTTGAATGGAAACTCACTTGCAACCTTGGCAGTTTGCAGGGACACTTTGTGACACCTATATGCAGCAGCCCACTACTGCTGGCCGCATAAAGCTTGGGGTGGTCCGGGACCCTCGCAGGGGCTCCTTGTGACCATTACACGCAGTGTGCTGCTCGCTATCATTGGCAAGCTCATTTCACTAGCACGTTCGCTTGCATGCTTTGCAATCTTTGCCCGGCCCATCCTCCCTTGGGTAGGTCTGAGAGTCTTGTGGTGGGTTGGTAAGTATTACATCGAGTCCTTCAGTGTGATTGTGTCCAGGTGGGTGGTGGCCGCTTCAGGGTTACCATGGATACCTCCTTCCTTCCTGCGGTGCATCGCCCGGCTACACCAACACTGAGGCACCAGCTCATCTACTGATGATGAGTTTAACTGTAGTTAAATCCTCCAAGTGACCCCACGATTGAATTTCGGGAAAAGTGATGTCTAATTTCAGACACAAAGCGTATTTTATGTTTGACTTGTAACTTGATTTCTTCTCGCGGGGTCAGATTGTATTTCTTTGGTGACTTTTTTTTTGCACTCACTCATGTCCAACAGAAGTCGTCTTTAGATATTAAACAGGTTTGGTTGTTCCATGGTAATATTAATAACGATTACAGTGAAATCTAAAAAAATGTGAGCAGCTTACTATAAATTATTCTGGAATGCTTATTGTGTCAACAACGAGACGACAGATAAAACCACAACTAACCACACAGTTTGCCAGGTTTCACTGTACTTTTTGTACTTCGGTCTAAAGAGTACAAAATATTCTGTAAAATATAACTTGGAGTACCATATGGGTACAGTAAAAACCTGCAAGTAAGAACCTACATTTTTCCAGGTTAGCCTAAAGGGGTTCTTGTATAAAGGGTATTTAACACAATTTTAGGCTATTTATAGGCTCTTAGAAGGTTCTTATTTTCTGAGGAAAAAATTCATTGTTTCTGATAGAGCTTTCAGTGGTATTCAGCCTTTTTCTTATTTTAAGTTTGCATAAGGTCTTTAGGTGTCTCCATAAAGGGATCCAGGATGTCAACATATCTCTTTTCCCAGAAAATATAAAATATTTTTAATTGATTTTAGGAAATAAGAACCTGTTTCCAAATTTGAGGCTTAAGTCACTCTTATATAAAGCGGGTATAACAGTCAAATTTTAGCCTAACAGGTTCTTAAAATTGTGGTTTCGTAGTTGCGAGTTTTTACTGTACCTCAATCTGCAAGGGTTTTAAATTCAGATTTTTGAAACCAATTTCAGGTGTATTTAAAAAAAATTAAAGCAAAGTTGAAATGTGTTTTTAAACATGTTCAACTAAATTTATTTGTACCAGTCACCTTAAACCCCCCCCCCCCCCTTTTAAAACGGAGGATCACAAAATTAATAACAAAAGCAAGAACACTCACCATCACTAGGTCAACTTTTCCATCCTTCCTCTGATCAGCAGCTTGCAGTGGCTTCAAAAATTCGCGCCTGGACTCTGACTGGGCAAATGTTCCTTCAATCTCTTTGCAGTTATGTGACTTTTTAATATACTGCTTTACAGCCCTCTCATATACTGCACACCAATAGTTGTCAGTGTTCGATTCAAACCTCTTGATTTGTTATTTGGTTACTCTTTCCACACGCGATTATTACATAATTGTATTACGCGCGCGTGACATTGTGTTACATAATAACGCATTCATATTTTTTTGGATCAAGTTTCTCAATTGCCTCGTGCTTTGCTTGCTCTTGTGCTGTTTGTAATTTTCATCGTTTGATTCAAGTTTTGTCGTCCTTTTCTTCGCTACCGGATCAGAGGAATATTTGTAAGTTTACTTTATGCAATGATCTTTTGTTAGTGTCGTTAGTTTCTTAGGATTATTGTCATTTATTTTATTTCAGTCGAACCATTGTTATTCTTGATTGCACAAGTTTCAAATATCGTCTACAAGTCAATGCGTTTGGAATACCTCTTGAATCTTGAGTAAGCATTAAATGGAACTTTTAATCGTCAACGGTTTGGTTTGGTGCTTACATTAGTTCGAAAATAAGTATTATGGCTGACGCTTCGAGCGAGGAGTCAACCCGTTGAACTCGTGAAAGGCGACCGAATGTTACCCTAGACAACGATGGAATTCGGCACGAGAAATCGCTTCAATTTCGCAAAACAAGAAGTACGGCATTACCAGAAAAATCAAGGAACTGACGGAATGCTTTAAAAACCATGAAACCCTAGTTGAAGTTCGGAAAAAGGCAGAGGAATTCGAAGAAATCGCTGCAAATTTCCGAGACGCCCACAATGCTTATCACGCCACCCTCGACGACGATTTCGAAATTCAAGACTCGCAAGAGTATTTCGAGTGCGAGAATCAATGGATCGTCAACTTTCAGCGGACACTCGACCAGTGGTTCTCAAAGGCGGAAAGCAAATCCCTCAAAGGGGCGGAAAGTGAAATAAACCCGCATGACTTGGTCAGCAATACTGGTTCTAGATCCCGTTCACGCACATCGCGCGCCAAATCGTCGCATACAAGCCTGCGTTCATCGAAAACCGGTTCGTGGGCCGTTAGTCCTCGAACAATTCTAGCAGCGAAAAGAGCATCGTTATCTGCCGAAGCAGCTGCTCTGCACCAGCAACAAAATTTGCAGGAAGATGAGTTGAGGCTAAAGCAGCAGCAAGAGGAAGCTAGATTACGCCTCGAACAACGCAAGCAACAACTCCAGCTTCAAACAGAAATTGCTAAGATGGAGGCTGAAGAGCAAGTGTGCGCCGTGGCTGAACAAGGAGACCATTACGTTCGACAGCCATCCCCCGTTCAGACACGGGACCTTCAACCATTCTTGTCTCCTCCTCAGCTACGCCCATCAGCACTTGGTGCCTTAGACCAATTTCCAGATAGCATACAAGCTACTCAAGGCTTCAAGGTTCCGCAGGAGCCAAGAAGATCAGAAGAACCTCAACCAAATCCAGCAGTAATCAATCAACCTGGTAGCAAGCTTAACATTTTTCATCCCAAGGAACTCCTTGGTCACCTGTTATTCTGCCAAAACCCGAGCTCGGTGATTGCCGCTCAGATCACGACGGTGTTAAACAAAAGCGAAGTCCGTCCCCGAGTACCTCAGACATAGGGGAAAAATTCGTGCGAGACATGATCGACATCCAGCGACAGCAACAACGACACAACGAGCAGCTTATGCACATGCAGCAGTACCGCGACCAGCAGCTGCAACAACTACTGGGACACCATCAACAACTGTCTTTAACGCTGACACTGCCTCATGCTGAAGTACAGACGTTCGATGGAGACCTGGTTAACTACTGCAACTTTATACGTTCCTTCGAAAACCTTATCGAAGCTAAGACGAAAAGCAGTAGCACAAAACTGTACTACCTCGTGCAGTACACGTCTGGGGATATTCAAGAGCTCATGCAAAGCTGTTTGTCGATGCAACCGGATGAGGGCTATCAAGAAGCGCGCAGGCTCCTAAAGTCAAGATATGGCCAGAGCTACAAAATCGCCTCCGCCTATGTTACTAGAGTTACAAACGGACCACCGATTAAGCATGAAGACGGCCAAGCCCTCCAGAAGTTTTCTGTCCTTCTCACAAGTTGTAAGAATACTCTAAAAGAGATCGGTTACCTCAATAAAATTGAGAATCCAGACAGCCTGCAGAGAGTTGTAGAACGGCTCCCCTTCCAACTGAGGCAAAGATGGCGCGATGTTGCTGATGACATTACAAACAACAAGCACAGGGAAATTGCCTTTGAAGACATCGCGGGCTTTGTTGAGTCAAAGGCCAGAGCCTTAAATCACCCGGTATTCGGAACCATCAACACCGAACAAAAACACCAAGGAAAGACTTCCAACAACCGCAGGCCCCGACGCAGTGACAACTTTGCGACTATCGGAGGACCCCGTCAGTGACAACACTGAAGACCAGCGTGATTCAGCAAAGGCTACATCTAAGTGCCATTTATGCAAGGGCGACCACTGGTTGACCCGCTGTCGCCAATTCAAGAAGCAGTCCGTGGAACAGAGGCTAGCGTTTGTAAGCAAGAAAGAACTCGAGAACTGCGAGAACTGCTTCCAACCTAGCCATACGGTGAGATCCTGTCCGAAGAACAGTTATTGTAAAATCCCTACTTGCCGTACGAAGCACTCGACCTTTCTGCATCCAAAATCACCAGATCGCAATGATGGGAACCCCCCTTCTAACGAAAGTCCTATTAATGAACGCGACGGAAGTGCGGTTGACAACAATAGCAATGCACAGAATGGCTACGTCAACGGCGATAGTCAATGTGCTCTAACTGGGGCCGGCGTCTCTACTATTGGTCTTCCCATCGTACCCGTCAAAGTCAGGGCCAGAAGTGCCGATCCCCCGGTATTAACCTACGCGTTCCTGGATAGCGGATCAAACACAACATTCTGCAGTCATCAACTCATGGAAATGTTAACTGTTGATGGTGAACAGACCACCCTCTCATTATCAACCTTGGGGAAGCAGAATAGCGTGACGGAGTGCAGAGTTTTCAAACTGGAAGTACTCGACTTGGATGAAAAAAACTTCATCGAGCTCCCGACTGTCTTCTCAACCCCGCAACTACCAGTCAGTAAAGACAGCATCCCGCAACAAGAGGACGTAAGCAAGTATCCTCACCTCAAAGACATTCAGCTGCCCAAAATCGACGCCCCTATTGGCCTGCTGATTGGAAATGACGTCCCGAAGGCTTTAGAACCTAAACAAATGATAGGAAGTAAGGACAAAGGTCCGTATGCAGTGAAAACAATCTTTGGATGGACGCTCAATGGACCTCTGGACCGAAAGGGAAATTCACGTCGCACTGCGAACTTCATCAAAGCCGACGACAAACTCAGTCAACAGTTCGCAAGGTTCTGCAACCAAGAGTTCAGCGACGCAGCGTACAATAAGGACACAGGGTTTTCCAAAGAAGACTTACACGCGATTGGCATCATGGAGCAGTCTGTCAAACTAAAGGCGGGCCATTACGAAGTAGCCTTACCTTGGAGGCACCCTCTGCCTAACCTTCCGAACAACCGACCGTTAGCAGAACACCACTTGAAGTTGTTACGAAAAAGGCTGCTTAAGAACCAAGAGCTTCATTCGAAGTATTCTGTGTTCATCGACGACTTGCTGAAGAATGGCCACGCCCGCAAGGTGCCAAGAGGTCGGCTGGATGATCCTGTTGGAGCAGTGTGGTAACTACCCCACCATCCTGTCCTTAATGTGAACAAGCCAGGCAAGGTCCGTGTCGTTTTCGACTGCGCAGCAAAACACCACGGAACGTCACTTAACGACCAACTTCTTCAGGGACCTGACCTAACAAATAACCTGGTTGGTGTCTTGACGCGCTTTCGACAGGAGCCTATTGCCCTTATGGCCAACGTGGAGTCAATGTTTCATCAAGTACGTGTCAGTCCCGATGACTGTGACGCTCTTCGGTTCCTCTGGTGGCCGAACAATGATTTGAACTGCGAACCAGAAGAAGATCAGATGATGGTGCATCTCTTCGGCGCTACATCGTCACCAAGCTGTGCTAACTTTGGCCTTCGGTGAACTGCAGAGGAAAATCAGCAAGAATTTAGTAAGGAAGCAGTTGATAGCGTCAAAGACAACTTCTATGTAGACGACTGCCTCAAGTCAGTCCCATCCCAAACCAAGGCCATTGGGTTGGTAAAAGAGCTCCGCACACTACTCTCGAAGGGAGGGTTCCACTTGACAAAATGGATCTCCAACTCCCGAAAGGTCATCGATTCTATTCCATTGTCCGAAAGAGCAGGATCCGTGAAAGAGCTCCTCCTCGATCAACTGCCAATTGAGCGAGCTTTGGGAGTCAGATGGGATGTGGAGTCCGATACCTTTGGCTTCAAGATAAGTGTAAAGGACAGGCCTGCGACTAGACGAGGAATTCTATCTGTGGTCAGCTCCGTCTATGACCCACTAGGGTTTGCAGCTCCATTTACCCTTTCGGCGAAAGCATTGCTTCAAGACTTATGTCGCAAGAATCTCGGATGGGATGACCCCATATCAGACAAGGACCTCAATAGCTGGAGAAATTGGCTCGACGAGCTTCTCAGGCTTGAAGACCTTAAGATCAACTGCTGTTTTAAGCCCATCAACTTCGGAGAAGTCGCCTCCAGTCAGCTACACCACTTTGCAGATGCTTCCCAGCATGCATACGGTGCTGTGACCTATCTCCGCCTGACCAACAGCAAAGGTGATGTCCATTGCTCCTTCATTATTGGCAAGTCTCGGTTATCTCCACTGAAGCAGCTGACTATTCCTCGCCTAGAACTCTCGGCAGCTGTTGTAGCAACGCGATTGGACAGAATGGTCATGAAGGAAATCGGCATACCAGTCCATCGGTCTATATTCTGGACGGACAGCACCTGTGTTTTGGGCTACATCGCCAATGATGACAAGCGGTTTCACACCTTTGTAGCAAATCGTGTTGCTGCCATACACGAAGTCACTTCACCCAGTCAGTGGAAACACGTCGGCACTAAACAAAACCTTGCCGACGATGCCTCGCGTGGCCTCTCAGCTGAGGCCTTGCTAAAAAACAAACATTGGATACAAGGACCAGATTTCCTTTGGAAATCAGAAGATGCATGGCCAAGCCAGCAGTATTCAGTATCAACGGTTGCAGAGAACGACCCAGAGGTAAAGAGAGAACTACAAGTGTTCTCTACCAAGGCCGAAGCAGGATCAACCCTTGGTCAAATCTTCGGATGCTTTTCCCAATGGCACCGCCTAAAGAAGTTTGTCGCCTGGATACTGCGTTACCGGGCTAACCTGAGGAGGGCTGTTGTTCGTCGCAACTCAGGTCTCGTTCCCCTCAACAAAACAGCAAGAATAGAGCCAATCAGTGTAGAAGAAATGAACAAGGCTGAAAGAGAAATCCTGATACATGTACAGAAAGAGAGCTTCCAGGAAGAGATTGCCACTCTAAAAATCGCAAGCTTGAAAGTTGGAACGGAAGGTGTCGCCAAACCCAATAAAGCTCAAGTCAAGAAATCGAGTAGAATCTTCAAGCTCAATCCCCAGTTGACAGACGGTTTACTACGTGTAGGAGGACGGCTCCAAAAGTCACCCCTTCAGCTGGACGCAAAGCACCCAATAATTCTTCCGGCCTCACACCATGTTGTCCGTCTGATTATCAGCTTCTACCATCACACTTCTGGACACTCTGGCACCGAACATGTGCTCTCCATGATCAGAGAAAGATTCTGGGTCGTCAAGGCAAGAGCTGCAGTGAAAAGGGTTCTCCACGACTGTTTCAGCTGCAGAAAGCGACAAGCACCAGTTGGAGAGCAGAAGATGGCAGACCTGCCGCAAGACAGGATCACTCCAGACAAGCCACCATTCACCTATGTCGGGGTTGACTGCTTTGGACCATTTTTGGTTCGCCGCGGGAGGAGTCAGGCCAAAAGATATGGCGTGATTTTCACGTGTCTGACTGTACGTGCGATCCACATCGAAGTGGCCCACAGCTTGGACACAGACTCCTTCGTAAATTGCATGCATCGTTTCATCACCAGAAGGGGACAGCCAGAACAGATAAGGTCAGATAATGGCAGAAACTTTGTGCGTGGGGAAAAGGAGCTACAAGACGCTATCGACGGATGGAACCAGGAAGTCATCGCGGAATCCCTTTTGCAGAGAAACGTTCAATGGATTTTCAACCCCCCAGCAGGCTCTCATCACGGTGGCATATGGGAGCGCTGTATTCGCACCATTCGAAAGGTGATGAGTGCCCTATTAAAGCAACAGGTCCTCGACGATGAAGGACTTGCCACTCTCATGTGTGAAGTCGAATTCATAGTCAATGGAAGGCCCCTAACAAAGGTTTCCGACGATCCAAGAGACCTTGAGGCCCTTACACCAAATCACCTTCTTCTGTTACGGTCTCGTACTTCACTGCCGCCTGGTGTTTTCAGGAAGGAAGACGCTTATTCCCGTCGGAGGTGGCGACAAGTTCAATATCTATCAGACATGTTCTGGCGTAGGTGGCTCAAGGAATATCTTCCAAGTTTGCAAGAGAGGCAGAAGTGGACAAGATCAGCAGCTAACTTCGAGGTTGGAGACGTTGTCCTTGTGGTAGATGACAACTCTCCAAGGAATTCATGGCCCCTTGGTCTTATCCAGGACGTAAAACCCAACAAGGGAGACGGGCTAGTGAGAAGAGTGGTATTGACGACCAAAACGTCAATGCTGGAACGCCCCATCGACAAGATCGTCCTACTAGAGGCGCCTAGACTCCACAAGAGTAGCTGAAAACTATGGACCTTGCTCATGCCTCTTGCCGAGAAGTTTGTTTGCGATGTCAAAGGGAAGAATTTTCTCCTGATCGTCTTGACAGTCTCCTGATTCGCATGAACTGACATTAAGTGATTGACATTTTTTGGATCTTAATTGTTTAAGAACGATTTCCCTAGTTTATTCGTTTGAATCATTCAACTTAGTGTAAATGCTTTAATGTCGCATTTATGGGCCGGAATGTTCGATTCAAACCTCTTTGTTATTTGGTTACTCTTTCCACACGCGATTATTACATAATTGTATTACGCGCGCGTGACATTGTTTTACATAATAACGCATTCATATTTTTTCGGATCAAGTTTCTCAATTGCCTCGGGCTTTGCTTGCTCTTGTGCTGTTTGTAATTTTCATCGTTTGATTCAAGTTTTGTCGTCCTTTTCTTCGCTACCGGATCAGAGGAATATTTGTAAGTTTACTTTATGCAATGATCTTTTGTTAGTGTCGTTAGTTTCTTAGGATTATTGTCATTTATTTTATTTCAGTCGAACCATTGTTATCCTTGATTGCACAAGTTTCAAATATCGTCTACAAGTCAATGCGTTTGGAATACCTCTTGAATCTTGAGTAAGCATTTAATCGTCAACGGTTTGGTTTGGTGCTTACAGTCAGGGGAGGAAAAGTTGATGATATCTTCATGTATGTGAGTCAAATTGTGCACTGATATAGTGCACATTTGTAATCCTTGAATTTCTTCAATCAGAATGTTGAGCCGCCATGCTAGCTTTCTGTGAAGTTCAATCATGTCATCATCCCATGACTTTCTGCCACTATAAAAGTGGAGTTCTGTCAGCCTTGAGACAAGTGATTGGATTTCCAATTCATGCCTGTCTTGTTTACCCATAAATATACAGTCAGCCACAGGAAAAGAAAATTTCTGCAGTCCTTCAGCTTTCCACTGTCCTACATGTAATCCTTTACAATGTGTTAGTGGTCTAGGAATTCGACCAGCTTTAAGCTCTTGTGTCCATGGAAAATTCTCAACTTGCTTATCCAGTTATGATGGATCAATGAGCTTTAGTTCCAGAATTCTCTCCAACTGATTTTTTACAACATTTAGGCAGATAGTGTGAAATACATCAAATACCATGTGCTTAAGGATGTCAAAACCATACAGAGGGTAAAGGTATTTATGAAGTATACTTGTGCCGGTGAAACCTTTGGTAGATGACATTGCTTTGCGAACACTTACTCTTGTTTCACAGTCAATATCAAACATGGCCTCGGCAGAAGCATCAATAGATCTCTCTTCCCATGGATATCTAAAGTAATAACGGTTTTCTCCATAATATACATGCGTGTTTGTGCTGTTCTCCAGTGTTCTACCAAACAGTTTATATCTCCTGCATCCAGCCTATCCCTGGTTCAAAAATTTGCCACACTCACACTGTCTGGGATGATCTCCTGACCAGCATAGAAGTAGCACACACACTGTCTCTTCTTCACCAGTTTCATAGCCTTCTACCTTTATCTCCTTTGGATAGCTGAATACCTTGAAACCGTCAATGAACCCTTTAGATATGTCCTGCATTAAAGGCTGCAGAAATGGGTCAAGAGCTTCAGGCAGGTTGGGAACCTGATAGCAAGGAACAAACCCAACCACGTACACTTCTTCTACATGGTTCCTGTCGTTCTTTGTCACGTTTGCAATGCTAACCTCTAGTGATCCACACCCTCTGTAACTTGTCCCAAATGGCTGCCAGCCATCCCAGTGGCCTATGAGAGCCAAATTCAAAGGAGATCCATTGGTGACTCTAACATGGTGTTCAAAGATTTCCAAGCAGTTTGGGCATTCCACATCTTTACTTCCATCTCTACCATCAGGAGAATTGATTAAATGATCCACTGAAACTGGTAATCCACATTGAGGACAGAGTGCTGGTAAAGTCCAGGTGCTTCTAGGGTCCCAAAACCATTGCAATTCCACCCAGCGTTCACCATCCCAGAATTCACTTTTCTCTGGATTGCTGCTTTGGCGACCATGCCAATTATCACGTGCTTCCCAATGGGACAGCATCTTTCTGCACATATCAGTACTTTTAAACCAGTTCTTAACTTTTGTGCTGATGCCTAGGTAGTAATATTTTAGATAGCCCTTTTTGCCACAATGAATACACAAGTCATCCTTATTGTTCAGAATGCTATATTTTCCAGTGTAAACAAATTTCTTACTAGTTTTTCCATTTCTTGTTTGTTCCTTCTCATATCGACAGATGCAAATAAACAGTAATATCGCATCTTCATATCCTTCCTCTTTTAACAGTTTCTGCACTGAATTCCAGTTTCTTGGCCACAGGGTTAGCAAAATGTCACGATCTACACTACCACTATCATGGCTGGCTAATAAAAGAGTTTTGCCATAATTTAAAATATCCTCAAATGTTTGGCAGGACGATCCACTTTCCTTGAAAATCCTAAGAGCGTCTAGAACAGCGTTAACGACTAATTTTCTCAAAGGGTTGGGCTCAGTTTCTTCATGATCAGGTTTGTTTGTGGCACCTTGCTCCATTCTTTCTCTCAAGTTGTCATGGCATTCACCTTCATCGTCTAAAGCACTTTCGTTGTCACTTAAGTCAAATTGCATACCTTCAATATCTTTATCCATCTGTCCTTCCTCATCTGAGAGGACACTTTCAGTGGGGTCAAAACTACATCCAGATAACGGTTCGCGAAACTCATTCAATTCGGACCTTGTTTTGCAGATAAGTTGGCTTTCTTTCCAGTGCCTAAGTTCGGTACCTCTATCCACAGCTCGTCCTTTGCAGCTTGAGCAGGGGCAGTGAACATGCCGATATGATTTATCACTGCAACAGCACGATGTGATGCTACTTCGTGTCCAAATCGGATGACTTTTTTGGCTACTTTCCACATCCTGATCCCTTGCTTTTGCCGCCATATTGCTTTTGTCTAAAGTTGTATGCTGCCCAAATAAGACAGTGGGCTCAGCACCGCTTTTCGGCGGGAAACATAGCCAATCAGTTCACCCTTTTCTCAAAACGAGCCAATCACGAGCTACAAACGTGTAGCGTGCCATGCGGCGAGCAAAGGCTAAAAGAGCGTGATCGCGAAGAAACTCTGTTTTCGCGCCGTCAATGGTGAAGAAGTTTTTTCAGAGAAAATGGCTGAGAGTGCGAACGAAAAAAATGTGGAAAGTAAAACAGCAGTAAGCTTAACTTCTGCAGAGGAAATAAATCAAAAATTATCACAGCTCTTCGGCGAAGAAATTGCCAAAGCGTTTGAAGGTAAGCCTTGGGTTGAATGCTGAGCTCGTAAGCGTAGTCTGCATGAATTGTAAAGTTTTACTTTCTCTTCTTTTTCGACCATTTATTTGAATACAGAAGAAGAAATAAACTTCCCTTTGGGCATTGCCGATCTCTTGAGAAGAGAGGCAGATTCTGCAATCTTCGTGAAACTTGGTTTAACTTATGGTAAAGCCTTGCTATTCAGCCAGGAGTTTGAAAAGCTTATACCACAACGTCAACCACGAGGACTGAAAACAAACGCTCCCACACCGCCAAGCAAGCCTTCTATGGGCGATATGGCCTCATTTTCTCCAGAGATGAAACGTTTATACCTTTCAAAGTAAGTGTATTATAAGATTGCCTTGATTTATTGCCAAGTATGAAAATGAAAGGTGTTGTAAAAAGTTATTTTCATTAACTAAAGAAACAGTAGGGCAGTGTTTGCTATAAAATTGTTTTGATACGCTGGCATGCAAGTGGCTGAGTGATAAGAATATTAAATTGCTCGACATTTAGACATTAGAAATTCCTAAAAGTAACTGAAAAAAGTCGATTCAATTGAATTCAACTCATGTAAATTTTAGAAGAAATAAATATTAATGTGGTTTTTCCTTTTTGGGAGAAGGGGGAGGGAGGGGGAGATGGAGGGAAGAAAGAAGGAATCATGATCATGTACAGCCAAAAATCGTCTATTGGGTGGTTACGAAACAAGGACAGTGGAATTTTTGGCATTTGTTTGAATTCATTTATGAATCTTGATGAGCACATGCTTAGTACTCTGACTGTTGCAGCCTCCAGAGATTCTTTGTATGCCTTATTGAGATATTTGCAACACTAATTGTTTCCAATGAAAACTACCTCTGTTGTCCCTGCCAACAGCAGAGTTTAAATGGTAAAACGTGGGTGCTAAAATTCCTCATTGTTCACTTAACTGATAAGTAAGCATAGCAATACGTACACTAAACTTGTTACCATTAAATAATGCTCTTCAAGTAACTTTTTAAAGTGCCTATGAAGTAAAAAACTTTTTTGCGCAGTTTTGTAGCATATTGTACCCTTATTCTAAAATAACAAAAGAAATGTCAACTTTAGAAAAAAAAATCTGCCCTTTAGCTGCTGAAAGACCGGAAATTTGACAAGATTAGTGGGTCCGGAGACTGGGAACGAATTTAGTGCTGATGACGTACTTGGTGGTTCGGGCGCTTTGTTGACTCTTTGTTCTTGTTACGAAAGAGTGAACTCGAGTCGGACAGAAAACTTTTGATCTGTATTCTTCATCTAAAACAGTAACTATGCCTAACAGTGGTAATGAGATGGCCTCTTCAGAATCCAGTTCAAGCGACGATGATATTGAATTCACTGACAGTTCAGCAGAAATGGAGATAGTTGGGCATGTTCAACCTTACGCGGATGAGCCGGCCGCTCATTCAAGTGATGAAGAAGCCGACGCTGAAGAGGATGTTGATGGTCTTTCGCCTGCAGTTTTAAGGGGGAGATTTGAAAGGGAAGTATCTTTGAATGAATGGTGAGTTTTTTCGTTTCTTCTTTCGAATATTCAGAATATTAAACCTCTACTTCTAAAAATGGCTTTCGATTCTTTGGACGGGCTTCCGAGCGACTCCACTGATACGCATTTCCTTTGTTTGTTTTTTGTTTTGTTTTGTAGGTGTATATGTGGAGAATGTGCCACTGGAAATCTTTCTGATGCCCTTGAGTATAGATGTTGCCGAGAGATTGCACAGGCGAGTCAAAAATTAGCATTTGATGGAAGTATCGAACGAGTCAGCTGCATAACAAAGCATGACGACTTTTCGTTCATGATCAACCGAAATGTGCTTCTGCAAGTGGCCCCACTGCTGCGTGACAGAAATGGAAGAGGTTACCGTCACCGCGCTGGACAAACTGAAAATCAGTGAGTATATATAATATATATATTTAAACTCTGTGCATACAAAAAACATTTGAATGCTGGGGTACATGGTAAAGCCTTTGATTCGGCCAGTGAAAACACAAACATCTCCTTGCCCCTTCAGATGAGCAATCAGTAACATGTAAGACTAAAGAAATCAGATACAGTAAACACCCACATCTAAGAACACACAGATTATTAAAGAATATCTGGTTCAAAATTGGCCAATTAAGTATCTTTTCTATATGAACAAATTCAACCTGAACATGTTCTCTTATAAAAAGAAAGTGGATGCCAGAATAAGAAGTCTGAAAAAAATGAAGGTTAATTTTTTGTGTTGTGACGTACTGTATAATGCATACTATTTCTGAAACAATTTTAGGCTGATTTCTAACTCAAAACATGGTAGATAAGAAGATGATCAGCCGAGATCTTGAAATCAAATGTACCTTGCCTAGCCAAGTGTTATTATATCTTTATATTTGTCCTCACAGATTTGTAAGAGCAGTGGCATACAGATGGCTTATGAGGTGGATATGTGGATATCTGGGATGGGACAATTCAAGACCTCTTCCAGCATGTGTTTATAATCAAATAAGACTAAATTACCCAACGGCCCAAGTACAAGGCTATAAGTCCACAGATCAACGTAGTTAGCACATATTTATAGTATAGCAAGAGGCAAACATTGCTGGAAAAATAAGTTTGTAAGTGCAAAAATTATCAGTCTTCTTAGTATATATTTGAATTTTTAGTAAAAAATGAGCTGAGATCGTATTTTCTGTTCCACTGATCTGAAAATTATACAAAACTAGCTTATTACATGTTTCTTGCAAATTTCAAGTATAATTAAGCCAACATGAACACATATTATGTGGTTGCAGAAAATATCCATACCCACCCCATGGAAGGTCATAGGAAGTTCTGAGAGGGGGGGGGGGGTGAAGACAACAACAAAAATTTGTATAGGGAAAGCAAGAAGGTTAATTAGAAATCCAGGGGTAGGGAGGGGTTCAAACAGAAAATCCTTCTATGGGTGATATATGTATATTTTCTGGAATCACACATTTTTCTCAGAAGTGATCTTGTAAAATTGGCTTTTAATTGATGAAAATGATTTGGGTAACATTAACATTAATCAGTAGTAAAAGCTGCACACACATGTAGTTCCCTAAGTGTTTCAAATGCACTTACAGTATTATTATGTTGTGGCTGTAACTTTTAGTTTATTGCTTCGGGAATTTTAACCAAAAATGTATGATGATCCTGTAGTGGCATCTTAATTTCAGACACAAGGGTAGGTGTCTATATAGCTGTGGCCTTCTTGTAAACAATAAAATGGAATTATCTTAAAGTCTTTTTTTTCTCTGAATGATAAAAAATATAACTTATCTAAATGCCTTTTTGTTATGTATTGTGCTATATTAAAACCACAATTATTTTACACTTGATTATGAAACATTTCAATTCAATCTCCTAACAACTGTTTTATTCAATACATATAAAATATCTCATGACAATGACTCAATAGAAACCGTGTATACAATACATACAATGCAGGGAAAGACAAAAAAGACCTATCTTTTACTTTTCCCAGTTATCATTGTGTAGTTCCAAAAATAAACATACCTCCCTGAGGAGGGGATTTGTTTTATAAGAACCCCCTTCCCTCTCTAAGTTCCATTTAAAGTCTATACACTTCTTTGAATGGTTTGGTCGACCTGGGTACCACCACTCCCAAAGAATTTCCAATCACTTCTTTTTGGGGAGTATAGATATTGTCTAGAACTACACTTAGCACTATAAACTCATTACTAAATTACTGCTGATTCGATCTACATGCTTCAGCATCATGACCCTTCACTGGCTGTCCACATTTACGGCACTTTCCTGGCCGCCTTTTTTTTTTTTTATTTGGATGCAGTTGTATTGGAGTTTGCATGCAAGATATCCTGTTTGTCAGCTGAAAGATAAAAATTATCCAAAAAAAAAAGTAACTTGAGACATTACTATTTATACAACAATTTATTCTCCTAGGATCCTATGACATTCCCCCAAAATTTCTTGACCCTGAATGTAATCATGTTAGGACATATTGACACAGGGGAAATGACACCATCATGTTGTGTAAACAATAAAAATGAGTTTAGCTGGCATAGTCTGGTAAATGAGTGTACTGGATGCATACCAGCAGGGTAGAGTTCTGTAGCTTCCCTTTTCTTTTTCTCTACATATCGACTCACTGCCTCAGGTTTCTTCACACGGTCTGTAAATTGTGTGTTGAGAGGTGCTGGAACTTTCGCATTATACTTTTCAGCCACACTCTTCAGCTTTTCTTTACTCGTGTTAAGAAGATCTCTCCTTATTTCTGCAACATAGCCTGCCAAGAAATAATATATAATGTAAAACCAGTTAATATGCACATTCCAACAACAGAAGGGATTTGAAATTCCTGTGGGATAAGGTGGTTCTCAAAGACCATAAAATGTCAAGATATGTATGGGTTTTCTTTGCACTTCCAGAAGGGGGGAGGGGGTCTTATTAAAAAAATATCTTCCATAGGGGAGATATAGATATTTCATCTCACCAATCATGTAAATTGAACCCTGATGATTTCCTCATTGATTTTTCATCAAGATATTTGGGGAAATATAAAATGACTACTTTACCCTAAATATTTGTTGCATACATGTTACTCTTACCATACGTTGGTGGGACAGCAATTTCCCTCACAACTTCCTCCCCAAGTTTGAATTTGGGATAGGTTACTTTATAGTAGTCCTTTCCATCATCAGATTGTTTTGTTTGTCTGGACACATTCTCATTGAAGTGCAAGGAAGCCAAAATATGTCTGCAAAATTGACAAAAAAATAAATAACAGGAAAATGTTACCTTGGTTTTTATAATAAAAATTATTATTACGTTAACTGACTAACAATCTCAGTGCCTATTTAATTATTATAATTTGTGGTGCCAATGAAATACTTGTACTTTTGTCTTGAAATCTGTTTTTTTAAATAATATTGAAAACTCTATAGATTTAAGGGATGCCTGGAAAAGAAAAATATCTTGAGGACCAACATGCATATTAGTATTATTTTCACTGAATATATTATGTCAGTTACCTGCAAAATGTACCCAGCCATGAGAAGCAGACCATCTTTGGGTGAAAATGGTTGAGGGTTGAATGGAAACCTTCCAAAGCACTTGTCTGAGCATCTGGGGAGAGGTTCATGATGTCATTGACAAGTCTTGTACTTGTCACCAGCTTATGCAGTTTGTTGTATGCAGTGGTTCCTAAAACGAAAGTAATTAAATTGCATTTGCATTTTCTGGTGGAGATTACATCTTATCGGCCAGTACCATGTAATAAAGGGCACATTCCTTTGGGATGATCTGCAATTGGATCAGTGATCCAAGATCACTCGGATAACTGTGCATCATAGGAAAGGGGGAAACTGCTCTGAACAAGGATTCACTGGCTCCTTACATGGACAGTGATCCAAGTGATCTCTGATAAATTATCCATTTTCGGCTCATCCCAAAGGAACGCACCCAAAATGCATTCAGAGCAGACTAATTTATTTTATTCATTGTAGTTGTCTGTGTGTAGGTATTGAATATTCTTTGGAAATGGAAAAAGAAAAAACTTTCATGTTTCGAAGCTACATTTGTACCTATCCGGATCCACCGCCGATTTTCAATCTCCTCATGTGCACACTGTTTGAAGTTTTTGAATGTGAACTTGTCATGTTTGTTGGCAACATGCTCCATGAAAGACTTCCATTTGTCTGCAATCATCTCTCCATAGCCTATTTTGGTGGATGTGGCACACCAGTAGAGATGGTTGCGGACTCCCTTTACCCAGTCAGATATCTTCTCGCAGCCCTTCTCTTTGCCCAGCTTCAGCATTGACTTCCCAATTGATCGAGCAATGTGCCAGATATCAAAGTAATGTTCACAGCCAGACTGGCTTTCCCGTATCCATTTTGCGATACCCCTGTGGCGATCGGAGATAAACGTTTTAATGGCAAGGCCAACTGACAGCAGATGCGAAAATGCACGCTTTGCTCCTTCCAACTCCATTGGCGAACTCCCACCAGTCTCGTTTGCCTGTAAAAAATAAAATCAGAAATAGTGTAGCATAGGCAACTATTTATTTCAAAGGCACATACAGCAGCTGTGTGCATGTACATGTAATCAGAATAACAGAACAAATTATCAAGTCTTGAACTTTAAAAGTTTTATTTCTCATAAAACAAAGAATTTTGTGTGAAACTGACAGTCTTCACCCTCTAAACACATAATATACAAACTATGTACTTGGTATGCAACTGAAAGTAATTCACTGACAGGTAAATTACTGATGATGATTTGTTTAAATTTAAGTTGCTCAAAGGTCTGTTACTGCTATGACCATTCAATCCTTCTACACTGGTGTGTATTGTATCATTTTAATAAAGTCTTACCTGAACCAGTTCAAAATGAACAACCTTTAGAATGGTGTTACAAAACATTGTATAAACACCAAACTTAGCACTGTGGCCCATGGAGTCAAAGCGACCATCTCCGCTCCACACTGTATCCTTTAACTCCTTAACTTTGGCAATCAGGGCTGCTTGATATCGCTCCCAGTAGTCACAAACAGTAGGAAACAGAAAATTCTTTTGGTGAAAAAAGAATGTCCTGGCATTGTATGCTGACAGCCCCATGTGCTTGAATACCAGTAAGATCTTACTTATTGATGCTCCAGCCATGAGCACACCAGAGCTGGATACCTCCCACCGAACATCATTGGCTGGGATTTCCAGGTATAAGAATCCTCGCCACAGCTGAAGCACTGTTGCTTAAAAATTACCATAGTACCCCTCTGTTTCATGGTGACTTCGGGCTTATCTCTCTTGCACTTAACCCTTTACTCCCCAAGAGTGACTTATAGATTTTACTCGTCAAAGGGAGACCCCTTGGGGCTTAAAGGGTTAAAAAACTATCTCCCTTAACCCTTTACTCCCCAAGAGTGACTTTTAGTCTGTCTAACGCCAGACGATTTTACTCGTCAAAGGGAGACCCCTTGGGGCTTAAAGGGTTAAAGCAGAAAAGGGAGAAGATGCTAAGGAGCTTGGTGAAAAATACAATAAATTTAGGCTCCTCAAAACATGATGTTTCTTGTTCAACCCTGCAAATGTAAGTATCAAGGAATTCAGTACTGAGCATAAATATTATGTGTGTGATTGATACTCTGTTGACATGCCTCATTCCCATAATTATATGCACTCTTGTTCAGTTTTTGGTCTCTTACAAGGGCCCATGCAAGCAGAACTGGAACACATTTCCATGGATGAAAGCACATTTTGTTAATACAAATAAACAAATACTTGTACTAAATTGCATAGGGATGAATAAGAAAAGGATTGTTTTTCCCACGGACAGCATTTCTGAACACATCCTTACACCTTGAACATTGATTTTATTATTTGAATATCTTACCTTATTGTGTTGCTGGAGTCAATGCCACCAAGCTCTTCCTCACTTTGTGAAGAGTAATCCTCTGCCGAGGGTGCACTGTCTTCCTGTGGGGCCCAATTTGTGTCCTCTGTATTAGCCTCCACATCCTCCTGAACCCCATCCTCCTCTTCCTCCTCCTCCTCCTCTTCCTCATGCACAGAAAACTCATCTTCAACCTCCTCTGTCTCTGAATCCTAAGGTAAGCAAGGTACCAAGTTACATCACATTGACTACTTATTTGGAAATAAACACCTAAGAAAAAAAATATATTAATGTATATATACATATATTAATTAAACAACTTAATTCAATAAATTAAGATGATGATGATGGCTTTGACAATGATACTGATAAAAATAAGACAAAATGTACCTCGGTTTCCAATGCATTCAATGTTTCCTCAAGTCGGTTGAACCGCTGTTGGAGACGCTTGTACTTTTTCTGCAGAGATTTGATCTTCTTTGGATACTTCTCACAACTTTGGCATGTGGGCTTTACTGGCTGCATCAAATTAGGCCGAATGGGAGTAAGCACAGTGGTCTCTGGCACATTCATAACAAAGTCGTCATTTCCAACATAAGAGGCTCAGGCGACCTTGATGAGCATGGTGTGCTCTGGCCAGAGGGAAGTGGAGTTGAACATGCACTTGGTGCACTTGGTTCAGAAGGTGTACTGTCATCTTGGCATCTAACACTGGTGCTAGATGGCTTTGGCTTCTTACTTGGAGGCTAATGGATAACCTCTCTGATAATCTGAGAGTCAAACATATAAAAAATATTTTAGCTTTCTTATGATTCCTCCATACATGAAAAGGAATCCGCTTTCTTGAAATATAATTCAAATAAGGTAAGAAATTATATAAAACTAAACTAGCATAACAGCCCCTGGTGAAGACTTGCCAGAACCAACCATGCATCTTTCTGTGTCCATGTAGCGGTAAATGTATCATGCCATTAATTTTAACAGATGTCTTCATGACAAGGAATCTCCCAAGGGATATAGAATGTGTAAATTACCCAACATCCGAATGGCAGGGTTGGTAAGCTTATATTTCCTAAACTAGATGAAATTGGAAAGTGTCTAGTTTTTCAGCTTAGAATACACAATGGCCTAAATTGCCGCCTTGAAAACGAATTAGTGTCATGGCTCTTGCGCCTACAAGGAAAATCTTCATGGTTTTCAAATAGAAATCAAAATATTTGCGAATTCAAGCGTAAACAAGAAGCCACATGTACGTGCTTCACACAGTATACAATGATTAGAAACTTCACTTACTCTTCGCCGCTTTCGTTCATTCAGAGGAGACGTGTTGGGGACATCCAAATTCTTGGACGGAACTGAACCCTTTATAAGCGTTTTCTTCAACTCTATGTCTTTTCCAGAACCGTCCGTTAGGAAAACTGGCTTGTGTTCGAAGCAGCCTTCTTCAAAATGTGCCTAGCACAAACATGAAGACTTCTTCAGCAGGAAATCTTCTCGAAAAATACGAACGAATCGAGTCCATTTTTGACGCAAATTTTCATCTTTGGGGAAGTAGTGCATAGATATTCCTGGTGTGCCAGTTCTGTTTTCGCAGTTGGCTTTATTGGGGCCACCGGCCGTGCAATAGTTCATTCCACCCTTCTTCGCCCCTTATCCGCCATGACACCATCGCTGCAGAACCACCAAATACGTCACTTCCTGTGTAATCTGAGCGTTTTGGCCGCGCGCAAAACGGACCCACTTCGAGCTTCAAAATCCAAACTTTGAGGTTCAAAAAATACCAAAAGAAATTGCTTTTGATCGCTAAAAATGGCATAACTGTGCTATTTAAGACATAAACAAGCAAATAAGGTAAAGTTATTTTTTATTTCATAGGCATAGGTAATACGTGTCAATGTATACTCTTTAATATGGTCAAATGACCGTTTAATTTTCAACTTCTTCGCATCTTGTGCTAATGTTTACAGACGCAAACAAGTTGGAGTGCTTGCCTCTGAGCACTGGAACACTTGTACTGGCAAGTTTCCAAAATTCAACACACCAGACAAAAAAGCTGAACTTCAGCAGTTTGCTAAGAAGATCTCTGATGAATGTTCCTTGCCTAAGGCTGGCTTTTCCTCTGTTGTAGCCCATTATACCCGCAGGGGTAGGGCGGTGCGAAAGCCTAGTCGTTTTAACTAAGTCACGTGATCCGTTTTGCATGATTTACCACGCGGTTTTAGCTGTGTTTCGTAACCGTGAAGAAATGCTGTGAGACAATGTCGAATCCGCCAGAAGCAGTGTACATGTCAGTCCAAAGAAACTGTGCAAGCAAGGACATGTAAAAGGGACAGTGTAAACTAGGACATTGTGCGGTGTAAAATAAAACAAGATCTAGATAAATTGGTCCTTCGAGCCGGATGAGAAGACAAGTTGGCCTCCAACTCATCGAGAGAATTACAAGATGAGCAAAATCGCAAAACTGCGGAACATCTCCGCATACTACTAAGAGAAAAGGGATTGTCGACGGCTGGAAAGAAGAAGGTCTTAATCCAAAGGTTAGTGAATAGTTATGAAGAATCAAAGATTGAACTGAAATCAGAACAACCAGACAACTTGAATTATCTCGATCCCTTCAAAGAAGAGAGCTTCGACGAGCTTCCTCCAACTCCAAAAGATAAACAGTTGCCGGAAAAAACATCTATCAGACGTAAAGTCAAAGTATTGCAGGGTGATATTGAGACCTTAATTCGTAACAGTTCCGAGTTGAGTGAAAATGCAAACAATAAGGTCAAAATGCAGGTCAGGATCGAGCGACTGTCAGAGTATCGCATTTCATGTCTTCAGTTGAGAGATCGTATCATTTCGCTACTCGCAGACGAGGAAATTGAAGATGAACTTAGCGGTTGGAGGGAATTCTTGGATAAGGTAGATCAAGCATTAGATTCTGCCCATGAATACATAAATAAGGATTGCAATGCAGAAGACCAGTCTACAAAAGAGAGTGTAAATAAGGACAGTCATCAATCATCCATCCAGGATCGAGTTGCCTAAGTTCAATGGTGATGTGTTGAAATTCCAAAACTTCTGGGATCAGTTTGAAGCTGCAGTGCATGAGAATGATGATTTACCCAGTGTCCAGAAATTCACTTATTTACGTTCAGTGCTGACTGGTAATGCCTTGCAAACAGTAGAGGGGTTTGAAGTGACTGGAGCTAATTATCAACCAGCTGTAGATTGTCTTAAACACAGATATGGAAAAAAACGTGTAGTTATCTCATCTCTTGTGAAATCAGTAATTAAGATGGATGCAAAGTCTACTGTAACAGCAGCATCTCTTCGAGATCTTTATGACACTTTAAAGAACCGAACTAGAGCTCTTGGAGAAGATCCAATGAGTCATGGATGCATTTTGTTACCAATGTTTGAGATCAAGTTGCCTTCGGAGTTGTTAGAAAAGTGGGAGTTAGAGCTTGCAGACACCTCAGAAGATGAAATTAATCTTGAGTTGTTCTTTAAGTTCCTCAATCGTCAAGTTGTATCAAAAGAAGCAGGGGAGAGGAACCTCCAAACAGATCTTAGCCCAAAAGGTCGTAGTCCAAATAAAGGTAGAGATGGAAGAAGAAATCCACCATTCTTGAAATCATAAGTGACCAGGAGAAATTGTCAACTGCTTCTGCTTTGTTCGGTGAGGCAAGGCCACCAGCAAATCCAAGTTGTAGATTTTGTAAGAGAAATCATGGCTCACTTAACTGCCCAGAGTTCAATGGGAAAGCAGTGAATGATAGATGAAAACTTGCGCAAGAAAGCAAGTTGTGTTTCAATTGCCTAAAGCCTACCAACAGCAAGCATTTCTCTAAAATCTGTCACCAGCCCAAGTGCCCAGTTGTGAACTGTGGTCAGCGTCATCACAAGTTGCTACACAGTCAGGCTCCAGTAGTAGAAACTGAGAATCACAGCAACACCACACTAACTGGATTAGCCTCGTCGAAACCCTCTTCAACCACAAAGGAGACACTCCTTCAGACAGCCTTAGCCAAGCTATCAGTGAATGGTCAAGAAGTAACAGTGCGTGTTTTACTTGATTCTGGAAGTCAGCGGTCATACGTTCGTAAGAACATTGCAGAATCAATTGGCCTGCGAGGTCCCTCAGAAGTATTGAGCGTTGCAACACTAGGGGGAGAAACAAGTGAATCCAAGCGATTTCAAAAGGTGCGATTTACTCTCTCGCCACTCCAGGGACAGCAGGTGCTGTGGAAATGGAAGCACTTACCATACCCAAAATTTGTAATCCTTTGGGACCTGTTAAGTTGGACTTTAAGGACAACCCTCACCTACAGGGTTTGACTCTTGCAGACTCCTACCCTCGTAATTCAGTTCAAGTAGATGTTCTTATCGGTGCTGATCACTACTACTCATTCATAACCGGGTCTTGCAAGAGAGGAGAAATCCCTTGAATCATTGGTAGCTGTGGAATCCTGCCTTGGCTGGATATTTACTGGACCTGAGGACAGCCATTCAAAGCAAACGTCATTTATGCCCCTTTTCCTCCACACCGAAGGGACACACCCCAGTGCTGCTTTGCCTGAGCTCTGTTTACTGGGCAACTATAAAACACATCAAATGATTGGGCTAATATGGCTATGGGCAAAGGCCCATAGCCGCTTTTATTCAAACATCAAATTTCCTTAACAATCTTTCATAAGAAGTTTGGCCCAGTAAAGGTGTGGGCACGAAAAACGCCAAAAGCATATGATCACATATGCTGCCCCACCCCAGGCAAGAGCAGCACAACAAATCCAAAGGTAAAAACCAAAGGTAGAAAACCTATCAGAAACAAACACTACTAAATCTGCCTGGAGAGGCAGCTGCCCATGCTAACTGCACTCATCATGAGAACAATAAAGATACAGTGAAACAAACAAACCAGGCTTAATAATACAGCCCTACCTCCAAGGATCAACATGGCAGGACAGTCGCCCATGCTAACTGAAACCACCATGCCTCCTCAGATAGGCATTAGACCAAAGTAAACAAACAATCTGTAATGCCCACCAGGCCAAATCCTGCACATAAGGGGCAACAAGGTGGGACAGCCGCCCATGCTAACTTAACCCACTCTGCTGCCCCCCCCCCTACAGGAATGCACTTGGACTGAAATTGCTATGTAACTTGCCTATGCTAACCTGAGAACCCGGAAGGAACCCAGTGAAGCAGCTGCCCATGCTAACTGCATGCAACAAGTACTTGACAAACTTAATCCTAGACCCTCAGGCAACAAGGCTTGGTACCCTTACATAACGTTGGAAAGCGTTTGATTTCCATCGACCTAGAGCCCGTATTTGGGCATCAGACAGACCTCGCTCCGCCGCATGCGAGGCAGCCCCTATACGAAAACTATGGCCCTTATAACGAGAAGGAGCCAGGCCACACAGCTGAATAGCCCTTGAAAGGTATTGTGAAAATTTTGAACGCGAAACAGGCAACCCATCCACTGTAATAAAGATAGGGCCTGGTCCGGTCCCTCGCAGGGCTAGATACTGGGACAATAACTCTACTGGACAAGAAGGGGGGTGACAGGAAAACACTATGGAAAAGGGGCGCTCATTATAACTATGTTTAAAATTCCCGAAAGTCACTTTAAACACTGTCAATTCATCGGCAACATTCAACAATTTGGTGAGCTGATAAAGCTGGAGAGGAGGAGGAGCGCCCTGCTTAGAAACTGATGTAATTTCTCCAAGACGTAAAAAGGCATAAAAGGCCAGAGAACACATAGCCTGAAATTGAATGATCTGATACACTGAACCTTCTAGACAGGATGCGGCAGCAACCAGTCTGTTTAGTATAGGAAGCGTAATTGGAAGACGAGAATCTAGGCGAAAACTTACTTTCCCATACCCCTTGAGCATTTGAGAGACATAGAAAACTTTGGAGGGGTCAGAGAGGCCCATGAGTTTATGACAATAACCTAGTGCTGAGATATAAGTGTTCACAGTGGAAGGGGCATAACTAGAGTTATACAAATAGGATATAAATAGGGCCATGACCGAGGGTGAGATAGGAAGTGCCAAAAAGGGGTGTTGAAAAACTGAGTTATAAAAATGATGAAAAAGTTTCCAAGCACGCTGATATGTGGGGATGGACGAGGGCTGAAGACTCGAATGCAGCAGAAATGAAGCTATTGATGCCAATTGAGGGGCTGTAGATGCTGAGGGATCTCTGTGGGGAATGGATGCATATGAGCTGGTGCCAGCTGCTTGAATGTCTGCAATTGTAAGCGAGACAATGAATCAGCTAATTTGTTGTGTAAACCGGGACGCAAACACACTAGCACCAGCTCTCGTACAAAGAACATCAAGTCCTTATCCCGACAGGACTGTTTATTTATAACATGCACTAAAGCCTCATTGTCGGTAAAGAACAAAACACGACGATTTTGCATCTCATGTCCCCACAGGTGCAAGCTTAACACAATAGGGTAAAATTCAAAGTATGCAATATTGCGATGTCGCCAGCTATCGGGCCATTCACCATAGCACCAATGCCTACCAAAAATAGCACCAAAACCAAGGGTGCCGGAAGCATCGGTATACAGCTGGAGTTGATGTGAGTCATACCAACCATCCGAGAGAAAAAAGGATCGACCATTAAAACCCGAAAGAAACGTTTGCCAAACTAACATGTCTGCTTTCACCTCTGGGGACAACCTAATGCGGAAGTGAGGGTGCACGACGCCAAGAGTAAGGTCAATCAAACGGCGCAAAAAGGCCCGACCTGGAATAACTACTGAACATGCAAAATTCAGTAATCCTGTTAGGGACTGAATCTCCTGCAGACTGACCTTACGGCGCTTAAGAAAGGCAGAAATGAGGGCTTGACACTTATCTAACTTCTCCTGTGGCAAACGAGCCTCCATGAAGATTGAATCCAGCTCAATGCCAGCAAATGAAATTAACTGGGAGGGACCAACAGTTTTCTCAGGTGCCATGGGAATGCCCAAATAGCTACAGAGCAACAAAAATAAATCTAATTGTTTCCGACAGAGGTCCTCTGTAGGAGAAATTATTAAGAAATCATCTAACAAGTGCAAAATGTCATTTATGTGCAACTTATTCTGGGCAATCCATTCAATCGCTGTCGAAAATGTTTCAAAAGTTTTGCAGGAGCTTGAGCAACCCATTGGCATACAACGGTCGTAGTAATATAATCCTCGCCAACACATTCCAAGGAGATTATAATCCTGCGGGCGAATGGGAATGATGCGAAAGGCATTTTTTATATCCGTCTTAGCAAGAAAACAAGTTGAGCCTACAGACTTGATGCGCCTAATGGCATCTTCCACTGTGGCATAAGAAACCCTTGTGTGGTCAGAAGAAATTCCATCATTCAATGATGAACCCTTAGGAAATGAAAGGTGGTGAATGAGACGGAATTCCCCTTCGATTTTCTTGGGAACTAACCCTAGAGGAGAGATGCGAAACACCGCAAAGGGCGGCGACGAAAAAGGACCAGCAAGCCTGTGGGCGTCAAGCTCCTTCGAAATTTTAGCATCCACCGCAGTGGGGTTTTGCATGGCTGATAGTAAATTGGTAGAGGTACAAGAAAAGCGGGGTCCCTCATAATGTAAGGGGAAACCCATTGTAAAACCAGTGGCTAAATATTGCACGATTGAATTGTCATACCCAGAAAGAAATAAGAGTAGGTTATTGGTTTTTACGGGTGTTGGCAAGGGTGGTTGAATTGGCCTGGGGCAGGGTTGAGCTGCTAGGAGACTTATTGGGTGCTCGGGCCCTGGAGGAGATCCTAGGGTTTCCTCTGAGGCCACGAAAATTACAATGGAGAGCCCGGTGGGCCCCCTCACACTTACAACATGTGTGCTTAAATGAGCAACCAGCACAGTCACCACCCCGATGATATCTGAAGCAGTATCCCCTGGGAATACTTGTAGGGGAAAATAGCTTGGTTCCAGTAACTGAGGTTGGCAGTTTCCTAAGGGGACTTTGGGACCGAAGCCAAAGCTCCCAATGGACAGAGCCCCAGGGAAGGGAAGTGGCCTGGGATTGGCGCAAGAACCTAAAGCCATAAAAATGCCAATTATGACCACGTACCGCAAGATCTTGAATAGTAGACCCATACTTCATGAGTCCCGGAGCCTCATTGGGGTAGCGACTGGCATAAACACCCACAAACACGTGAAAGGCCTGAAGCCAGGTATCAATAGAACTAATTTTTTTGGGTTTGTTAAGGGGCTCCAAAGCTAAAGTAGGCGAAAGCCCTTCAGTTGATTTCTGTAAGGTAAGTTGAAAATTACCATCCAGAGTAGGATTAACTAACAAGGACCCAAAGTCAATATATTCTTGCTGCCAGATCTTTGTTTTGAGCTTCATGGCAACCCTAGCATCCACAGGTAAGTTGATGGAAGTGAATGGGTCTTGTGGTCGAGGCAGTGAAGGGAACAAGCCTTGCTCATCTGATAAATCTGCCTGAACCGAAGTGACTGCTTGCTGAATGGGGTGTCCAACAACTGGAACCTCAGTCTGACACTGCGAAGCAGTAGCTAACACAGAGGGCTGCACAAATGCAGGGGCTTGACTGGCAGGAGGGCCATGTTGGGACGGAGTTGACTCAGTTGACAAGGTGACGTCAGACTGCATGGCAGAAGAACCAGAGAGAAGTGGTTGAAGCTGCCTGGTCACCTCTGTGGTCACTCTTGCCACGACTTGATCCAGGAACCCGGTAGGCAAAACTGGATCTGAGGGGATATTGCCCACCTCTCCACATGTAGAGATCACATGGTTGGCTGCCAGGGGAGCCGGTGCTGCACTGGAGGAGGAGGGAGTTCTTCCTGTGGCTCTCCGCCTGCGGGCAGGAGGAGTGTCGGAGCCTGCCAAAGCTTCCAAAGCTTGAGAGGAGGGGCGTTTCTGACGTACAGATCGTCTGGGAGGCATCTGGAAATAAAAAGTGGAACGCGGAGCACCAAGAAAATTTTTGGGTATGGATAAGCAAGGCCAACAACAGTGGCAACAGTAGCAAGACCCATAAGAAACTTCAATGAGAATCCGGGCCTTGGAATAACAATGATATTGAGAAACAGAGCCTCACCCTAGCCTGTAATAAGGAACACGTTAGCAATAAAGGCTCATAAGCAAGTAAAAAATATACACAAGAGTAAACAAGAGCTCAATAATAGGAATAATTTCTGGTTTTGGGTTGTTGTGGCTTGTTATGTTTTGTTTTAATTAGCAATATCATACAAGAGCAACAAGGGCTCCACTATAATGACAAGTGAGCGACAGGGGCTCAGTAACAAAAGCAAATTAAATGAGCAACAAGGGCTCAATTATAAGTGAGCAACCGGGGCCCAGTAACAAAATCAAATAAATGAGCAACAAGGGCTCATCAGTAATTAAGAATGTGGAAACAGAGAGCAACATGGGCTCTTAAAAACAACTTTTTTGAGCGGAAGGGCTCAATAGGCAAATCAAATAAGGGAGCAACAAGGGCTCGGCAATAATCATCAATTTGGAAAATAGAGCAACGAGGGCTCATAACAAAAATTTTGGAGCAACACGGGCTCAGGAAATATCAAAGAAATGAGCAACAAGGGCTCATTTGATATTAAACAATATAAACAAGAGCAACAAGGGCTCAATAATGACAGTAATTTGAGCAACAGGGGCTCAAGAACAAATTGAAACAATTCAGAAACATGAGTCAACAATAAATATGAACAAGCTCTAATTCAAATTAGACAGTTAACATAAATTATTGCAATTTATTATTATTATTATTATTATTATTATTATTATCATTATCATTAAGGGATTTTATTGTATGTCATTTAACGTTTTTTTTTTTGTTTATGTATTTGTTCTCATTATTATTATCATTGTTACGATTTCTGTAATAATTTTAAAATTTATTATTATTTTTGTTTGTTATTACAAAAATAGTGAAGAACAGGGTCTTCGAGAATTATCTCAAGGAAGAGCCGGACCCGGGCTAATTAACGTAAATAAAGCCGGGAACAGGGCCGCGTAAAAATAATAAGCAAGGGAAAGGTTTTACGGCGCGGGTGGACAGGCCAACATGCGTAAGGCCTGCAAGATGGCGCCCCGATAGCTGCGATACAACAAGTACTGCCCAGGCGAATTCACATGGACTCCGTCCGATAAATACAGGTCTCTAGATGGCTCGGAAAAACCGCGATGCTGCCAACAGAAAACATTTGGAATGGGGTCCAGAACTCCGCGAAGATACTGGTTAAGAATCAGTGCTGCGTCATTGAAAATCGGAGCACAAACACGAGGGATCACCTCGCACACACCAATAACTCAAACGGCGTAGGAGTACAGCAACAACCGAACCAATTCCTCGATCTCCGATCCAACGACCTCTGGCCTTAAAGCAGAAAGGTCATTGGTGCCTATTTCCAAAATTACAGCATGCGGAGAAAGGGAAGAAAACACCCCAAGGTCATACTGGATGAGTTTTCTCACAGTGCGACCGCCGACACCATGCAAATGAACAATGGCATCTTTCGAGAGCTTAAAACCCTCGTCCGCCCGAGGATCGAACTGTGTTTGAAGGTCATCCCGAAGTCTCCTAATAAACGAATGACCGAACAACAGAACAGTGGGAGGGGAAGAAGCCATCTAAATGCTAATTTTGAAATTAGAGCCAAAGGAAAGCCCACTCAAAACCCAGCCTACACAATATAGCAGCAATCAATAGCGAAGAATAGACAAAACAATGTCCGAGACTACAAAACAAAACCTGCACCGGGAGCGGGATTAGGCACTAAAAGCTCGATAAGAAAGGGTAGCACAGCCCGATCAAAATGGCTATTAGAATGAAAAAAAAAATAATCCATACCTTAAAGTGCTAAAACAAGTCTTGCACCGCAGACTAACCGGGACGGATTGTTGAGCACATGGCTTGAGAAGTCATATGATCAACCCGAAACCCTTACAGGGGGGTCTACTGCAATACTAATATTCCCCCCGTCAGGCCCAGGCCCACTCTAAATCAAGCAATACACAAGCAGAGAAAGGGACATAAAAATCCTATTTCCTGAGAAATATTCCCTTTATGCCCCTTTTCCTCCACACCGAAGGGACACACCCCAGTGCTGCTTTGCCTGAGCTCTGTTTACTGGGCAACTATAAAACACATCAAATGATTGGGCTAATATGGCTATGGGCAAAGGCCCATAGCCGCTTTTATTCAAACATCAAATTTCCTTAACAATCTTTCATAAGAAGTTTGGCCCAGTAAAGGTGTGGGCACTAAAAACGCCAAAAGCATATGATCACATATGCTGCCCCACCCCAGGCAAGAGCAGCACAACAAATCCAAAGGTAAAAACCAAAGGTAGAAAACCTATCAGAAACAAACACTACTAAATCTGCCTGGAGAGGCAGCTGCCCATGCTAACTGCACTCATCATGAGAACAATAAAGATACAGTGAAACAAACAAACCAGGCTTAATAATACAGCCCTACCTCCAAGGATCAACATGGCAGGACAGTCGCCCATGCTAACTGAAACCACCATGCCTCCTCAGATAGGCATTAGACCAAAGTAAACAAACAATCTGTAATGCCCACCAGGCCAAATCCTGCACATAAGGGGCAACAAGGTGGGACAGCCGCCCATGCTAACTTAACCCACTCTGCTGCCCCCCCTACAGGAATGCACTAGGACTGAAATTGCTATGTAACTTGCCTATGCTAACCCGAGAACCCGGAAGGAACCCAGTGAAGCAGCTGCCCATGCTAACTGCATGCAACAAGTACTTGACAAACTTAATCCTAGACCCTCAGGCAACAAGGCTTGGTACCCTTACATAACGTTGGAAAGCGTTTGATTTCCAACGACCTAGAGCCCGTATTTGGGCATCAGACAGACCTCGCTCCGCCGCATGCGAGGCAGCCCCTATACGAAAACTATGGCCCTTATAACGAGAAGGAGCCAGGCCACACAGCTGAATAGCCCTTGAAAGGTATTGTGAAAATTTTGAACGCGAAACAGGCAACCCATCCACTGTAATAAAGATAGGGCCTGGTCCGGTCCCTCGCAGGGCTAGATACTGGGACAATAACTCTACTGGACAAGAAGAGGGGTGACGGGAAACCACTATGGAAAAGGGGCGCTCATTATAACTATGTTTAAAATTCCTGAAAGTCACTTTAAACGCTGTCAATTCATCGGCAGCATTCAACAATTTGGTGAGCTGATAAAGCTGGAGAGGAGGAGGAGCGCCCTGCTTAGAAACTGATGTAATTTCTCCAAGACGTAAAAAGGCATAAAAGGCCAGAGAACACATAGCCTGAAATTGAATGATCTGATACACTGAACCTTCTAGACAGGATGCGGCAGCAACCAGTCTGTTTAGTATAGGAAGCGTAATTGGCAGACGAGAATCTAGGCGAAAACTTACATACCCCTTGAGCATTTGAGAGACATAGAAAACTTTGGAGGGGTCAGAGAGGCCCATGAGTTTATGACAATAACCTAGTGCTGAGATATAAGTGTTCACAGTGGAAGGGGCATAACTAGAGTTATACAAATAGGATATAAATAGCGCCATGACCGAGGGTGAGATAGGAAGTGCCAAAAAGGGGTGTTGAAAAACTGAGTTATAAAAATGATGAAAAAGTTTCCAAGCATGCTGATATGTGGGGATGGACGAGGGCTGAAGACTCGAATGCAGCAGAAATGAAGCTATCGATGCCAATTGAGGGGCTGTAGATGCTGAGGGATCTCTGTGGGGAATGGATGCATATGAGCTGGTGCCAGCTGCTTGAATGTCTGCAATTGTAAGCGAGACAATGAATCAGCTAATTTGTTGTGTAAACCGGGAATATGCTTTGCTTTGAAGTGAACATTGCGACGCAAACACACTAGCACCAGCTCTCGTACAAAGAACATCAAGTCCTTATCCCGACAGGACTTTTTATTTATAACATGCACTAAAGCCTCATTGTCGGTAAAGAACAAAACACGACGATTTTGCATCTCATGTCCCCACAGGTGCAAGCTTAACACAATAGGGTAAAATTCAAAGTATGCAATATTGCGATGTCGCCAGCTATCGGGCCATTCACCATAGCACCAATGCCTACCAAAAATAGCACCAAAACCAAGGGTGCCGGAAGCATCGGTATACAGCTGGAGTTGATGTGAGTCATACCAACCATCCGAGAGAAAAAAGGATCGACCATTAAAACCCGAAAGAAACGTTTGCCAAACTAACATGTCTGCTTTCACCTCTGGGGACAACCTAATGCGGAAGTGAGGGTGCACGATGCCAAGAGTAAGGTCAATCAAACGGCGCAAAAAGGCCCGACCTGGAATAACTACTGAACATGCAAAATTCAGTAATCCTGTTAGGGACTGAATCTCCTGCAGACTGACCTTACGGCGCTTAAGAAAGGCAGAAATGAGGGCTTGACACTTATCTAACTTCTCCTGTGGCAAACGAGCCTCCATGAAGATTGAATCCAGCTCAATGCCAGCAAATGAAATTAACTGGGAGGGACCAACAGTTTTCTCAGGTGCCATGGGAATGCCCAAATAGCTACAGAGCAACAAAAATAAATCTAATTGTTTCCGACAGAGGTCCTCTGTAGGAGAAATTATTAAGAAATCATCTAACAAGTGCAAAATGTCATTTATGTGCAACTTATTCTGGGCAATCCATTCAATCGCTGTCGAAAATGTTTCAAAAGTTTTGCAGGAGCTTGAGCAACCCATTGGCATACAACGGTCGTAGTAATATAATCCTCGCCAACACATTCCAAGGAGATTATAATCCTGCGGGCGAATGGGAATGATGCGAAAGGCATTTTTTATATCCGTCTTAGCAAGAAAACAAGTTGAGCCTACAGACTTGATGCGCCTAATGGCATCTTCCACTGTGGCATAAGAAACCCTTGTGTGGTCAGAAGAAATTCCATCATTCAATGATGAACCCTTAGGAAATGAAAGGTGGTGAATGAGACGGAATTCCCCTTCGATTTTCTTGGGAACTAACCCTAGAGGAGAGATGCGAAACACCGCAAAGGGCGGCGACGAAAAAGGACCAGCAAGCCTGTGGGCGTCAAGCTCCTTCGAAATTTTAGCATCCACCGCAGTGGGGTTTTGCATGGCTGATAGTAAATTGGTAGAGGTACAAGAAAAGCGGGGTCCCTCATAATGTAAGGGGAAACCCATTGTAAAACCAGTGGCTAAATATTGCACGATTGAATTGTCATACCCAGAAAGAAATAAGAGTAGGTTATTGGTTTTTACGGGTGTTGGCAAGGGTGGTTGAATTGGCCTGGGGCAGGGTTGAGCTGCTAGGAGACTTATTGGGTGCTCGGGCCCTGGAGGAGATCCTAGGGTTTCCTCTGAGGCCACGAAAATTACAATGGAGAGCCCGGTGGGCCCCCTCACACTTACAACATGTGTGCTTAAATGAGCAACCAGCACAGTCACCACCCCGATGATATCTGAAGCAGTATCCCCTGGGAATACTTGTAGGGGAAAATAGCTTGGTTCCAGTAACTGAGGTTGGCAGTTTCCTAAGGGGACTTTGGGACCGAAGCCAAAGCTCCCAATGGACAGAGCCCCAGGGAAGGGAAGTGGCCTGGGATTGGCGCAAGAACCTAAAGTCATAAAAATGCCAATTATGACCACGTACCGCAAGATCTTGAATAGTAGACCCATACTTCATGAGTCCCGGAGCCTCATTGGGGTAGCGACTGGCATAAACACCCACAAACACGTGAAAGGCCTGAAGCCAGGTATCAATAGAACTAATTTTTTTGGGTTTGTTAAGGGGCTCCAAAGCTAAAGTAGGCGAAAGCCCTTCAGTTGATTTCTGTAAGGTAAGTTGAAAATTACCATCCAGAGTAGGATTAACTAACAAGGACCCAAAGTCAATATATTCTTGCTGCCAGATCTTTGTTTTGAGCTTCATGGCAACCCTAGCATCCACAGGTAAGTTGATGGAAGTGAATGGGTCTTGTGGTCGAGGCAGTGAAGGGAACAAGCCTTGCTCACCTGATAAATCTGCCTGAACCGAAGTGACTGCTTGCTGAATGGGGTGTCCAACAACTGGAACCTCAGTCTGACACTGCGAAGCAGTAGCTAACACAGAGGGCTGCACAAATGCAGGGGCTTGACTGGCAGGAGGGCCATGTTGGGACGGAGTTGACTCAGTTGACAAGGTGACGTCAGACTGCATGGCAGAAGAACCAGAGAGAAGTGGTTGAAGCTGCCTGGTCACCTCTGTGGTCACTCTTGCCACGACTTGATCCAGGAACCCGGTAGGCAAAACTGGATCTGAGGGGATATTGCCCACCTCTCCACATGTAGAGATCACATGGTTGGCTGCCAGGGGAGCCGGTGCTGCACTGGAGGAGGAGGGAGTTCTTCCTGTGGCTCTCCGCCTGCGGGCAGGAGGAGTGTCGGAGCCTGCCAAAGCTTCCAAAGCTTGAGAGGAGGGGCGTTTCTGACGTACAGATCGTCTGGGAGGCATCTGGAAATAAAAAGTGGAACGCGGAGCACCAAGAAAATTTTTGGGTATGGATAAGCAAGGCCAACAACAGTGGCAACAGTAGCAAGACCCATAAGAAACTTCAATGAGAATCCGGGCCTTGGAATAACAATGATATTGAGAAACAGAGCCTCACCCTAGCCTGTAATAAGGAACACGTTAGCAATAAAGGCTCATAAGCAAGTAAAAAATATACACAAGAGTAAACAAGAGCTCAATAATAGGAATAATTTCTGGTTTTGGGTTGTTGTGGCTTGTTATGTTTTGTTTTAATTAGCAATATCATACAAGAGCAACAAGGGCTACACTATAATGACAAGTGAGCGACAGGGGCTCAGTAACAAAAGCAAATTAAATGAGCAACAAGGGCTCAATTATAAGTGAGCAACCGGGGCCCAGTAACAAAATCAAATAAATGAGCAACAAGGGCTCATCAGTAATTAAGAATGTGGAAACAGAGAGCAACATGGGCTCTTAAAAACAACTTTTTTGAGCGGAAGGGCTCAATAGGCAAATCAAATAAGGGAGCAACAAGGGCTCGGCAATAATCATCAATTTGGAAAATAGAGCAACGAGGGCTCATAACAAAAATTTTGGAGCAACACGGGCTCAGGAAATATCAAAGAAATGAGCAACAAGGGCTCATTTGATATTAAACAATATAAACAAGAGCAACAAGGGCTCAATAATGACAGTAATTTGAGCAACAGGGGCTCAAGAACAAATTGAAACAATTCAGAAACATGAGTCAACAATAAATATGAACAACTCAAGTGTATTAAGGCTTGACCAGGACATGAAAACGAGGCTAATTACCCTTACCCCTTCTTTTGGCATGTACATCTTAGATAATCGAATAAAACTTTCCTAGATTGTAAAAGGCAGTGAAACCTATTTTGTGGCTTGATGTCGTTGCCATAGTAACTATTGCTCCAGATATATGTAACATAATATACCATTGAAATGTATGTGGTCTATTTTTGAAAACGGGGTACACTAAAATGTTTTTTTATCTTCCAAATCTACCAAAATATTGAGGACACATACACAACATGCAAAAATCCGGTTTTTAATGATGACCACATTGGCAACAATTACATCATTTAAACGAGAAAGTCAAGAGTATTCACTCCATCGCCGATTTCGTACTTGTTTTTGGTTTATTCTGAAAGTTATTTGCTTGCCGTCTCAGGTTAAAAGGCGGTTTTGGAAAGAATAATACGTAACGTTTAAAATAATGTATGGTAATTGACAATTAGTGGTGCATAACATCGCCCCGTTTAGCAAAATTGATTTGACTCGAGTGCCTCTCACAATAGGTCGCCATTTTGTTTCGATGGCTGAGAGAGAACTGGTACTGCTAGGCAAAAATCTACTCTACCCTACTCTACAGAAATAGAAAAGGCCGTTTTTTGTCCTCCAGTTGTCTCCACTGAGGAGAAATTGTCACCAATTTCAAGATGGCGGATAAAAATCACTGTTTTGAGATGTACCTAAAGTGAAAATTTTTGAGAAATTAAAGTCGGCAAAGCAGTTTTAGGGCGAATTTGCTGGTATTTATAGATCCGTTTTTCTTTAACTTACGACAAGACAGAAAGAATTAATTTATTTTAGGGCCTTTTACCACATTATCGCGCAATAAGGTTCACACATAACCAACTATGTCTTTCCTCAATTGCTCGATCTTCTCGCCTCGCAATAGCTTCTTCGTTAGAGAAATGGCGCGAAATATGCACTGCATTAACGGACCTGGTTTAGAGTTACCATTCATTCTCAAGTTTTCGCTGTGGCGGACGATACATATTGCAACCAGCCGAATTTGTGCTGCCGTAGATTTCCCGAACGTTTTATTCAAAGTTTGAAGTTAAAAACAGTTTCTTTAGAAACTGAAAAGCATCCAACAGCCATGGCCGCAAAGGCTGAATGTGCTTGGGCAAGAGTTTGTATTGGACACACGAAGCAAATGTGCTCCAATATGAAGAAGTCTCCCGATGAAGGCTCGGCTAAATTTGGAGCCAGAATATTAGCAGAAAGGCATAAACTGTACTCTGAACATTTTAAAGAGTACCCACGGTTTTCCCTTAGCCAATACGAATTTAATCGTGTCAGCAAGGTGATCGATGAAAAGGTTAGGAACTGGCGGCACAAAAGGGACAAGGAGACGTATTTATCAACATTTTCAGTAGCCAACTGGAGCGAAGGGAAGAATATAACCAAGGAAATGAAAAAGGCGCATTCATTATCGAATTGTAAGGCTTGCACAGTGTTAAACTCGAATCTACAAGCTACCTTTCCAGGTAACAAGAAGAATAGTACCGCTGAGAAGGGCCCCCTGAGTGAAATTCAAGGAGATGCTAAGAAGCACACCACTCTGAGTGAAACCAAAAAAGGTTTCAAGGTAAATAACAAACAACTCAAAATGGTTGGTCAAGCCATTTATTCCAGCTATGATGAGAAATGCAAAGAAAACTTTGGAAAGTCACTGAGTGAAATCCTGATCCTTGTTCCTGAAGCAGGTCTTGAAAGAAAACTTTCTCCTGTGGAGAAAAGAAAATTGAAACGAGATCAGCAAAGACAAATGAAAACCGACATTGAGAACAATGTGAATGAACATGACACTGAAGAGCACTTAAGTTCAAGGCAATCTTACAGGGCTAGGCAGCAGCACAGACTAGCACAGTCTTTTGAAACCATGACAGAAGCAACTGAAAGGGCAAGAACAACACCCCCAAAGGTCAGAGAGAGATCCCATGCCCCATCAACTGACAACATTGTAGGGGACTTAGACCAGCTGCTGATAGATGTAAAATCCTGGCCTAATGGTGCCATAAACTGGTCTGAGAAAGCCAGGATATACAACATAAGAACCAAAGGTCAAGACTCGACACCCCCCAATGGAGGCCAAATAATCAAATCTTTTCTCCAAAGGAAAGAAGTAGACTTATCCCGTTTTGAGCAAACTACTTCAGCAAACCAGCACAACCCACAGGACAAAGTCAAAGGTATTTTACCTTTAGTATGCAAGGTTGTAAATATGTAATAACAACTGAGAAAATGCATGGTTAATAAATAAACAATATTTTTATTAATTTTGAACTTACAGAGTTCCGGGTCAGACGAGCCTTAAAAAAACAGCAAGGAGGAGCAGTATCCGTTCCAGTGTCTCGGACTAATGCAAACATCAGAGCAAGCATCAAGACCCTGATTGGAAATGGTACCTACAATGTCGGTGTTCCTGTGGTAGAAAACGAAATATCAAAGTTAGCAGTCAGCAATGAAGGTCAAGTGATACAAAAGAAAATTGATGTCCAGGCAAGAAAAATCCCTTTCCAAAATATCAGGAAAGATGCTCTTACAAGAAACAGAGATTTACTAAAAATCAAGAGTGACAGCTACTACAACCAGTTGAGTAAAGAAGAACTAACTGTTGAGCTTCAAAAAATTCATGAAGAAATCAGTGACAACACTGAAGAAATGAGAAACCAACTGAAGAAATACCAGCGGCAAAGGCACTGGCTCCTCTGGCATGACCACTCAACTCTTGCAAACTATGGTCATATGCTGTTTTGCTTGCGAGAACTTTACGACCCTGCCATACATGTGACCAGACAAGAAATGCTGGACAAGACAGGGAAAGACATTGATGTTCAAGCTACAGTGGAGGAACCTCAGCTTTACATTTTAGGCCAGAGCAGATCAACAGTTGAAGACCAGATGAGATTCATCCCAACACGTCAAGAAGATCTCAGAGAATTGAAGAACCCCACTGTAGCTGAGTCTGGTATTGAAGTGTGGGATGTAATGCGTTTTATGAATGGTGATAATCCAGCATGCGAGATGGAAGATGGCACCCAGCATGGAGGAAATTACGGCTGCCCAGGCTGCGATGGCAACATCTGTTCCAGCCATGACATGGAGTACACACTTCAAAGAAAATATAAAACACTAGAAAAGAAAAAAGAACTGATTCAAGCTGGTCCAGCCGGAAGAAAAGGGACCTTACACCCATTTAAAGATATGAAAATTAATGACCTGAAGAGAGAGCTCCAAGCAAGGGGAAGGTCCGGCGAGGGAAAAAAGGAAGATCTACAGAGAGAATTATCCAGCATGCTTGGAGGAACGACAAGATTACCAGCACTTCTCCATAAAAGTGACAACTGTGATGTTTCTGTTGAGGAACTGAACATTGAAAAATATGAAGTGCTATATTTTGAGGCCTTGCACTGTTCCATGAACCATATCAAGAATCTGTTACAAGAACTACCACACCACATAACTGACATTGACACACTTATAAAACTAAAAGAAATTCTTGCAATTCAGTATAGCAAAGACAAGATAAGGGGGGTAGACTACCGCAAAACCCTCATTTTTGTTACCATTGCCCTCTACCCAATCGCTTGTCGTGATGTAAGATTGCTTCTGGTCACCCTCTGTGAGATGATAGAAATCTACTACGCACAAGATGAAGCACGATCCCCAAAAATGATTCTTCGGCTGCACAATCTCTGCTGGAGGCATGGAATTTTATGTCAAAGGGTGCTGACTCCACCACAGAGCCTCACATACAGAAAACTGTTTGGCCTCTACTTCCATAGTTGCATGGCCCACTCAGCCCAGCTGCTTCGAGTAGCTTCTCACAGGTCTACAAATGCAGAAATGTTTGAACGACTCTTTGAGAAGCTCTCAGACATCACAACAAAAACGTGGAGCAAGAGAATTGAAGACCTCTCCACAAATGCCATCTTACATTTACAAGCAGAGAAATTCAATCCTGCAAAACAACATGTTCTGAGAGAGGAGAGAGAAATCAGCAAGATGGCAAAATCCCTTCCCAAACTGGATAACACCATGCTATCAAAGTCTGACCTTGAGAAATATGCTGGTGCCTGGAATGCTCACCTGAAGCTGATTGCAGATTACCTGAAGCCAGGAGAAGGTGTATGGTGGAGGGAGACTGAAGACTACATAGAATTCTTTGACGGCTCAGATGAACCTAGATTTCGATCAGAGGGACCACAACTTCATCACTTCCGAACCACTTCTATAACCAAAGAACAAGAGTCTCTGGATGCCTGTTGGAGGGAATGTTTGGAATATAAGGTTAAGATTCCAGCAACAAAATTGCGAAATGAAAGTGGCAGATGGGAACGACCCCTAACATGCTGTGCAGTAGAGGCAGTGGAAGATAGTGTTGCTGATCAAGATTACAGCAGTGAACCTCAGACACAAAGAATTGAACAAGAAGTTGAAGATCTTTTAGAATCAAGTGATGACGAACCTGCAGAAGACAGTGACAGAATTTCTGAAGATGATGGTCTAAGCAACAAGGACATACGCATAGATCTAATTACCAGCAGTGAACAAATCCAAACAGAAACAGAAGGAGACATCAGCATTACAATGGAGGTGGACCCAATTGTGAGTGATGAACAACCTCAAACAGAAAATCAGACAGACACTGAAAATCCATTAAACCAAACGCAAAGCAGAAAAAGGATAAGATCAGAACAAGAAACCCCTCCTCAAGAACCGCAGCCAAAAAAACAAAAATTAGGTGCTGCGCTGGTAACAAAAACAGCCAGAGCCTTGCAACAAGTTCTAGGTACCTGTGAAGAAGTTCTCAAATATGACAAACTCAAACAGAATGTCACTAAGAACCCTAAATCTAGGTATCATACAGAGCACTATGAAATACATCTTGCAAAGATACAAGTCCTTACACTAAAAGCCTACAAGAAGGTTTTCAATGACATTCAGAGCTGGAAAGATAATTTCAGATTATCTCAGCATAGAGATGCTACAGAAGCTGACCTAAAGGAAAGTATCCAGATTGCACCACAGAGAAAACAACTGAGGACTGCTTCAGAGCTGCTCAAATTGTGGAAAATTACAGTACACTTGGTGTAACAGTACCTTCTACTTGGTTTTAACACTTGCATTGCAAACAGTGCTCACATTTGTGCCATTTCTAGCTTCTAACAAGAAATTCAACCTGGCTCAAACAAAAGACATAAAATTGCAACAAATGATGGTCTCTTGGAAGTGACATGTCAAACCATGTTAAAAGCAATTGAAGATAACAAATGTAACAATTTTCGGTAATTTCAATTTTGTGAAAGAAAACACACTCAGTCTGAAAAATTAGAAAGGATACCTATATGCATAAACTGCTTGAAAATGGAATTATACCAAATGCATCTAGTCAAGTGGAAAAGTTAAGTGTTTCTATAATAAGATGACAAAAACAAAATACTGTTAATGATGGGTAAAGGCTTCAGTTAAACTGAATTCCAGAAGTGGGAAAAGCTGAAATAAACAGCCATATGACAGAAATTTATACACGTAAACAAAGTATTGTATATACATGGCATTACAAAAAAAGCACCCAGGATCTTAGAACATCACTTGAAAATAAATTTACTTGCAATTACCTTGCGAGCTTTGGAATATTTGCCATACATGCAGCTGTTCAGAAAAAACACATTTAAAAACACGAATTAAAAGGAGAATTTTCAACATCAAGAAGAGATCTTCAAGGCTTGAGTTCATAACATAACAAGGATTGTTCAGAAACAAAAATATAGATTAATAATTTATAGAAAAGCGTCGAAGAATAGCTAAACACAGCGAAACAAAACAGTTGGCGAGATCAGAGCTTATCTTCCTTTCAAAAAGACTGAATTAACCCTATAAACATTTAAGGAGAATCTAAGATTTCATCCTACACATAAACAAGTAACAATCGCTACAAAAATCGTTTTCAAGGGAACAAGAAATCGTTTTAGAGAGCAATAAGCACTTAATACATCATTTGAACAGGTGCTAAGTAGTTAAACGACGAACTGAAGTTAAAAAATAAATTGCTAAGGATCAGTCGCGATCTCTTGTGAAATTCGCTTATCCGCCTCCTTCGGCCTTCAAACTATGCCTCGGCTAGCAAAGTTAATTGAAAATCTTCGCCTCGAGAAAAACAAATACAACAAAATTAGCTTACCTGCGATTGGAAAATGATGCTCCAATATAATTTACCTCTTGTAAGCTGGCAAATGTGATTGTCACGTACCAACAGTATGGTTAGAGAGGATGAATTTTCCACGCTGCGAGGCCGCCATTTTGTTTTATGAATCATTCACACTGAACCGTTCCCATGAACCTCGACGGGGAGGGGGGCGGGAGAGCATTTGCATTTTTCTGTTCGATGGTCAAGCCTTAATTCACTTGAGAAGCTCTAATTCAAATTAGACAGTTAACATAAATTATTGCAATTTATTATTATTATTATTATTATTATTATTATTATTATCATTATCATTAAGGGATTTTATTGTATGTCATTTAACGTTTTTTTTTTTTTGTTTATGTATTTGTTCTCATTATTATTATCATTGTTACGATTTCTGTAATAATTTTAAAATTTATTATTATTTTTGTTTGTTATTACAAAAATAGTGAAGAACAGGGTCTTCGAGAATTATCTCAAGGAAGAGCCGGACCCGGGCTAATTAACGTAAATAAAGCCGGGAACAGGGCCGCGTAAAAATAATAAGCAAGGGAAAGGTTTTACGGCGCGGGTGGACAGGCCAACATGCGTAAGGCCTGCAAGATGGCGCCCCGATAGCTGCGATACAACAAGTACTGCCCAGGCGAATTCACATGGACTCCGTCCGATAAATACAGGTCTCTAGATGGCTCGGAAAAACCGCGATGCTGCCAACAGAAAACATTTGGAATGGGGTCCAGAACTCCGCGAAGATACTGGTTAAGAATCAGTGCTGCGTCATTGAAAATCGGAGCACAAACACGAGGGATCACCTCGCACACACCAATAACTCAAACGGCGTAGGAGTACAGCAACAACCGAACCAATTCCTCGATCTCCGATCCAACGACCTCTGGCCTTAAAGCAGAAAGGTCATTGGTGCCTATTTCCAAAATTACAGCATGCGGAGAAAGGGAAGAAAACACCCCAAGGTCATACTGGATGAGTTTTCTCACAGTGCGACCGCCGACACCATGCAAATTAACAATGGCATCTTTCGAGAGCTTAAAACCCTCGTCCGCCCGAGGATCGAACTGTGTTTGAAGGTCATCCCGAAGTCTCCTAATAAACGAATGACCGAACAACAGAACAGTGGGAGGGGAAGAAGCCATCTAAATGCTAATTTTGAAATTAGAGCCAAAGAAAAGCCCACTCAAAACCCAGACTACACAATATAGCAGCAATCAATAGCGAAGAATAGACAAAACAATGTCCGAGACTACAAAACAAAACCTGCACCGGGAGCGGGATTAGGCACTAAAAGCTCGATAAGAAAGGGTACCACAGCCCGATCAAAATGGCTATTAGAATGAAAAAAAAACTAATCCATACCTTAAAGTGCTAAAACAAGTCTTGCACCGCAGACTAACCGGGACGGATTGTTGAGCACATGGCTTGAGAAGTCATATGATCAACCCGAAACCCTTACAGGGGGGTCTACTGCAATACTAATATTCCCCCCGTCAGGCCCAGGCCCACTCTAAATCAAGCAATACACAAGCAGAGAAAGGGACATAAAAATCCTATTTCCTGAGAAATATTCCCTTTATGCCCCTTTTCCTCCACACCGAAGGGACACACCCCAGTGCTGCTTTGCCTGAGCTCTGTTTACTGGGCAACTATAAAACACATCAAATGATTGGGCTAATATGGCTATGGGCAAAGGCCCATAGCCGCTTTCATTCAAACATCAAATTTCCTTAACAATCTTTCATAAGAAGTTTGGCCCAGTAAAGGTGTGGGCACTAAAAACGCCAAAAGCATATGATCACATATGCTGCCCCACCCCAGGCAAGAGCAGCACAACAAATCCAAAGGTAAAAACCAAAGGTAGAAAACCTATCAGAAACAAACACTACTAAATCTGCCTGGAGAGGCAGCTGCCCATGCTAACTGCACTCATCATGAGAACAATAAAGATACAGTGAAACAAACAAACCAGGCTTAATAATACAGCCCTACCTCCAAGGATCAACATGGCAGGACAGTCGCCCATGCTTACTGAAACCACCATGCCTCCTCAGATAGGCATTAGACCAAAGTAAACAAACAATCTGTAATGCCCACCAGGCCAAATCCTGCACATAAGGGGCAACAAGGTGGGACAGCCGCCCATGCTAACTTAACCCACTCTGCTGCCCCCCCTACAGGAATGCACTAGGACTGAAATTGCTATGTAACTTGCCTATGCTAACCCGAGAACCCGGAAGGAACCCAGTGAAGCAGCTGCCCATGCTAACTGCATGCAACAAGTACTTGACAAACTTAATCCTAGACCCTCAGGCAACAAGGCTTGGTACCCTTACATAACGTTGGAAAGCGTTTGATTTCCAACGACCTAGAGCCCGTATTTGGGCATCAGACAGACCTCGCTCCGCCGCATGCGAGGCAGCCCCTATACGAAAACTATGGCCCTTATAACGAGAAGGAGCCAGGCCACACAGCTGAATAGCCCTTGAAAGGTATTGTGAAAATTTTGAACGCGAAACAGGCAACCCATCCACTGTAATAAAGATAGGGCCTGGTCCGGTCCCTCGCAGGGCTAGATACTGGGACAATAACTCTACTGGACAAGAAGAGGGGTGACGGGAAACCACTATGGAAAAGGGGCGCTCATTATAACTATGTTTAAAATTCCCGAAAGTCACTTTAAACGCTGTCAATTCATCGGCAGCATTCAACAATTTGGTGAGCTGATAAAGCTGGAGAGGAGGAGGAGCGCCCTGCTTAGAAACTGATGTAATTTCTCCAAGACGTAAAAAGGCATAAAAGGCCAGAGAACACATAGCCTGAAATTGAATGATCTGATACACTGAACCTTCTAGACAGGATGCGGCAGCAACCAGTCTGTTTAGTATAGGAAGCGTAATTGGAAGACGAGAATCTAGGCGAAAACTTACATACCCCTTGAGCATTTGAGAGACATAGAAAACTTTGGAGGGGTCAGAGAGGCCCATGAGTTTATGACAATAACCTAGTGCTGAGATATAAGTGTTCACAGTGGAAGGGGCATAACTAGAGTTATACAAATAGGATATAAATAGGGCCATGACCGAGGGTGAGATAGGAAGTGCCAAAAAGGGGTGTTGAAAAACTGAGTTATAAAAATGATGAAAAAGTTTCCAAGCACGCTGATATGTGGGGATGGACGAGGGCTGAAGACTCGAATGCAGCAGAAATGAAGCTATCGATGCCAATTGAGGGGCTGTAGATGCTGAGGGATCTCTGTGGGGAATGGATGCATATGAGCTGGTGCCAGCTGCTTGAATGTCTGCAATTGTAAGCGAGACAATGAATCAGCTAATTTGTTGTGTAAACCGGGAATATGCTTTGCTTTGAAGTGAACATTGCGACGCAAACACACTAGCACCAGCTCTCGTACAAAGAACATCAAGTCCTTATCCCGACAGGACTGTTTATTTATAACATGCACTAAAGCCTCATTGTCGGTAAAGAACAAAACACGACGATTTTGCATCTCATGTCCCCACAGGTGCAAGCTTAACACAATAGGGTAAAATTCTAAGTATGCAATATTGCGATGTCGCCAGCTATCGGGCCATTCACCATAGCACCAATGCCTACCAAAAATAGCACCAAAACCAAGGGTGCCGGAAGCATCGGTATACAGCTGGAGTTGATGTGAGTCATACCAACCATCCGAGAGAAAACAGGATCGACCATTAAAACCCGAAAGAAACGTTTGCCAAACTAACATGTCTGCTTTCACCTCTGGGGACAACCTAATGCGGAAGTGAGGGTGCACGACGCCAAGAGTAAGGTCAATCAAACGGCGCAAAAAGGCCCGACCTGGAATAACTACTGAACATGCAAAATTCAGTAATCCTGTTAGGGACTGAATCTCCTGCAGACTGACCTTACGGCGCTTAAGAAAGGCAGAAATGAGGGCTTGACACTTATCTAACTTCTCCTGTGGCAAACGAGCCTCCATGAAGATTGAATCCAGCTCAATGCCAGCAAATGAAATTATCTGGGAGGGACCAACAGTTTTCTCAGGTGCCATGGGAATGCCCAAATAGCTACAGAGCAACAAAAATAAATCTAATTGTTTCCGACAGAGGTCCTCTGTAGGAGAAATTATCAAGAAATCATCTAACAAGTGCAAAATTTCATTTATGTGCAACTTGTTCTGGGCAATCCATTCAATCGCTGTCGAAAATGTTTCAAAAGTTTTGCAGGAGCTTGAGCAACCCATTGGCATACAACGGTCGTAGTAATATAATCCTTGCCAACACATTCCAAGGAGATTATAATCCTGCGGGCGAATGGGAATGATGCGAAAGGCATTTTTTATATCCGTCTTAGCAAGAAAACAAGTTGAGCCTACAGACTTGATGCGCCTAATGGCATCTTCCACTGTGGCATAAGAAACCCTTGTGTGGTCAGAAGAAATTCCATCATTCAATGATGAACCCTTAGGAAATGAAAGGTGGTGAATGAGACGGAATTCCCCTTCGATTTTCTTGGGAACTAACCCTAGAGGAGAGATGCGAAACACCGCAAAGGGCGGCGACGAAAAAGGACCAGCAAGCCTGTGGGCGTCAAGCTCCTTCGAAATTTTAGCATCCACCGCAGTGGAAAACAACGAAGTGTAGGATTGTATTTGATGCTTCCGCCCGAGCACAGGATAGTGCATCTGTTAATGACTGTGTCCTACCTGGTCCTGCTTTACAACCCAACCTTGCATCAGTTCTTATCCGTTTTCGTACGCACAGAGTTGGCATGATAGCAGATGTAGAAAAAATGTTTCTTCAGGTTAAGCTTGCACCAGAGGATTTTGATGTTCATCGGTACTTGTGGAGAGATCTTAAGACAGACGAAGAGCCAAAAGCTTACAGAATGCTAAGACTGACATTCGGACTTAGCTCCAGCCCATTTCTGGCCATCGCAACAATACATGCTCATGCCAAAAGGTATGAAGAGACATTCCCAAATGCTGTGAGGGAAATCCTGCAGAACATGTATGTAGATGATTGCTTAACCGGAGCCGACACAGACAACGCAGCAATGAAACTTCAGGAAGAGATGTCAGACATCATGTTGACAGCAGCGTTTAACCTGACAAAATGGGCAATCAACTCAGAGCCACTTATGGATAGCATAGATCCAGAGAAAAGAGCTTCATCGCCACTAGTAGAGTTTGATTCACATGAGCCAAAAAACTTGGTGTTTCATGGGACTTGACCAGTGACTGCTTCAGGTTCATTGCACCAAATGAAGTTGTTTCGTCTCATGACTCAATGACAAAGAGAAGTCTTTTAAGTTTGGCGTCGAAAGTGTTTGACCCAATGGGGCTGATATCACCGTTCACTGTGAGGGCAAAAATCCTTTTCCAAGAGCTGTGGAGGAGAGGATTAGAATGGGATGACCCATTGGACAGTGACATTGAAAGAGAGTGGTCATCATGGACATCAGAGTTATTGAAGTTAAAAGGTGTGACCATACCTAGATGGTTTGGAACAAGTGTCACATCGAAGCCTATCGTTGAGCTACATGGTTTTGGAGACGCATCTCCAAAGGCCTATGGAGCAGCAGTGTACATCAGAGTTACAGACTGTGCGGGACAAGTATCATCTCAGCTAGTGATGTCGAAATCCAGAGTTGCACCAATCAAAACAGTGTCACTTCCAAGATTAGAACTTCTAGCAGCAGTGGTCAATGCTAGATCATTGAAGTTTGTTGTGGATACATTGCAAATCGAGGTGGACCGTGTTGTATGTTGGACGGAAAGAATGGTGACACTTCACTGGATAAGGGGACAAAGTAGCAAATCGAGTGTCAGAAATACAGTCGACATGGGATCCTGAGCGTTGGAATTACTGTGCTAGCAAGGACAATCCAGCAGATCTCTTGACACGTGGATTGACTTGTGACAATCTGATTTCAAGTGCGCTGTGGTGGAATGGACCCCAATGGCTGTTGCTACCCCCTGAGTGTCAACCTGCCCAACAACGGAGTGAAGATATCCCACCGGAAGCCTGTGAGGGAGAAAGAAGAGTAACACATGTCTGTGCATCTATCGCACTGAAGCCATTAATCAACATGACTCGCTATGGCACATGGGTGAAGTTGGTTCGAGTAACTGCTTATGTGTTAAGAGCCGTGAAGTTGTTTAAAACGAAATTGAAGTCTTCTATGACTGAACTGTCAGCCGAAGAGATGCAACAGGCAGAGTTGAAATGCTGTATGTGGGTACAACAAGAAGTTTACAAAGAAGACTACGAACTGTTAAAAGCCGGAGAATCAGTACCCAAAAGCAGCCGCCTCCTTAAGTTGGACCCTTACTTTGACGAAACTGATCAGGTTATTAGAGTAGGGGGAAGATTGCAGTTCGCAGACATTCCTGAAGAAACTAAACACCAAGTAATCTTGCCACATGGACATCCAGAAGTTGGAAAATTGATACTAGATGTTCACAAACAGATGTTGCATGCTGGTCCAGAAACAATACTGTCAACTTTGAGAGAGAGAATGTGGCTAACCCAAGGAAGACGTGAAATCAAACGAATCATTAGAAAGTGTGTTACCTGCCAAAAACAGCGTGTTGGCCCTTGTGATCAGAAGATGGGCTCGCTACCCAAAGAGAGAGTTACACCTTCAGTACCGTTTACACACATCGGTATTGACTTTGCGGGACCCCTATACATCAAAGAAGGAACAAGTGTAAAGAAAACTTACATATGTATATTTACCTGTGCATCATCCCGCATGGTTCACTTGGAGCTAACAAACACCTTGACGACAGATGAGTTTCTACAAGCCTTTAGTCGCATGACAAGCCGCAGAGGTCTGTGCCATACAGTGTGGTCAGACAATGCAAAAACATTCAAAGCAACAAGTAGTGAAATCAAGAAGTTTTATACTAATGACAAAACGGAGAGTAAATCTGTTTGGGACACACTGGATCAAGATCATATCAAGTCAGAGTTAGCAACGAAAGGGATCAAATGGAAATTCATTACTGAACGGTCTCCATGGAGAGGTGATTGGTGGGAACGTTTTTGCAGAGCAGTCAAAGAACCATTGCGCAAGGTCCTGGGGAAGGTACTTCTCACTTTCACTGAGCTGAACACATTACTTGTGAAAATTGAAGGTGTCATCAACTCACGACCACTGACTGCAGTAAGCGACGATCACCGAGATCCATTACCTGTTACACCCGCTCATCTCGCTATTGGCAGATCACTCAACCAATTGCCTGACGTTCAAGAAGACGGTCCAGAGACATCCAATAAGAAAATCATGGATCGGTTCCTTTACCTGCAGAGACTATTTAACCACTATTGGAAGCGCTGGAAGCAAGAATACTTGCATCAGTTGACCGTGAGAAACAAGTGGCATAAAGAAGAACCCCCCATACAAGTAGGAGATATTGTGCTGGTCTCTGAAGATAATGCATCTCGTGTTAAATGGCCATTGGCTAGAGTTGAGGAAGTTCACCCTGGACGAGATGGTCTTGTACGAACAGCAACAGTTCGAACAGAGAAGAATGTCCTACATAGGCCCGTACAGCGTCTGTACCGATTAGAAGTAGAGTCAGCAGCTCCACCAGTGATTCTTGAAAAAGTCCCTGTGCATGGTGGGGAGAAGCTGGAAACAAACATTGTTAATACTAGAACTGTTTCTGTTACTAAGCCTAAACATAGTGTTGTCCTGTCCGACAGAGGACAAGGTGGGGAGGATGTTGTAGCCCATTAGCAGCAGTTGCTAGAATGGGCTAATTTGCCCACCTTAATGAACCGTAGATTGCAAGATATAGTGACCATCATGTATGAAGTAAAATTTAAGCTAGCACCAAGTTATATACAAGATTTATTTTCAACAAATCATATAGTGTATAACTTAAGAGTTAAAGAATTTGCTATTCCAAGATTTAAATCTATTCATTATGGCAAGCATTCTCTTAGGTATTTAGGACCTGTGCTATGGGCTAAGCTACCTTCCCGTATTAGGACTCTGCATTCACTAGCGGGTTTTAAGAGGGCAGTTAGAGGACTGGATTTGGAAATGCTAATGGACGATGGTGGCTGTGTGGACTGCTTGGTTTGCAGCGCATGATTTTTAGTTATGTGTTAGGCTTTTATCGTCTGGAAATCAAGGTGCCCTTGCCTAATTCTGCTGACCGCAAATTTCAGTTTTTATTTAATGATATATATAATTTAATTTATTATATATATTGCGAATGGATGAATTATAATTGTGAGTGTGTAGGAAGAGAGAGTGAGCTGGTTTTAGAGAGAGAGTTAGTGTAGAATTTGTACATATTTTATATGTATATTATTCTTGTATTAATATTTAGTTATTTATTAGAGAGAGGTAGAGAGAGCGAGTTAGTTTAGAGATAGAATCTGTACATATCTTACATGTAAATTATTCGTATATTAATATTATGGTTATTTATTATTTTATTTAAATTATTTTGTTGTGTCCTTACTTAGTGGTTTTATTACTGCTATTTTTTACAATTGACACATGAATAAAGTTATTATTATTATTATTATTATTATTATTATTATTATTATACCCGCAGGGGTAGGGCGGTGCGAAAGCCTAGTCGTTTTAACTAAGTCACGTGATCCGTTTTGCATGATTTACCACGCGGTTTTAGCTGTGTTTCGTAACCGTGAAGAAATGCTGTGAGACAATGTCGAATCCGCCAGAAGCCGTGTACATGTCAGTCCAAAGAAACTGTGCAAGCAAGGACATGTAAAAGGGGCAGTGTAAACTAGGACATTGTGCGGTGTAAAATAAAACAAGTTGAGTTACGTATCTACATCCTCAGATGGTATTGCTCAGCATATTAAAAGCTTTTTCAGCGAGCAACAAAGATTCCATAAAAACAAGCAAAAAGTATCATGGTTATTATTAAAACTTTTATATCTGGCAGAAGATTTAATTATGTGGTTGGTTGGTTGCCATGAACAAAACATTGCCAGATCACAATCATCTAATGACCGACTGTTATTGATTTTGAACTTGTGGTAGAAAAACACCGTTGAATTTTTGGTTGCTGGAACAACTAACAATGTTGTAAACCAGTTCCTAAGTTATAAGTAAAGGCTACCATCATTATTGCTTTGGCATCTTAGTGACAGGTACTTGTCATCTTTTTTAGGTTGGAGTATCACCATCACCATCAGAATCTAGCTCCAGCAGTGAGGTAGAATTTACTTCTTCTCCCAGTCTTCCATCTATGGTAAGCCCAATTGATTAGATGGCTGGTCCCTAAGCATAGGGATATATAATAATAGTTGTATGTACTGTAGCACTTAAAATAGAGATTATAGTCCTTTTAAATTTAATAAACCATGATAGATTGAGAGTAGTTTCCCATTTAAGCGATAAAATAAAGTGAAATACATGCATGAAATAATATTATTGGAGATTTCCTTGGTCATTAGGTCCTGCCAAAAAGTAGAAACCATGGCTTTTGATTTTTATGGCTGACTGATCTTGAGCTATGAATTTAATATGAAAGGAACTAATACTGATACTAATAAAGTACTGCATAATTCTTCTGTTAAACAGCCCAAAGAATATCACTCACAGACAAAGGCTACCTGCAAGCAAAAGGAAATTCTTGATAATTCTGAGGTATGCATTGGAGTGTTTTTTGTTTGTTTGTTTGTTTTCCTTTTTGCATTTTATGGTCATACCATCTTGCTATCTGAAGTTCAGATTTTATTGAAAAGGAAGTCACCCACCGTAAGATGATAATCTCATATTGCACAAACCTTGACTACAATGAAAGATTTCAAAGTTCTTAAACCCCCTTTCCAGAAATTAATTATCTGTCAGCTTAGATACTAAATGAACTGATAATAAAATAAGTTAGTGTGGAGTAACTATAAAGGAAATCTCTCATTAGCAAGATTATTTAATGATAGCTGTACCTTGTGCATTCAGGAGGAAGATGAATACTCAGAAACTGTGATATTGGAAAATGACCCAGATGGAAACTTGGACGAATCATCTGCACCATCATCATCATCATCTGCTCCATCAGCTGCATCTGCTTCTGCAGAAGTGGACATGAAGATAAACAAAAGGTCCGCAATGGTGATAATAAAGGCAGTTACTGGAAGAATTCCAGAACGGGAGGAGCTGGTTAAAATGTTGAAAGAAAAATTCAAGGCTCAGTCCAAGAACCTAACAGCACTCACAGCAACACAAATATTAGAAGTTACAGCAAGAAAGCTAATAAGTCTTAAGTATGTTTCTCTCAAAGATGGAATCAGCTCTGGTGATATCAGGAATACTGATATAACTGTTCGTAAAGAAATTCAAATTTGAATTGGTAAGTACTTGTACTTATAGTATGGAAGCAGTCTTGTTCTGAGTTTGTTATAACTTGTAGAGACTTCATTGGACATTGAAGGGACTTGAACTTAAATATTACTGTTTGTAAACCTCCTTTTTGAGTTGACATTAACTAGCGGAGACGTTTTGCTTGATAAACTAGCCAGTTTGTTTAACTTGAACTTGATTAGCTATCACTCCAGGTGTAAACCTCCTTGTTTTAATATGACATTAACTAGCAGATACTTTTGGTGAGCTTAAGTATAATATTCTTGAAATAGATTCTTGAAATTGTTGTTGGGCATGTTAAGCAAGTGAAACTAGTTCTAAAATATTTCCCACATTTGAAAAACACCTTTATTGAATGAAATACCTTTGTAAAAATAAAGGAGTAAATATAAACAGATAGTGCTTATTTTATGGAAATAGTAAAGTAGACTGAATCAGCACATTCTTGTGAATACACTGGGACAGGTGTATCCTAGCCTTCTTGTAAAAATACTGGTGCAGAAAATCCTATTTTGTAGAAAAACAGGGACATGTAAATCCCATTCTCGTGGAACAATTGGGACAGCATTACCCTAGGATTGAAAAATTATTGGGACAACATTATCCCAGGATTGAGAAAGTATTGGGACAGCATTATCCCAGATTGACAAATTATTGGGGCAGCTTTATCCTGGGATTGAGAAATTATTGGGACAGCATTATCCCAGGATTGAGAAATTATTGGGACAGCATTATCCCAGGATTGAGAAATTATTGGGACAGCGTTATCCAAGGATTGAGAAATTATTGGGACAACATTACCCCAGGATTGAGAAATTATTGGGACAGTATTATCCCAGGATTGAGAAATTATTGGGACAGCATTATCCCAGGATTGAGAAATTATTGGGACAACAGAATCCCATTTTTGGAAATTTCTGGGTTTTGGTAATCCCATGAATGGGAAATTAATGGGGCATCTTTATCCCAATATGGGGATTTCAATGGGATTTCTTTGACCTTAAAATGGGTTTGGTAGCACTTTCCCAATTTTGGGAATTCCCAATCAAAACCCAACAAATTCCCAATTAAACCCCTATTTCATCCCAAAACTGGGAATCCAAAATTTTTCCTGTGATACAAAGTCCTGAATTCAATTTTATTTACCAATAAAAAGTTATGCAAAATAGGTTATATCCAAGATGATAAATGTTCACTATGCAAAACGGATTCCGAATCCCTTTACCACATCTTTTTCAAATGCAGACACACCCAGCAGTTTTGGAAAGAATTTCAATATTACTATTACACACTGACAAGAGAATTCACCTGTTTGACCTTACAAGACGTTATTACAGGAATATTATATACAAATTGCCCTTTACTGAACTATTTGATACTGATTGCTAAATTATACTTATGGGGTTGTAGAAGAAATCAGACTCTTCCAGTCATAACTGCCTTTTCATCCAAGGTTAAAATTAAGTATGAAACAGAAAAGTTCATATGTGCTAAAACTAATAAAATGGACAAGTTTAATATGAAGTTTAATATGAAGTGGGCTCTGCCTTTGGACTCTGTACCCTAGTGCCGTGTATTTTTGCGTGTGTGTGTATTAGTAGTGTAATGTAGTATTGTAATGTAGTATAGTGTAGTATAATGCGTGAAATAAAAAATAAAAAATAAATTTAAAAAAAACTGTGTGTTTGGAGGGACAACCAGCAGCTCTTCATGCACAAAGCCGCGCTTGGGCCCATCGTGCAAATAGTAGAGAACGGGTGCATGAACAGTACAAGGAAACGCTTTTATGTGCGAAACAGTTATGGCACGGAATGAACATTCTTCGAAGTGAGGGGCATGAGATATATGGCATGCACGTAAACAAGATTTCGCTGTCCGCGTTTGATTCAAAACGCTGGATAGCAGATGATGGGATCCATACAAATGCTTACGGATACACCAGGCCTTTATTGACAGATGCTGAAATAGAGTCACTTGCGGGGTTAGAAGCTTTATTGGCAGATGTTGATTTGTCAGCATTTTGTTAGAGTTGCTCGGGGGGTGTGTTTCTGGTACCTTGGAGGCCTCGGATCCACGAACACGAGTTCACCATTTTTCTGCTGCTTGCTTGGCCGATAGAAATCAGAGAACTTGGGCTCTTTGGGAGGTATCATTCGTTCTTCAGGATGCGCATGGTTGTAGAGTTTGAAGGCGTAGTCAGTGTTGGCGAAGTTCTGCTTGGACTCCTGATTTATTTGTGCGTTTGTCGCAATCCAGTCGAGAAGTTTGGTGCGGTCACTGGTCGCCTGGTTGTAGAGTTTGAAGGCATAGTCAGTGTTGGCGAAGTTCTGCTTGGACTCCTCCTTTATTTGTGCGTTTGTCGCAATCCAGTAGAGAAGTTTGGTGCGGTCACTTGTGTATTTTGCGTACGCAGCTTGATAAGCCTCGAGAGCTTTATCATGGCGCACTTTTTCTTCTTGCGCTGCTTGTCACCGCCCCCAAAAGCCCTCACCGCCAATAAAAGCCGCTGCGTTCAACACAGCCCCGCCAACCATAATCGTGATACTTGCCATGCTTCGTATATTATCAGAGGTATTTTCAAATACAGAATTTTAGGCGTTGGTGGGAAGGATTTTCTGGTCCTCAAGATACTGTTTGAGCGGGTCGTGGTTAAAAGGGATGACTGGAAAGGACCTCATTAAATATTCAAAACACTGACGTCAGCCGACGTTTCCGAAGATTGTTCGGTACGCTCGTTAGCCAATATGGCGGCTCAAAGCTGTGGTCTTGTCAGCTTCTCTTTCTTTCAGATGTTCTTCTTTGGAGATATGTTACCTTTAAGATAGTTTTAAGTTCTACATGCGTATAGTTTGTATTGTAAAGGTTTTCTCCATTAAAAGATATAAACATGTGTTTTTGTCTTCGTGTGAGGTCCCTGTGAGGCATCTCTCGTTCCCTTTGAGACATCCCGAGATAACGACGGGTCACATTGACAAGTCTCGGAAGTGAAGTGTGGGGTTTCACTTCCGGAAAATTACTGAGCGGCGGTGTATTGATCCAGCGGTATTTGCTTTAAAAAATGCGGGAAAAATAGAGCGGGAATATTAAACATTTAGGAGGCTTGGTAATCGTTTGCTTTGCCCAGGGGATGGATTCGCCGGTCGGGCAGTTAAAGAAATTTGTCGCTTTAGATGAGACGTTCGGCTATGTCGAGGATGTCGACACGGCCTATCAAGTTCTTCGTGAGTTCAAGACTTTAACAACGACAAGATTCTGTTCTTTCTATGCTAAAGATTTTGGAAAACATAAAGATCAAGGTAAGGGAAAAAGCCTTGCAGGATCTAGGAAGCGCGACTTTTCGCAGATTTCAGTACGTGTAGGTTTATATTGGGACGCACGCATGATAGAAATACTATAAACATTTACAATTTCTTAAACATTTTAAAGAGGTCAGAGGAGTGAAATTCTAGACTCGACCATGCGGTCAAATCACGCCGGCTTCAGCATTGTCACACAACTTACGTGACTAAAGTGCAAACTAATTCTGTTCCAAAATATGAATTTTAAATACAGGTGGCGAGAAGTCAAAGAAACATAAAGTATACTTTGTGACAGGACAGAATAAAATTCGATTTGATGGATGTCCTTTCATAATTGTTGGAAGGAAAGTGTATGACTGCCAGCATGGGGTAGACCGTCACGCTAAGGAAAAGCAAAGAAATAAGCAGAATAAAGTAAGTTAGAGAGCTGACTGGAGATGTGCACTGCATGTTGACCTTAAAAGACAAAAAAAACGCAAAATGCTTAAAAATTAACTTATCTTGCAGATTGATGGAGACCACTGTATCGGTCCAAAACAGAAATTGTTTAAGCAGACAACGAAGAAGGTTAACTGCCCTGCGACGGTTGTTATAAAAGAGACTTTGTGATTCCCTAATTACAAGGTACTTAGTCTTGGCAAGGAATTAGAAGCACAATAAGTTTACGTTCCGTGCAATATTTTAAAGTGATCGAGCATTTTTGTGTCAGTTTCAAAAATAATATTACTCTGCCATTTTAGGGCCTTCCATACGCCCACAAATTACGTCTCCTAGCTTTACTTGAAAAATAATCACTAGATTCTTCAACCTTAGTTTATTTTAACAGATCTCAGAAAATACTGAGAGGAGAAGAAAAAGAGCTTCTGAAAAACTGAGGGCTGATCTTGCAGCTGGGAAAGCACAGGGTGAAAGACCGGTCTATATCGAATTCCCAAAGGAGTCCGACCACACCAATAATTTCTTGGGGCAGGTATGATAGATCAGAGCCCCAGAAACAACATCGCTCTTGAAAACAAAAATTTATAGGCTCGCCGCGTTTCTTTTCGTACTTACAGATTGCTGGGATATCTCAAAGAATTGACCCAAGAATCGTGGAAAAAATTCACGAGTTAACTGGGGATGGTGTCCGAGATGTCAATGAGATGAGGCGCCACATCAACGTTTATGTCCAGAATAACCTTTTTCCAGGCAGTGCACCTCCCCCCAAGTCCAATAAGCGCTTCTTCCCAAGCAAGGTCACCATAAAAAACCATATGTACATATCGGTCATCAAACAGCGATTGGCAAAGGTGGACCAGGCGAACCTCATTGAAAAAATCAAGATTTGGCGTGAAAAAAATGAGGGAGACTTATTTGAGTTTCGCCCCTACGTCGATCCAGCCGATTCAAATGTCACCGTGGAAAACCCCGAGGACAATGGCAGTGAACCTGACGAGGACGTGGAGGAAGTGAAAGTGGACGATGGCACTTCCAGCGGCTTATTGTTCGTCCACCAGACCAGTTGGCAACGACGCCTTCTTAACAGATATGGCAATGAGCTGTCCCTGTTAGATGCCACTTACAGGACGACAAAGTATTCTTTGCCTCTCTACTTCCTTGTTGTGAAAACAAACATGGAATACAAAGTCGTGGCTTCTTTTGTTACCCAGTCGGAGACCACTGATGCTATTAAAGAGGCATTGTCTGTAGTTGCGAGGTGGAATCCTGACTGGGCACCAAAACACTTTATGGTGGATTATGCAGAAGAGGAAATTTCAGCAGTTGAAGATCTTTTCACAGGTACCTTTGACATTAGTAAATATGTTTCTGTTTGAATTTTCAATGGAGCAAAAAGGAAATGGTTGGCCATCACCGTTTAAATGCTGACAGTGAAACTTTGTTTTATAATTAGATTGCCAAGTCTACATATGTGACTTCCACAGAGAGCAAGCGTGGGAGCGTTGGTTGTCCAAAACCAGCAATGGAATGAGCCATTTAAAAGCAAAGGCCTTAGCTGCCATGAGAAGGTAAGTAAATATCAATACCAGTTTAAAATTAGGTTCAGCTGCAGACCGTCTGTTTTTGTATTGTTGGGGAAAACAAAATGGGAAACTCAAATATGTTGTTTTGATCACTTATCTAGGATCGCTCGTGCCAGGACTGAGGAGGAGTTCGAGAGGAAGGTGGACCTTCTGAAAGATGACGAGGAGCTTTGGGGAAACTCGCTATTCAGAAAATGGTTTGAAAAAACGTGGCTGAAACAACACAAGGCAAGTCCATCTTTCTTTGGTGATTTCCATTACATGGACACTATCAGAATAAACCATGTTTTTATAAAACATGCCATTCTTAGTAATGAACATTTATTTTGCACAAATTCCAGGTGGCGCATGACAGCTGAAATACGAAAAAACAAATTAAATATAACATGTTACTCGTTTCAAAGGAGTTCAATAGTATTACTGTATCGAAAAGTAATAAATTTTGTTCTTTCTGTTTTCCAGCTCTGGGTTTGGGCATACCGTAAAGACCGAATTCTCGTCCATGTAAACACAAACAATGGCACGGAGTGCCAAAACTTGGCTTTCAAGTACGAGTATTTGGCAGGAAGACGCAGCTCCTCACTTAGTACCATGGTTACCATTCTGGTAGAAGAGTTTCTCCCAGAAGGCTACGACAAGTAATAATATTGCATTTCCTCCTATCCATACACTTTTAATTGTGGTAATTTATATTTCATAAACTGCACCAGTCAATGTAAACCCCCCCCCCCACCCCGGGGATTAGGTATTTACTGTTTCTAATGGGACCTAATGCCCTGCTATGCAGGGACATTTCAGACTGTCAAATCCCAGGCTAATTCCCTCCCCCACCCCTTTGCTGGATCATATTCAAAATATAGTAGCAAAACATTCTAAATTTAAAAGGCACACAATGCATGCAGGGGCGATGATTTTCAAGTGTAAAGATATTTTCGTTTCATTTTCAGATCATGCGGTGGTAATACTTTTCTCATTATCAAAGGTAGCACATTGAAAAAAAAATAGAAATGTTTTTCGCTCTCAAAAAAGACGTATGATTGCGTTATCCTATAGCGTGACAGTCGCCATGTGAGATACGATACGCGAGAAATTTAATAGTCGAACCTCCATGGTCAATTGCCTAACAAAACCATGAAAATTGTGTTTATTTCAAAACGTCTATTGAGAGCTTCCAGCAAGCAAGCATAGTTGAGAGATTAACACTCGCAAAAACATCTTTAACATTGAAGTTCTATAATTTCCAGCGATGAATATAAGGATCTGACTCTTTGAGAAAGCAATAACTCAAACCAGAAATATGAACTGCAATAAATTTCATACTAGTTAGGCCTGGGGATGAGTTTGTTGATGGGAGTAATATAATCCTCACATGAATCTCCCATTGGGATGCCAACATAGGGCTATGAATAGTATGTAATACCAGGAACCCATGGGCTACTGGTAATACTAATCATCACCTAAGAAGCTTATGCCCTGTATGCCCAGGCACAGTATATGTATCTAATGTCCACCAATTGCCACATAATCCCGGGGTTGGGGGTGGGGGGTGGGGGTTTATATTGACTGGTGCATAATTATTTAAATTTTTCTGGGTAATTCCGGCGATTATTTTTGGCCATCTGAGGTCTATCAAAGGCTGTCATCAAACACTTGTTTACTCACCCACTCCCACCCCCACCCCCCCCCCCCAAAAAACTTGCAAGCACTCCTTGAATGAATTAACTTTAATTGATTTTTAAATGCTGGTTTTTCCTCTTCAAAAAAGGGAAAGCGTATTTCTGATAACTCGAGTCGAGAATAAAATTTTGATATCCATACTTTTATTCTTGACAGATATCTTGAAAACAATGTGCGCATTAGCAGTCAGTTCAAGCCATATAACAACTTGTTGCCCTGTTATCTGCATGACCGTCCCCCTTCTCTGATCGATCATTGCATAGACAGGATGAAGTTGGCAGCCGAGATAGAGAAGGAATGCATTCAAATGACAGATGAAGAACAAGGCTCATTTAAAGTTAAAAGCCTGGATCCAGACCACCAGGGTCGCTGGTATGACTTGTCTTTTGGTGACGATGAAACACTGCCACACTGTGAGTGTACCGATTGGGAGAAGCATCGCCTTCCTTGCAAGCACTTCCTAGCAGTGTTTAGTAATTTCAAAGGCTGGGGATTTGACAAATTCCCGGCACTACCGTGAATCTCCTTTTCTCACCTTGGACAAAGAGTTCGTATTTTTCAACAAAGTGCCCATCAACGCTGTGGAGACAGAAGTGCCAGAACAAGAAGATGTCGTAACAGCCACACATGTAACCTTCAATGAAAAGCTGTCAGCACTTCCCGAACGGCAGAAAGCAAGTAGAACGTGGAACACAAAGTGCAAAGAGGCCATCAAGCAAGTAACATCACTAACACATATCGTTGATAACACCGAAAGCTTGAAAGAAGTGTACACCCTTCTTTACGAGTGTATCAATATACTAACCAATTCTGCTCAAAAGGAAGAAGGCATTGTTCTAGAAAAGCCACAAACTACTTCAAGTCCAGAAATCAACCTTGCTTCAAAGAAATCCCAAAAGCCAAAAGCAGACAACCTTTCTCTGGTCGCCATGGTGAAAGGGCAGAAATAATGAAAAGGACATATAAAGTTAATCTTGATGTTACAGCAGAGCAACACGTTCCCAAGCGTGCCAAAAAAAGTGATTGTAATATTGAGTGCGAAATAGTGTCAATGGACTTGAATGGTCCAGACAATAATGTGGCTGAATGTCGTGAAGCTAATTGTGATGTCATAGTTCTTGAAAACACATCTACCCGTGATTCCAATCCAGGAAATGAATCTAATGATAAAGAGGTTCCACACAGTGCATCTACAATCCCTGATAATCCTGGGCTTAAAGTTGAAGACCCACATGATCACCCTTTCAACACAGTGAAAAATGCTGAAGGCATTGTTGTCAACGAAACATCACCTGATCCAGATGTCTGGGTTGAAATACCACACAGTAATGGTAAACTGACTCTTTACCCAGGTGTGACATTTCTATAGCGTGACGATTGCGTTACTCCTCTTTTACGTCACGAGTCATGCGCAGTAGCGCGCAAAGGTACAAACCTCGTGGTCAGATTTCGATGGTGCTCAACCTTTCTCGATAGCACCCAAGTTTACGTATAGTTTCCCGTGTTTTTCGTACCTTTCGCATCAGTTGTCCGCCCCAAGATCGGGATAGAGGTATGCACATGAACTTGTGAATGCTTTTAGATTGTATCTATAGTTTTCTATTCGTTTTAAGTGTCTTTAAGTGCTCGTTGTGTAGTGATTTCACGAATGATCGATTCTTTTGTTATTGTATTGTTTCTTATTATTCAGCTCAGTGATTTCCATTCAATTGTACGTCGGATTAGTTAAGCTCGTATTAAGTTTAGTTAGTTATAGTATTGTATCCTTATTTCAGTTTTTACGTGTTGGATCATACCGAATTAAAGATCGCCATGGCATGATATGTTATACTCGTGGTGTTGCATAATTCTCCGAAATCCGACTCAGTTTATAAACCTGTCGCCGTTACACCAGGAAACAAAGATAACATATTAAGTCCAGATGGCTGGCTTATAGACAAAGAAGTAACTGCCTCACAAATTCTACTAAAAAAACAATTTTCTTATGTTGATGGTCTTGAAGACACCACAATCATTGGCCCTCTTGTGTCACCTGCCATCTCGGAATTTGTCCAAGTTGTGAACACAGGCAAACACTGGATTTACCTTAGTACCGTCGGATGTTCCCCTGGTAATGTCAATGTGTTCAACAGTCTTGGCACTGGGGCCAGGGCAGTAGCAACAGACCACGCATGCCGAATGTTGGTAGCTGCAGAAAATTCCGTAACAATGGTAAACCAAAAAGTGCAGATCCAGACCAACAGCGATGACTGTGGCTTGTTTGCCTTAGCATTTGCCACAGACATTTGCTTTGGTACAAATCCAGTTGGACGCAGTTATGAGGCTCATTCCCTCAGAAGGCACTTGGTCAACTGCATCGAAAGCCAGCATATGTCACCATTTCCCCATACAGAGAGAAGGGTTCCCTTTCACAAGACAGCCAAGACATTAACAGTTCCAATATACTGTGTGTGTCGATTGCCAAATGATAACAAGCCATATGTCCAGTGTGATCATTGTTCTGAATGGTACCATCTTGACTGTGTTCATGTTCCTGAGAAAGCAGTTGAACATAAAGAGTCATGGTTTTGTGTCAAGTGTGAGGCATCAGAATAAGGGAATAATAGTAGATACATTGAAAACCCACCTGTAAAAACCTAGTGGTTTAATAAGAATATGCCTGGCAGAACTTTGACAAGACAGACCAAAAGAGTTGGGAAGGTTGTACAAAAATATATCCGATTACTATGCGTTTAGAACTCAACATAGTAAACACCATTCCTGTACTGTTTTAAGACCCCCCCCCCCCCCCTTATCAATGTTTGAACGTCACTTAACAATCTTGTGTGATTTAGACTCACAGCATTTCAACATTGAATAGGGGAGGGGAAGGGAACCACAAAAAAAAACCAACCTTCCCAACACTTTTGTCTGGGGTTGTAGTCTGGCCAAGCATTAGGTCAAGCAGGTTCTTACATGTGGGTTACAATTACGATCAACATTTGAACCAAGGAGTTTGACTTTGAAATTGTTGATATAGAGATAACACCATACATACATTCTACAATCACATTTTAGTGCCAAACCAAAGTTTTTCTTGGAAATAAATAACCTGATTAAGACCTACATTGTCTAAATTGGAAATTACTACCTCAAAATAAAATTTAAAAAAAAAAACTTTTTGGCAAAAAGTGTAGGTTCTTACACCCGGGTTATTACTGCAGAGTGTGTTTCACTTCAGTTGCAGTTGAAAACAACCCAAATTCCACAAGTTCCATGGTATCATAAACCAGAATAGTGTGATGGAATCAGGATACTGTTGAAAACTTTAACATATCATGCCTATCAATTAATTTTTTTTTATTATATTAGCTTACATAATTTTTTCGACTTTGTCAGGTACGGATGTGCCTATGTGTGGCAATGCCCCTGCGCATGTAAATTTAAGAAGAAAACACTATTATTATACCTCTAACTGTAGGCCAGTGCAATTGTCAGTTTAGACTAATTAGATCATGACAGTTTATACAGGACGTAACATGTCGATCAAAGTCGAGCATCAAAAACGTAGTTGATAGTACTCAATATTTGTCGATAATTGCCAATCGACAAGTTTAATTTGCCGATAAAAGTCGATAATCACAAGATTTTCAACTGATTATTGATTTGTAGACACATTCGACGCAGCATGTGTAACAATCGAAGCGTCACGACTGAATGTTATGTCAAAGAAAAATACAAAGCATTGCACCATGGCCATCTCGACGTAAAATGTTTGCGTGGGTCAGCAAAAGATTCAAGGGAACAATACGCGTGTTTAATTCTACCTTTTATTTCTACCGTTGAATATTTTCATAAGTACAAACCGGTAGTTCACAAATAAGTGTGTGCTCCTATGGTCTTATATTTCCCGCCACAAATCGTTTTTGTGTTTCGGATACTTGTCAATTGAAATCGATCAAAGTCGAACAAAGTCGATAATCACAAGAAATTCTGTGATCGACTTTTATCGATTCCCGATATTTGTCAATTGATTAGTATCGAATTTGATCGACAACAGTCAACTTTTATCGACTATCTAAATTATCAACATGTGACGTCCTGTTTATAAGAAATGGTCAAATGGGAAACATTTTTTGAAGACTTTTTCAGGCAGTATAAATTTGGTGGGATGTGTTGTTTTCCAATGAGCATTGCAAAATAGAATTACACGAATACAAGCACTCTCCCTCAGGTTATGGTAATCCCTAAAAATATATGTTTTTTTTTAAGTCCTTCATTTATGTTAAAAATATTAACCTAATTTAAGTGTTACATAATTAGAAAATAAAATAAGCTTAATTGTAACCTTATTTTTATAAAACAGGCTCGCGAAATTCAGTTATTTACAGTAAATTGATTCATTAAGATTACCGGGGAAAAAAGAATGATGCGTGTTGATTTTTCTAAATTAAATAAATGTTCTATATCGGGATGTCATGTCTCAAAGGGACCAAGGGATGACTTAAAAGGACCCCACACAACGGCGACAGATCCATGTTTAACCATGTTTACGTGGCAGAACGTCTACTTACGAAAAAATATCAAAATATGCATACATGTATAGAAGACTCAAAACTTACCTTGATGGATAACACCTCTAAAGAAGAACAAAAATGTGAAAAAAAGCTAAGACGATCACTTATGACCTGACAAAGCGATCACTTTGAGCCACCATATTGAAACTCCCGAAGGACTATCCTCCGGTCCCGAACAATCTTCGGAAACGTCGGCTGACGTCAGTGTTTTGAATATTTAATGAGGTCCTTTCCAGTCATCCCTTTTAACCGCGACCGTTTGAGCGCAACACTCCCCGCCATTACAGCTGTGAACATTGTGTAGTTTTCGATAGAATTAGAAGGATCACCTGTAAAACTTTTCTTGAACGTTTTTTTGGCAACCCAGCCTATGCCAGCAGCAAGGCCGGTAAGGGTGGCAGCATCCATGACTGTTTTCACAAGCTTGTTGTCGGAGATGTTGGTTATAGAGACGAGAAAAAAGATTCAATTGAAATTATTCCTCGCCTTCTTCTTCCTCAAATACTTCTTTGAAATGATCAGGATTTTTGGCAATCCAAAAGATAGTTTTAAGGCAAACAGCTGCGATGCTTATCACAAACTGTTGGAAGTCTGGTACTTTCCACATTTTGTTATACATCATAAAATAAATTCAAATGAATTTCACCTCTGGCTAATCCATCAGGCGAATGCCTTTTTTGGGCTGCGGCATTCTTGATGGCTGCAGAGATGCTGGCATCCTCACCTGAAGTGCGGGTTCCGGTGCAGGTGCCGGTTGCTTTCCTAAAACGGCTTTTACATCTTCACTCTTGACATAAGTCGTAACAAGCGTAGCGCCAATTCCAATGATAGAGATCCACTGTGTTGTGCTGAGACCATTTGAAACTTTGGAATCAGCTGCAGCGGGGTCTGGTGCGGTCTCTGGAACCAGCTCAGGAGCAGGCGCAGTTTTTTTCCTTCTCTCTTGCAATTATGGCAGAAGCCTCGAGAAAAGCTTTTTTCTGTGCTTCGCGGGCCTGCATTGTTTTCTCAGCTATGAGTTTGCCAGCAGCAACTCGCTTGGGATTTTTTGCTGGCCTTGTGGTTGGAGTTGGGGTTGTCGCTTGCTGTGTGATATCGCCTTGCGAATGTGCGCTCTCAGGTTCTTCGGTCGACACTGTGCAAAGGAATTGTTGAGCAAATATAATAATGCAAAGCAAATATTCAATAATTAGTTGGCGAGGAATGCTCAGTAATTTCTTTTGATTTTGCTTCGAACTTACTCTTCAAATGCTCATTAAAATCAATGTGTTTTGTGGTGATCAGCGCCGCATTGGCCAGAGCAGGAAAACGGCCGCACTTTAAAGCAATGTTGCCGGCCAGGTTGGAGAGCTCTTTGTTGATGATGTAGTCGTTTCTGAGTTCTTTTTGATAAGCATCGATGTCTTTGAAGTCAACAGCCATTCCGACCACTTTTGTAACAAGAAAAATGAAGCTGTCGATCAAGCTGTCAGTTGTCTTTGAGCCCATGTAGGTCTCGTACCATTTGGTGTATTTCTCAACATCTTTGTCGCTCAGGCGCTTCACCTGCTCATGTGTTAACTGCACCCCGATGGCCTCTCTGGCCTTTCCTGTCAACACCAGCATGGCCAGTTGCTCACAAAGAGCTGGAATATCAGGCCCGGGCACAGTTAAGCTTGCCACAAGACCTTCAGGTGGCCTGCTCGACGGCTTGGCTCATAACTTCTGCGACTGCATGCTTTTCAGCCACTGTAATATCTTACAACTTTCTTTTTTTCAATTCAAAATAACTTACCGGGAACCCCGTAGGGGTGCCGAAGTGAGAAAACGAGATAAGCGAACTTTCGCTCTTTGAGCTTTGAAATCAGACCTTTGTACTCATCCTGGGAGAGTTCCCCGGCATAATCATCAAAGATGGCTTTCGTGGTCTTGGCCGCGTGGTGTAAAAGAGAACGATCGCTGCAACGTTCTCCCGGAAGGAGGCTGTTATACTGGTCATCTTCTGTGTCAGCACCCAAACGCTGATGCCAATATGTCGAGCAGAAAAGGCAAGATTTACCAGCTGGCCTGTGCACCCTTTCACATCTTTCGAGGCTGCACAGTCATCAAGGATTATGAGCGTGTTGGTGCCCTTGAAAACAAAGCTCACGAGCTTTAACCAATTTTCCACCTCGTGTTGCACGCATATCATCACAAGCATTTGTGAATCATCTACATCAATTCGGGGGTAGGTTTTGTTGTGCACGAATGTTGGGCAGATGAGCACGATGTAGTTGAACTTGCCACGAAAAGGGCCATAGATCTGGTCCACCACAAACCTTGATTTGCCTGAATTAGTCGGACAAACAATTAGAGTACTGAACGGAATGTCAGTATTGCACACTATCAAATTGCCGCCCCAATATGTTCATCTGCGAGTCACTGACAACAAAAACGTGGCAGTTCACATTGCCCGATCCACTGGCGTTCCTCTCGAACTCAAGATGGACCCCATCTTTGGTGTTCAAGAGGCGCGTGCCACTGCCGTGCATCGACTGATCTGCCATTGAGCGCAAATCAATCAAAAGCCCGAACTTGTCATCGGTGTAGAACTTCGTCAGATTCAAGTGCAGTGTTTTGTCTTGACAAAGAAGTGGCTGGCTTCCTCCCAAATGTCCTTGCCTTCGATGCCGTTGTTGTACAGCATGTTGGGTGAGCCGTTCACTGCAACGCTGACTTTCCTCAGGTCAGGGTTGAGGTACTTTTCTGAATCCCTGAAGCCAGCGACATATGGCTCAACAAAGAGGAGAAGGATGTGGGTTGACTCTGAGGTTAATCCTTGTTTCCGTGCCTTTTGCGAAGGTGACCACCTCAGCTCGCATGACGTGATCGTACATGAATTCCTTGCCCTCGGAATAAACACGTGCGCGTCGTCCGCCAGAGTCTTGCTTCTGATCATTTCGTACTCGAGCTGGATGTTGGTTAGCGTGTTTTTCAGTTTTGTTGGGTCAGAGCCTTAGACAACCTGTGAGGCTGGCGCAAGTGTGAACTCAAACACGAGGTCGTTGTAAAGAGCTTGGGGGTAAAAGACTCCGTGGTCGGTCAGAATCTGGTGGTCCAGTCTGATTCGGTATTTTGTTCCAAAAACATTGTTCAGCACTTTTTCCGTGGCAATACCCAAGGTTTTCTTATCCCCAGCATTTGAGTGGATCTTGCAAAGGTCCTCACTCTGAATGCCGTCCAGCAGCATGTTGTCCCGCTCCTCCTGCGAGAAGAAAAGGTCCTCCCAGATCTTGAAGATGTCATACCCCACTGTGTCCTGCAGTTTGGTGCCCGCGTACTTCACAACCAGCTTGTCGACCAGAGTGTGCGCGACGTTTTGAACGAGGAAGTTGTTGGTGTCCTCCAGACAAGTCAATGCTGAAGAGCAGTGTGAGCGAGCCAGGCACGATGACTTCATTATCATTCAGCTTGGGCACAAAAACATACAGGGTCTCGCTGGGGCTGGCGTCGCTACGATCAAAGGTGATACGTTTTACTGCACGCTCGGCTTTCATCTTGCCGAGCTTTTTCTTGTTGTGCATTGGCCGAAGGTTTGCTTGCACCGCCATCATCTATATGAACAAAAAATATTTTTGTTTAATAAACAATGGCGGAAGGTGGACACTTTGGATACAACGACCCCGAACTTGACCATGCTATTGACCGCGATGATGATGATGATGAACAAGAGGCCAATACTACCTGTCCATTTCAGCCTGGCTCTGCATCGACACCCTTCCACAGTGGCGAACACTATGAAATGCAAACAATGCAGCACAAAGAGAGTGGGATGCCTGACACATCCTATGTTGAAGCTCCCTTGTTGGGCGATTTTGTGGATCCAGGTGACAAACAAGCAATGCTTGAAATAGGTAAAGACTTTAGGCCCAATTGGTTTCAGCAAACAACATTTGTATCATTTGTATCATGAAACAACATTTGTATCATTTGGTTCAAAAGGCGGTGAGACTGAAATTTTCAGAAAAGATCGAAGTGGTTTTCTCAAAATTCACAGATAAGTTCAAAGACTCTCTGGGTCCAGAAGCTAAAGAAATTATCGCTCAAGACAATGAGCATAAGAGAACAACGTCAGAGATTGAGAGAGACCGAACAACAATTAAGAGATTCTGAAAAAATTGTTGCAGAAAAGGAAAAAGCTACACAAGAGGCTCAAAATCTGAGAAACAGAATTGAGCAAACTCAAGCAAGGATTGATGGGTTATAAGATGAAGATGGTTCGAATGTTGAAAGTTAGGCAGAACTGCGCAGACGGCAGCAACTTATAAAAAATCTCAAAACAGATTTTGAAAATGCAAAAAGAGGTGGCAGCTCTTGAAAAACAAGCAAAAAATAAAACCAAAGAACAAGAAAAGGTTGATAAACTAAGAGCAGACCTTGATAAGAAAGAAAAAGAAAGAAATGCTCTTCAACAAAATCTTAACGAAACAAGAACGTTGGATGAACTGAAAGAGCAAGAAACCGACCTTCAAGGACGAAATGATGAAAATCAGAAAATCATCAACGATGAGAACGCCTCACCCTCTGAGAAAGAAGCCGCAGAAGGAAGAGTTGAGGAAAGAACCGAGGAGCTTGCGCGGTTGCAAATGCAGACTGAGGAAAGAGAAAGAGTGCTTCCACTTCGTGAAATGGTCAAAGAGATCTTCAAAAAATATGGCGTGACAGTCACAGCAATCTTTCTTGCTGCTGGTGTCACGATTGGTGCTGTCATTGGCGCCATAACCAACTCTTTGAAGACCACTGGAAAAGCGTTGGGAAAAGGTCTGAAAGATATTGGCTCAAAGGTTGCAACTGCTCTGCCAGGTCTGATTGGCTCGATTGTGAGTTTCCTCTTCAAAGCCGCTGGTCAGGCTTTCTCGCTGTGCACACCAGGCTTTGGCTGTGGTGGCCTTCCTAATGGAGACCTGTATCAAGAAGCGGTGTTAACGAAATGCCAAGAATACCAAACCCACAACTGCAACCACGCCAACAATGACAGCTATTTTGTTTATATCATGTGACTCACTGCCAGAGCCAGCCGTCGGCATTGGTTCAGATTCCGTTTGCTCTTCTGCAGCTGTTTGGGTCACAGGCGCTGCCTCTTTTTTTGCTGCTTTGTGAGGGTTTATTTTCAGTCTCTCGCCATCCATATACGAAGCCCTGATTTTTTTGTGCTTTTGTTTACCCCGTCGTTGACAACCAGCCTCATACCTGGTGTCGCTTGTTTGAGCTGGTTGTTGTAGCCAACTGTGCTCTCTGTGTTAATTACCATTCATGCGGGCATCAGCCAGGCCCCCGGGCACACAGCAAGGTTGAGCCTCACCTTTGCATCGTTTACGGCAAGTTGGTATCTTTCAACTGACTTGGCCAGAACCGTTTGCCTTGTCACATCTTCCACCAAGACAAGTAACTCGCTCTGGGCTTCTTTTGCTCTGCCTCCAGCACCAAGAATGCTGCTTCTCACGTTGACTTGCGCGCCCAAGATGCAATACAGAAAGGCTTCAATTGACTGATTGATACGTGAAAGCCCTGCCTGGGTCAAACCTGCCGAGGTTTTGGGCACCAACCAATTGAATTGCTCTTCCACGGCATCATTTCTTATGAAGCATACTGAAATCTCCTTTTCTGCAATGAGGGGTACATTCGGGAGAACAGTAATCATTGCCCCAAACGAACACAGAATTGGCACAGAATTTGGTTTGAGTAAAAACGGCAATGATCTTGTTTACTCGCAAATTGTTCTCGATGGTGTAAAAACTGAGAACTTTCATTTTATTCACTGTGAATTAGTGGACAGAGAACAGAACCCTTCCAACGGCAAGCACTCAAGTGTTCTGGCGAGCTTTGACATTAAAGGAAAGCCTTATGAAAAAGTTTTATATCAGAGCGGGGAGCAACATGTTCTGAGGGTCACAAATACAGGCAAAGAAGTGTCAAGTTTGAACATCTCGGTAAAAAATGAAAATGGCGAACTGTTTGACTCTCACGGGTACCCAATTCATTTTATTTTAGAGATAAATTGAAATCTTATAATATGCCATGTCTTTGAATGTGTTTCCAAGTGCACCGCCTGATAATATTTATCCAGAGCTTCCCCTCTCAAGAACTCCAGAAAATTTCCGGCTAAATGAGATCAGCAAAATTGAAAAAGAAATAGCCGATGAGGTAGAACATTACAGGCTTGTGTTGAAAAAATGTAAAAAAGCTCAGAAAGTGATTCACTATTCCGTGGTCTCTCTTGGCACTGTGTCTGCCGCTCTGTCTTCTGGAGACGTTGCATTTTCACTCACTGGTGTCGGAATTGTGGTCGGTGGGCCTATTGCTAGAATTGCTGCCCTTTCAGGTTTTGCTTCCACAGGCCTGTCTGTTATTAACAAGAAGCTTGAAAGGAAAGTTTATTAACACATGAAAATTCTTCGACAAGAGTTTCGAAAAAACTGGCGGCGTCTAGCACAAATTTGAACTAAACTTTGAGAGAAAAAACACAAAAATCTCTCTGAGTGTTATAAAAATTAGATAAAGTCGGAAGTCTTTGTTATTGAACCCAGGGGTTGAAGCGTGTAATCTTTGCTGGCAACCAAGCGTTGCATACATGTAAGCAACAAATAATTTTCTCGCATCACACAAACACTTCATCCACAAAAACCACGAGTGAAAAAAAAGATGAATGCGTCACACAAGGCATTGTGTGACGGTCACGCGAGGCATTGCGTGACAGGGCACAAAAAGGGACAAAACCCTTGTCGGGGGGTGTTCGTTGACTGGCCCCGGCCAGGACTTTCGCACCGCTGACAAGGCGGCTGTCAGTTCCCATTTTACCTCTGGGAGCGGGGTTTTAAATCCCAATAGGGCCCAGGCGGGCTCAACCCGAGGGTACTGTCCCACAGGAAGGACTTTCCCCAATACCTGGTAATTCACCATCTTCACAAGCCTTTAGCAGGATTCAGAAAGTGGCCGACTTTCACCTTCCAGAGCTTCACAAGAATATGTGAACTAACAAATTAATGTCAAGTTCGCTTATATTGCAAACAGTCTGGCATTTCCTTCTATTGTGGTGTTCTTTCTCAGTCCCTCGCAAAAAAATGCCCAATTCTTGGGTTTCACGTGACGTCACAAGCTTTGCTCAAATCAGTGTCCGCCATGTTGGTGTCCCGCGCGTGTCAAATTTAGTGAAGCTACTCTATCATCGCTCTATTATTTCGCTAACTACATGAATATCGCGAAAGAAAAAAACGAAAAAAGTACCGGGCATTCATCTAAAGGTATCCCAGTGCTCTCTGATTATGCCAACAGCTTAGAGAGTCGAGTAAAGGAAAGATATTTGCAAAAGATCTCGGTCATCGGGGTTGACCCCGCAAGCATACCAGCCGAGCAGTTCAGTCCAGAATGCTTGCCTCCTGTGGAAGTCTCGGACTTGCTGAGTTACCTCGTTCTTGAGACCAGCTTCTACACCAACAAGCAGTTCAAAGCGTTCAAGAGTCTGGAGGCGTTTAATCAAATGGTGTCCGGATTTGTAACCTCAGTTGTAGGCAAAGTAATCGCCGGCAGGTATGTTGTGAGAGGACGTGTTCGGCATTCACAGCGTATGAATGATCCTTTAGTGAACATTTGGGTCATTTCCGAAAACGATGGGACTATTTTGTCAGCCCACTGCTTGGGATGCAAAGCTGGACTGGCTGAGTCGTGTTCACATATCGCAAGTGTTTTATTTTATTTAGAGGCAACTACACGAATTCATGGCAAGCTCGCTTGCACACAGGTAAAATGCTCATGGATTTTGCCGACATACGTCAATGAAGTGCCGTATGCGAGGGCTAAGGACATCGATTTTTCATCGGCTAAGAAGCTCAAAGAAAAGCTCGACCAGAAAATTGAGGATCTACAACAGCCGCAAGCCTCGAATCATACAGCAACGTCTAGTTCTGGGACTGCATCGGCTGGCCCATCAGCGCCTCAGCGCATGCAGCGCGCGTCAGCACCTTCGAAAGAGGAAATGGATCAGTTTTATGCCAAACTAAACCAGTGCAAAATTAAAGCAGTAGCTTTGAGTTTAATCGCTCCTTTTGCTGACAAATTTATCGACCAAAGCCGCTCTGTTCCGGTTGTTTCAGAGCTGTTTCATACGGATAATTTGAGCCTTGGCTATTCGGAACTGTTGGCGAAATGCATTCAAGTACAGCTTAACATTCCGGCAGAACAAATCAAGCTGGTCGAGGAAACCACCAGGGCTCAGTCAAAAGGTACGGGCTTTTTTAAGCATCGTGCTGGAAGAATTGGCGCTTCCATGAGTGGTGCTGTTTTTCACACAAACTTGTCACTTCCCTCGCAGAGCCTTATTAAAACGATTTGCTATCCTAGTTTGTACAAACTGAACACCACAGCGGTCAAACATGGCTGCAAACATGAGGATGCTGCCATTCAGGCCTATGAAACAGTCATGAAAAAGAGTCATAAAAACTTTCAGGTGAAGAAGTCTGGGTTATTTATCAATCAGGAATACCCATTTCTACATGCCACTCCAGATTTCCTCACTTCTTGTGATTGCTGTGGACTGGGGTGTGGGGAAGTGAAATGCCCCCTCTGTATCGAAGATGCCAATTTTGAGAATTATGCTGCTCTAAAGAACTCCTGTCTAGTTGCTGTGGATGGTGGAGGTTTCAAACTTAAGAGGTCACATAATTATTATTTTCAAGTTCAACAACAGTTATTCACACTGAAAGAGAGGAAGCATAATGATTTTATTGTTTATGCTGTTGACAACAAGGGCAATGCCCACTTTGTAATGGAAAGAATTTTACCTGATGTCCAGCATTGGGATACAGTACTTCCAAAACTCAAGGCCTTCTGGAGAATTTGTGTCCTTCCTGAAGTTTTAGGTCGCTGGTACACAAGAAGGTGCATAGTTGAAGTGAAGGGGCCTGATGATGGTAGCATATGTTTTTGCAGAACAGTGCCTGATGGGGAAACAATTTCATGCAGTAATATGACCCTGAGCCATTATCTGCATACAGTATGTTCCTATTATTATGAAGAAAAAAGTATAACATATTATATATTGTTCTTGGGATAGAGAGCAAAAATTGTGACCCCTATCAGTTAGAACCTCCTTCTGGGATTCTAAATCCAGATTCTGAATATCACGGGAATAATAGATAGATTTTCTGGGATAACCCAGAATGGGATATCACAGCATTTTTTATTCCAAGCAAATCTATATCACCAGAAATAGAAAATGGATTAAAGCATACATTTTTCTTTTGTTTTGATTGTGCTCATGCAAATGAATATTTTGCAACAGGTCACTCAAGAAATCTCTTACATGTTTCTACCCAATTATGTTTCTTATAATGCTAAGTCAAATTGGGTGTATGTTTTATTTAACACTGTACTTTGCATGTATTTTGCAAGAACCAAAACATTATTTTGAAGTACAATAAACCAATGTGATAACCTTGTATCTCTACGGCAAGAAAATTTGTCAAATTTTAACTATGTAATTTACCCCCTTCATCTCCAGACTCAGGGTGATTTTCTATTTTATTTCTAAATATTTCTTTGGTTTAGAGGGAGTAATTTCAAAATGAACACCAACCGAACAATATTTCACTGCCCGAATCCGAGAACTTGTGCATGGACTTCATGCAGCCTGCATGGTTCCTTAGGTCAAAATTTGCTAGCTTAGGCCTATAAAAAACCAGCCAATAGGGACCGATCATTATTGGCAGGGACAACTGTGTTGTAGAAAAACCTCATGAGGTTTCAAATATTTTTCTAAAATCTTCCAGACTATAGGATTTTTAAAAGCTCAACTATACAGGGGTGAAAAATTGGAGTGTATTTTCTGAAATTTTGATTTGCACATGCTGTTTTACGCCTCAAACCTCGCGAACATATTACAAAGAATAACATGCGGGGTATGAAAAACTTGAGCCAAAATTTATAGGAAAATCAGCGGATGGGGCATTCTCCAACCCAGCACTCCCCGTAACAATGACCGGTCCCTTATATCTATTGAGCTTCAAATGCAATGACAACTTAATGATCTCCTTAATCAAAGGGTACAATAGGTGGACAGAAATTAACTAGTGCTGCGCAGATCCTCACAATACGGTCAATAAGTGGGATCTGGCGCTCAACTGGCCCATCAGGGTTACAAGCTAAATATTCTGTTGGCAATGTACCTTCTAATATTGTATATTTCCTTCTAAGAAGTCCAATTACCCTTTCCACGTGGATTCGTACATTAGCAATACCTCTTGTATTTTCCACATCTACTGGGTCCAGCTGACTCTTCCCCTTTGTAAAGGCTGGTATCTCCAATTTTGCTTGTTTCAATCCCACACTTTCAGAAATCGTAAAACCGCGGTCAGCCATAACCATATCACCTGGAAGCAACTTGTCGAGAAAGCCACAGTTCTCTGTCAGGAACTTATCAGAAGTTCTGCCCCCCCAGGCTTCTGATACATAGGACACAGTCCCCTGTGGTGTTATACCAATAAGTAGCTTAATGGTGTTATGGTGTTTATAACTGGAAAATGTTTGTGCCCTGGCTAAAAGGTTAGTGGGCTTCTCAATAAACACCTCGAAGCAATCAATTACCAGGGTGACCTTTTTTCCAAAGGAATACAGAAAACACTGTGGCATGGTCCTCCACAATTGTTCCCTGTCCGGCCATGAAATTAAAGGAAATAGCCTTGTGTCCATGACCACTAGCCAGGAAGAAAAAATCCGTGATACAGTAGAATGAGAAACTTTGAATCGGTAAGCAAGGTCGTGAAGTGGCATGTTCAATCGAAGTTTCATTAACACAATCACAAATTCTTGGAACCTATCTAACGATAGGGTCTTGCGTGTGACGTATGGTGAAACATGCTCAAAGACAACGTTCAGAATTTCGAGGGAAGGCAGTCCCGTATAAAACAGCACTTTACTGTCAGAGTCAAAAAACTCTCTCGTTGGTGCTTGATATCCTTTTCTGAAGAACATATATTCAAACTCATCGGTCTGGCAGCTAGAATCGCTGGTTGTAGCTTCTTGGCAAACTGGACTAGCGGTGTGTTGTCTTGTTTCTACGGAGTCAGCGGTCGAACCAGGTAGTAGTTGATTTTCAGGTGTTGTGTTTTCGTTTAATTCGTCAAAATCGTCCAATTCTAGAGCTACACTCGCGGTTTCTAATACCTCTGAATGCAGCTCGACTTCAGAAGCTGAAGAAATTGGCTCGCAGAAATCTATTGTTGCGATTGGAACACCGCTTTCGTGCACGCGTTTCTTCTTCTCGGCGGCTTCGAGCTCGGCTCGCTCGATCGCTTGTTGTCTTCTTTTCTTGGCTCTCAAAGCTCTTTCGGCTGCATTTTCATGGTCTTTTTCTACATATTTCTTCTTTCCAAGGGCGACAGTTGGAACCCAATCGACATGAAATTGATCCCAATCTGGTGCTGGCTCTCCGAAGACGAAGTGTTTGCTACAAACTCGTTCACTCTCTAGCACTCTCTTGTCTGTAGCGTCGCCGCGACTCACCGCAGAAATCCACTCGTTTCTCCTCCTAGTAGTGAGTTCCTCGTGTTCTTCCCCTTGATTTGTAATAACCTTGGGTATATGAAAAAACCCTAAGCCTTTATGCTTTCCACTTTTGCTCGAACAGCCAACAACAACGCATAAAACCATCCCTCATTTCTCACATGAACTCTTCATTGGATACGGTTTGTTTACGCTTCAGGGACACCAAGAAGGCGGATAGTAACCGTTGCTAAGCTATTGGTCACGTGGGTGAAACCCAAGAATATTTGGTAACATACACATGCGCTTTGGGGGCACGGATGATGTAAGAATAAATTAAAGAGAGGCAAATCTTTGATAACTCACATATAAACAGCTTCTGAAGTCCAAAATGCTTCTGCTTTTCCACACGATTTTCTGTATTTACAAGGAACTTTCAACACCCGTTTGGAAGAACAAGGTCAGACGTATAACACAGCAAGTTGTAAAGGCAATGTGCGAGGTGGAAACAATGAAAACAGGCTCTGATCGAGTCAATTTTCAAGAAAGATCAAATGGACAGTTCGATAAATCGCTTTGATCAAATCTTGTCGTTCCACACCGTTCTTCTCTTTGCAACGATTCACCAACTTCTGTGGTGGAAAAAGAACTTACAGCACGCTAACTGAGCGTAAGGTTTTGTACAATTCAGCTCTGGTTCAATTTTTCTCGACAAAAGACATAATCGTGAGAGGTCAGCCATTGACCAGGCTTGGTGACCAGGCAGAGGGCCGGGTTGTTTGTCCGAGGGCCTGACACAAAGGACATTATCAAACTCTGAATAGCCAGGCCAGTGTCCGCCGCGGCATTGTTCGCCTGCGAGCGGTGCAACAGACCAAATTGTGCTCTGGTTAGTCACTCACCTTGACGAAGGGTCTGAGAGCGTTGTGTTCATTAATATCTGGCCAAACAGTGTTCAAAACCGGTTTGGTAGCACGGTGTGCAGAGTCCGTCTCGCCCGCAACGGAATAGCGCCTTCACAATACTTTCTCGTTCTTGGCAGAATGGTGCTGTTAAAAGCTCTTGATGTAACTCATTCCAGCCCAGCAGAGCCCTTCTCTCCCGCATTTTATGGTGAGCGTTTTTTTTGCCCATTGTCTTGGCGTATATACTTGTGCAGATATTTCTTCGATTGGAAATTATTTCTGGCACACATCCGCTCACTTGGTTGGGGTCACGCTCTTTTGTTTACTTCTGTGTTATTTGCTTTTTCACACATATGAAAGTACTGGTTCTGGACACAGCAAGTTTGCAATTTGTTTCCCTTATCGCTGGAAGCCGTTTAAAATAAACTCCATAACAACACACACACCAAAATACTGGTTCTGGACACAGCAATTTTGCAGTTTGTTTTAACTTATCGCTGGAAGCCGACTTTACACTAAACTCGGCAACATTTTGGAGCCGAGTTTAGTGTAAACTCGGCTTCCAGCGGTAAGTTAAAACAAACTAAAAAATTGCTGTGTCAGAACCAGTATTTTGGTGTGTGTGTAATTAATAAAAAATGTGTTATCTGAAAACCAATACGTGAAACAATGAATGTGCATAATACCCCTTGTTATTCTAACCCCACAAAAATCACTGACACAGGCACCGATCCTTAACCTTCAAGGTAAAAACAGCAACGTCCCTATGGTGGCCCATTAGGGCTATGGCTACGTCCCATATGTACTCTAAACTTGTTGTGTGAAAAATCCCTATCAGCCACTAAAATTCATTGAAAAAGAAAAGGTCTAAAGGCAATTTCAGTTTAAAAGTTCGTCTGGTTGAAAAAATCTGGAATTGAAACGGGAAAGCTTGGCATTATATCTACATGCGAATCTGTCAACAGTGTGCGGCCCCCATCGAAAATCTAGCATATGGAAAACGTCATCATTCAAAGTATAATCATCAAAGTCAATAATCCTAGTTAAGTTGTCAGCCTCAGAACTTTAACCTCTAGGAATCCACTTCATCTCAAGTGAAATTTCAAAACAAACGCAAACATGAAATACGCGAAGAGCTAAATCCTGAAGTTCAGGAACCTTGCTACCAGAATGAACGATACTAACAATGTTTGTGTTGTCAGTAAACCATGCAATCTGCATACCACCGAGACTAGGAGCAAAACTGATCAAAGCTAATTCTACAGTCTTTAGCTCCCTCCATGTTGAGCTTTTCGTTCTTTCAGCAGATGACAAAATTTTGGTGAAAAACTTTGCCTTCGTTCTGGATAAAGGATCCACAGGCACGATCTGACGTGTCAGAGTAAACAAATTTTGCGGTATACACGGAAGTAACCAAGGAGAGCGACAGTTGAGGGAATCCACATTTTGATTCCAAAACACTAACTCTGCACAAGCTTCCTTAGACAACTAAACGGTAGAATTCCAAGACACTTTCGTATTTACAACAGCATACAATGACCTTTTCATGATCCTAGTGACATCACCTACACAAGGCGTTAATGATATAACCTGGCCTACAACAGTGGCCAGAGTTTTTGCATTTACAGTGTTACAACCTCCCTTGAGAATAGAATCAATACTACTCTTTAACTTCGTTATTCTATGTTTGGTGACGGAAATAAAGCCTTGATTAGTGTCCAATACAGTACCCAGCTAGATAATATTCTGAACTGGTTCACGAAGGGACTTGTCTTCATTAACAACGAAACCAAATTTAAGCAAATCTGCATTAACCGTCAAACTATTGATCTCTGCTTGAATTTTGTTTGCACCACCTCCTAGACCATCGCCAAGAAAAATTACCATAGGTATGCCTTTACATCTCCACGAGGCTTCTACAGGCTTCAAATACAAATACGGAGCGGACAACAAACCAAAGGGCAAAACCGCGAGTTGAAAATACTTTAAGACCCCATCGCCAAAATCCCAGGCGAAGACCAAAAATTTTCTGTGGTCAGGAAAAATTTTCCACGTGGGGATACCCGGATTTGAGATCAAATTTGAATAAATAATAACCTTTAGACATAACTTTAAGAGCTACTGACAGATCTTCACGCAGTTTTGTTTGAAAATGTACAAGTTGACATGCCGCAGATCTAATATTAATCTCTTCTTGCCTGAAGACTGAATAGAAACTGAAAGTGGATTAACTATGGGAGGTGGGTGATCCAAAACCTCCAAACATTTGTTCCTAATAAGATTAAAAAATGCCTCGGAAACAAACTCTCTCTCCTTTAGTGCTGAACCATTATTAGGATTAACCTTGGGAAGCGGAAAAACAATGGATGGAATTTTGTACCCATCGCGAATGACACTTAAATGAAACCCAGGGCACCAATATTCACCCATTCCTGATAACACTTAGCTAAATTACCGCGGACTGAACAAACTTTAGCCTGACCCAAAACAAATTCACAATGGGTTAGGGCTTGAGAGGTGCAACAGATGAAGAACAATCTGAATCGAGAACCTTGGGAAGCGGAAAAACAATGGATGGAATTTTGTACCCATCGCGAATGACACTTAAATGAAACCCAGGGCACCAATATTCACCCATTCCTGATAACACTTAGCTAAATTACCGTGGACTGAACAAACTTTAGCCTGACCCAAAACAAATTCACAATGGGTTAGGGCTTGAGAGGTGCAACAGACGAAGAACAATCTGAATCGAGAACCTTGGGAAGCGGAAAAACAATGGATGGAATTTTGTACCCATCGCGAATGACACTTAAATGAAACCCGGGGCACCAATATTCACCCATTCCTGATAACACTTAGCTAAATTACCGCGGACTGAACAAACTTTAGCCTGACCCAAAACAAATTCACAATGGGTTAGGGCTTGAGAGGTGCAACAGACGAAGAACAATCTGAATCGAGAACATCATACTCAAAATCGGTACTTAAAGAATTTGCAACAACATTAGAAACAACTACACCTTGATCTTGCCCATCCTCGCGGTCGGCTAGACATTGTCCTGCATGTGGCCTGGAAGTTAACAGCGGACATTGCGCCCTCCAATGGCCCAGTTTATTGCATGCAAAGCAACAACCTAGCTTGATTTGTCTCCTCAACTGCCCATGTAACATTGGAATAGGTCTCATTGCTGAACTGGAATCTGTAGCGGAATTGTTCGGGATTGGTAGAGTCTTAGGAAAGTCCTGTCTAACAGGAGTGAATCTTGATTTGGCTTTTTGAGCATTCAAAGACCTTACACTTTTGATAGATAATTGTGATAAATGTAAATTGTGCTGCTTAGGCATTTTTAGTTCGCACTTGAGATATTTTATACTTTTTTAATTTTCGTACAAAGTTTACATATTATTCTATTCGTTAAAATTGTAATTAAGTTTGCTGTTACGTAGCTAGATATATTTTTTGAACAATTTTAGTATCTATTTGTAATAATTCAATATTTTAAATAATTCTTATGTAAAATAGTTAAGATATATTTTTTACATACTAATAGTGTCCGCAATAAGTTTGAATAAAGCTAAATACTCTGACACTTTAATAAAGTCTTCATCATCATCATCATTCTGCTTGGCATGCGATCTCGCTCTCGCTTCGGCCCTGATAATTTTCTTTTCATCGTCTGAGTCATCAGCGAGGTCGTTCTTTTTGTGCTCTTGAATGATCATCCATCCAAATTCTGACTTATCCGCTACCAGAATATACTTTATATATACTGTCTCTCGGCAAGCAAACTCTCACCTTTATCTAAGGATTCTTTGACCTTGTCAAGCTGCATTCCATTTAGCTGACTGAAAAAGGAAGTGGAATTGATCATTGTGGTGTTCTTGGTAGAGCAGTAGAAAAAAAAAACAGGAAAATAAACATCTTTTGATGCATGGGTTTGATGTCAAATGGTTGCTTATTGACACCCTTTAGGTTGCTGAATGTGCTCTCTGGTAAGATCATTTTCTAAATTATAAATAATTATTTATTACATATTTAAGAATAGATTTCAGAGTGCAACAACAAAACTCAAGATGAACACTGCTCTTATTAGGAGCAGTTTCTTTCTTATTGGGTCCACTAAAATACTGACTACCATAATGTAGAAACAAAAAAGCTAAAAGGAGCTATTCTAGCTAAAAGTCTCCAATATCCATACAGCTTATGGAATAACACAATCTCTATATTCTTGACGTAGAGAAACACACATGGATAAGATTCCAACATGCTTCCAACTCTGTAATTATACATCCAGCTTGGAGACCCATTTTACATACTTTTAACCAATGTCTTTTGCAAAGAATGAGTTTCTCCAGTTTAAGTGGCAGCTGACACAAGTGATGAAAGCCTTTTATAGTTGTTGTAAGAGGGCATACTCGACATCCATCTGTAATTCTCAGGTTAATTCCATGAAGTTGTTGGCGGGAAATCACGCGATGTATGCAAGTCCCCCAGAGTGACCCCACGTTTTATTTCAAGAGTGGCTGAGCGATGCGTTTTTGCTTTTGAAGAATTGGTTTCAGCGAGACTATTCTGCAGCCAGGAAGTTTTCTTCGATTGTTATGTTTCAAATAATAACTGAGTGAAAGCAGGGTTTTATTGTGAAGAAGGGAACGGACAGCGAGCGAGCCAGGTAAAGATCGGTAAAGGAGGAGAAACAGTGAACGAACGCCATGCACGATGCAGAGCGAGTCAGGCTGGAGAAAACCGGCAAAAGAGAAGTGAGGAACAATGCGACAGGCCCGAAAGAAAAATGCAAAGAGGAAGACTGCACAAAGGACGGCCAGCAGCAAATCAATATTTTAACTGAAGGTAAGTCAGTACCATTTTTCTTGAGCTCGTTTCACATTGCGTCAAGTGCCCTTGTTGAAGCTTGTTGAAGATTCAGCTGTCAACCCATCAAAACATTCATAGCCTAGCTAGAGAATAAATTTTTGAAGCCGTTTCGCATGAAACCGCTTCAGCAATCCTTAAATATAAATACAGAAAAAGAAACCGCTTCGGCAAACCGGACGGAAAACATTAAGAAACTAATTTATTGGAATCGGAATGTTGAAGTCAAGTTACATATTGATGAGAATGTGAAACCTATCCATCAATCGCACAGACGCATCCCATTTCATCAGCGAAAGAATCTTGAAGCTTGTGTTGAATCTCTGCTGCAACAGGATATTATTGAGCCTGCTGATGGACCCACTCCCTGGGTTTCTCCTGTGGTTTTGGTGCCCAAGCCCAAACAACCTGGTGGAGTACGGCTGTGTGTGGACATGAGGGAAGCACACAAAGCCATAACCCGAGAGAGACACCTCATGCCTACCCTTGATGAAGTGGTACATGACCTCAATGGTGCAAAAGTGTTTAGCAAACTAGATCTCAATCAAGGATATCATCAGCTGGTCCTGCACCCAGATTCCAGGCATATCACCACCTTTTCCACTCATCTTGGTCTGTATAGATGTAAGCGCCTAAGTTTTGAAAAATTTCAGGATGTAATTGCTGCCTCTATCAGTGACATTCCCAATGTCAAGAACATTAGCGATGATGTCATCATCTATGGAGTCAACACGGAGGAGCATGACAAGACCCTACATGCTGTCCTAACCCGCTTCAAGGATTTGAACTTGACTCTGAAGAAGGAGAAATGTCAGTTTTACATGCCACGTATTGAGTTCTTTGGCATGGTCTTTAGTGCGGATGGTATGTCACCCGACCCTGCAAAGGTGGAAGCTATCAAGCAAGCAGAAGCACCTACCTCAGTTAGTGATGTGCGCAGCCTGTTAGGCATGACCAACTATGTGTCTCGTTTCATACGTCATTATGCTGACATCGTGGCTCCTTTGCGTGATCTTACGCACAAGGGCATTGAGTTCAAATGGGAAGATGTTCACCAAGCGGCATTAGAGCAACTCAAGTGTAGTCTCACCTCCAATGAAGTAATGGCGTATTTTGATCCTAGTAAGAAATCCATCCTGCTTGTGGATGCTAGCCCTGTTGGATTAGGCGCCGTGCTAACTCAAGGTGGCAAGGTGATCTCTTACGCCAGCAAAGCCCTCTCTAGTGTGGAAAGGCGTTACTCCCAAATCGAGCGTGAGGCATTGGCAATTGCATGGGGTTGCCATCATTTCCGCATGTACCTCCTGGGAAGTCATTTCAAAGTCGTGCCAGATCACAAACCATTGCTATCCATCTTCAACAGCCCTACTTCCCAAGCTTCAGCCAGGATTGAGAACTGGCGTCTCAAATTACAGTCCTTCAGCTTTGAAGTGTTGTATTCAAGAGGTGACCTAAATCCAGCAGACTACCTCTCAAGGCATCTCCAGGGTGATACAAAGTGTGATCTCATTGCTGAGTCTGCAGAGCAGTATGTCAACTTCGTGATGTCTCAAGCCACACCTAAGGCTCTAAGCAGAGAAGAGATCAGTGAAGCAACCAGAGAAGATGCCACTCTTCAAGAGGTAATGCGCCTCATCTCAACCGGCCAGTGGGATAATCTGAAGCCAGTGGAGGGAGTCGACCCAAACACTCTCAAGATATTTGCCAACATCCGCAGTGAGCTGACCTCAATGGATGGTAACCTAGTGCTTCGTGGAAGCCGAATAGTAGTGCCCGATGCACTTCAGAAACGAGTGGTCCAATTGGCTCATGAAGGCCATCAAGGGCTAGTAAAGACGCGTAGCCTGTTGCGTTCAAAGGTCTGGTTTACAAGAATGGACAGCCTAGTTGACTCTATTGTGAAACGTTGTGTTCCCTGCCAAGTTGCAATGCCCAAGCCTTCCCGTGAGCCTCTGCAGATGACTCTGTTACCCAATGGTCCCTGGGAACAAGTAAGCATTGACTTTTGTGAAGTTGCTGGACACTATCTCCTTGTTGTAATTGATGACTACTCAAGATTTCCTGAGATTGAGATTGTTCACTCTACTTCTGCCAAAGCGGTGATTCCTAAGCTCGACCGTATATTTGCTGCCTATGGTGTACCCCAAGTGGTGAAGTCCGATAATGGGCCCCCCTTTAATGGTGGCGAGTTCGCGCAATTTGCTAAGCACCTTGGCTTCAAGCACTGAAAAGTGTCTCCTTTGTGGCCTGAAGCTAATGGGGAAGTGGAACGATTTATGAAAACCTTTGGAAAAGTACTACACACCACAGCCCACTGGAAACAAGATATGTATCAGTTTCCCCTATCGTGCTACCCCCCATTGTACGACAGGTGTTGCCCCTGCCACAGCCCTATTTGGGAGGCCAATTAGAACCAAGTTACCCAGCCCTGTTGTTATGTCAAGTGGTGAACGTCATGACCCTGTGACCATGCGCGAGAGAGATGCTCAGCAGAAACTCAGGATCAAGAGCCAAGCTGAGTCTAGGAGAGCCATCAAAGATTGTGACATTCAGGTCGGAGACACTGTACTAGTTAAACAACCAAAGCGACAGAAGCTGTCAACACCATATCACCCGACCCCGTTGACCGTCACTAAGAAGCATCACAGCATGCTTACAGCAGAAAGCGCCAATCAAAAGGTGACACGTAATTCATCTTACTTCAAGAAGCTTCTGGCTGATGACCCAGCCACGTTCAAAGCCAGTCAAGCACTTGAGGAAGAGGCAATTGACCTAGGTGCCGAGAGCAGCCATATTCCAGTGACAGGCCAGGAGTCCTCAAGCCTTCTGGTGGACCCCGGTGGAAGTGCTGAAACCCTGACTGAGCCTGTGCCTCGAAGATCTACACGTGTGCCCATGCCGCCAAAGAGACTCATCCAAGAGATTTGATTAAGGATGAACATTTTTGAACATTTATTTGAACATTTTTGAACATTTATTTGATGAAGATTCTTTATTACTGAGTTCAGCATGACTCTAATAGTGATTAATGGACATTGTTTGAGAATTGAGAACTTAAAGGCTGTGAGAACATTGAGTAATTGAGCATTCCGTGATTATGGACTTTGTGCAGCACTACGCGCCCCCAGGCGTCAACTCTACCATCTGTGGAAAATAATTATAGAATAAATGAGTCCTAGAAAGTTTGTAATTGTGGCTATAACATATTTGCAGAATAAATCCTTGGCAGTGATATAAAACAGCATTTCCATTGCAGATTGCTGACAGCTTGGAAGAACTAATATTGTCAAAATAATTTAGTGTAAGACATAAATAAAGGGGATTTACAGGAATTGACATCACCTAGAAATGGATATCCATATACACAACAAACAAATGATCCTGTCAGGGCTGAAAGGGATTCATTTAGAGGAGGTCCATATGGGGACAAACTGTGCCTTTGGGCCATACTCAAGATTGAGGACACAGTTATTTGCAATACAAACGAATAGACGCTTTCCCAGTTTCTTGCCCCATCTTGTTTGGGGGCAAACACGGCAAAATTTACAGTAAATGTATGGGAAAACTTGGGAGTTTGATGCGCCATAATTTAAGAACCGTTGCATTTCTTAATTTTTGTGAATTGCAAACCGTAAAAATACTAGCTAAAAGAGTAAACTAATTAAATTTGAAGGGGATCGGTTTACTGAGACGTGTGAAATCCTTCTTATAGTTTTTCATACAAATGCTTCTAACTTATTACTGTTAATTTTGCAGTGTTTGCTCCCCAAACAAGATGGTGCGAGAAACAGTGAAAGGGTCTATTGACCTTGTCGGGCATCAAATGAAGAAGATTACCTTAAATCTTTCTGCCAGAACAGGGTTGACTTTTCCTGGTCTTGGAAGATCAGAACCTGTTATAATGTAAAAATGAACAAATTAATTAACAGAGTAGTTTTCTATGAAAAAAAAAACACTCTGCAAAATAAATAAAATGTGCAAGACAACTTCGGGGGACGGGACTGTTTTGGGCAACTGAAGCTGGAAAATTGAACATCTTTGCCAGCCTTGAAAGTAACATCTGGCAACATAGTTCAAGGTTACACAACATTAAGTTGTAAGACAGTTAAAATATGATAATTAAGATGCAAGAATTGTAATTACCTTCACCTTGGAATTGTTTTATTTGATTCTCCAACTCCCTAACTCTTCTTTTCAAACTTCTGCAAGACTCACAGGTTTCATCTTCTTCGTCTTCCTCACCACCATCACTCTCTTGTAATAAATTTCTTCTGGGGCATTTCCCGCCTACTGTGGGTCTCGATCTTTGTTGTCTGGGTAATGCTTGCATTGAACCAGCAGATGTTGATCCAGAGGGTGCATCATGTGGCTGAATTGCTCTTGTAGGAAGTTGTAATCCTCCTGGGGTGCTGTCCTTTAGTGACGCCAAAGTGTTTTGTAGCTGCACTCCGTAGCTCCGTTATTGTGGTTTGCAGTTGCACTAGAGGGTTTTGTGGGGGTGCTGGCACTCTTGTTGTGGAAATGTTATCACTGCTTGTAAATGTAAGGTCACAACATTCCCTTACTACATTAGTGGGGCGGATATGTGCAGAATTTTACTAGAATTGTTCACTTCGTGTTAAAAGCACCATATTCTCAGGAATGATAGAACTTTTTATGACTGTAAATATCTGATATAGTGCCATCGTAAAATTTTCCGCCTAGGCGAGATTTACAGCTCTTTCCAAAATCTCCGCCATTTTGACCGGAAGTGAAATGCAATATTACCGGAAGTGCCCTTTTTTCTATTAAAATTAGTCCTAATGTTGAATAAAATGAATTCTAAATATTTTTCATACATTCTGAAAAATTATTATACATCACAGATGACTTGTCTGCTTGAATAAAAAAATTTTTGACTTAACCAGAAGTGAAATTATCCTCAACCGGTAGTTATATTAATGTTAACTAGTAACCAGAATGCAGTAATGTCGATTTCAAGTGATGATGTTATTTTGTTTTTATTGTACACAGCGTATTTTATAGAAATTTGTATAATACCCAGAATGCCCCTGTGTACTACTCAGAATGCTTTATAATTTGCACATCACATCCGCCATCTTTGTTCAGATCAGCCATGTTTATGACTGCTTGTGCAAACTGTAAGTATCCGCTCTTCCAGTGTAGACTTCTCAGTAGAAAAACATGATATATACAGACATTTAGATAAGAATTGATTAATCTACTTAAAAATAATAATCTTTACGACAGCTTGCGATAACTGTAAATATTGACTCGATCGGTCTTCAGTTCCACAAAGCAAATGTAACACATCGACTTTTTGTTAGGAAAAAAATTAACATTGGCTATCAACAATGAATAACGTAATGCCCATGAAGACTAAACTAGAGGACAATGAACATGATTACAAAAATTATTTGTGAACAGCTAAAATAGAAGCAGACTGGCAACAAATAATATTGCACAAAAAAGGATATTTCTAGCAATAATAATAATAATAATGTTATTCATTTTGTTTTCGAAAAGGACCTCAAAGATTAAGACTTAAAAAAACTATTTACACTGTTGAACGTAATTGTTAAGTTATGTTTCAAATTATTATAATTATAACAGACCACATGTTCCGTTATAGTTTGAATTTTTATTCACAAATTAAGAAATGATGAGAAAATACAGAAACATACAAAACAACGAATTTATTTTCAGTGGCGTAGTCGTATGGATTATGATAGCCAAACACCGTTAACAACTGTTTCAAAGACCGACTGGCAGATCTGTGCTATTTGTCAAAATGTCACCAGTGAGGCATTGCAATGTCCTGCTGATACAAAACGCTCAGATGTGGGAGCAGGCTACAAGACCTTGGCAGCTAACATAGAGATGTTCGCAAAGCTGGGATGCATGCCAAAAGAATTATGCCTTTCCCGACTAGACGAAGGCAACGGGATTGAAGAAACATTTCTGGCAAACAAGGCACGTTGGCATAAAAGTTGTTATGCCCTTTTCAATTCAACCAAGCTTAAAAGAGCTGAAAAAAGGCATTCAAGACAACAGGAGGACCTAGTTGGTGGGAAGTTTACTCGATCAAGTGCCGGTGTATGCGCAGAAAATACAATTCCTGCCTGTTTTATATGTGAAGAGAGTGACGACCGAATTCTCCACAATGTTTCCACCCTCGGATTAGATGATAGAGTACGGGAATGCGCATCTCTGCTAAACGATGAGAAGTTATTAGCAAAGCTAAGTGGAGGGGATTTAATCGCTCTTGAGGCGAAGTACCATACTCACTGCCTTTCTGCGCTGTATAGAAAAGCACAATGTGCAAAGGAAGAGGGTGAAGAGAGGGAACAGCCCCGTCATCGTCTTGATGGCATCGCTCTAGCAGAACTGGTGTCCTACAAGAAGATTTTCGAACAAATGGTGCAGAGTTACCAACGTTTAAACTTGCAGATCTCGCAAAAAAGTACCAATCCTGTTTGCAGAGACTCGGTTGTGACACAATGGCTCGTGTTAACACTTCACGACTCAAAGAGCGCCTTGTTTTTCAAATTCCTGGCCTTCAGGCTTACAAACAAGGGCGTGATGTGTACTTGGCCTTTAGTGCTGATGTCGGATTTGCACTGCATAAAGCACACGAAGAAGACTGCGACGAGGAGGCCATGCACCTTGCCAAGACGGCCGCGATTGTCCGTAAAGATATGCTTGCAAATAAATACTGCTTTTTAGGATCCTTCGAACCTAACTGTCAGGCAAAATCTGTCCCAGCTTCACTGCTGTCTCTTGTTCAGATGATCCTATATGGGCCAAATATTGACGAACAAGCATGTAGTTCAGGAAAGGTACAAGCAGCACTTACTATCTCACAGCTTCTGCAGTACAACACCCGTGTTCGTTGTCGTGATAGAGAAGTGAAAAGGGAACGGAGAAGCAAATGTCGTGAGACACCACTACCTATATACATAGGAGTATCTGTTCACGCCAAGACACGCAGTCGTGAGCTTGTTAAGACCTTACACGATTTAGGAATCAGTGTTTCGTATGACAGAGTGTTGGCAATTTCCACAGATCTGGGTAACGAAGTTTGCAGGCGCTACATAGAGGAAGGTGCAGTATGTCCTTCTAATCTTCGCCTGAATTTATTTACAACCGCGGCCGTCGACAACATTGATCATAATCCCACTTATACAACCGCTCAAGATTCATTTCATGGGACTGGCATATCTTTATTTCAGCAACCCACCACAGAAAACCCTGGAACAACAAGAGCACCTATTGATATATCACATGCAGCGGCCAACACGAAGTCAGTTCGTGAGTTACCTGAAACTTATACTGAAGTTGCACCAGTTATTGTTACAACCAAGAATCCTCAAGTTTCAGCAACCAACATTAACGTACAACCTGATGGAAGCTCCTATAATCGCAGTTTGAAAGATGAGGTCAGATGGCTCGAGAATTCCACTAACGTTATATGCAATCAGGAGGGCTTAAAGGAAGAGGAAGTAGTTTCCTGGGGGGCATTCAACTCTCGTGACCCGCAAAACAGTTCGCCACCCACTACAGCTGGGTTATCAGCCCTATTACCACTGTTCCCTGATCAGGCTAAGTCCATTGCTATGATAAGACATGCTATGGATATGATCAAGCTCTCTGTAAACCATCTGAATCCCGGTCAAGTTCCAGTAATCGCCTTCGATCAGCCACTTTTTGCTGTCACGAAAGAAATTCAATGGAACTGGAGCGATACCTATGGTGAAGATAAGTTCGTGGTCATGTTTGGTGGCCTTCATATAGAGATGGTGTTTCTGAAGGTAATAGGAGGATGGCTGGAAGGTAGTGGATGGACCACTGCACTGGCTGATGCAAACGTCGCGTCTACCGGGACAGCAGATTCCTTTATCAAAGCTACAAGTGTCACACGTTCCCGTCGGGCCCACCAGGTGACAGCTTGCTGTTTATTTCTCCTGATCCAGAAGGCGTTCGTAAAGTACAAAGAAGCAGCAGGAAACGAAGACGACGTCATGTCCTTTGACAGTTGGTGCACTCAGCGAGTTTCCGCATTTCCCCAGTTTCAGTATTGGTACACAGCCCTACAGCTTGAGCTCCTGCTGCTTGTTTTCCTCAAGTCGCTTCGTGCAGCTGACTTCCACCTCTATGTTGATGCGCTCTCAAAGATGTTACCATGGTTTTTTGCAATGAATCACAGCAACTATGCTCGTTGGTTGCCAGTCCATCTACGTGACATGCGCGCACTTGATCAGATGGTTCCAGATGTTGCGTCAGAGTTCAAGAAAGGGCTCTTTACCGTGAACAAAACTCCAAAGCGATTTTCAGCGATAGCCATCGACCAAGCCCATGAACAAAATAATGCCATGGTAAAGGGAGACGGAGGAGCAGTTGGCTTGACTGAAAATCCAAACGCTCTTCGCAGATGGATGCTATCAGGCCCAGAGATGGCAAGGCTGGTTAATGAGTTCGAGACAGGCATTAATCCTGACACAGAAGCAAAGGACAACTCAAAGCATCACGAAGATCACAGAAGTTTCCAGGTCTCATTCCATCAAGATGTGAAATCCCTAGTTGCAGCAGTGGAAGAGTTGGGAAATCCTTTCCTAGAAGAAACTGGCGATCTCTTCGTACTTGACACCAAGGTAGTTGCAGAGGAATCAGCAGTAACCAGGATGCGCCATATTGAATCTGAAGGAAGAAAGCAGTGTGAAATGTTCATTTCTGAGCGTCTCATCGAGAGGAAGAAGCCATTAGCTGATACAATTGTAAGAAACAAGCTCAGCTTCTTTGAAACGACTTCAAAGAAACCTTCTAAAGCAAACCAGCAGCTAACTTCGATGAAGAGAGATTGCTCCCTCTTCTCCAGGTTGTACATTTCATGTCAGACCAGAAATGGAGATCTAAATGAATTTTTCAAGCATGAGAACCAGGGTTGTCCACCAACTTTATCAGACCAAGGAAATCTTCGTCTTCCAAAGAAGAAGTCAGAGTTGACGGAATGCCTTCAAGCGCTTACTTCACCACAAAGCCAGATGCCAAAGAATTTAGACGTACTTATTATTGATGGAGCGGCAGTGGTAAACATGATTAGACCTGGAACTGAACGAACTTTCTCAGGGTATGCTGCCGGATCTTTCGTTCCATACATAAGATCGCAGCTTTCCCACGTCAACCGGCTAGATATTGTCTGGGACGTATACCTGGAGAACAGTCTGAAATTAACAACTCGGTGCCAGCGTGGTTCCGGAGTGCGACAACGTGTAGCAGCAGACAACAAGCTTCCCCGGAACTGGAAGGAATTCTTAAGAGTAGATCAGAACAAGCAGGAATTGTTCAAGTATCTTGCTGAGAGTGTAACATCGATTGATGCAGAGAAACAGATTATCTCTACCTATGGCAAGCAAGTCTTGAGCACCATTCCCATTTCATGCAACAACATCGAAAGACTGGCCCCCTGTAGTCACGAAGAAGCTGATACAAGGATGCTTCTTCATGCGGCAGATGCAGTGCAGTGTGGCCATTCCAGAATTCTTCTGCGTACAGTTGACACGGATGTCCTTGTTTTGGCCGTTGCCTTTTTACAAAAATTGGAAGAGCTTCAAGGAAGACTTGTAGAACTTTGGGTTGGATTTGGCACTGGAACACACCTTCGCTTTATTCCTGCCCATGAAATCTCCAGAAAGCTAAGCCCTCAAGTCTCAAGTGCACTCCCATTTTTTCACGCTTTCACTGGCTGTGATACCGTCTCATGTTTTTACAGAAGAGGAAAGAAGACGGCGATGGACATATGGAACAGTTTTCCAGAGGCGACCACCGCATTTCTTACGTTAGGAAGTACGCCTCCTGAGGTCAACGACACGAGTATGGCGACTCTCGAAAGGTTTGTAGTTTTGCTCTACGACAGAACAAGTGCAAAAACAACCGTAAATGATGCACGTAAGCAGCTGTTCGTAAAGAAGGGCAGACAGTTTGACAACATCCCTCCGACCAGAGCAGCCCTATTGCAGCATTCCAAACGTGCTGTTTTCCAAGCAGGATACATCTGGGCTCAAACTCTTACTCCAAGCCCTACATTGCCAAGTCCACAAGACTGGGGATGGACCTTAGATGGGGGTTTGTGGAGGCCTTTCTTGACGTCACTGCCAGATGTGATGGGCTCCTGCCAGGAACTTGTTAGATGTGGCTGCATGAAGGGCTGCCGTAGGCAGTGCTCTTGTGTGAAGGCTTCTCTGCGCTGCACTGCCCTCTGTAAATGTCCCGATGAGTGCGACAACAGATGACTTTCTAAGTGTGAATGACTTATGTTTCTTCTAAACTTGCAGAGTATTCTGTATTAATATGTTAAATTTATCAGTTACTGTAACATAAAAGTTATAACGGTTGGATAGCCAAAATGTGTGTTATTATGAGGGAAGAAGCATACCACTTCTGGTTCAGAATGTCAGACATGCGCAGTTTGCCATGCGTAAATTCTTCCTTCAGAAATTAAGTAGTTTATTCTTTGTGAATGTGTAAACTGTATCTGGAACTGTATCATAAGATTTATAAGATTTATAAAAGCAGATAGCCAAGCAGTATGTTATTTTGACGGGAGATACATAACCACTTCCGGTTTAAAATGGCGTTTATTAACATTCATTATCTTATTGAATCTTTCTTGCGTTTTTGGGACTCAACATTACAGCACAATTGATTTTATACTCAAACTGGATCATCTATCTCCTACATGACCGTTTTCAAAGCAAACACGCAAATATTTATAGCTTTTATATTAAGTTACAATTCTACTTCCAGTTCAAGATGGCGGCCATTTTGAAACACCCTCTTAACTCGGCTCAGATGAAATTTTCATGGTGGCACCATATCAAACTTTCATCTATACGTTAAGGGCTACCTTTCCACCAAATTTCGTGCTTTTAACAAAAAGTGAACAATTCACGCACATATCCGCCCCACTACATCAGAAGTGAAGGAGTCTTCACTACCTCCACCCCTTACAAGAGAAGCCATTTGTTCAAGTAAGGAGTTATTCCGTTCTGTGAGGGCCTTTCTTTCTTTCTCTTTCTGTGCATTTGCCCTTTCTCTTTCAATCCGCTTCCGTTCTTTCTCTGCTGCTTCCTTTTCCCATACAAAGGCATTGGCTTTTTTTTTTTGTCCTTGTATTTTCTTTGCCATTCTTTTTAGCCGCTTTATTCTGTGTATTTTTCCCAGTAGACTTTTGTTTCTTGGTTGGCTGTTCATCATCTAAGTTTTGCAGAAAAAAATCAAGGAATAAGTCTCTGTGTTTAAATCAAGTACAATAGAGTTCCATTTTCTAGAGATTGTTGTTAAGAACTGTTGTTCAGGCTAGCACCTTCGTTGTCTTCATTCTAGCCAGCTGAATGATCCTAACTATAAAGCAACCAATGGAGATTCTATTTTTTGGTTGTGTGTATAATTTTCAAATAATAATACAGTCCAACCTCTCTAAAGCAGCCACAATGGTGCTGAACTAAGTGTCTGTTGATTTACTGTATAACAAAGTTTGGTCATATATACCATGATTTGTTTCATATCCTTGCAGTCTTTTGTTCTTTTCCTTGATCCATTACTCTCTTCATCCACTTGAATATTTTGGTTTGACGGTACTTCTTTATCGGCAGCAGCCTCTGCAGCCTTCATGGTTTCTGTAAAAGAAAATCATAACTTTGAATCATGATTTTAAGATTTTAGAATTTGACCTTTGGAATTCTAGTTCCATTGTCACTTTTGGTGCTGCTTAAATTAAGCCAGAAAAACTTGAATAAGATGGTCAAAATTACAAATCGAGGAAGCTAGGTTGACATTCTAGAATTTCCATGAATTACAAACTAAATTACTTGCTAAACGTCGTGTTTACAAATCAAATTACACTAAGTAAGAAGGCTGATTTTAAATGTTTCATTTCTCATATATTAACAAATGTATCTATAATGCCCTTCAGATATGATTGCTGATTTCTTTAAAGTGCACCTAACCCCAATTTTGTTGTTATCACTGAATTTTTTGTCGCAATTTCTGTTTTACAGTAGTGAAAAAATTTTTGAATTTGCTCAAATCTACGATTTTTTAGAAATTTCCAAAGTTTGAAAAATCGCGCCAAAATTGCCGCCATCTTGGTTCAAGTTCGAGTGATTGGGGGATTGGGGCTAGTATTTGCTATGACGTAGAAAGGAGAACGACAGCGTGGTTTGGTTGCAGTTAACAACAGTCAACCCGAGTGTTTTTGACATCAAAATGCCAAAGAGATGTGTCGCTGCTGGCTGCAGCAACGAAAGAAGAAGGTATTTCCCTTCATAAACTGCCATTTTACGGCGACGATCGGCCCGAAGCCAAGAAAAGGAGAAAGAAATGGGTGGATTTTGTTCGGCTGAAGCGAGCGAAATGGGAACCATCTCAGTCTTCAGTGCTGTGCTCTGAGCATTTCAAAAGGGAAGATTTCGTTCGTTCAGCAGATTTGGGCGATGAGAAAAGTCACCACAGTTCAAAGAGAAGGCTGAAGACGGATGACCTTGGAGTGAATGTTTTCCCGAGTGTTCATGCGAAAACACTCATGCCAAATGCACCAAACGATAAGCCTGTGTCAAAGCGATCCAAAAGAATGGTAAGACGAGTGAGATGTACAGCACTGAAGCCATTTGTCAGTGACCTGAGCTTCTCTTCTTATAGCATGCTATTAAACCTGACTTTTTTTTGTTTTAGACCATTAGAGAGGCGATTGCAAGCTCAGTTGGATCAGAAGAACAAAGCGCCGAAGAAATGTCATTTCCAAGTTGTAGTTCTGTTGGCACCTCGAGTGAGCCGCTGCCACAGCCTGATGACAACTTCCTTGCAGAAACAGCCATCTCGAAGGAGGTGAATATTTCAAATGAGGAGGTGATGGAGGAGGACTTGGTGTGCTTAAACTGCCACACTTTGGAGAAGGAGAACAGGAGGTTAAGGAACAGGATTGTTACTCTTGAAGAGCAGGTCAGCAAGCGGAAAAGAGAGAGTCGAAGGTACAAACGGCGAGGTAAGAAGCCGTGCAAGAAGGTATTACACAGAACATAAGCGATAAAATCAACTCTTACAGTTGTTCCGCTCTCTGTTCTATCATTTTACGTTTGTTCAGTGGCAGAGTTACAGACATTGATCAAAAATAAAATAAACTTGTGGGTTTTCTTAACTGGTATTTGTTTATTTATTTATCTATTCATTTATTTATTTAATCATTTATTTATTTATTTATTTATTTATTTATTTACTTTTTTCATCTCTTTTTACTGTAATTTGATTTCCTTTGCTCTAGCTTTAGTGCCAACCTATTTTTCTATTTTAAACAATACTTAGTTTTACTCAGCTCGATTAGCTTTTTAGTTATCCTGAGTGAAAGTTACCTTTTCCTGCGTATTAATATATTGTAATGTAATAATTGACTTTTTATTTTGGTAATAAAGCTTGTTGTTGTTGTTTCATTGTGCATGTACATTGTATACATATCTTTAGTCTTAATTAATACAATGTGCAGCTGATCCGAGGTCACTAACATGGTAACCGAAACCAAGAACAGTTCCATTTACTCAGAGAAACTTCTTGGTTTTATTTCATGCTTTTTTGTTTCAGTTACAACACAAGGTACCAAGGATAGACAGCTGGAAGAAAGTGAAGAGAAGGTGGACACCCTACCTAGAGGCTCTGTATGCACTTCCGAATCAGATGTCAGTGATGTTGGGGAGGGGGAAGGAGAATGTCAAAGCGAAGTAGATTCAGACTCTGAATATAATTCTGTGACAGAGGTGGACACAACGGAAACAGAGACAGATGGAGAAGGCTGTGTACCTAGCAAGTATAATCAGTACGTGCTCATATTGCCTGTGTCATGCGTGTTACTCCAAAAAACATCTTATTCTTCTGATAATATGTCAACATACATGTACATGTATCTTTGTTGCAGGTTATCGATGAAGGGAACAAATTTGCGCACAGAACCGAAGCATATTGTATTCATGTCCCAGCTGCTTCTCTTGTTCAAGTTTTGCCATGTGTGCAAAGCTGACAACCCAATGATTGAAGCTGGTGGTATTGGAACGCAAGCAGCCATCAAAACAACATGTGCCAATCCAGCATGTAGAAAGGAACAAACCTGGTATAGTCAGCCCTTAATTCCTGGAACTCAGATGCCTGCTGGGAACTTCCTCTTGTGTCTCAGCATTCTACTTGTTGGAGGGTCAGCCACGAAGATCTTCCAGATGTTCTCCCATATGGGTCTAGGATGTATCTCTCTGAACACATTTTTTAAGTGTCAAAAGGTCAGTGAGGATGTACATGTATCGATCAGTAGAGTATTTATCTTACAACACATCAGTTACACATTTTGTGTGATCTTATTTTGTGCCAGCTGTACACATACATGTTGATATTGTTCTGGATAACCTGATTTGATTTATTTTATTCAATGTGTACAGTACATATCTTTACATGTAATACAATTTTTGCGCTGACTATAAAAACTATGTACACACTCTGATTGGTCAACAACATTGATCCATTAGTCCAGTGGAGAAATAAATCCATGATGTATTAATTGTTTACTAAAGTTTACATTAATGATGCAATTATTGTTGTCTTACTTAGTTTTGCATGCATTGGGCAGAAAATAATATTTCTTTTTGGACAAATGAAAGCAAAGTAATGGTATTAATAAATTGATCTATTTTCAGTCAGAAGGAAACATTGCCTATATTGTTTATACTTCAAACATTTTTGAGATTTACCTTTTTTTAACTTGTCATTTTGCAGAACAAACTTTTCCCTGCTATTTACCTTTACTGGCAACACTACCAGACTTTGACGCTAGCAAAGTTAAAAGACATCAAGGATGGAATCACCATAGCAGGAGATGGTCGCCATGATTCCATGGGGCATAGTGCCAAATACTGCGCGTATACCATCTTCTGCTGTACAATTCCCATGATTATTCATTTTTCTTTGGTCCAGGTCAGCATCATTGCATTTACAACTTAATATAATGTATACAATGCAGGTTAAATTTGATTTCCTGTCTGATGCATGATCAAAAATTCCAAACTAAGGCAAATAGCAATAATTAGCCTTATTTGAAATGAAATCAAGTTTCACCTACAACATGCACATACTTTTCTCAAAGCCTTGACCTCTAGAGATTTAATGTTGTTATGAATGCAGTCACTTCCTTCCATCTTAGGTGTTTTGATACATTTATGGTCCCTTGTTTAATAACCAGTAAACTAGCTTAATGTGAGTGTCGTATACTAACTACATGTACTAAGATTCAGCCTACACCCCATTTACCTCAAGGTGCTTAGCCACATTTCTTACTACCTTTTGGCTAGCATTGGGTTATTATAACTCAATTAAATCAATTGGGTTTTGTTTCAGGGTTGCAGGAATTTGATGATATAATTGTGTTTCATTTTTTTTCTTCATGTTAACCTTAGAGAAATCAAGCTGGCAGCAGCACAGCAATGGAATTCATGGGATTTCAGGAGTGCATGCAGTATCTGATTGGCTATGGTCTGTTGATCAGCACATTCATATCTGACAGACACATATCTATTGCCAGTCACATGAATAAAGTGTTGCACCACATAAAACATTACTTTGATATCTGGCACTTGAAAAAAAGTAAGAGATTTCACTGCATCAATGTTTTTAAGTTGTGTGTTTCACAGGTGGTTTTCTCATGTTGATTAATTTATTTTTACTTTCAAATTTTTTTCACAGAAATACGCAAATCACTTACTGCCATCTCAAAGCTGAAGGGATGTGAAGTCCTAGCAGAGTGGATCAAGCCCTGTGAGCGGCACCTCTACTGGAGTGCTACCTCCACCTTCAATGGCTGTGGGCGTGTAATATGGGCCAAATTCAAGTCTTTCCTTAATCATGTGGTTAATAAGCACTCAGGATTTGATGAACCACTATTTAATAAGTGTATTCATCGGGATATTCCACCAAGAAAATGGTTGAAAGTTGGTATGGGGATACTAGTTAGTTTTCAGTGGATATTTTTTAATTCAGAAAAGTGTGTTTTGAGGAATTTTAAAACTCATTTACGCTTTCTTGGTGAAATATGACAAAGGTTCATTTTCTTACCATAGGCTGCGCTCAATTTTTTTCCCAGGGACCTTGGTTTATGATAAACTTGTTGAGACTCTTACTGAAAACTCCCTTGTTAAAGGAATCAAGCAGGCATCCCCATTATCACAGACAAGTATGTTGGAGGGATTTCACTCTGCATTGAACTACTTTGCTCCAAAAATGATTGCGTATTCCTATGTTGGCATGTATTGCAGGTAATTGAGTTCAAGTTGTTCCATGTACTAATATTAGGACCCCCGTGCTAACTTCCCATATAGTCTCCCTAGACATATTTCCCTATATGGTATTTCTAGATCACTCATGCCCATGGAAATTAATGAATGGGGAGACTATATGTGAAGTTAACATGTCTATACCAGGCTTTTAGCCAGAATTTGAACAGTGGTCATCCAAAATGAGCTTTATGGCCTGTTTGTGAAAATCATACAATTTCTTTAGAAAATGGGTGTCACAGGATGCGTGGACACCCATCTGGCTAAAACCCTGTTAGGGACTTTTTACAATGCAAAGAAAGTACTCAGTATATGATTTTAACTATTTACCACAGGCACATTTTAGCTGCAGTACATTACAACTTCAACTTGCACAGGGAAACGAAGAAAAAGAAGGCAGATGGCGAAGAAAGGATCAAAGTTTCATACCCCAAATTTAAAAATGGGGAAGCAACTGTGAGAGATGTTAGAGTTCAACCTAACTTTGGTGAGCAAGCTTGATCTTTTTTTTACTCAAGCTATTTTTGTTGTTGTTGTTGCATACATGTAGTTTGCCAGGAAAGCAAGTCGAGTAATAATCCAGTCTTCTTCTTCATATTTTTGGCTGTTTCAACAGGTTATGTAGAGGAAATTTTTCAGACCTACCTGAATGCTAGCAAAAGTGACCTGACAGAAGCTGCTGCAAAGCTACGTGAGATGACACCTGCACCTATGAACACAATGGTTGAAAAGCAGCCAAGAGAAGAAGCTGTACAGAAAAGAATAAAAAGGCGCAGCATGGAGGTCAAGGATGTCCCTCCAACCACACCGGGTAGGTGAATGTGAAATACAGTGATCGCAAAAAATAGTAGTTTGTTGTTTCCCAGTAAGGTCCCGGGGGGGGGGGGGGGGTGGGGGGTACTCCCTTGTATGGGCTATATAGGTATGCGGCCCCAAAGGGTAGGGGTTTTCAGCCGTTTTGGTCAAAAATAGGGTATCAAGTTTTGCTGATTTCGGCCATTTTGGTCATAAATAGGGTATGGTTTTTGTACTCTTGCCCTAAGATCGTATGTTCTTAAACTTAGAAGCAGCTTTCTCATCATTATCGAAAAGAAAATCAACAAAAGCCCTTCACAAATTATGTTTACGGTCTGAACAAGAGATCCAGTTATAAGGCAGGTCTGAAACAGGGTTTTGATGTACACCCCGACCCAATTTTCCTGGGAGTCGCCCCACCCTCCCCCCACCCCCTGGGAGTAAGGTGCAGTATTTGACATAACCATTTTTTCACTTTCAGTGTCACAGGTCCCAGATGGGAGTGAAAAGCAGAAAAAGAAAGCGGCACCCAGGTGTAAACAATGCAAGCAACCATTGAAAGGACATAAAAATGTTGTCAACTGTCCTAAGAATAGAAAAGAAAACTAACCTTAAACTTCTTTGGTTATTTTGTCATTGGGATTAATTACATTGATGATTCCTGATTTATTTTTGGGTGGGGAGGCGGGTAAGGGGGATGATGTGCAAGCTTTAGTTGAGTGTTTTTTTCCCCTCCTGTGTGGTCTTTGAGCCGATTTATGGCCATTCTGTTAGTCTCAGTGGAACCGGTTTGCTCTCTCTATATATACTTAGAGAGAGAAAACCGGTTCCACGAAAACTAACAGAATGGCCATAAATCGGGTCTTTTAAATCGGCTAAAAGACCACACAGGAGGGGAAAAACACTCAACTAAAGTAAGCTAAGACGATTTTCATAGGTTGAAACAATCGTTATTTTCCCCATACAAATCCTTATAAATATGCAAATCGCTCAAGTCATGTAACAATAATACAAAGGTCAACATACATGTATAAAGAGCTGCTCATATATCGAGCTTGGGCTACCTGTGATTAAAGATCTATTTCTCTCTCGAAGACATAACAGAACTTTATGGGCAGTACTGGTGAGTGTGACCAGCCAAATTGACCTATCAAACCTTGCACACTATCGATTAGTAATTTATTTTAGTCTGCATCCCCAAGGTCAAATCCTGAAAATTCTTCTGACTCTGGGTTTACTGGGAATTTCCTTCTAATTTCATCATAGGCACATGCTGGCAATGGAATTCTACGGTGTCCCAAGAAACCATAAACTAATCTTGAAAATTCCCGATAGGAGACACTTCGTAAGAAACTGCAAAAAGAACAAAATCAAGAAATCATAGTTGAAATTATTTAAACCAAAACATAAAAATCATTGTATAGAAAACTAGGTACCACCCCCACCCCCACCCCTGGTGTAACATTGCCACCTTCATTACAATCAATATATAGCCGAGCATCAAACAAGTCCAGTAGATAGATAGATGGCCTTTATTTTAAAACGATAAGTATTAAAGCTACATGAGCTTGTGGGGTCATTTACTATTAACTAATTACAAGTAAAACTAAAAAACTAAAAAAACGGACAAGACATTTGAGCTTACAAATATGAAATTGTGAATATAAATTTAAATATATACAAAGTCATCTTTTCTAAAATTACAAGTGGATGCAGTAATGTAAATACAAACCTGTCCTCATTTCCTTTTTGCTTGTATTGTTGTTTGTCCTTTGTCTTATACCTGGAGGCCGCCAATTGCAAACTCCACTTCTCAAGACAGACTGGTCGAAACCCTGGATGCTCTGTTATACATTTCAATGTTTCATCATTTGAATCCTGTCGCACCATATCACTCCCCAGTGATTCGCAGCACCCTTCCAACTCCTGACAACAGTAGCATTCACTAATGTTTTGAAGATGAGTTATGCTACATTTTCCACACTTACACCTACAAAAATACATGAATAAATTGCTTCCATCCAGTTCAAGTGGATACGAGAACGACAGCAATTCGATAAGCTTATTATGAAAACAAACTTAGCCTACCATGTATCGACTCCTACGCGGCCCATCAACCTGTCTTTTAGTGCTTTTTCAAGCTCTTCGTCCTCTTTCATTTCCTTTTCGTATTCTGCTGTCCATGCGGGATCAGCTAGTGGATCGTCGGCGTATGGAACGATGTCTTCATCACTCGAGTATGAATGATGAGTTGAACACATCGTTTCATCTTCAAACACGCTCTCCTCTGACGAACTCTCGGAGGAGTTTTGGCTTTCTTCGACAATATCTTCCTTCTGTGACATCTTTGTCTTTCATTCACTACTGTTAACAGATTAGTTTTGACAGGATCCAAGGGAAATACAGAATGCCAAGCGACTACCAAATGAGTACACGAGACTGAGAATCATGGCAAGAAGTCGCATGCCGTTCTCCTTTCTACGTCACAGCTCTACTCGCCCCAGGTCCCATAAACGCGGACTTGAGCCAAATAATTCTCGACTTTAACCGCTCATAAAAAATAGAGGAATCATTCAAATCAAAAAATTTTTGCGCCAGTTTTCTTCACATAGCATAAACATTTATTGGAGCTGCAAATATATTTGGGGGTTAGGTGCACTTTAAGCTAATGTCTTTAGCTTAATGGAACGGAAATTTCAGGCATCAAACTACCGACTTTTTTTAAATTAACCATGTTTGCCGCCCTAACCAAGAAATGGCGCCAAAAACCGTTCAAATTTTATTGAAAGCAGAACTTGGGAGCAATAAAGGTTAAATTTTGTGTCTTACCATGAAGAGAGAGAATTTGGCCTTTCCAAATTTCTCCTTTGTACTGCATCTGTACATTTGCTCCAACTTTTGCCTGTCCTCCATCGACTGCCAACTTCTTTACTGAAATGGCTTCAATATGTTTGCCGTTCAGTCTGATCCATTCAACCACCGCGAAGTCGTTTGGTTTTTCCTGCATGAAAGTGAAAAACAAGCATGATTTAAGCTTTCAAGAATTTAAATCGTTTTGCGGAAGAAATAATTTCAGAGCCATGCTTATAATGATACAAAATATCGGCATATTCGCTCAAATGCTCATGGATAATTATCGCAACATACAGATCGAGCTGTACGTTGGAACAAATAATTCGAGAAGGCTAGGGTAGCGATTTATAAACCACCACATTTGTCATACCTTTGTAAGTAAAACAATATAAACTTACTCACCATGCTTTGGAATGTTCAATTATCCAATAATTGATCTGAATAAAAGAAATATCGCTCGACTAACCACGTACAATACAATCTTGACCCGTAAAAGCGAAAAGCCCGCCGAAACTGCCAACAGCTCCAACGAATCTGAGCATGCGTTGCGGCCGTCGAGGGCTGGGAACTAGTTATCAACGAACATGGCGGCTGAAAACGTGGAAGGAGAAAGTATCGAAGAAAGCGTTAAAAAACGAAGAGGTAGTTATTTGTCTTATTTATCAAATCCGTCGTTAAAAGTCCCCAAAACATCAAAGTATCGTCAGAAACTTTCTAAAGAAGATTTTCATTGCGCATCTTCTGAAGACAAAGCAGGTGGAAGCAGTTTATATCAAACCGAAGACGTCGACAGCAGTTATTGTGATGAGGACTGTGATCAAAGTGAGGATATTTGTCTGGAAAATCGTGAAAGCTTCGATCTACTGGAAGGCTTTTTGCGGCTTAACTGCAGAATACCCTGCCATTTTGAAGTTATACCCCTAAAAAGGCCGGATACTAGGTCATAAAGCATATATCAGGGTGGATACGCGGATACGCAGTTAACATGAATTAGTAATGAGTAAATCTCATGAGGGTGGATACGCGGATACGTGGATACGCAGTCAACATGAATTAGTAATGAGTTATGCCCAAAGATTTGCATGAAATAGTAATGAGTTATGCCTGAAGATTTATATGCTGTGATATGTATTTTTCTCGTTCTTTAATTGATGTGTATTTCTTGTTGATCCAAGGCGTGATAACTTAGCGAAAGAATAAAAATAATCTATAATGTCTATCGCTAGAGATGGATATACTTGTATTTTTCGTTCTTAAAGTGAGAAACAGTATTTACCCACAACTGAAGATATTACTCCCGCGGTCCTGGTCATCACAATGTACACCCCAATCCAATTTATATCCTTCGTTCTAAAAGCGTGAAAAGCACGATTATAGTTGATCAATATCTACCATCTTATTTCTGAAAGTATACACTGATACAGCTACGCTGCAAGCTCATTCCCAGTATCCTTTAGCGACGGCGTTGATTTGAACCGTCAAACATTTATTGCTGCATCATAACTGTTTTACTTATTTACAGCTCACAGTGGTGGACGTCATCATTTACACCCAAAACACAATGTATATGCTTCGTTCTAAAAGCGTTAAAAAACTCCAGCGAACATATTCAACAAATTTGAGTCTTCTTTATAAAAGTATACACTAAAACAGCTGCGCTGCAACCTCGTTCCAAGTGTCCATTGACGACAGCGTTGCTTTCTACCGACAAAAATTTATTGCTACCTAACTGTTCTAATGATTTACAACTCGTAAATTTTTTTTATGTCCTCTAAAAACACCTTCCACAGATCATTCCCCCGATGAATATATCTCCATTTGAACTCTGCCAAATATGACGAATAGTGTTCTTTTTTCCTTCCATGAGTCGGTAGCTTGGCTTTCATCTGTCTCCAATGTCCTTCTATTTTGTTCGTGTGTAAGCCCTCCTCATTAACTGTCTTATGGTGATATCCATGCTTTTCCAGGTTTACATATGCTTTCCAGCAATCAGACACGATTGTAGTGCCGGGCTCAATCCATTCTTTTATTATTTCCAACAAAGTACTTTCACTTCTGTCTTCTACAGTCACAATGAAACACTTTCGTGAATCTTCTTCTATTCCTCCGAATACCCACTGTCCCTCAACCACATACCCGCGATGATATTTCCTCTTGCCTATCTTGCTCTCGTCGATTTGAACAAGCTTTCCTGGTCCGCCAATTTTCTCCCTTCTTTGGAACAATGCCACCTCGCAAACTTCCCGGCAGAACATGTCCCAATCCACCGCAGTGTGAGACCCTAGCCCAAGTTGCTGTTTAATCTGCCACTGTTTCATATCTTGGCACCACCAGTAAGTAAATTTCAACACCTCCTCGAGACTTTGGACTTCTCAAACCAGCTTCCTTCTCTGATACTTTTTTCACTTCGGTGGCGTTTACCGTTTAACTGCTTCTGACATTTCCATAAGTATCCGTCAGATCGATCCATACATTCCGTCCACTTCATGTCTGATGCACAAATACTACAGGCTCGGCTAGCGGCAAGTAAACCATCCTGTTTTAGCCACGACAGAGTAAAGTCTTTGTCCCAAAGATATTTTTCATCAGGTCGTCATAACTAGTAAAATTGCCCTGCTTGTCTGATCTCTTGTAACTTGCTTCGAATTCGCGACACTGAGTTCCTTGCTCTTTACGATCTGCAGATGAACGACCAACTTGTACACCAGTTGTCCGGCGACGTTTAACTGAATACATTTTCAACTTTTTATCCTATATGCAATGCTTTGTCACCAAGTTTTCTTGCTTTAGCCACCCCAAATGACAACGCAAACATTCGCACGCGCTACTTGTGTTAGTCTAACCAAGCACAATGCCCAATTTCAATGCAAACAAACATTTTTACCTGTTCATGTGTCTATAATATTTCAATAAATTTCAATAACAACTTAACAAAACATACCGCTTAAAAAAAGTGCATTGAAAAGGCTGTTTAAAAGAAACCGCACACACTATAAATTACACCTTTTCATGTGTGATAGCCGATACTTATAATGGCCAAAGTTATTATATAAAATACGGTACCAGATGTATTACAGTTTACTCGTGAACTAATTACGCTATTCATATCACAGCCAATTTGAACACCTCTGATTCACATCACCCATCTAAATCACAACACCCAAAACAATGGAATTCACTGAGCAAATAGATACCGCCAGAACTTTTCATTTGAATTTATTAGACCAAACAATGCATGTGTTGACGTAAACTTAACGCAGCTTTGAAATCTTAAATAATTACGCTTACCAAACGAGCTTCATTACTACATTTCATCTACTACAGTAGCATTCAATCGCAAAATGTCGAATTCTAGGCTAGCGAAACTGCGAAAACAGCCCGACGCCACTTGGTCACTTCTTCAAAAACGTCTTATCTCGTTGCCAGATCCTTTTGAAAGCCTTTTTCCACACAACGTATGGTCCTTTGTAGAACAAAAAGCTGCTTCCCTTAGTACTAACGCTGGATATGTTGCGACTAGCCTCCTGACAACCACGGCATTTGTTGCTGGAATGGAAACAACATTGGTCAATGGCTCGCAGGAAATGCCGCTCAACTTATACTCCGTTTTCGTCGGACCACCGACAACAGGAAAATCGCAGGCCTTAAAAGAATGTGCAGTCTCCCCGATGTCAGCCGTGGCAAGGGAACAGGATTCTTCGTCCAGCGTTATTAACAAATGCACTTCTTCTGGACTAGTAAAAACTATAGCTGTGAATGAGAAGGGATATCTCTTATCCGCCAAGATCTACGACGTCCTTTTCAAGTTACTGAAATCAGATGAAGAAAACGCTACAGGAGACGTCCAAGTTTTATGTCAGCTGTTTTCCAGTGAACAAACGTCCTACCGTTACGCCACCGAGAGTTCAAGAGAAATCGCGGAAAACACTCCATTTTGTATCCTTGGCTCAACACAAGTACCTTTTGCCGCACGCCTATTTACCGTCCTTGACCAAGGACATGGCCTACTGGACAGGTTCCTAATAACTTTCCCTAAGTGTCTGCGTCCAAAGCCACAAGAAACTGAACAAGCCATTGAGTATTTGAAGAATTTGCCTCTCGCTAGCTGCGACGACATCTTCGTTGAAATCGCAAGGCTCCACTCCAGTCGGGCAACTTATTCCTTGAACGAGGAAGCAAGACACCTATTAAATATCATCAACGAGGAATTTATCACTGAGGTCAACGCAGCCATCAGCGAAGGTCGAACTCCACCAAAGACCAAGAAGGTTGACATTGTCCTACGAGTAGCTGTTTCACTACACATGCTTAATGCAGTTATTGATCAACTCCTACAAGGGCAAGAACCAGAAATGCCAGGTGAAGAGATTGAGAAAGCAACTCTTGAAAAGGCCATCAGTTACGTTTCCTGGGCAGAATCCCAAAAGGAAATCTTTGTTGAGGTAAAGTAACAGTTTTCGATCAGTTTATATAAAGAACGTTTATTTGCAGATAATTTAACCTCGCCTACAAATAACTATGTAATTGTTTAAAATCCATGTTTTCAAAAATTTAGAGACCCCAAATTTACTATCAAGACTCCACTTATTCCCTCATAAAAATAGTTCATGATTACCTATTTGTGTCGACTTATATCACATGTTTGTAACACGTTGGATTCTTTCCAATATGCAATTGGGAACACACTCTCTCGCGTGGGTGACTTCACAACGCAGATTAAGTACACATGAGGTCATTAGTTCGACGCTTACAGATTACACATTCTATTTTTTTTCCTTTTTTATGCTCCTCTTTGCAAAATATAATGCACATGATGTTCCAGACGATTAAAATAAAATGCGATAAGTACAATATATAATTGGCTCTTATAATACACCTACGATTTTAAGCAACTGAAAAGATTGAATTCTTTAATTTACTTCAACTTGTCGTGGTCATTAATCGCCATTTATTCCAGGGCCGTACCTAGCGGGGGGGCAGGGGGGGCAGTTGCCCCCCCTAGGAAAATTAAATGTTTATTTTTTTAACGAAGTGTTTGTTTTTGATGGGATATTTCTTGTAGCCATATTGGTCCAAAATCTCAAAAAAACCGGCTAATTGACTGACAAATATTCCTTCAATGTAAATTCCACATAGTTATTTTAGAAAATCTTTCGCAGCCAAAGCCAGAAAGAGTTTTCTTATGACAATAGCTTGGGCCGTGATATGAACAGGTGAAATGCGTTCAAGAGTAAACGAGTGGGATTGGGACCGAGCGAATGTTGATGAACTACGCCGGGTCGAAGATGAAGAAAATAACAGACTTTTATACCAAGAAATCAGGTAAGTTTGTGGTTCTTTTGTAAAAAATGTTGTTTAAGTTAATTTTATAGCAATAATAACTAATTTAAACTGCCGATAGCATCGAAATACCGTGCAATTAATACAAATCGTTTTTCCATCCCGCCGCCATGTTGAAAACTGGCTGGCAAGAAACTCGTGTCTTTAATAAACTTTCGTATATAATTTAAAACATTTCGCAGATTCAGCCCAATCAAGGCCTGAAGAATCTCCTTCTGCGAGTGATCATAATGGAGGTAGTAATGAAGGTAAGCAGAAAAAATTGTCATTGGACGGAGACAGAGAAAATACTTATTTATTAGACCTTCACTATGTGAACTGTCATTTAAATTATAAACACAGAAAGAAGCTGTGCTCCTCCTAGCAAGGCAGCAAAAGTCAGCAACGATCAGGCTGTAGCGCCCAGGATCGAAGGTAAATTTTTTATCTTAATTTTATTTATCTGAAAAGCAAACTTTTTAATTATCGACCAGTACTGAGAAAGAGTATTTAAACCGACGTTGTAAGAAGTCTAGTGAATTCCAAACAAACTGACTAGTATTAATGTCGTTCTAATGATTGAAGAAGCTAAGTTGCATAATCTAGTATTTGTAATGGTTACTAAGTAATTAATTTCCTTTTACATAAGTATAAAAATAAGTGTTTCCCTTTTAGGTGGAATAATGATAGAAGGAAACCCCTTGCCCTTTGAAGTTCTGATGGAAATTTTTAAATGGTTTTCAACAGAGGAACGACTTCAGCAACTGGCGCCAGTGTGCAAACTCTTTTATCAAGCCGTCCATATACCAAAATTTTGGAAGATAGTTGACACTAATTCAGAATTCACACTTTCTTCTTTTCATTCTGTTTTTGGGCATGCTGAACATATAACACATCTCGGTTTTTGTTATTCTCAACGACAATTAGGGAGAAATCTTATACAAAATGCTCTGAATAATTGTGTCAACCTTGTCCACTTAGACCTGGCGTACAACAGGTCAATTTTCACTTTGCATTTTATACAAAGCATGCCATTTTTAAGACACCTTGACATAACAAGCTGCCAAAATGTGAAGGAAAGTAGTTTAACACTATCCCTTAAAAACAAGAGAGGACTGCAGGTTTTAAAAATGGCAAATTGTTTTCAGATAGAAGGAAATTCACTCGTTTCCTTAATAAGGGGTCTGCCTGACGTAAGGAACGTAGTTGCCAATTGGTGTGGCTCAATAACAGTAGAACAAGCCCGCGATGTTTTGCAGCAGTGCAAACTGCTGGCGTTTTCATTTTCACCATGCTGGGGGCCTCCAAACTTGTGGGAAGAATTTGTACAAGATTTTAAACATATAGAGTTTGGTGAGGATCTGTTAGATCACGTCAAACGAGTAAACCTGCCGGGATTTTTGTATGATGACGAAATAGAATAAATTGAGAATGATTTGTAATAGGTTCTATGAAAAATGGTGTAGTAAGTAGAAGTAAGAAAGTGTTAATAAAAAAGACAAATATATATGACAGCTCTTGTTTTTAATAAAAGGTCAGTCGCTGCTCGCGTTGATTGTTATTTTTATTAATTTAAAAATTGCAGCTGAAGCAAGTCCATGTGTTAGAGATCCCTATGATCCAGTGAATTATACCGGGAAAACTTTATCAGACGACCAGAAGCTTGAGCTTCTTACCGTAAAGTTTAATTTTCCGCACGGATTCAAGTTCCCGACAACAGCCGGAAGGCGTTTCCAACTGTCATGGATGGAGAAGCGGCCATGCCCAGCATTAGAAATGACACAGCTCACTGTATCTATTGTATATGTTTTTCCAACAATACTGGTCCAAATGAATCGCCATTTATCTCAAAAGGCTTCCAAAACTGGAAGAAAGCAGACGATGTGCGCTTTGACGGCCATGCCCGCAGTGAAGAACACCGAATTTCAGAGGAAAAGATGACTAACTTCCTAAAGACACGCCGTCCAGGCAATGACATCAGTGCAAGACTACAAAAACAGTTAGCCGAGCAACAACTTCGTACAATGAAAGGTGTCCTGTCTATTATTGATGTAATAATTGCATTGGGACAGAGGGGCATTCCATTAAGAGGCAATTGGGATACCTCTAAAGGAGAGGAAGATGGAAATTTCTCCTTCTTTGTTGACTGGAAATCCAAATATGATCCAGAACTCAAGGACCATTTGGATCACGCTTCTGGTAATGCTAAGTACACGTCTCCGAAGATTCAGAACGAAATAATTAATTTTTGTGACAGATTGATTAGAAACCGTGTCCGAGCATCAATACCAAAGTATTGGAGTGTAATGGCCGATGAAACACAAGATTGTTCTACAACTGAACAACTCAGTATATGTGTGCGATATCTCAGCAGTGAAAATGAAGTCTGTGGAGAATTCATTGGATTCGTAAAGCTTCAAGAAATGGATGCCCAGACCATTGCAGATACCTTGTTACACGCACTACAAGAATGGGGCTTTAATATGTCCGGCCTGGTTGGCCAAGGATATGATGGAGCAAGCGTCATGAGTTCAAGTAGGAATGGGGTGCAAGCTAAAGTTGCAGAGAAGTACCCCAATGCTACGTACGTTCACTGCAGGTCCCACGTTTTGAACCTTGCAATCTCGAGTGGTTGCAAAGCTGTGCGATCCATTCAGAATCTATTTGATAATGTCAGCAAACTTACATGGTTTCTAAGTGGCAGCGCCAAAAGGAAAGAAATATTTCTTAAGACTGCCGCGGCCACCGATGACAGTGAACTGTTGAGCGCTCTAGTCGCAAGTGCTGGTGAAGACGAAAAAGATGAATTTGCCAAAACATTAGAAGAAGGAAGCAAGCGACAGACTGTACCGAGATTCTGTGCTACTCGTTGGAGTGCAAAGGTTACTACCCTCTCTGCTCTTCTCGCTAAATATGGCTCTGTACTTCTTGCTCTGGATGAAATTTCGTCATCAAGCAGTGGCGATGCTAAACGTGATGCTTCAGCTTATTCACGTATTCTCCAAGACTCTGAATTCATAGTCGCTTTGACGGTTTCTCAGTTTGTTCTGTCATTTTTGGCCCAAGTTACAAAGTCTCTACAAGCTAAGAGCTGTAACCTTGGCGATGCATACCAAAGTGTAACTCTCGCGAAAGAATGTATTAAATCAGCAAGAGGAGATGAATCCTGGCAGAAGTTGTGGAGACGAATCAGCCAGGTAGCTGACTCTATCAACGTCACCCTGGTAAAGCCTCGTACAACGACTGTTCAGCGTCATCGAGCAAACGCCGGACACAACGATCAGCCATCGGATTACTACAGGATTAATGTGTTCTATCCATTTATAGATCACGTTGTCGGTGAACTTGAAACGAGATTTTCAATCCAGCACGAAGGCCTGATTGCCGCTCAAAACCTACTTGCCCAAGTTAACTGACAGGCATATCGAGAAGATCAAGGACTACTTCAGCAAGCACTAGATTTCTCGGAGAAGTCTAATTTTGACGCAGAGCTGGCAAGGTGGAAGATGAAACACGCGATGGAGCCAGAGTCAGAACAAGAGGGTGCAATGCCTGATTGCAGTCCGCAAGAATTTCCCGCCATTCACAAGGTGCTGTCGATCTTTTTAACCACGCCTGTCGGAAGCGTTAGTTGCGAACGCTCCTTCTCAGCCCTACGCCGACTGAAGCTATGGACTCGGTCATCAATGACAGAAGATCGATTAAGTGGCCTTGCTATGCTGTTAATTCATCGCGGAACGGATTTCATTCCCACTCCAACAGAGATCTATGACATGAAGTCAAACTGGAGAGGAATCTAAGAACAGCCTGTAGAGGCAGCGTTTGTATTCTGATACTGAAACCTGCAATTCTAGCTTAGTTCCTTCAAGCCAATCTTTGTTCAAATAAACGAATGCTTTTTTTGAAACTAAACAAGGTGTTGATGCCATAATAAATCATTACAATTTAAAACAAAAAGCATCAGTGTGTGTTTTTTCTTTAAAGGTCTCAGAGGCAACCCTCTGTGTGTTTGTCGGGGGGGGGGGGGGGGCAAAAACTCCAACTTTAGACCCCGTTTGTATACGGGAGATGATTGTGTGGAGCTTGCCCCCCCAGATGAAAAATCCTAGGTACGGCCCTGTATTCCCTTTTTAGTTTTTGAGTGAGTTGATAACGCCATTATTTCTAGGGGAGGGATGGTCCTAGCCACTTCGTATCCGCGTATCCACCTCAAACTACACTTACATTATTTCTAGGGGAGGGGTGGTCAAAGCCACATCGTATCCGCGTATCCGCGTATCCACTTCACACTACACTTAGATTATTTCTAGGGGAGGGGTGGTCTTAGCCACCGCGTATCCACGTATCCGCGTATCCACTTCACACTATACTAAGTTTATTTCTAGGGGAGGGGTGGTCTTGGCCACCGCGTATCCACGTATCCGCGTATCCACTTCACACTATACTTAGATTATTTCTAGGGGAGGGGTGGTGTTAGCCACCGTGTATCCAAGTATCCGCACCCTTCAGGAAAGCACCTTTGCAGTGACAGGGTATTCTGCAGTTACTCCCTTTTTTGCCGCAAAACGAGAAAGACGTTGTTGCACAGGACCAACTGACAGATGGATCTTCAGTGATTACTGCTAACAAGCTTTTTTGCAGTGGATTTCGTGAAGATGGTTGCTGTGACACGCCTCCACAAGTTCCGGATTTCTCTGATGATCCAGCGCTTGGTACTAGTCAGATTTCTGACGATTGGGATGAAAACAGGATGGATGAGCAGCTTGAGACTGACGAAAGCGAAAGTCTGGATGGCTTTGTGAAAATTTACGAGTTATCCTCTTCTCGTGACTCACCTTTGTATGCTGGCTCGCCTGTTACATTTTCTGTTAGCTTACTGTTGATCATAACGTTTGCCATGAGGCATAATCTAACTGGATTAGCTTTGGCTGACCTTTTGACGCTGATAAATGTGCACCTTCTAGTCCCCAACTGCTTTGCGAAATCAACTGCTGTTCTTAACTGCTTCTTTCGACAGCTTAAAAAGCCTATTGAATATCATTATTACTGCAGTTTTTGTTATCAATATATTGGACTGAAAAAGATCTCCTGTTGTTCCAACAAGTACTGTTTAACTGATTTCAGCAAGAAAGGGACACTGTCGTACTTTATTGTCTTACCACTGGCAGTACAGCTTCATTCATTGCTTGCAAGTATGTATTGCTACATGTAGATAATTGATAATAAATAATCCTTAGTGCATTAATTGAGCATTTTATGTTATTTAGTGTTAGTATATACTAAAACAGTGGATAGCGTTAAGCGCGTGCGCTGACTGGCTACTCAAACTCGGAATATCCTTTGCTATTCACTAGCAACTCGCAAGTTTCGTGCTCCCACGCACGAATTTCGAGAAAAATGGCAGACTGGTTCGCGACCATAACAGGTGAACAAATTATCAAAATAAACGATGAAGCAGTTCCCGAGAATACAAAGAAGGCAACCACATTTGTATTGGCTGTGTTTAGAGGTAAAAGCTTATGTTTTATCTTAAAGTTTATCGATAAAACCCGAAGAAAAAGGTTTTGTTTACAAATGCAAATTAATCTTGCGTAAACCTAATTTGATTCTCTTTTAAACAGAAGTTGTTGTTCTTTTGTAGGGCCTGAGGTGCCTGATTTACTGCAGTATCCATTAAAAAGGCAGAAAAAAATTTAGATGCCGTCGAAGACATCTTTGATGGACAGCTTTATAAGAAGCATTTTGGAGAAGATGGATTCTTAAGGGGAACCTCAATGCATGAGAAACAAACACAAGTCCATTTGTCTCTACAAATAAATACGGATGGTGTTGCAGTATTTAGGTCCTCAAAATTCTCCATATGGCCAGTATATTTTACCGTCAATGAATTGCCTCCAAACTGCAGGTAAATTGATTTCAAATTGAGATGCATGCAGGTTCCTGGTGTACAGTCAACAGTTGTATAGTTATAAGGATGATTGCTTACTTTAACTTCTCAAACTCATTAATAATTCATTAAGAAAATACAAAGGAAATTAATTTTTAATGAGTGTTTTGATACCGGATCAAACACTGCTTAGTATTTGCCGTATTTGCATTCTTAATTTCACCTTCAAAAATGATTTTGTTTGAGAAGAAATATCAAACATTCGACACAGTGTTTCATCACCAGATGAAACACCTCGAACTTCGTCAAAAATACTCCGCTGTGCGTTGTATTTTCAACTCTCTTCTTGGTGTTTGATCTGGTGATAAAACACTGCATCTCGTGTTTGATATATTACTTCACATATCAAAACTTGTGATTCCAAGGTTAACAACTCCGTTACTTTTGACACTCTTTATTAAATTAACCTTCATAATCTTCTACTGTAACAAGTTACTACATGATTTTTTATGATCTTGTTTGCAGGCAGCAAAGAAAGTACCGTCTGTTTGCTGGTCTTTGGTTCGGTGCTTCTAAACCACATTTTCAAACATTTATGCACCCATTTGCAACAGCACTGAATGATTTATTCTCTAAAGGTAGGTAAATTTTAAGTTGTTCTTTTAAAACGTTTCTTCATAATTTGCAACAATAAAAAACAATCCGGTGAAACGTATTGTCTGAGTACAATTGGAACTTTTGTGAAGTAATCAACCAAGAATGTTACATTTACATTTATGGTATCTTGTTCTTTTGTTACACAGGGATTCCAGTAAAAATGAAAGATGAGCAACGATTACTTCGCTGCATTTTACTTCTGGGCACATTTGATGCTCCTGTTAAGTGTCTCTTTCAAGAATTTTGCCAGTTCAATGCCTTCCATGGTTGTCCCTACTGCCTGAGCCCTGGTGAAACAGTCCAAACAAGCAGCAAAGGCCATACTCATGCCTATCCATTTGATGACAAAAATCTTAAAACTGGTCACGGGGAACCAAGAACACATGAACAGACATTGAAGTTTGCTGCTGAAGCCACCAAGAAAAGTGCAGAAAATGGTATTCAGAGTAGTGTCAAAGGAGTTAAAGGATATTCATGGTTTATGTTTATACCCAAGTTTGATATAATTAGAGGTGTAGCCATTGACTACATGCACAGCACATTGCTTGGTGTGGTCAAGATGTTACTTACTCTTTGGAGTGACAAGTCCTACAAAGGAGAGCCATGGTCTGTCTGTAGCAGAATGAAAGAGATAGAAGAAAGGTATTTGAAAATTGGTCCCCCTTCCTGCATCACTCGTCTTCCAAGAAGTCTGATCACCAACTTTGGCCATCTTAAAGCGTCAGAGTTGAGAACCTTCCTGCTGTTCTACTCTATTCCATGTTTGTATGGCATTCTTCCAGAACAGTACTTTCAGCACTACATACTTCTTGTCGAAGCCATTTATCTCCTCCTTCAAGATTCAATCTCACCCAGTGACATTGTTAAGGCCTCTGCTTTACTAAAGCATTTCTGCATTAGGATAAAGGAGTTGTATGCGGTACGTTATGAAACATTTAATGCCCACTGTTTACTCCATCTAACAGAAAGGGTCATTGATCTTGGCCCTTTGTGGACTCATTCTTGCTTTTGCTTTGAGGATTTCAATGGGGAATTGAGGAGCCTGTTCCATGGAACTCAAAGTATTGAGGAGCAAATTGTGCTAGCCATCAGTGTGCAGCAAAAAATTCCTGAGCTGGTTCCTCTGCTTGAAAATGGTTCCAGCTCTCAAGAGTTTTATGAACGCCTGTCCAGAAAACGACCCCAGGTTTACAAGAAAAAAAAAATTTCTCCTGATAGCAAATTCAGCATTGTGGGAAATTTTCTCCTTACTGCCATTGAATCATTGGTAGGACCAGTTGAACAAGTTCACCAATTCCAGAGGTTACTAGTCGGGGAGCAGTTGATCCACTCCCAGGTGTACAAAAGCATGACAAGAAGGAACAACTACACCATTGAATTTAAACCCAGCAGTGTAAATCCATCACCTGGTTATGGACACATCATGTTTTATGTAATTATTACGCTGAAATGTCCAAATCCTTCATTTTGTGATGACAAATGCAAGTGTAAAAAACCACTTTATTATGCCTTGATCAATATTCTGCAATCCAAAAAGAACCTTGTTATTGCTAATGATAATTACACCGGTGCTACTGTCCCTCATTTGGTTCCTGTCATCAGGAGTGACATTAATTGTATCACTGCCATTCCAGTGGAGGATATTGTTCGATTATGTTTTTTCATTGACTGTGGATATGATACTTCCTTTGTGGGAATCTTTCCTAATCAGTATGAAAAGGACTGAAATGATTACATAGTAGACCATAGTAGCCAAGTAGCCCACCAGGCCAGAGCTTATCCCAGTTTATAAAGCAACTAGGAGTATTTCTACTCCTCCTGGATGGGATGCTGGTCCATTGCAGGGTTTTTCCCAGCAGTTTATCACGGGTACCCACTAATATACCTGGGTGAAAAGAGGCACTATGAGAGTAAAGTGTCTTGTCCAACAACACAAAATAAATTGTCCCAACCAGGGCTTCAACATGGACCGCTTGATCCAGAGGCCAACAAACCTCGTACTGGGGCTGTTTATCAAGGGTGAAATGGATTGAGGTCTTAGCTACATGTGCAGACATATATTGTACTGCATTTTTACCCTATAACCAACAAATACAGGGACAGTAAATCAAGAGGCACCGAACACTCGCAACTTCATATAAAACAGTTACATGTAGAGTCATCATTGTTTTATAGATGTATATTTTTGGTCATAACATAGATTTATGGTAATGATATTGAAGTGTATCATTGCAAAGAATTGTATATTAGTGACTGGTAAAATATTTCTTGTGAAATATATCAGTTTCAAATTTTGTAATTTACATTCTACATATCTCAGACAGTACAAGCAATATATTGTACACAAATAATATACCTCGTGCTAAAAACCACGAAGAAGAATTATGAAGCTTGCCATGGTTGTATACGTTAAGTATACATCACTCTAGATAACATACTTTCAGGTATTTGTTAGAAAGATTTGAGGGAATGTATACACAAATTATACAACACAGAGGAAACATAGCTGTTATGTATACACAAAGTATACATCACAGAGCTCATGAGGGCGTGTAGTATACACACAGTATACATCATATACCTGATGTAACAGTGAGATATACAAAAAGTATACATCAGCGTTCAATGGTAAAATGAAATTTTGCTTGGTGTATATCTGATGTATACTAAATATGTACACCACAGCAGTGAGGTACAAACAGTGTATACTCTCTGTATACAAAAAGTATACTAACCATACTTAAGGGATATCTCCATGCAGTTTGCAGAATTAACATAAAAAAATTATAGACAATAATAGGTACAATTTACTGTTACATTGGTATACCCATGCTTAGAAACAGGGTGCAAAGAAAATTAATTTTACAGCCTACCCTTTGGGCAAGCTGGAACCAACATCTACTAGCCCGAAAGTCATTTTTACCAGCCCTATACTGCCTTACAGTACTTTTGTAATTTTAATTCTCCGAAAAATCTTCGCTTGCCCGTCTGGCAAGTTAAGCACAGAATTCACTAGCCCGATCGCAAAATCCACTAGCCCCGGGCTGTCGGACGCGACTTTCTTTGCACGCTGTTAGAAATGAAGACAAGTTTTGCACATGCGGAGAAAGAAACTCTACTGAATAACATATAGTAACAACAAAAGGGAATATCTGAAGTCCACTCTTTTAGGAACTGCATGCAGTAACAGAAACCATTACAAACCTTAATACATAGAGAATGAATATCTGTTCACATATATCCATGCATATACTACTACTCTTCCCAGTTGTCCGAAACACCCACAGATTTTACTGCCGCCTTCAGAGCAAAGTTTTTGATGCCATGAGTTTGTTTCAAACCAATCATGCGGTACATTGAAATGCACCATGTAAGGACATTTTTTTCTGTGGCATCCTGAGTTTTCTGTATCATTGGAATTGAATTGTTTCGTATTGAATTGTTTTGTAGTATTGAGTTATTTTGTATTATTGAAATTGAATTTATTACACGATGTTCATTCACAATGTATTTATCTTCAAGACGAAAGTTTAACGCTCTTTTAGTCTGCCATAGAACTGCTCTGAAATTTTATCTTTAGCTGATCAATAAACAGCAGCCATGCTAACAGTTCTATGGTAGACAAACAGCATCACACAGAAAAAATGTCCTCGTGTGGTGGATTTCAATGTATCACGTGACTAGTTTGAAACAAACTCTCGCATCAAAAAATGTTACTTTCAAGACAGCAAAAAAATGTGGGTGTCATGGTCTACTACGAAAAGTAGTAACTACCGGTATTTTAGTCTGTAGCTACAGTCACAAATGTGTGACAGAACTGGTTATGGAATGTACATTAATTAGTTTGGTTTTAGTTTAGTTCATGTTATGGTCTATAAACCTTTTCAACTTCAATCACTTTCTGTGAAGTTAGGGAAGTGGCTCACATAGACATAGTCAGCACCCATGAAGTCCATAAATACACATTTGTGTATGATGCTCCTGATTGGAGCAACATGAATGTCTTCATCCCTGAATTAAAAGAAGATAAGATAAATTTAATTATACCATAATCATAGTATAGCTATGTTTATCATTACGTCGTCTATTGCCATTAATGTGTCCAACCAGAGCTGATTGGCTGTCAAAACAAAGGTTCTTTTGTTCCAGTGGTTGGCAAATTTGAATATCAGTTCAGCTAGTTCAGTTCAGTTCATTTATTTGCCTTTATAAATTATAATTATATTAATTAAATTATATTAATTAAATTAATCAAAAGAAATGTTTGTAAACAGTAAATATCGCTATATAACTTTACATACAATATATACCTAGAGAACATGTGGCTGGTTTTTTGAAGGATAGGAAAATGACAGACGCCGTGGCTTAATTGTGTTATTAAAAGACTTAGGTTTTTCAGTGGATCATGATTTAACTTATGGATGGCATAATCTAACTTTTTGACAACCTCAACATGATAAGTAATAAGTGTGGAACATTATTATATATTATTATATTATTATGATTTGTGATCCTTGAGGGCTACTCTTGAGATCAACTGTATCACCACTGGCCAACATACACTATAGTACTGTGGCTTATTAAAGTTCTTATTTTTTTTCAATCATCAATGTCTAAACAATACAATATTTTCAGGTACCTTGGCCTCTGCATGACTTGAATTTGTCTCTGTATTCCTTGAATTTGATCCGCTTCAGTTAACTGGAAATCTTGTTGCAGTCGCAGGTTTACTATCACAGCAAAGTATTGCTCTCTGTGGCACTTGCACAAACCAACACACGCATTCTGGCAGATGGGTGTATGTCTCAAGAAATACATTATTTGCCCACATTTTATCCTCTTCTGATTATCTTCATATGTGACAGTATGACTATTTCTTCTGAAGACACGTCCATACGACTTTGAGTGGAAGACTTCCCCATGAATTTTTGCCCTTTTGAAAATCTGGCACCATCCCAAAGATTCTTCCCCACTCACATCTATGATTGCATTCTCCACATGTTGTGCAAGCTTTATATCTGAAAAGGCACCAAGTAAGTGCACCCCATTCTCAAGCTTTGTTGACCTGGAAAAAATATTAATCACATTATAAAATATTAAAATATTAATCACATTACATGAGAAGAAACTGTTCAACAGTGTGAAAATGATACATTGAAAAAGTTTGTTATAATTACCTACATTTCTTCTACAAAAGATCTCATGGCAAGTAATCTGCCATTCTGTAGAGCAAGATCATCTACAACAAAGTCAGCCTTGAGTGGTTAAATTTACTTGGAGGTAAATGTGTACATGTACGGGTTGGGGAATAGTTTTCACCTAAGCAAAAAGAAAATCAACCGCCAAATTGGTTTTCTCTTACAATGTGTTTCCATCACGGGCCAATTAAGGTCCAACCTGCCTCCAGCATGGCAAATTGCGTACCATGTGATATAGCTCTTTCCTATATGGAAATTGAAGAGAAGGGTATGGGTATAGGTATGTGTATGTCTCAGATAGGACATCAAAAACAGAGAAACATTGATAAACAATGTGTGTGCAATGGGAAATTATTATCCTACAGTACATATCTCCGTAATGGAGTTGAACCTGAAAACAAAAATGAAAATGCATATACTTCTGTTCTTTGCCAAACTTCATTCTTCTGTACAAGTTGTAGCTAGGCGAGTCTTTTTCCAGTTGTCTAGCAAGTTCTGGAGTAACCTTGACTGCAGACATTGAGGATGCAATCTAAATGGACAATATAATCATACACATTGAAACCTTTAAAACGTTCCCTGGCAGAAAATTTAGGTTAAAATAAGCTTTCAGCTGCCAACCTATATAGCTGCAGGCCCTGACTATCGAATGATAAAAAAGATGCCAATGAATGATTATAAAATAGCAAAAAGGAAAAAATACAGATGAAAAATGTGGGGGGCAATTAAGGGCTCTCTTTCAACAAAAAAAAGAGTTGAATAGTCACCATCTTTGTATAACTAATCATACTAACTTTTATGCCCCTTTTCCTCGACACCGAAGGGACACACCCCAGTGCTGCTTTGCCTGAGCTCTGTTTACTGGGCAACTATAAAACACATCAAATGATTGGGCTAATATGGCTATGGGCAAAGGCCCATAGCCGCTTTTATTCAAACATCAAATTTCCTTAACAATCTTTCATAAGAAGTTTGGCCCAGTAAAGGTGTGGGCACTAAAAACGCATACACTAAAACATACTAGAAAGGAAAATCGTGGCTAGGACCAGGGGAGGAGGAGGGAGTGCTAAAACAAGTCTTGCACCGCAGACTAACCGGGACGGATTGTTGAGCACATGGCTTGAGAAGTCATATGATCAACACGAAACCCTTACAGGGGGGTCTACTGCAATACTAATATTCCCCCCGTCAGGCCCAGGCCCACTCTAAATCAAGCAATACACAAGCAGAGAAAGGGACATAAAAATCCTATTTCCTGAGAAATATTCCCTTTATGCCCCTTTTCCTCCACACCGAAGGGACACACCCCAGTGCTGCTTTGCCTGAGCTTTGTTTACTGGGCAACTATAAAACACATCAAATGATTGGGCTAATATGGCTATGGGCAAAGGCCCATAGCCGCTTTTATTCAAACATCAAATTTCCTTAACAATCTTTCATAAGAAGTTTGGCCCAGTAAAGGTGTGGGCACTAAAAACGCCAAAAGCATATGATCACATATGCTGCCCCACCCCAGGCAAGAGCAGCACAACAAATCCAAAGGTAAAAACCAAAGGTAGAAAACCTATCAGAAACAAACACTACTAAATCTGCCTGGAGAGGCAGCTGCCCATGCTAACTGCACTCATCATGAGAACAATAAAGATACAGTGAAACAAACAAACCAGGCTTAATAATACAGCCCTACCTCCAAGGATCAACATGGCAGGACAGTCGCCCATGCTAACTGAAACCACCATGCCTCCTCAGATAGGCATTAGACCAAAGTAAACAAACAATCTGTAATGCCCACCAGGCCAAATCCTGCACATAAGGGGCAACAAGGTGGGACAGCCGCCCATGCTAACTTAACCCACTCTGCTGCCCCCCCTACAGGAATGCACTAGGACTGAAATTGCTATGTAACTTGCCTATGCTAACCCGAGAACCCGGAAGGAACCCAGTGAAGCAGCTGCCCATGCTAACTGTATGCAACAAGTACTTGACAAACTTAATCCTAGACCCTTAGGCAACAAGGCTTGGTACCCTTACATAACGTTGGAAAGCGTTTGATTTCCAACGACCTAGAGCCCGTATTTGGGCATCAGAAAGACCTCGCTCCGCCGCATGCGAGGCAGCCCCTATACAAAAACTATGGCCCTTATAACGAGAAGGAGCCAGGCCACACAGCTGAATAGCCCTTGAAAGGTATTGTGAAAATTTTGAACGCGAAACAGGCAACCCATCCACTGTAATAAAGATAGGGCCTGGTCCGGTCCCTCGCAGGGCTAGATACTGGGACAATAACTCTACTGGACAAGAAGGGGGGTGACGGGAAACCACTATGGAAAAGGGGCGCTCATTATAACTATGTTTAAAATTCCCGAAAGTCACTTTAAACGCTGTCAATTCATCGGCAGCATTCAACAATTTGGTGAGCTGATAAAGCTGGAGAGGAGGAGGAGCGCCCTGCTTAGAAACTGATGTAATTTCTGCAATACGTAAAAAGGCATAAAAGGCCAGAGAACACATAGCCTGAAATTGAATGATCTGATACACTGAACCTTCTAGACAGGATGCGGCAGCAACCAGTCTGTTTAGTATAGGAAGCGTAATTGGAAGACGAGAATCTAGGCGAAAACTTACTTTCCCATACCCCTTGAGCATTTGAGAGACATAGAAAACTTTGGAGGGGTCAGAGAGGCCCATGAGTTTATGACAATAACCTAGTGCTGAGACATAAGTGTTCACAGTGGAAGGGGCATAACTAGAGTTATACAAATAGGATATAAATAGGGCCATGACCGAGGGTGAGATAGGAAGTGCCAAAAAGTTGAAAAACTGAGTTATAAAAATGATGAAAAAGTTTCCAAGCACGCTGATATGTGGGGATGGACGAGGGCTGAAGACTCGAATGCAGCAGAAATGAAGCTATCGATGCCAATTGAGGGGCTGTAGATGCTGAGGGATCTCTGTGGGGAATGGATGCATATGAGCTGGTGCCAGCTGCTTGAATGTCTGCAATTGTAAGCGAGACAATAAATCAGCTAATTTGTTGTGTAAACCGGGAATATGCTTTGCTTTGAAGTGAACATTGCGACGCAAACACACTAGCACCAGCTCTCGTACAAAGAACATCAAGTCCTTATCCCGACAGGACTGTTTATTTATAACATGCACTAAAGCCTCATTGTCGGTAAAGAACAAAACACGACGATTTTGCATCTCATGTCCCCACAGGTGCAAGCTTAACACAATAGGGTAAAATTCTAAGTATGCAATATTGCGATGTCGCCAGCTATCGGGCCATTCACCATAGCACCAATGCCTACCAAAAATAGCACCAAAACCAAGGGTGCCGGAAGCATCGGTATACAGCTGGAGTTGATGTGAGTCATACCAACCATCCGAGAGAAAAAAGGATCGACCAGAAAGAAACGTTTGCCAAACTAACATGTCTGCTTTCACCTCTGGGGACAACCTAATGCGGAAGTGAGGGTGCACGACGCCAAGAGTAAGGTCAATCAAACGACGTAAAAAGGCCCGACCTGGAATAACTACTGAACATGCAAAATTCAGTAATCCTGTTAGGGACTGAATCTCCTGCAGACTGACCTTACGGCGCTTAAGAAAGGCAGAAATGAGGGCTTGACACTTATCTAACTTCTCCTGTGGCAAACGAGCCTCCATGAAGATTGAATCCAGCTCAATGCCAGCAAATGAAATTATCTGGGAGGGACCAACAGTTTTCTCAGGTGCCATGGGAATGCCCAAATAGCTACAGAGCAACAAAAATAAATCTAATTGTTTCCGACAGAGGTCCTCTGTAGGAGAAATTATTAAGAAATCATCTAACAAGTGCAAAGTGTCATTTATGTGCAACTTATTCTGGGCAATCCATTCAATCGCTGTCGAAAATGTTTCAAAAGTTTTGCAGGAGCTTGAGCAACCCATTGGCATACAGCGGTCGTAGTAATATAATCCTCGCCAACACATTCCAAGGAGATTATAATCCTGCGGGCGAATGGGAATGATGCGAAAGGCATTTTTTATATCCGTCTTAGCAAGAAAACAAGTTGAGCCTACAGACTTGATGCGCCGAATGGCATCTTCCACTGTGGCATAAGAAACCCTTGTGTGGTCAGAAGAAATTCCATCATTCAATGATGAACCCTTAGGAAATGAAAGGTGGTGAATGAGACGGAATTCCCCTTCGATTTTCTTGGGAACTAACCCTAGAGGAGAGATGCGAAACACCGCAAAGGGCGGCGACGAAAAAGGACCAGCAAGCCTGTGGGGTTTTGTATGGCTGATAGTAAATTGGTAGAGGTACAAGAAAAGCGGGGTCCCTCATAATGTAAGGGGAAACCCATTGTAAAACCAGTGGCTAAATATTGCACGATTGAATTGTCATACCCAGAAAGAAATAAGAGTAGGTTATTGGTTTTTACGGGTGTTGGCAAGGGTGGTTGAATTGGCCTGGGGCAGGGTTGAGCTGCTAGGAGACTTATTGGGTGCTCGGGCCCTGGAGGAGATCCTAGGGTTTCCTCTGAGGCCACGAAAATTACAATGGAGAGCCCGGTGGGCCCCCTCACACTTACAACATGTGTGCTTAAATGAGCAACCAGCACAGTCACCACCCCGATGATATCTGAAGCAGTATCCCCTGGGAATACTTATAGGGGAAAATAGCTTGGTTCCAGTAACTGAGGTTGGCAGTTTCCTAAGGGGACTTTGGGACCGAAGCCAAAGCTCCCAATGGACAGAGCCCCAGGGAAGGGAAGTGGTCTGGGATTGGCGCAAGAACCTAAAGTTCTCGTCATAAAAACGCCAATTATGACCACGTACCGCAAGATCTTGAATAGTAGACCCATACTTCATGAGTCCCGGAGCCTCATTGGGGTAGCGACTGGCATAAACACCCACAAACACGTGAAAGGCCTGAAGCCAGGTATCAATAGAACTAATTTTTTTGGGTTTGTTAAGGGGCTCCAAAGCTAAAGTAGGCGAAAGCCCTTCAGTTGATTTCTGTAAGGTAAGTTGAAAATTACCATCCAGAGTAGGATTAACTAACAAGGACCCAAAGTCAATATATTCTTGCTGCCAGATCTTTGTTTTGAGCTTCATGGCAACCCTAGCATCCACAGGTAAGTTGATGGAAGTGAATGGGTCTTGTGGTCGAGGCAGTGAAGGGAACAAGCCTTGCTCACCTGATAAATCTGCCTGAACCGAAGTGACTGCTTGCTGAATGGGGTGTCCAACAACTGGAACCTCAGTCTGACACTGCGAAGCAGTAGCTAACACAGAGGGCTGCACAAATGCAGGGGCTTGACTGGCAGGAGGGCCATGTTGGGACGGAGTTGACTCAGTTGACAAGGTGACGTCAGACTGCATGGCAGAAGAACCAGAGAGAAGTGGTTGAAGCTGCCTGGTCACCTCTGTGGTCACTCTTGCCACGACTTGATCCAGGAACCCGGTAGACAAAACTGGATCTGAGGGGATATTGCCCACCTCTCCACATGTAGAGATCACATGGTTGGCTGCCAGGGGAGCCGGTGCTGCACTGGAGGAGGAGGGAGTTCTTCCTGTGGCTCTCCGCCTGCGGGCAGGAGGAGTGTCGGAGCCTGCCAAAGCTTCCAAAGCTTGAGAGGAGGGGCGTTTCTGACGTACAGATCGTCTGGGAGGCATCTGAAAATAAAAAGTGGAACGCGGAGCACCAAGAAAATTTTTGGGTATGGATAAGCAAGGCCAACAACAGTGGCAACAGTAGCAAGACCCATAAGAAACTTCAATGAGAATCCGGGCCTTGGAATAACAATGATATTGAGAAACAGAGCCTCACCCTAGCCTGTAATAAGGAACACGTTAGCAATAAAGGCTCATAAGCAAGTAAAAAATATACACAAGAGTACACAAGAGCTCAATAATAGGAATAATTTCTGGTTTTGGGTTGTTGTGGCTTGTTATGTTTTGTTTTAATTAGCAATATCATACAAGAGCAACAAGGGCTCCACTATAATGACAAATGAGCGACAGGGGCTCAGTAACAAAAGCAAATTAAATGAGCAACAAGGGCTCAATTATAAGTGAGCAACCGGGGCCCAGTAACAAAATCAAATAAATGAGCAACAAGGGCTCATCAGTAATTAAGTGGAAACAGAGAGCAACATGGGCTCTTAAAAACAACTTTTTTGAGCGGAAGGGCTCAATAGGCAAATCAAATAAGGGAGCAACAAGGGCTCGGCAATAATCATCAATTTGGAAAATAGAGCAACGAGGGCTCATAACAAAAATTTTGGAGCAACACGGGCTCAGGAAATATCAAAGAAATGAGCAACAAGGGCTCATTTGATATTAAACAATATAAACAAGAGCAACAAGGGCTCAATAATGACAGTAATTTGAGCAACAGGGGCTCAAGAACAAATTGAAACAATTCAGAAACATGAGTCAACAATAAATATGAACAAGCTCTAATTCAAATTAGACAGTTAACATAAATTATTGCAATTTATTATTATTATTATTATTATTATCATTATCATTAAGGGATTTTATTGTATGTCATTTAACGTTTTTTTTTTGTTTATGTATTTGTTCTCATTATTATTATCATTGTTACGATTTCTGTAATAATTTTAAAATTTATTATTATTTTTGTTTGTTATTACAAAAATAGTGAAGAACAGGGTCTTCGAGAATTATCTCAAGGAAGAGCCGGACCCGGGCTAATTAACGTAAATAAAGCCGGGAACAGGGCCGCGTAAAAATAATAAGCAAGGGAAAGGTTTTACGGCGCGGGTGGACAGGCCAACATGCGTAAGGCCTGCAAGATGGCGCCCCGATAGCTGCGATACAACAAGTACTGCCCAGGTGAATTCACATGGACTCCGTCCGATAAATACAGGTCTCTAGATGGCTCGGAAAAACCGCGATGCTGCCAACAGAAAACATTTGGAATGGGGTCCAGAACTCCGCGAAGATACTGGTTAAGAATCAGTGCTGCGTCATTGAAAATCGGAGCACAAACACGAGGGATCACCTCGCACACACCAATAACTCGAACGGCGTAGGAGTCCAGCAACAACCGAACCAATTCCTCGATCTCCGATCCAACGACCTCTGGCCTTAAAGCAGAAAGGTCATTGGTGCCTATTTCCAAAATTACAGCATGCGGAGAAAGGGAAGAAAACACCCCAAGGTCATACTGGATGAGTTTTCTCACAGTGCGACCGCCGACACCATGCAAATGAACAATGGCATCTTTCGAGAGCTTAAAACCCTCGTCCGCCCGAGGATCGAACTGTGTTTGAAGGTCATCCCGAAGTCTCCTAATAAACGAATGACCGAACAACAGAACAGTGGGAGGGGAAGAAGCCATCCAAATGCAAATTTTGAAATTAGAGCCAAAGAAAAGCCCACTCAAAACCCAGACTACACAATATAGCAGCAATCAATAGCGAAGAATAGACAAAACAATGTCCGAGACAACAAAACAAAACCTGCACCGGGAGCGGGATTAGGCACTAAAAGCTCGATAAGAAAGGGTACCACAGCCCGATCAAAATGGCTATTAGAATGAAAAAAAAAATAATCCATACCTTAAAGTGCTAAAACAAGTCTTGCACCGCAGACTAACCGGGACGGATTGTTGAGCACATGGCTTGAGAAGTCATATGATCAACACGAAACCCTTACAGGGGGGTCTACTGCAATACTAATATTCCCCCCGTCAGGCCCAGGCCCACTCTAAATCAAGCAATACACAAGCAGAGAAAGGGACATAAAAATCCTATTTCCTGAGAAATATTCCCTATCATACATGCAAGATACAATGTTGTGAAACAAGTTGAAGGATTTAATAATGCATTACTACACTTTTAACCCACTTTTATTGTTTTTATAAGTTTTTCGTTACATGTAGGTCACCTGCATATCTATGCTCTGTGTTCCATGGAACAGAGCAGTCAGCTCACCATTTGCATCTTCAAATTCGAATGCAGAATGTGCCCATAGTGGTCCATGATTACGAACGGAAGCATTGATGTGGAGCAGATTATGGACATTCATGGCCATGTGGCGTTCACCTGAAAGAAAAGCAGACATCCTTGTCATTTTTGTTAATTGTAATGATTACAGTGATGGTTTGGATCAAGGAAAAGTATAAATCTTACAAATCTAATGATATTTAAAAAAAAAAAAACAAACAAAACATCAACAAACAGGGGAGTGACATACATATGTTTCAGTGAAAGTGTTAAAGTGACCTGAAATTGCAAATATTTAGGAATGTGTAATATTATCTAATAAGAAATCACAACAGACTGTAGCCTAATTACAGCATCTGTGAATCAACTTACCATAAAGGGCATCAAATAGCATCACAAATTTTCCAATGAGGTTCCCACTCAGATTAAGATCTTCTAGACAAATGGCCTCTTGGTTGACAAGCCAAACTCCAAATGCAAGAAGCATAAAGTGGTGAAGATAAATATCTGGTAGAACACCATTCAAGCAAGGAATACTATAGTGAAACAGCCAATTTCGGTACTCGGTTGCTGTGGAAATAATGCCTTGTGTTGAGCATGATTACCTTTAACAAAAGGTCTGCATGTGTAAGGATCCCGTGGACAAATAAAGTTCAGTATTCAACATTTATGTTTATTATTTAGTGAAAATTTGGCAAGATGTTCCCCAGGAAGCCACTGTAGCTCATTATACAGTCATTTATCTATTTAGCCTAAACTGGGGTTTTATTTTCAGTATTTTACTAGCAATAACGTCATATAGCAAAAAATCAATCAACAATAATAAACTTAAATAAATTAAATATTAATTTCCATCTTTATTAACTCCATTTTGAAATCACTGGTTATCCTTGCAATGTGATTGGCTCTCAGCAGTGCGATTTATTCCCAAATCGCACTATCTTTTGCTCTAAATCGCATCTTTTTCTCAACCAATGAGAATGAAACAGTAAAACAAAACAACCAATCAGAAAAAAAATCAAAAAAAAAATCAAAAATCAAAATCAAAATCAAAATCAAAATCAAAAAAAAAAAAAATCAAAAAAAAAAATCAAAATCAAAATCAAATTGTGCGATTTCAAAATGGATTTAATAAAGTGGTAATTGAACTTCGGGTCGTGCAATTTTGGTCTGAAATCATACTTGTGATTTCAAATCGAACTCGCGCTGCGCGCTCGTTCGATTTTGAAAGCACGCGTATGATTTCAGACAAAATTGCACTCCACTCAGTTCAATTTCCATTATATATCAATTAAAAAGTCTACATGCAGATTTAAAAGTTTGCATGGATTAAAAAGTCCACATCAAGCCCCTATTGCATTAACTCATCCACATGTGCACATGAATGAGTTATACATGTATTTATAACGTACATTGCAAGTGCAACTTCACCTTTAAAATATTTGCGATGAGTTTCAATAGATCTGGGTGTTCTTGTGATGTTCAATGGTGGCTGGATGCTGCATAGGCGCTCATCAATAACACCAATAGCATCTCCACAGTACCAGGGTTTATCTTTGTATTTTGTATCCAACCAAAGGCCCATTAATTGCTTTGTGACTCCCAACAGCACACCATGCATGTAGTCTAAGCACACACCTTTACTGATGTCAAAGTTCCTCAGGCTTGCAAACTGACAAACACCTTTCATGCCATTTACCTTGACAATATGACAGAAATGGCAATTGCAAACATACCTAGTCAGTTGATAGTAGAATACAAAGTAACAGTACATTTCTTAATCATTAACATCATCATCAACATTGTCATCATCATCATCATCAGACATACATACATGTTAGGCTTCAGTACAATTTTTCAACTTTATGATTTAGCTGCCTTTACCCACTCAGTGTTACTCAGTACATATATTCAACATATATGGTTTGCCAGTGCTAGAACTGAACACCTTGAGGAGGATAGTTAATGTACCTGTACACTGGTTCAGCCAAATAAGCTGCCAATTAGGAAATGAAATTTAATTTAATTTTTAGAACAAGAACCCAATAATACTTGTTTTGAATTGGAGATAGTCAGGTGCCTTTTATTTTATTTTATTAATATTTTTACCACTGTAAAATTAATACTGCATGGCCACAAAATCGCACACTTCACAAATCCATTCATGATTTACATTTACTACTGGTATGCACAGAATCTTTGGTTGCTTCATTTTGAATAGTGACACTACTACACTATGGCCAAAATATCTGTGATAGTAAACTTACTGGTTTGCCTCCTGATTCACCCTTAAGAAAGTGTAACCCATCTGCAACCATACTTTGACTAGTGCGTTCTCTGGCAAGGCCATCAGAGGACTCAAAGTTAAAAGGAAAAACTGTAACTCTTCCTCTCTTTCCGTCTTTGTCACTGGATTGACATGAAATTCCCAGAATCATACAATAACAACAGCTGCAAAAGCCATTAAACTGAAGCATTTCTAAAAAGCTGGATCTTGCTGGAAGATCGAGGACTGAGCCAAGAAGATATACTTTACTTGTGATTCTTCCTTTATCTGGAATTTCCATTTCAAGTCCTGCACGTTAAACAGAAGAGTGCTTCATGTCGCACATGTTTTATAGGTTCTATGTGAAAGAAAGTTACACCAAAATTCATACAATTCTGCACAGAACATGTAGTGTATGTCTTTGGCAGTCAAAATTAATATGTCAATTAAGATACCTAATCAAGGCTAGATTATCGTCAGTAAATCTTGCTCTCAAGTTCATAGTAATCAAGTTTTGTTTCTGGGTGTTTACCTAAAAATTAGGTTATCTTAGGGATTTTGTCTAAAGTACATTGATGTGGTGATAAAGATTATAAAATTATGTACCTTTTGTTTCTAGTTCTTCTAATGAGGTTCTGAAAGGCTTTAAAAAGGTAGACATGACTGGTTTTTTGTCACTAAACCAGAGACCACCCAACACCATGTTCTCCAGGTGCCTCCTGATAAAACAGTAATCACAGGCTTAAGGTTGGCACACACAAGGGGACTAGTCCCTGTGACTAGTTCCTGCAACAAGTCAGGGGACAAGTCCCATTGTGTGAACTTGGCAAAATCAAGGACCCACATATTCAAACTGGTTTGAATTTTTGGGACAAGTCCCTGCGACTTGTTCCTTAAAACACTTTTTATGAACTGTTCGTGGGACAAGTCCCTGCGACCAGTCCCTTCACATAAACTCTTCACTGAGGACACTGAGGAGACTAGTTGCAGGGACAAGTCACAAGTCCCATTGTGTGTGCCCGACCTTAATGAAATATCTGTCAATTAATAATTTACGAAGATTGCATATCCCTAGCTCCAGTCCTGGATAATGCCACAATCAAATTCCATGACTTTCCAGGTTTCAAAATGTTTCAAAAACTTCACTTGGGAAACTCATTCAATTTGCAATTGAAGCAAATCTTTCAAAGGAAGAATGTGTATCCTTGTTTTACATGCATGGACATAGACCCTTTGCATAAATGGCACTTAAATTGAATAACAATAGCTCGTTTTTACTCACGTGACCAAAAGCCTAGTAACCGTCGCTACGCCGCCATATTGGTGGAGTAAAACTGTAAACAAACCGAGTCACGTCTTCACTGTGAAGATGGTTTTTTACATGGTAGTTGGTTGTGGAAGCGAAAGCACTCCAGGTAAAGATCTTCATTTTGCTTAAGTCCCATCAGTAGTCACCAACCAAGGAGAAGAAGCGGAAAAATTATCCTTTAAACGGCGATCACGTTGGATTTCTGCAATAAGTCAGTCTGATTTGACTGAAAAGATTCTCGCAAATGATCGTGTATGCAGCTGCCATTTCGTCTCAGGAATAGCACCGAAAAGTTGGGACAAATACAATGTTGGCTGGGTGCCGACTTTAAACCTGGGCCATAAAAAGAGTGTGGAGAGAGGAAACATCGACTGACAAGCATCAAGGACAGAGAGCTAATGAGAAAGAAAGGAGGCGAAGGGAGCAAGCTTAAGAAGAGAGGGAACGGGCGTGCTTGCAGAACTAATCGCAGCAAAGAAACTTAAGTTGAATGAAGCGGGTGAACAGATTCAGGTCTTTCCTTTGTCGAAGAACCGCTAAAAGTGTGTCGATTCCAGTACACAAACAGAGGAGTTAGATTATTTAGTAGCTGGAGTGCCACCACAGCGACCATTTTGCGAAGATCAATTTCCGAACGACGACAAGAAAGTAAATTTTTATACCGGATTACCTTCGCTTAACGCGTTGAAAGTTGTTTTCCTTTGACTTAATCCCTTCGTAACTCGAAAGGCCCAACGTATTACTCGTTTTCAAGAATTTGTCATGACTTTGATGAAGCTTAGACTAAATAGAAAGAATTCAGCTCCTCTTCCGACGGAGCTGGCACACTTTTAGACTCAAGTTTGGGCTCCTCTGCCAGGTTATCGCCCTACGATATGTCGAAAACCCTATCTAAGGTTGCATCCAAGCCAGTTTCATTTCTTTACTGAAGTAAAATTAATTTCGCGAACTCTTGCGTACTCGACTTACTTTACATACGAATGTAGAATACACGAACACTTCCCTTGCGTGAATGACATTTTTCCATTTATTTTTGTGCATGTCTCGAGGTAAAAGAGTACGCTAGCTACATGGTAGCAGGATTCCCCAAGACCGCACAGCAATGAGCAGAAATAATAGTTCCTTTCTTTTCGGTAATAATCCACACTGGAATCAACGAGTCATTCATTCTCTGCGAATGTCTTACCCTCGCTAAAACTACAAAATTATCCTTGACTATGTGGCCCGGTACACTTGAAATAAATCCAGATACAATCTGGTTGTACGCTTGAAGGCTTCGAAATGCTTTAAAGTGCTGTTTTGTGTTGTAACTTGTGTCTAAGACAAGGTAAAATAGTAGATCGGTCGATTCCACCGCAGGTAAACAATCAGGTTGAAAGTTCTTGCCCTCGAACAACGCAGGATCGATCCCAACTGCTGATATTTTTTGAGGTAACGTTTCTTCACTTTTGGCTCCAACTTATTAGCATAATCTAAAAGAGTTATGGAACCTTTTTCGCTGATATTTTGGCTTGACTTTACTTCATTCTCCTCAGTATCGAGCGCCATTTTAAATTTCCGCGGGAAATGTACTCCACCAATATGGCGACCGGACGTTATGTGACGTCACGTGAAAACAATCTATACTTTATACATCCTTAGCCTCGAACTCGTGGTTTTAGACAAAGGATTTTTCGCATGAATGTGAGGCCAAGGATGTATAAGTATTCTTATTCAAATTTAGACGCCATTTATGCAAAGGGTCTATGGCACAAAGCAGACACTACTATTTGAGGGTCTGGTGGATAATTATAGATTAAGATATTCAGTGTAGTAGTATCAACAATTATGTCAAATACCTTTTACTTGGGGGTAATTCATTAATTTGGAAGTACACTGGCCAAACACTTGAACCTGATGATTTAAACACAGATACACCATCTGTATTGAACTTTAAAGAAAAGTTCTCCAGTTGAGAAAGTGGACCATCGCCTTCAAACAATTTACTGTAAAGATGGCCATCATATACATCAGTGATGTCGTCAGCTGCGTTTTTCTTCCTCTGAAAGCGGTGTTTTATATCTTCCTGGAATTCCTTTTCTAATGAAAAATAAATGTTGATGAAAATTCAAGAAGTGATCAGTGTAATAATGTTCATGGCAGAAATTGAATATTCTGTGGGTCAGAAAACACCTCTTCTTAATGGTAGCCGCTCATTTCGCTAACGAGTCGTTTCACTAATGTCCAGTTTGCTAACGTACTGAGACGATCCGCTAACGTCCAATTCGCTATTAAATCATCTCCAAAGAAGAGTATAACTGATGATAAAAACTAGTTTTGCAAGGGTATAAACAAATTTAGTAATAAAATTTCTTGTGCTGGGTATAGATCAAATAGTAATAAAAAACTGATACTCAAGACTCAATTCATATATAGATTATCCTTCGTTCTTTTGTCCACTGCCAAGCGAAATATTTTTAAACAGATTTGATAAATAGTAAGTTCAATACACTTTAAAAAGCAACTTGACAACGTTAGCGAATCGACTGAACACATTAGCGAATCGTCTCAGTATGTCAGCAAAGTGGACATTAGCAAAACGACTCGTTAGCGAAACGACCGACATTCCTTCTTAATACTAATCTGTTCTTTTTATTATATGATTTAGTGATCCCAAATAAAAGGAGAAGTCTTATTGGTTCCCTAAGCAGTATGAATTTCGCAATTAAATATTTATACAGGCTGCTAAGATGGACAAGTTGCTTCTACAATCCATAGCTGAAAATTAACAGATTTTTGTTCAGCAGAAATTGTTTAACTTATATGTCTAACTTCAGTGTAGCTGCATGCGCCTTTCAATAACATGGGGACTCTAAAATTAAAAGCTCAACCGACAAATGCTTTTTCTGTTTCCGTCAATCAAATGTTCGGCGGCTCCTCCCAGCTTCTAACTACGTTGTCTGAACAGAACAATATGATTTCATTATCGTGCACTTGGCAGTAGTCGAAAGCTCCTTGGTACTTGGTGTAGTTTTTAATCATTATTCAGCCCGTAAATTCTTTGTTCTAATCAGTCAAGTCATGCTGGACAGCCACCTTCCTTACAGAATTGTAACTTTGAATGGCTGAGGTAACTGTTTGAACAAATTTAGGCACATGTTGTTTATGTGATCCCTAGCAAACCACTATGTGCAACATCCATGAAGTACCTACCCGAAAGCTGGGAGGAGCCGCTGAACATTTGATCGACAGTAGCAAAAAAAACACATTTACACAGTTGTGCTTTGAATGTTACTGAAAGGCGCAGTAAAAATGTTCACAAAAGCGATGCAAGTTTATGGAGCTTAATTGCCTGCAGTTCAGTCCATAAATCTGTAAAAAAAAAGAACTACATGGACCACATGCTAGTTCAACAACATATATATATAATAAACCATACTCATTATAGATATCTGCTTGAAAGGTTACTTACTTTGTGCAAGTTCTCTCAGCTGATTTTCCATGGAAAGAATGACAAAATATGGTTGTTTCTTCAAATTACTCACATCCTTCCCGCATATAGGGCAGACATCAGGAGTATCACCCGTGACACCAAGGTATTCAGAACAAAACTTACAATAGAAGTGTTTCGTTATAGGAAGTTGTAAGTCCACAAAGTACTTCTTTAGTGCATTCAATGAGCGGACACACTTGTTTTGCGGTCTGGGAATACAGTGTAAGTTGATCAGAGAAATAACGTCTGAAAGACAACTTCCGTTTAGGTTGTGAGTAACGGCCAGAGTGAGAATCAAAAGAACGCTTTCAGACAATTTAAGATGCGAGCCAGGGTACACATAGGGGTCCTTATCTGGCGATTCATTCGTTTCACTAAAGTCGTTGCCACAAACTTCATTCTCCGGTTCCTCATCTGAAAACTGCATGTCAGTCTCACAGTAGCTGCTGCAGGATCCATCACTTTCGGAATCACTCCAATTCGTATCCAAAGAGCCAGCGCTGTTGTCTTCGGGTGAAGAAAATTGTTCATGGCTGTGGGGAGATACAGGCAAGGAGATGCCAGAATCTTGAAAGTGCTGTTCACAATCATCTGAATCGTTTGATAAGCCGAGGTTGAATGTCACACTTCCGAACAGCGCGTCGTTAATTTCCTCGGAGTTTTGAACATCATCATCTGTGCTGATTTGTCTGGTTTTATGATTTTGTCGATGGACAGTACTTTTGGGTTTTTGTAGGGATACATCTCTTCGATGAGTGTTGTAACGACCTCTTTTAGTTGGTCGGCTTTCCAACGGAACTGCAGCCAGATCCATGGAGCGTCAAGCGTCATGCACATGTACGTGCTGTCGTACGCGCTAGACCACAATGCACGGGCAGGCACTGGCACGTGATCAGAAAAGAGCAAGAATATTGTGAACTGCAAGTTGCTCACGCTTTGTGTCTTAGAGTGTCTTTGAGTATCTCCGCGTAATTTCAGCTTCATCAATTTCAATATTGTTTTCCGAGTTAATTGACGACACCTACTATGAGAGAAACAAAGACGCCTTCTCGCTTCACTGAGGACCTTGGTAAGTCATGCACAGTTTAATTCCATAACAATAGGTGAAACGAACATGCCCGGCGGGATTGTGCCATATATACAATGTGGGCGAAGTGCATACCGGCGGGCTCACGGTTAATGAACTTGAAGCTTACTATTTCGCTTTCTTAACAGCCAGCAGCTTATAGTGGTGCATCTCTTCGGTATCATTTCTCTTCCTAAACGTATTTTGAATAATATAACAACAGTTAATATCACGAAGCGGTGGCAAGGATACGCAGCGATAGCACTCTTTGCATTGCTGAAACCATGCGCATGCAGTTTCTCTCTTCGGTATTCAGGAATAAAAACCACATTTAATAGCGTTTTTGTCGCTCTGTAGTAAAAATTTTGAACAAACAATTGATCAGTATACTGACTCGTTTCTGATCGACATTGCCCAACTTTAATGAACGCACTCCTCCTCCGACTCCCCGGTCGTTTCGCCAACGTGTCAGTTCGCCAACGACCATGCAGTGTACCAACGTATGAAGTCGATTCGCCAAAGCTTATAAGTGTAGGTCAGTTTCCCAACGTCTAAAATACTTTTTGGAAAAGGTCTGAAATGTATTTACAAATCACCACAGGAAGAAAATGTCACCTTTGATGTATGTAAGATATATATTGTTCGTTTCGGCATTAAAATGTTCATTTCACCCTTTAATCTCGATCTCTCCCGTCGGCCATGACGATATAATATCCATGACATATTTAATATGAGTATGAAACGCTTGCAAAATCTTTTTATTCACAATATTTGCATAGTTTAAAGAGCCTGAAACTTCTCATATAAAGGGAATTATCTTTGTTCATATTAAGAATATGTGAATAAAACAGCTCATCGGGTTTAGTTTCTGTTATATGGCTTTCCTAGCTGGTGTGAAAACTTTTGCAGGTCCTTCGAGAAACGAACTAGCCTCAGGTTGTCATCTTTTGTTTGCAACATACTGCATTCCATCCAGTTTTCATTTCATGTCCTTTAAAAGGCCCAGAATTCGTTTAACACAAATTAATACTCTAGCTGTCACTTCCCCCCAGTTAATTCCACTATAGACCCTATGCATAAATGGCTGCCAATTAAAAATTCTCTTGTAAATATTAAAAGTAGCCCAACTAACCTCGTTTTTGAGTTGATAACTCAAAAGAATTTTTACTCTCAAACGAGGTTGGTTGGGCTAATTTAAATGCATACAAAAGGATTTTAAATTGGCAGCCATTTATGAATATAGGGTCTATAAGCTGAACTAAACTTACTATCACACTAGACTTATATACCATCCAAAATCAAGCAAAATAATTGCTAAATATGGGCCTTTCATATTTTTTTAGACCACTACCTTGTTGTCTTTAAAGAAGACAACGTTAAGGCGATTGTTAGTCATGGGGAAATTAAGGACTGTGACGATATAGTGAGGGGTGCATCATGTGAGGCCCTCTGGAAGGATGCCAAACACAAAGAATGGTATCCTGCCTTTATTGTGGACATTGGAGGTGAGTCCATTTCAACAAACATCATATATTTTAAATTCCATTTTTAATAATAATTATTAGATTAAAAACACATGCTACAGGGACTGCATAAACAGCCTTATGAACTGACTTCAATTTATTGGCCCATGCCACTGATTGTGGTTCAATTAAATAGTAATTTTTATTGTTTCTAAACAGCCAATAAAAAGTGGCATGTGTCTGTTGAAGGTTTTCTTGGTGTAAGAGCATTGCTTTGCATTCATAATTCATTCTATCCCTATAATGTTTTAGATCTTGAATGTTTAAGAAGTGTGCAGAGTAAGCCAAAAGGAAAAAATCAGAAATCCAGAACTACAGCCTGTAAAACAGCAGGAACCAAGGAATCGGCCAAGAAAAGAAAAACTCCAGGTACATGTAGAGCTAAAGCAAGACTTCCTTAAACACTATACATGTAACTTTGTTCTAAGGCTTTCAATAACAATAATATTGAGTGAAAAGTACATAACCTTCCACATGTTTTGAGGCTGCTGCCTCTTTATCAGTGGACCATTGATGAAAAGGCAGCAGCCTCAAAACATATGGAAGTTTACATACACAACAATGAATGTTTACTAGTTTTCTTTATCAAACAAACCTTGCCCATCACAGTTTCCTTCTTGTTTTTGTTTTTTTTTTTTCAATTACAATTCTTTTCATACATGCACAGTAGACACTATCTCTCTCCAAGACACCCTTGGGAACATTCCTAGCAGTCTTTTTTACAACATACAATAAATATTTAATGTAATGATTGTTACTGTGAATATAGTACCTAACCTTATTGTTATGTTGTTTAATGCTCTTGTGAAACTCAGTTCAAGAGATCCAGTCCCAAGAAGTCCAGTCTGGGAGTGAGGAAGAGCAACAGAAGAAGCAAAGTGAGACGAGGAAAGAGGCTAAGGCTAAAAAAGCTGTGAATGCAAAGGCAACAAAGGATGCACTGCTCAAGAGAAGGCTTGAGCAAGCCAAACAGTTTGAAGGTTACAAAGTTCCCAAACCAAGTGCTAACTCTGGGATGTGTTCCCAGGAGGAACTTCCTTATGAGGATGTTTCAGAGGACAGAGGTGTGCATGCTCAGCAAGACAAGGACTACCGCTCTCAATTCAACAAAGACAAAGCAAGGCATATACATGTATATAAGCTACCAGCCTCCAGAACTGCAGTCCCTAACCAAACCAGAACCAAGGAATCTCAAAAAAGAAAAAAAACAGGTATAACATACTAGTTAACACTATCAAATATCAGTAATAAAGCAGACTGGACATGGCTCCAGTTTAATTGACAATAATTTGGACATAAGAGTACATCTATACATATTTTTGTGGTTTAACAAAATAAAAAAGTGAATCAATAATACTGAGTGACCAAGTAATGCTCCCTTACTGTAACAAGAAGAAGCATAGCTAAATAGCCAATATCAGAGAATTACAGCAATGTCAAGATATATATACACGCAGACATCCCCACTGAAGCAAATAATAAGGAAAAGGCAAACCAAAACATTGACTCAGTGCTTTTGAAATTCAGTCCATGAGGTGCAGTCTGAAAATGACAGAGAAGAAAAACGAATGAAGACAAAAGACATAAGCAGTGATGCTAAAGGAAAAAAGGCTGTGAATAAAAAAGCTACTAAAGGCGCACAATGGAGAAAAAGCCTTGAGACTGCTAATTCTGAGGTACATTCCCAGGAAGGGCTTTCTAATGATGATGTTTCCGATGTGGAAAGTATCTGTAGCCTGCCAGGGAATCAACATGACGACTGCTCCTTGGTACATGTAGATGATTACTATGCTACTTCTGATGACGAAGATGAAACAGTCTCAGATGAACTACACAGTTCACCTCTGAAGGAGCCCTTTCAAAAGGGTAAGTCAAATTTTCAGTCCTGGATATTACCAGCTGTTTTGAACCCATTTGAAGCGGATATTACTTGATGCATTTGATAATCATATAGATTATATGAATTTAAACTCCAAATTTGTGATTCAAGTTGTCCAGAAAACTGTTCCTTCAAGAACCTCTAACTGATCTGTGAAAGCAGCAGCAGAGAGAAATTTTGGAATGATTCTATTGAAAATGTAATTTGCACCACAATCAGCTTTTATGCATTTCCACTGAGAAAAAGTCTAAACAATAAAAAAATTACGTTGGTTGTTTATCTTTTTCTATCTACAGGTGCATGTTCTTCAAGCACACCATCAAGAAAAAGAGCAGCCTCAGATGCTTCTAAGAAAAAACAAGGTGAATTTGTTAGGCTGTTCACAGTTCTAGTAAATTGAAATGTCAAACACGAGTTAAATGATTATATCTTCCCAAACTGCACCTACCTTATAACTGCTCTGTCAAAATAGAGACAGACGTTTCAAATTCATTTTGACAAAAAAATGTTTTTGTAATAACCTCATCTATTTATATTCAGGAGTAAATAGTTTTCCCACTCAGTGAACAACAATAATAATAATGGTACATCATTTATTGAGCATGCATGCATGTTGGCAGGCAAGCACCTGATTTCATTGATTTTATTTACGGACAGTTTCCCTCAATTTGCCTATCTACAGGTCAACTTCCCCGCTACTGTGGCTGCCAAGAGAGCATTTTCTTGAGAGAAGAGATTAAAAAAATGAAATACAAAGTAGAAGAACTCCAAAGAAAATTAAATGGCAAGAATTCCTGTCATTATCATACAGATTTAATGTTTGACAACTATATATAGAAATGATCATAAAACTTGTCTTTCCAGTTTGTCAGTTTCCAGTCACTTTCCAGTTTGTCAAAATTCAGGGATTCACTCTATCCTACACAGAAGCAGATTCAGAATGCTGCTTCTGCTTCAGGGATTAATTGGACTTACTTACAAATTTCCTCTAAAACTTTGGGCAAACCTAAAGAAAAATGCTCAACTTGAGCAATTTTTATGAGAAATTACAGAGACATGCAAAATATACACTCAGGTACATGTAATCTGACTTAATTGATAGAAGATAGTAACCCCTCAAAAACAGGTGATTTATTTGCCAAGCTAGGTACTAGGTACTAACTTGTTTTTACAACCACAGAAAACACAATTAGTAAATTCTCTATAAAGATGCATGTTAATTATGTCATGTCTGTACAGCCATGGTTCATTGCCTGCCAATTCATGTCTGTCAATAGGTTATTGTAAATTTGCTTTGTTTAATATTTCAGAGCAGTCAAGTTTACTGACTGAAAGTGACAAGAAACCCCTCGCAGGGGTGATTTCTCCAGTTTTAGCAGCGAAATACAAGGTACACTTGCAAATATGATACATATTTACTGTAATAGAAAATCAGCAATAACAATACATGATACGTAATGTCACTGCAACATTGATGACCAAAATGAATCCTTACTACATGCATGTACAAGATAATGCCATTTATTTTAATCAAAACAGCTATTTTTGTTGAAAATGTTTCATCCAACACTGCACTCTCCACTCTCCTCACTTGTTCAAAGCAAAAAGAGAAATATTCAACCATTTTACAGTAATGTGCTTACTGATCATTTACTTTTCAAAACAATGTTATTAATTCTGTTATAAGGTCTCCATGATCCCTCACATCGCATGGCCACAAAAAACCTTGCCTTCACAAAGAGACTCAGTTACTTTCAGTTACATTACAATGCATGGTCTAGTTGTCGTATGGTCATAGATTTGTTGCTGTAATGTCAGAAAAATGCAATTTGACAAACATTTTGAATATATGCAGCCATCTTTCTAACCTCAGATGATTTGTTTTCTGAAGATAAGGTTTGGCATATTGAAATATTACATGAGGAATTCTGAGTGAAATCTAGGCTAGATTATTAACCTCTACATCATTAATAAATGTTCTCATTCAAACTGTTTTCTCTACTAACATGTAGATGGAAGAGATGATGGTTGGGAGCGGCGTCTTTTGGTACCCCTCCCAACGCTTGAATGCCTTGGCAGAGGGGAAAACCATAGGAACGATGACATCCTATTTATTGGACGTCATGTTTGATAAAGAAAAATTGAGTATTTCGAACTTGAAAGGAGGAGGGCACTGTGGCTACCAGCAGCTGTGCCCCAGAATAGTGGGAGCCATTACAGGTATGATCGATATTCAACATGCATGATAAATAACATTACAGCAAAATGCAGGACTACATAGCATGTTTTCACTGTACTCTATAACCATTTATCAAACCTTCAAAACAATACACACATGCATGCATGTACTTGACTCACATACATGTACAACAAGGACTGCAGTCACTAAATTTGTGTAATAGTTCAATTTAATTTGATCAGTGTATAAAGCATCATAGATTAGAAATATAAAAAATTTACAGTTATAACCCACACTGGGTTTTTGTAATTGGACCCGTCACCAGCCATCAATTATCTTACTTGTTCTGCGAAGCACAGAGTTTTGTTTCCAAAATAGTTTGGGTTTGACAATCAACAAGTTAGGCCCGGTCCAAACGCCGCTCCACTCATGTGCCGAACCAAACTCAATAAAGTTCCACCTTGGAGCGACTTTGAAGCGACGGCTGATTCAGACGGCATACCTACGTCGAATTTAATTCGGGAAGCTCGCGGTAAACTGAAATTTCCATGAGAAAATATCCGTTTTGAATTCAAGAACTCCGTCCAAATAGAAAAGCTGTGACTGATATTGCGCTGTTATAGCAATATTTAGGGAAGCAAATTCAATCCTAAGGTTCGGTGTTCGGTGTAATTTATGCATTAGGTTCGGCACATGAGGAGAACGCCGTATGAATCAGCCGCCGCTCCAACGTCGCATAGTGCGACAGACACTGCCGAATTTAATGTTGCTTGCCGCTCCAAACCTAACCTGCCGAACCAAACTGATTCAAACGTCGCTCTTATTCTGCCGTACTTAATTAAGTCATCAGTTAGGTTCGGCGCATGAATGGAGCGGCGTTTGGAACGGGCCTTAGTTCAACCACACAACACTGCACCAGCTATCTGGAAAGCAGATTTTAAGGCTTAAAATTAATTCTGCCAATTACTGGTAATGCAGAGATCAGTTGACTTTATTATTGACATCTTGCTCTTTACACTGGACGAAAAAACGGATTTACTCGTGTTTGAGAACTGAGCAAATATGTAGCAAATTTGGGGCTCTAGATTTGAACTAAATTTGCATCAGTTGCAAAGGGGATGCAAACATAAATGTTTACACTTAGGGCGTTTACGTGCAAATATACAGCAAAGTTTATATTTGCTTAAAATTTACTTCAAGTTTGCTACTACGGCAAATGTGTAATTTTCACACACGTTTGCTAAAGATTTACCTTGGTTGGAAATTTACATGTTTACTACGAGTGCAAATTTGAGCAAAAACGTTGTAAAATTATTTGTTTGCACTTATATTCTATCCCATTTGCCTGCGGTACCAAACAAGCACGTTTATGCAATATTTACTCAGATTTACCATAGAAACAAATTTGTTTATTTGTTACAATTTTGCTTTCTTGTCAAAGAAAAACATTTGCCTCAGTTTTGCACACATTTACTCGGTTGCGAAGGGAATGCAAACACAAATGTTTGCACTTGCGGAGTTTACGTGCAAATACGAAGTAAAGATGATAAGTGCCTAAATTTACTTTAAGTTTGCTTTTTAGGCAAATATGCAATTTTCACACGTTGTAGGCTAAGGTTTACCTAGCTAGTTTGCTTGCTTACTATGAGTACAAAACAGGTTAGAAAGTTATTTGTATACACTTATTGTTTTTACCCCATTTGGATTTGTAAAGCAGTTTTAAGCCGAAATGCGGGGGTGGATCATGCCTTTTTTTCAAGCAACCTCTTTTTCATGCCCATCTCTTTACTTTAAAAAATCCATTGTTATAACAGGAGTTCCCATGTAACGATAATATTTTTTATGCTCCCTTGATCAACATCTAGTTATATCAGGGTTCCACGGCACAGGGTCGGTATAATTATAAACATAAGGGGAACAACATGATGACATACACTTATACTAAGAGTCAAGTCATGCTTTTTTTAGGCATCCCCTCACCCCTTTTGACCACTCCCTTACTTTCCTCCCCAGGGTTTTCCTCGACCTCATATGGTAGGAGGAAACACTTGAACTGCTTATCAAGGCAACCAAAGTTAGCCTTATTAATTTTAATAACATTTTTTTTTTCATTTGAAGGATGTGAAAGGGTGCTGGCACTTGGCTTCGGGGTAGTGAGCAAAGAGGCTCTTGTCCTAAAAGCAAGAGTTTCCTTGTTGGCAGGGCAGTACCCTAAGTAGATGCCATTTGATGCTGTTATGCGATTTAATTTGTGGCCATCATAATATTGGCCAGTACATGACATTGGGTTTACATGATTGCAACCAATCTGACTGATGACTAAGGGAATATATTAATTAATCAGTTATTTAAATGGCCTCTTTTTCTTCTTTTCACTAATTTTGGTGATGCTTCATATATACCCAATTTTAAAATACATGTACAGTATATACACCACTGCATTGTTCTATTGTGTGATGTAAATATTAAATTATTGTTTCAGGGCTGAGCCCGTAATTGTTTGTTGTGACCTAGCGGGGGTACTCGATATATATATCCTTAAGTGGAGAGCTGCGGCCAGGTCACTGAAACCATAACCCAGTTAAACACATTTAACCATTTGTTCAACGAAAGGACAAAAGTTAACCTGTTTAAGACAAAAGCCTTTGAAAAGTATACCAGCCTTTCCCATTGAGCTCTTATAAGGGAGAACCCCACCCCCTATAAAGGTTGTGAAGTAATCCAGGACTTGATTGCCTTGCTTGGCACGGGACCTACAATTGATAGAGATCTCTATGCTGAAAAGCAGGAATGCAGATAATAGCTGGAAGGTTGGAATAATACTCGGCTGTCAGCATGATTTTACCTAGCTGGAAATAACCTACGACCTTGGAAAAGCAACCACTTTGGCCCAACATACCCGGCTATTGAGTTTGCATAATTTCCATTTGTGATAAATACTACCTTCATCCTTGGAAAAGGGTACTTCTATTTGGAAATGAAGACACAAGAGTGGTGAGTGAAAGTCAACCCACCAAAATAATACAGTTTATTTCTTTTTGCTTTTACGTATATATCACCATCTTCTTACCTAATTTGAAACTAGAAACAATGGGATGTGATCCTTAAATTCGTTTATAACTGTAATGTTGGGAAAGTTAAAAACAATAAATATTTTGTCTGTAACATCAGCAGAATGAATTTGGTCAATTTTTTAAGCTGCACACATGTACAATATATAAGCTAATATATAGAACCTGTATTAAGCAGCCACCCTCCATTAAGTAGACAGTCCCGAGGGTGGCTGCTTAAGTTGTTTGCTGCATCTATAACTTTAAGAAAAATCTCTTGAAGCTACAGCAAGTGCGAGGTGTTCTGCAAGCTACATTCTGCGAGCTAAAAAAATAATAAAAATATAAAATATAGTTTTAAAATAATAAAAAAAGAGTCTGGAAATTGAGCATCTTAACCTTAAGGTCTTTTTACAAGCATTTTTGTTGTTGCTCAAGAAAATAACTCTCAGATTTAACTAAACTACTGACATCAGCAATGACTTGGCAAAATGAAAATATGCATATTTCATTATTACTAAACTTGATGACACAGGTAACTCATTTGTTCTCTCTCTGTTGGCAAATTGAACCCGATACTTAAACTTAGTTATAACTGAAATGTTTCAAACAATTAATAATTTATTTGTCTATTTAAATAAGTCCTATAATAATCTTGACTGGTTTGATCCCCATGAAACTGCTATATATGCTGAAGCAATGTCAGCAGAATGATAAAAGTGATTTTTTTTCTTTGCACACATTCATGTACATGCCTTCCGTAGGGAACTCTTTTGGTGGGTTTCCGCATAAATTTCGGTAAAGGTTAGGATCACCAAAGGACTGACTGACAAGATGTGCCATCTTGCCACTTGCTAACATTTGATGCGCCATCAAGAAAGCGGCTCAGTACTCTGGTGAGCTACCTTGTTCAGGTAATAAACTAAACATGTAGGTACCAATACTTGTTTGGGTTCCGTCACTCTATCAGCAAATTAAGAGCAGTTGCAATGGGATCTGTCTTGGTTAAATATGAAAATATATAACTGTATTGCTATTTTAAAACAACAAAATCCTTCCTTTTGTCAATGTGAAATTTGTTTCTTGAAAATTGAATGTCATGCTAATGAATTTTTATCAACAATTATTTAGTAACACTGTACCAAGCAAATTAAATATTATATTTCAATTTGATTTTTTTTTTCTTAGAAAATGAATGTCATGCTAAAATTGAGCTTTTACCAACAATTTCCAACAATTCAAACTAATAATATTTATTATTTGGTAACAGCACCAAGCTGCTTAATGTCATGTTATTGTGGTCTTGTATTTAGATTGAAGCCAGTGCACTTGTTCCCTATGCTTTGAAGGACAGCACTTTCATTACTAAACTTGATGATACATGTACTTATTTGTCCTCTCTCTGTTAGTAAATTGAACTTGATACTTAAAGTTAGTTATAACTGAAATGTTTCAAACAATAAATCATTCATTTGTCTATTTAATTAAGTCCTATAATAATCTTGACTGGTTTGATCCCTATGTAACTGCTATATATGCTGAAGCAATGTCAGCAGAATGATAAAAGTCATTTTTTTTCTTTGCACACATTCATGTACATGCCTTCCGTAGGGAACTCTTTTGGTGGGTTTCCGCATAAATTTCGGTAAAGGTTAGGATCACCAAAGGACTGACTGACAAGATGTGCCATCTTGCCACTTGCTAACATTTGATGCGCCATCAAGAAAGCGGCTCAGTACTCTGGTGAGCTACCTTGTTCAGGTAATAAACTAAACATGTAGGTACCAATACTTGTTTGGGTTCCGTCACTCTATCAGCAAATTAAGAGCAGTTGCAATGGGATCTGTCTTGGTTAAATATGAAAATATATAACTGTATTGCTATTTTAAAACAACAAAATCCTTCCTTTTGTCAATGTGAAATTTGTTTCTTGAAAATTGAATGTCATGCTAATGAATTTTTATCAACAATTATTTAGTAACACTGTACCAAGCAAATTAAATATTATATTTCAATTTGATTTTTTTTTTCTTAGAAAATGAATGTCATGCTAAAATTGAGCTTTTACCAACAATTTCCAACAATTCAAACTAATAATATTTATTATTTGGTAACAGCACCAAGCTGCTTAATGTCATGTTATTGTGGTCTTGTATTTAGATTGAAGCCAGTGCACTTGTTCCCTATGCTTTGAAGGACAGCACTTTCATTACTAAACTTGATGATACATGTACTTATTTGTCCTCTCTCTGTTAGTAAATTGAACTTGATACTTAAAGTTAGTTATAACTGAAATGTTTCAAACAATAAATCATTCATTTGTCTATTTAATTAAGTCCTATAATAATCTTGACTGGTTTGATCCCTATGTAACTGCTATATATGCTGAAGCAATGTCAGCAGAATGATAAAAGTCATTTTTTTTCTTTGCACACATTCATGTACATGCCTTCCGTAGGGAACTCTTTTGGTGGGTTTCCGCATAAATTTCGGTAAAGGTTAGGATCACCAAAGGACTGACTGACAAGATGTGCCATCTTGCCACTTGCTAACATTTGATGCGCCATCAAGAAAGCGGCTCAGTACTCTGGTGAGCTACCTTGTTCAGGTAATAAACTAAACATGTAGGTACCAATACTTGTTTGGGTTCCGTCACTCTATCAGCAAATTAAGAGCAGTTGCAATGGGATCTGTCTTGGTTAAATATGAAAATATATAACTGTATTGCTATTTTAAAACAACAAAATCCTTCCTTTTGTCAATGTGAAATTTTTTTCTTGAAAATTTGAATGTCATGCTAATGAATTTTTATAAACAATTATTTAGTAACACTGCACCAAGCAAATTAAATATTATATTTCAATTTGATTTTTTTTTCTTAGAAAATGAATGTCATGCTAATAAATTTTTACCAACAATACACAACAATTATTTGGTACCAGCACCAAGCTGCCTAATGATGTCATTTAAATGAGGTCTTTCATTTGGAATGAAACAAGTACATTTGTTACCGACACTTTTAAGGACATCACTCTCAACTTTTTTGCCAATAACAGAAGCTATTCTTCCAAAGGAGAAGACATCACTTGCAGCTGAAGGTTTACTAACTCCAGATACTATTTCTGGAGCTATGTGAGCATGCTTCCTGCGGTATTCTTTTTGCTCTTCATGCGAGAGGTGTTTGACAGACCCAGCACCTGTTGTTATGCACTTCCCAAAATCGACCAAGACTGCTCGGTACTTATTATTCCAGAATGAAACAAGCACATTGTCCAATTTAATGTCTCGGTGAATAAACCCTCTGGAGTGCATGTAGGAAATAGCTTGTGCCAGCTGCAGTGTCATGCTACACCAAATTACTTGTGACAGATGCAGTGACTTGCTATTAAGGGCAGTGTATGTTTTATTGTTTACGTCATAAAAACTCATTACCAATAGTTTAGGAGTTGATCCTGTTGAGATCCCTAAAGGAAAGGGAATGTTTTGGTGTTGCAATGACTTCATTATCATAGCTTCTCTTTTAACGTCTTCTGTAGTAGCAGAGAAAAAGCTCTTGACAGCTACAGGTGTACCCCGGAAAAACATTTTCTGGCAGGAACCAAACATACCTGAACCAAGGTAGCTTCTCTCATCTTTATTACTTGGAGTCTCTAACAGATTAAAGTCGATCTCTTCAATATTTGCGTGAATGGGCTCTCCCTTAAACACCTGTAGTTGATGAAGACAAATTAGATAAAATTAGTGTGAGATAGTAAGAATCCTGGTTTGGCCTGGTCTGTTCTTATTGAGTCCAGGCAACACACCCAGCACATGACCCACTCCAACTCTTATTGCAAACCACAACAATAATAAACTAATAGCTAGTAATTCCCCCACACCTTGTTTCAAGCCAGACCCTCCCCCACTCTTTTTGCAAACATAAGGGACCGGTCATTATTTATTTGGGGGGGGGGGGGCACTATGTTTGGGAGGATCACTTTTTTAACATAATTTTGGGGAGGGCCATTGTTTTTTTTTTTCAATTGTATTTAGGGGAGGGTAATATTTATACCTCTGATTATTGGTGCTTTCCTTTGTTCAAAATGTTCATCATGTTTGGCAGGTTAAGATGTATTTTCAGTGATTTTTGACGACCTTAAATAACAATTTTCCCATGGAGCACAAAATCAGATCCCCCTAAACTTGCTTATGCTAAAACCTGCACATATAAAATAATTTGGATACAAACAATTTTAAATTTGGAAGTAGAAGGTTACCAGTAAAATATTTCCATGTAAATAATGATAATGATAAACATTTATAGCGCGCAAATTCCATGTGAATATGTTCAAATGCGCGTTACAAGAAATGAGAGACAAATTAAAGATAACATCATAAGAATCCCAACTGGCAGGAGGCACACCAGTTGGCTATTTACAAAGCGTGGTGGAGTTGAATTCAGGCATACTTCTTCCAACTTTTAGAGCCCCTCCTCCCAGGTAAATAATTACTGGTCCCTAACAACAAACAGTTTTTCTCCTGCCTTCTTGAAAACAAACCAACATCAAACTAAATGTAAACTCCCCCCCCCCCTCCAACCCCTTCTTGCAAAGTATAAAAAAAGAAACAATGCAAGAGCACACTCTCAACTGACAACAAGCCTCCTAACACGCCATAACAACCCAATCAGACCAAACTAGGGTTCTTTCAGTCTCGCTCTGAAACGATGTTGCCAAAACACCCAGAAAATCAGAAGGCGGGATTAACTCGGACACTACTTCTCGCAATTCCTTCACCTGATTAAAAATGGCGGCCATTACGTGAAAGAGTTATTTCACCAAGCTTTCCACGCTTATAAAACGTTTAATAAAACCCTACAAAATCGCTGCTTTCAAACACAGAAAAAAAAACCAATAACTTGAAAGAAAGGAATGAATAGATCAGACTGAAGTAAGCTTAAGCTTATTGTTCTAAACTCACAATTAATTGATACACAACACAACAGCGGCATGAACATTCAACAAGCATGTCCTCGTTATAAACGCATTAAACGATCGATCCTTACCTTTCGCTGTTCAGGCATGTATATCGGTTTCCGGAGTTGACGATTCACCTTTGTTTTAAGGATAGAACGCCACCTATCATAATATTTTCTCGATAGAAAGGTGTAAATTTGCCGCTGCCGTTCCAATCGCCTCCTTTCTTCCTGCACTTCTACCACAAGTCTTTGAACTACTCGGTTCCTTTTTTCGTTTAGCCACAGCCGTCGCTTACGTTTCTTTTGTTCCCTAAGCATCCGCTTCCTCTCCTCCGTTGTATTATCCCTGCTACGTCTTTTCATTTCAAATTAAAAGCAAGCTACACTAGACTGACTTTCTCCGAGCGAACCAAAGTTCCCGCTCCCGCGCTCGCGCCAGAAATTGGACAAAACCGCTGACACAATCAACTGTCGTCCTTAGTAGTAGGAAATCGCAAAATTATTTATTTCAAAATTATTTCAATAAGCGCAAATAAGAAACTGGTGGGAGCTTTGCTTCAGGAACATACATGTAGGTTGATTTAAGATTACAGAACTTTAATTTTTATCATACCAAAGGTTGAAACACCATCTTATATTAACTTTGTCAGGCTTTTATTTGTTTATACAAAAAAATTGTACTGTCCAGATCACTGAAATGACAGCATTTGAAAAGTAATAATTATCTAATAAGAATACGAATCTGTACACCTCAAATCCTGTTTACTCAAACTTATTTAAAACTAAAATCAAAGAGTTAGAGTATAAACCCGCGTGTAAGAACCTAGCAGAAAGCTGTTTTTTTTATTACTATTTTAACCACTCATATCCCTCTTAAAACAGCTGTGTATGCGGTGGGTCAAATTTTCTCTTGGTTTATATAGTTCTAACCAGTTAATTAGGTTTTTGGTTCCAGATTATGAGAAAGGCAGAGAAATAAACCTTAAACTGGTTTGAAAAATTTTATACGATGTACCAAGGAAAAATTTGAGTCACAATAATAATAAACTAATAGGCATGAACTCCCCTAATTAACAGGTACAGTAAACACCCGCATATAAGAACACATGATTGTGGAGGTCAGGCTCATCAGGTTCTTATTTATTGGGTGCTTAGTGAAAAATCAGCCTGAAGGTGTTCTTAAATTGTTCTTAAATTTTGTTGTTGGAATACAGAACTGTAACAATATAATAATTTGCTTAAGATTAAATTAGCATATTTAATGGAAAAATGAATAAATATCATGACATGAACAATGGTTCATGATCTTTATGTCTATTTGAAAATGAATTTGAGGTTGATTTGTATGCATTGTAACACCAAGAGAAAGTTCTTGTCATCCATACAAATAATTAGTCAGTAACAACAATTTTTAGTTTTTAAAAAATCATGTCTGTGTGACTCTAAAGTCCTATGATATCTTTGAATAGTATTATTGTTCAATCTTAAAGGCTTGCATTAACACTGCAGTTTCCTTGGAAGAGGGCACACCACAAGAACACGTTCCCTTTCCACAATGTCAAAGGCTGGAATGAACTTGCTGTGAATTCTTTGCACTGGAATGAAGGTAGCCTCGCCCTCCATTTCAAACAAGTCTTTGCACCATACCTCTACGGGGACGCCCAGCAAATGCCTTGCAGGATGTGGCTGAAACCAACTTACAGCTGCCATTATACATTGAACATATCTGCCATTGACAACAATGTTCTGTTTCATAAAAAAATCAATGACCCCAGGTCTGAGATCAGAGCCAAAACAGTCGATTTTCCCTCCAAGGGTGCACCACCGTGCCAGAATAAAAGAGGATCGATCCATTCTTGATTTAAGTGAGCCAAAGTGGTCTCCACTAAACCTGCAAGCAGCATACTTCTCAAAGTTCACAGTTACAGAAGATTCCTCTACTTCTGAAAAGATTTTTCTGTAACACTTCTTGAGGGAAAGTAGTAAGCTATGGTCTAAAGAATCTCTTTGAAATGGACCACAACAGGAAAATAATGAGAAACTGGATACCCATGCATCATCCTTCTTTAGAGGGCCCAGTGAAAGGAGACTTGCATGAATGTCACTTGCACAAGGCACACCAGTTTCAGTGTTTCCATCACATGAAGTTGACACCTGCTCGTGTACTGTCCCTGCTTGTTTTGGGGTCAGTCTGTTGAATATTGGCTGGAATATTTCCTTAAATCCTGAAGGTAATGGTATGTCCTTTACAAACTGATCTGAGCAAAACTTCCGCATCAATTGCACTTCAACAGACCTTTGATTTGTACCATACTCTCCCAGGATACCGTTATAACGCTCAAAACTAAATAGCCAGAATGAATATACAGGTCCATAGTCTAAAATACAATCAAGCAGATGGGTGTGTAGATGCATATTTGGGGTGATCTTGTTTCGGCCATAATGCTGTTCAATGTTCCTGCAGAATTTCAAAATGTAAGTGTGGGCAAGTTGTGCTCTTGCTTCAGTGATTACTGTTGAGCAAAAGAAAGTACATGCCATTACAAAGTCCCGCCAAATTTCCAAATCAGTTGCTGGCAAAATTCCATGGAGTGCATAAACAGAAAATAAGATAGTAAATGACTTCCACTGGTCTGCAGTAAAGCCACCATAGCTATTTTGGATCTTCTTGGGTGTTCTCCCTACATCAGCTGGGACAGGAATTTTGTCCACTTTCTCCTGAATTTTCAGTAAATTGTTCTTGTTCAGAAGTGGTTTATCAGCATCCATCCAAATGTTCTTCAAAACATGCTTAGCTGTTCCAGTAAAGAGATTGTGCATTGGATCTATTACATGAAATCTGACACAGTCAAAATAGGGCAGCCTCATCAACTCAGTGAAACGGGTGCCATATTTTAGCTCTAAGTGATTGCGGTCAGTAGCTGATGTCTGTGCTTGTACCTCTTGTGCTTCTCTGCGGTGTTCACTGTTTGTTCTTTTAGGGCAAGCTTCAAACCCAGAGAAGTCCAGTGAGGTACTTACATTTCCTGTAAATAATTTGACAAGAAGCGTGTCCAGTGAAGCCACAAACTTTCCTTGCTGCTGGAACATCACACCCAACACAAAGCAATGCTGCATGGAATAAGTGTTGGACTGATGAGCCATGTTCAACTTCATATATACCCTCATTCCAAAGGATGTTTAATTCATCAACAAGGGGGCGAAGGTATGTATTGATGTTCAGTTTCGGTTCATGAGGTCCTGGAATAACGCCTACCAAAAACACATTCTCAGGTTTAAATCTTTCACTTCTTGGAAGGTTCATCAAAACTAGATAAAGCGCACCAACACTGTACAGGGAGTGTTTAAATGGCTGAAACCAGTCAACATTTAACATAAACGCAAAATTTCTTGGGGCAGATAAAAACGGTTCTCCGTTGACCACTTGAAATTCCTTCCAAACCCTCCCATCGAAAATGTCAGCTAGAAACCCTTCTGGTACTTTTCTGTTTATCCACATTTCACATTTCATAAAAAATCCTGGCCTCTTTATGAAGCGGCGTAAATTATCAATAACACTGTTGTAGCAATAAACTTTGAATGGGTAAAGTTTAGTACCTCCACTTTTCAATGTTACCTCCTTCAATAGTGGTTCACTGCATTTTGTACGGCGAAACCTCTGGCGATGATTGGGAAATTCCACAAATGAACAGTTGACAGTCACGTTTCTCCCATTGGAATACTTATAACAGTCTTCAAACTTGTATAAGCTGTGACACTTAGGACAAACAACATATTTTCTAAATTTGTCTTTGTCAATTCCAATGTGTTTACGTAATAGATGGAGAGATTGTGGAAACATGGCAGCAAACCCTGCAACTACTGGGAAAACAGTTGCAAGTGAGTCAAATACTGCTCTGATGAAAAGAAGGAGGATTTCCAATGCATTATCTGAGATCGAACAAAATGATGCCCAGAGACATAGAAACAGAAGAATCCAACGAATAATGGTCCTTCCATTTTGCAATGACCTTTCAGGTTCAGTCACATTCACACTGGGAACTTCTTTTGCCTGGGAAAAATCAGCATCTACTTCTTCATTTGTTAGGTCCCAGATCTCCTCCATCATCCCTGAGGGAGCTCCAATTCTTTGCCGATACAAAGCTTCTGTTTCATTTTCATCCATTAATAAAGAGGAACCATGCAGCAATTCCATGTCTTCATCTTCCAAGTCTTTGATGTGTAAGCCTTGTGATGACTCTATAAAAGATGTTGAAATCATAAAGTCAAAAATTATTGTAATAAGTACGGCACGGCAGAATTAGCACCATGTCTGAACTGGGCCTTATTGCCTATGCCTATAGAAAGCAGGACGTGTTCAACTACAACACCTCCTCTGGGCCACCCCCAAACAATAATGTAACTCTAAAATCTTGGCAGCAAGACCAAGAAAGATACTGTCAAGTGGGAAATAACTTTATACACACGATAAGAGGGGCATACTTTCCTTGAACACTTTCTCATATTGGGAAATGAACTGAATATATAAACATACATGTAATGCAGATAAATCAGCAATCAAATATGACGTACAGTCTACTGTAGGTTGATGTAATTCCTCAAGTAAGCTGCATGCTCTCAGGCAATCAGAACTCTTATATATAGTGAGTACAATGTATAATAATTTAAAGAATATGTAGTTTGTTTTATCTTAAATTTCTATCATACACAAAAGTATTTGATATTAAACCTCTATCTTGTGATCTTTTGCGGGAAAAAATTGAAAGCCTACCGGTCGCCAAAAATAGCTTTTTTCCATCACGAATTCAGCTCGACACATAAAAATGTAGATTCCTTTGAATCGTCGAAAATGGCCTTTCCCCGGAAATGTTTTGTTCACGGTAGAGGCAATATATCTCTTTAGCTTTAATAACTACCACACATCGGCAGTAGTAAATTAATACACGCTAATGAGATGCAAACTCTAAATAATAAACACCACAAAGTGTCCTCACATATAAAAGTTCACCAAAACACACATGATTTTGTCAGACATGAAGTAAATATGAAAATGGCCAATGACCCAGTCATATATAAAGTAGTTTTTAAAACCCTTTCACCATCCTGAGCCTCTTTTGCGGCTTACTAGTTTTTTAATTTGTTTTTTTTTTCGGTTCGATAAGCGATTATGCTAATGAGGCAAACGATACAAACAATGATTGTTAGATTTCATGAAAGCTGATTTTATACGCGTACCTGGCACTTCATGTTCGTGTCGTTCATCGTCCTGCTCTTCCCTGAGATCCAGAACAACGTCGTTCTCTTCATGCACCAGACTTGCATCCTCGTCCGAGGATGACTGTTGGTTAACTAACTTAAGATCGCTGTGTCGTCTGTACGTTCTCTCCGAGACAAATTCTCCACAATGATCGCAAAATTTTCGTTTACCTGGCATCGTCCAAGTTGTATTCTCTCTAGCTCTGCACGTGACGTGGAGACCACAAAAAAACAAAGCTTTGTTCTTGCAAATGACCTTTGCTCGTCCCATCCCTGACTTCCGGGCAGTAGAGATCCGTCAGCCAATCAAATGTCAAGAAAAACACCAGCGGGTGCTTCGATCCGAAAGATATACTATTACCCATTCAAAATTTGAGCGCGATTTCTCTTTCAACATCTTTCGACAGAGTACCGATAAATTATATATGTCCACCGAAATGGCAAGGCTTCCACCGAATAAGAAAAGTAAGCACAGGCAAAAAGAAACAAGAAGTTCTAATTCATCTTTATCAACCAGTTCTGTGGCCACTACAAGCAAGACAAGCAATGGTCCTGCTGTTTCACATCCAGTAAGTCAGTCAACCGAGGCTCGAAGTCGAAGTAACGAGGTTCCATCAACAACGACATCACCTCCAAGGACACCACCTTCTTGTTCTCACTCGTCGATATCGACGCCGCGATCAAGCCCCGCACTTGAAGGAAACGAAAACGATCGCGATCGAGATGTGACTTTGAGGACAGAAACGCCGTGGTCGAGAGAATTGCCTCCTTCGCCTGGCCACGGCGCGTTGCCATCATGCTCTCCTGGATCAGGTAGTCCGACAAATCCTACCGATGAGACCCCACGATCAAGCCGCGGCAGCGAAGAAATTCGTCGAGATGAGAGGAGAGCGACTCTTCCTCCTCCTTTTAGTGATGGTGGGCTGTCTTCAGGAGAAATCTTGAGGCACATCCAAGATTTTTTCCAGCGACAGGAAGCCTTTAATGCTAGGATCGAGGAGCATTTACAAACCTCAACACCAACTACTGTTGACGAAAGAGAAAGAAGAACGAGGCGGCTACCCAAAGCTGTTACGGTAAGGGTTTTTTTTTCCGATTTTAGTGATTTTATATAATAATATTCGAAGAGAAGTAATCAGGGGCGCGTTGGATTGGAGAGGAGGGACCGAGAGAAAAAGGCGGGAAACAGGGAGAGCGGGGTCTTGTGGGTCGCAGGTCCAACATGGCGGATCAAAATAAATGTCGTACAATGTCTGGTCTGTAATTAGTTTGTGACTTTTCTCGGTCCATTTCTGAATATTCAACCGATGGATTAATTCCTAGTACATTGTTGTTGTTGTTTCCTGAACCCTCAAACAGCATGGCTGAGATCCAGCATGGCAGGTTTGTGAGTTAATTGCACTTATTTTCCATTTCATACGTATATTTATTTAAAGGCTAATGTGAGAGATGTGTATAAAACGCTTAGCACTGACGATGGGGAGCGGATACAGTGGGATTTAACAAAAAGGTATGCTAGTGTATCTCAAATGTTCCAAAATTACTATTATTATTTATTTATTATTATCATTACATTGTATTTGTTATTATTAGAGGCGAGTGACAGTTTCACCTATATAATTTGACAGAAATGTACCTTCTGTATTTCAATAATGTTTTCAGATCAAGGCCTAAGCTTACAAAACAATTGCAATACAATCATGCAGAATGGTGGTCTGGTGGGTGACCATGATTGTGATGATCTGTAAACAAACTTTCCATGTAAATAATAAATTATAAAATTCAAAATAATTGCAATTTTTAATCATTGCATTGCAGTTTCACTGAAACAGAAAACCAGGCAGTAAACCGGCAGATTCTTGCTGGTGTCCGAAGTACAAATGCTGAAACTTCAACTACAGTGATCAGAGGTAAATTGTCAGATGCGTGGTTAGGTGAAATATCTTGAGTTGTCCTAAAATTCTGAAACTAAGGCCATTCCTACTGTATATGCTTTACTCCCTTCTGAACATATATTGAGCCCCCCAAAAATGGCATGCAAAAACAACTTTCCATAAGAAATCTCTCCCTAGCATGCCTGACTATTGTCATTAATGCATAGAAATACTGCTAACACAAATTAAAGAGTCCCTTTCAATATCAAATATAAACCATAACCCAAAACATAAGTCCCTCAAATTGGTCTTTTGAAAAAATCATGCAACACCCAGGGTATATTTTAGGAATTTCATAGTAGCTACTGTAGTGTATGATTAAAGCAGAAAAAAACTGATCCTGCTTTCTTGCTTATTTCAGCTGCTATGAGGGCTCATTTTAAAACCAAGCAGCGGCAGAACAATAACGCAAGAAAGAATTTGTCAAAGGAGATCCTCAGTGACCAAAGAGTTCGGAGTCGTTTGAATACAGTAAGTTGTTATATAATAATAAAATATTGTAAATAAAAACCAGATATTTAAAATATAGTTAATAGGAAATCTCTGACCTGCTATTTAATGACTGAGTGTAGATAAGTTATTCCAGGCTTCACACCTCTTTTCTCACTGTCTAATGAGAGGTAGATCACCAACAGCAGAATTTTCTATTAAACTTCTAAGGCCATAAATGACACAGTAGCTTTTTTTATCATGCTGCAAGTTTTCGTATAATAAAATATCCTAACGTCAAACCTATTGCATTTAATAATATTGTGGTGGTTCAATATCAGTGGAACCATTATTTGAAACTACTTAAGCAATAGTACGCACGCTCTCATTAGTCGATAGGTGTGTTTAGATGAGAGTATATAAACTCATGGTTGTGGCATCACGCTAGATGTTTACAGGTTTATAAAAGCAATAGAGGACTTTTTCCGAGTTTGCATAACTGTCGAGAATTCTCCTGGCTCCCCTAGTGTTAATATCAGGCTAAGTATATAAAAAAGTCCTTAATTGCTTTTATAAAGCTGTAAACATCTAGCCTGATGTCACAACCTTCTGTTTATATACTCTCATCTAAACACACTTATCGACCAATAAGAGCATGTACGCGTACTATCTTCAATGCTTTATAATATTGCTATTTCAACTCAAACCCATCACCCTTGAATTTGCTCTTGTTCTTTTAACTCATTTACTGATGGTTATGTGTATTTCTATCTGATTATTCCATTCCCTTGGCCAAAAGTTAGTACTGTTCGTTTTGAACTCAACTGGTAGAGTTCAAGGATGAACTCCAGGAGGACTTTACACTGTGTCAGAACACAGCTGGAATGTTACAAATTATTGGTCCTTGTATGTTTTCCTCCAGTATGTTGAATGCATATAAATTTTTATTAATTACTCCTGGTTTATTTCAAACCAATCTTTCTCTTCTCCAGGGAGTTAAATGATTTAGCCCAACCCAATTAAATGTAATCTGTCAATGGCAGACTTAAAATAATAATGTTTTGTTTAAATGTTGTAATAAATAATTTTTCCTTGAATTTCATTTAACACAGAAAAAGAACCAACGCATCAAGGCTCTCAATATGTCAACGATGTATTCAGCAGAGCAAAAGAGGGAGTATATGAAGTACATGACCCCTGAATACATGTCTTCAGAGCACTCTATGTCTGAGACAGATGAAGAAGCTGATGGTGACCTTTCAGGTTCAGACACAGAGACAACGCGTGTAAAGGTGTTCAGTGTCAGTACACTCCCGTGGCGCAGTGCCCAATTGGGAGACTTGATGCATCGCCTAGACAGAAAGTACAATCGAAAGAGGAGTGCAAAGAGTACAAATATGACTTTGCAAAGGAAAAACAGAGGCGTTGTTTCAAGCCGCCCAGCTCCCGAGGATGCACCTCACTTTGCACTGGCATAGGTAGATTCAGCTTGGTGGTCCCCAGATTTTGTTATTGAATTATGATCAGTATGTTGTGATAAAAATTTTGGCAGAGTTAAATTCTAATCAGAGAATTTTAATTTTTTTTATTTTAACAACTTGAAGACCCAAAAACAGTCTGGTGTAGGCCTAGCAACTGGTCTACTTATAAACTGACCATCCCCTTTTCAAGTGATTTCTCTTGATTTCTAATTGCACCATACATGTATGTTACGAAACTTATAGTCATTCTATACCGAGTCGTTGGACCATTAGTGTGAAAGAATCTTTTTTGAGCATCAGTTGAACAGAACAAACTGTACAGGGTATAAAGATTCAAAGATAATAACTTTAAAAAATTTAGCCATGATTTTTTTTAGGGGGGGGGGATACCCCTATTTCGCCTTTGCAGAGTCATATTAAGGCAATAGTAGCCAGTGCAAAGTGTATAGGAGAGTCATTACTGCTTGTGTTTTTACTTCGTTTGTCAAGAAAGTGGTTTGACTTCCTTGAAAAATTCACTACGTGTAGTAATGAAAATCAAATCAAATGCCAATTACTTTGAACTGACCTCAAACCTACAGTAGTTTAATACATGTACAGCTGTAGTAGCTGATCACATGAATTCCTCGCAACCAATTTATTTGTGTAGTTTCACTTGGGCACCTTTAAATCTGTTAGTGTTAAATAATATGAGGGAATTCGAAGTTCATATATATTATTAATAAATAAATTCAAAAGATAATATTAATAATGATTGTAATAATTATAGAACTATAGACTAAATAATATATCAAGACGTTTTAAATTGGTAAAAATATACATTGTGAAATAATATAAAAATATTAAATATAATAATGTATACTTGTGATTTGAGTTTCCTGGATCAAAAGGAACAGGAAAATTGCTAAGGCTTAAATAAATGCAGTTTACATTTGGATGAAGAATGTGCTTGTATTCTGTTTCTAAAAATGTTGTTTACAAATACTTATAAGATATATTTGCCGTGTTTCCTATTGCAAATACAGCGTTGATTAACAGTTACTGAACAGGCCGAGCATATCTAGAATGTGGGAAACATGAATTTTATTTTCAAACCGAAGTAGGAAAATTGTAGTATTTGTCACGTATTTACTTCCCATGTAAATGAGAATTACTGGAGTGTACGTAAAGGTCTGTCAAATTTTAAGCTGTTACGTCAAATTTGCCAAGGCGAGCAAATCTAAAGTAAAAGCAGTCTTTGCCCTCTTTGTAAACCTAATGCAAACACAAAATTTACCCGGGTGCAAAAACGACCAAAGCCGAGTAAATGTAAAATTACGCCACGTCGAATACCTAGTGTTTGTGACGCAAAAATACGATTTAACCACACATTTACAGCTGCTAATGTGTTCTTACACGTTATATTTGCTGCATGTGCAAACACCAAGTAAAAACAGCCTTTACCGTCTTTGCACGAGTAGTGAATGTAAAGCAAATATGGCGTTTGCTTTCAGAGCAAATGTGATCAAAGTCGTGCAAATACAGAAATTGCCCCATATTTGCTACCCCACTGTTTGTGGTACAAATGTATACTTTCGCTACACATTTACTGCGCGTGTAAATTCTTCACAAATGTGTCATTTTACATAACATTTGCCTATTAGCAAACAGCAAGTAAAAACGGCCTTTACCGTCTTTGCACGAGTAGTGAATGCAACGCAAATATGGCGTTTGCTTTCAGAGCAAATGTGATCAAAGTCGTGCAAATACAGAAATTGCCCCATATTTGCTGCCCCACTGTTTGTGGTACAAATGTATACTTTCGCTACACATTTACTGCGCGCGTAAATACTTCACAAATGTGTCCTTTTACATCACATTTGCCTTATCAGCAAACAGCAAGTAAAAGCGGCCATTACCGCCTTTGCACCTATAGTAAACACTGTGGTAAACATGAAATTTGCTTTGAAGCAAACTTGGTCAAAGGTGAGCAAATGCGGTCTTTACGCCATCTTTGCTACAGATCTGCTACCCGCGAAAATCCAATTTTTCGTCCAGTGTTACTTGACAGCATTTGTACAGTCCCAGTTTGCAGACTCAAAAGTGTCCATAGTGAGCAAATCAATACAAGACAAATGTACGGCATCAAGATGAGGAGTGTCAAAAAGAAAAGTACAGGAGAGTTAAGGGCCCTGATCTGGCAAAATCTTTTTAAATGACTCAGTGTGTATGCTTATGATTAGCCTATTTCTGAGTTGTCGTAAGCCTCTCTGTGAAAGAGAGGCCTGGTGCACAACCATTCATATGAAAATGAGTTTAACTTAAGCTTGCATGCACATGAATGAAATCTAATTTCATATAAGAAGATGCATGCATGGGCAATAATTAGACTTGCTTAGTTGAGAAAGAGGCTAAAGGTAATTTGGAATTAGCCTATTGATTGTAAAACTGTCCTTTCATAATGTTTAGAGTTAATTGCAAATTTTAAAATTTTGAATTGTGTCTTCGGCCACTAAGATGAATGCAGAATTAATTTATGAATACGCGTAATCTGCCAGTTATTTGAAGGATGTTTGCATTATATAATTTAGGCATGCCTTTGTCCATTTGCCATATCATTTTCAAAGTGTAATTATCATTATGATTATATAACAATGTGTCGATGCCAGTTTTTATTGAAAATTGTAACAGTAGGTCATTTTGGTATATAAATCTCATTTAAATAAAAGCCATTTACTTGTTTGAGGCAAAAACATTGTGTGCATATAATAGTTATAATATCTTTTAAGTTAATTAATTGTCAAAGTTGCAATTCCAGTAGCAAAAGGTAAGTTTATTTGAACCTGTCAGTTAATATGATTTCTATTAATTGCTATTTGCAGTTATCATTGTGCAAAATATATTAAGCTGCATGCATGTGTACGTATCAGATATGCAGTACATGCATGTATATATATATATATACTAAGCAGAAATAGATGAGACACATATGTGACATATATGTGACATACATGTAACATATATTTCGCATAACTTACACATATATGTTACATACACGTAACATATATATATATGCCGCCCACAAGTCCCAAATACCTACATCTGACATATATGTTGCATATATGTCACAGCTATGCAACATATATTTAACATACATGCAACATATATGTCACACATATGCTGCATACATATGTAACAGTTATATGTCACATAAATGTCGATTTGGTAAGGGTTGCCATCAGTTGTTAACCCAGTTAATGTTTCTCCGATACCACAACAACTTGGCAAGCCATCAAAACTTTACAAAACCAAAGGTGATGGGAATTGTTTATTTCGTGCAATTTCGTTTTCAATTTCTGGCAGGCAAGTGTATCACCAAATTGTTAGGAACAAGATAGTAGAACATGTGATAGCCATTGACAGTGCATTGTGACCTCACATGAACAGCTCTTTAGAAAACTATTTAAGTCGCAGTGGGATGAAAAGGCAGAATGTGTGGGGAACAGACATAGAAATTCTGACAGCTTCTTCTTTGTTGCAAACAGATATTTTTGTGTACACCAAAATTGGGTCAGGTTATAAGTGGCAAAAGTTTTCAAGATCAATGCTAGATGAACATGCCCCTCAAAATAAAGGTGCCCTATATTTGCAAAATACAGCTGGTGTGCATTACGATGTTGTTCTTCAAGTTTGTAGCAAAAAAAGCAGATATCCATTACACCTGCTGTGAAAACTCCACCTTCAAGTCAGCTGTCAATTCCAATGAGAATAAACAGAAACATCCTTTTACCCATGATGATAAAGATTCTAAATTACTGAATGACTCAAAAACACATATTCAAGCAGAGAATTTTAATGATGATGTGCATAAAAAGATTACAATTATAAAAAAAAATTGTGCATCTGCAAGCTCCCGAGCTGCCGAGGGGGCATGGGAATTAATGATACCCCCGATGGGGCCTTGCGTTAAATAGAGCAGTCACGCGCTATTGCGCCATTCATTCATTGTCTCGCCTGGTGTGGAAAGGTGTCTTTTTCCCCTTCCCACCCTCCCATGTTACCTCGGCAGATTTGTTATTTTATAATTTCCTTTTCCTTTGTTGAGTGCCCTCACCTTTACTGGGCTACGAAAATAATTTGTTCTAGGATTGAAATACAATTATGGTATTAAAACGGCTATGAGCCTTTGCTCATAGCCATTCAAAATCCAGCTTTGTGTCTCTCTCTATCTTCTGTCTCAGCCCAGTAAACGAGCTTCGGGAAATGCAGAGCCTGTGAAAAATTAAGTTCATTACACATGGAGGGATGGGCATAAACAATCCTCATTATGAGAAAATTAAGTTTGATTCAGATGCATTGAATTCTTTACCGACCAATGGCATTCCTGATGATTTGCAAACAATAGACACTGTTGCTGCAGATGAATGTATCGAGCATGAATCAAATGACAGTGAGGTTGATGATCAGGAGTTGTTTGATAAAGAAACAGAAACAAGTAGTTTCTACCTCAAAATGAAAATGCTCAACTTGAAAATGATGCAATTCAAAAGAAAATTGCTCCGGAGAAACTTAATTGGCCCACTGTTGAAGAAGTTCCACTAAATGAATATACCACTCCATTCCTCGCGACTTTAGCTTTTCCAACTTTATTCCCAGATGGTAAAGGTGACCCAACAAATCCATCTTTGAATAGAGATGTTTCTTTTGTTAGCAGAATTCAACATTTGTTGAAATTTGCAGAATGTATAAGTGACAAATTCAATTTCAGGTTTGCATCACATCCAAGGTTTTCTTATTGGGCTCTAAACTTAATTCAAAGGAAACGTACTCTACAGCAATCAAGTGTTTTCTTGAAACAAAATCCTGGTGAGGCACACCTGACATTAGAAGAACTGCAAAATATGGCCAAAAATAACACGTCAAAATCATTTATGACAAAATTGTCAAGATACGTGGGAAACATTACTGGAAGCTCAGCATACTGGCACAGGGTGCAACAAGATTTAAAGACAATAATATCATATAAAGGAGCACCAACAATATTTTTCACATTCTCTTCAGCAGACATGCACTGGCCAGAATTACACAAACTTTTCTGTTCGGATGTTCAAGATCTTACCCCTCAGGACAGAAGGAAACATATAATAGATAATCCTCATTTAGCTGATTGGTTTTTCAAAAAACGTTTGGAAAGTTTTCCCTACCAAGACCCACTTTAGTGGGTCCAAAATACACCCATAAGTAAATGCGGCCGTGTTGAGAAATAAAGCCCTATAGGGGGGTCAAACAATTGCCTACAGAAACAATAATGATTTACCTGTCGATCGAAACGATTTGAGCGAATTTCTTGAGCAGTTTGTTAGTAAATTTCAAAGCGTTTTTCGAAAGTTTTCGACCGTGGGTTTTTAAAAATGGCGTTTGCTTCCTGTTCTCATGATTTACAAGACGAGGAGCTGGATTTTTTAGCATCAGACGAAGAAGAAACTGAATTTGAAGGCTTCAATGTGGATGAAATGCCGCTTTCGTTTTTTGCACGTGGCGACCGCAAACGAGAATCTGACAACGAGGAAGATGCCAGCTTATTTGTCCACGATAAAAGTGACGAAGAACATAGTGAGGGCGAATCATGTGACGAGGAAGAGCTAGTTTGGAAAGAAAATCTGACTCTTCAGACCGATATTCCCTTTGATCAGCGATGTGGTCCAGTCAGAAATTTACCAGCCAACAAGAAGGTGATCGACTTCTTCGAGTTGTTTTTTACCGAACGTTTATATCGCTTGATTGTCCGCGAAACCAATAGATTCGCTCGGCAGGAACAACAGCATTTGGGCAAGGACCTTCATTGGTGGTAGCTGACAATCGATGAGTTCCGCACATGGCTTGGCTTGTATTTTGCAATGTCGTCAGTTTCAGCTCAATTATATTCTCTCTAGAGAGATTTCAATTGATGAAACAATGGTTAAATTTAAAGGAAGAAAGTTTTTTATACAATTTCTTCCGAGCAAACCCATCTGATTTAGTTTCAAACTGTTTACCCTTGCAGAATCCAAATCTGGATACATCTGGAACTTTGAAATTTATACTGGCCGCAAAGGGGAGGCAGAGGAGAATCAAACGAAGAACGGTATTGTTCGCCTCATGAGCCCACTTGAGGATAAAGGCTACCGACTGTTTACTGACAATTTTTACACCAGCCCTGATCTTTTTTTTACTTTGAGGGAACATGGTATTCAAGCTTGTGGAACTGTCCGACCCAACCGGAAGGACCTGCCAAAGGAAATCATGGACCATAAGCTCCCTCTTGTAAAAAACTTACCCAGAGTTGGTTCCCTGTTTAGGCAAAAGGGAGAACTTATTGCAGCTACGTGGAAAGACAAAAAGCCTGTTCATCTTATCTCAACTGTTCCTGTGGGAAATGCTATGGACACAGCGAAGAGGAAAGTCAAAGAAAATGGTGCTTGGGTGGAAAAGGAGTTCCAGTGCCCAGCTGCAATAAAGATGTACAATCAGTACATGGGGGGAGTAGACCTGGCAGATCAACGCATTGCAACCTACAAGAAGCATTTGAAGACATCTACTTGGTATTTGGCTTTATTTTATCACTGCCTTGAGCAAAGTTGTCTAAATGCATTTATTGTGGAGCAGGCTACCCCCATCCATGTCAGGCCAAAGCGTATGCAGCTTCAATTTCGTCATGACCGAATTGATTGGCGGAAGGTCATATGTAAAGAAGGCAGGCAGGCCTTCAATACCTGCGGCTGCTGAAGCCAGGTTTGACCGAAGTCAACTTCATCATCTGGTGAAAACCGAAAGCAAAAGAGCCTGTGCCGTACATGTTCAGGAAGTCCGCACAGTGTATAAGTGTGCTGTCTGTGAGCGACCTATGTGTGTGGAACCTTGTTTCCTACGTTATCACACCCTTCAGAAGTTCAAATTCAGTGATCCCTCAAAAACAAGATCAAAGAGTGGAACCAAAAGAGCAAGACAACAGGTTGAATGAATGTACATTTTTTATTACAAGATTTTCTGAGCTCCTGCAGTGCTCGAACTTAACGGTCGTCCACTCGTCTAAACCGAGTAAAAATTACAACAAATGAGTAGATTTTTTATCCACTGGTCCTCTGGACGAGTAAACGTGCCTTTTTCCTGAATAAAATTCTCATTTGAATTCAAAATAAAGACTGTACAGTGCCAAAAAGATCGCGAAAACAAGATGCAAAAAACGCTAGGCATTATTAAATATTTGCGCATGGGCAAGTGAAGGTCTGGGTTCGACTTTACATGAAATGCATTGTGGGATGCAAACATGGCCGACAAAGCTCGTGGTCTCACTCATGGTCTGGGTGTTGGGTTGTATATTGTAGGCATACATTAGAGGACAGCCTATTTCATCATTGACATTTTAATATGGCGAATCGTAAGCAAAGTCAACAGTCGTTGCACTTGTTCTTTGGAGGTAAAAGACCAAATACAGACACAGAGGAAGTTTCAGATGAACAGCCTAGGCCTAGCCAACAAAAGAAAACACGGAAATTTCAGCCATCTTGGAAAGCAAAGTACAAATGGTTAGAATTTGATGAAAATGAGAATAAGATGTTCTGTGCTTACTGCAAAGAGTTTCAAAATACCAAGAACAAGAATTATTCTCTCAGGATGGGAACAGACAATTTTCAAACTGATAGCCTGAGGGCACACGAAACCAGTGAGGGCCATGGCATGAGCCTACAAACCAAACGTGCAACAGAAAAGCCAATGGAGGAAAGACCAATTCCTGCAGCCTTGATAAGGTTAGATGAGGAAACACTCCAGAAAATGGGTTTTCTTTTCAACACTGCATATTACATTGCACATTTAAAACTACCATTCTCAATCTTCCCACATTTGTGCTCCTTACAGAAAAAGAATGGTTTAACCCTTGGGAACACGTATATGAACGATCATGCATGCAAGGAATTTTGTCAACACGTATCCCAAACCTACAAGGCAGATCAAGTAGTTTCCTTGAGTACCACAAAGTTTGTATCTATTATGGCTGATGGTGCAACAGATGTCTCATGTTTGGAGGAAGAAGTTGTTTATGTTAGATATATACTGTCCGGAGTTCCCAAAACTGTGTATGTTGGTCTGAAGGAGGTTGAAAATGCAAAAGCACCAGGCATTCTCAAGGCTATCAAGTCAGTTATAGATGAGATGGATCCACGGTGGATGCAGAAGTTGATAAGCACAGGAACAGATGGTGCATTTGTCATGATGGGTAGGCTGAGTGGTGTAGTAACACTCATCAAAGAGGAAGCACCTCAAGTGATTGGAATCCACTGTGTAGCCCATAATTTAGAACTGTGAGAACTGGCTGAGGCAATGGAACTGAAGGTGGGTAAGCCAACTAAGGCAAGTGGAACTCGCTGGGTTCCTCATCTGCTGCGTGCCTTAGCTGTGTTGCTTAAGAAGAACTTTCAAGTGCTTGTTTCTCACTTTGAGCACACGGCAGAAGCAAGAGATGCTTCTGCAGAAATGCAAGGAAACTCAAGGCTTATAAATTCCTGCTTCATCTTCACTTAAAGGAGAAGTTCACTCCAAAAACCGTATTTTTTTGACATCACCAATAGAAAGCTTATATCGAGTTTAGTTACTCACCGAAGTTTCAGCTTCTGAAGTTCATGCTATTCCGAGAAATTAGCCATGAAAGAAGCCCAAAATATCGGCCTCGATGGCCACCATTTTGACACAAATACTCAGCTGCCAGGCCTGGCCAGGCCGCTAAGCGTGACGTCTTTTCGTGCAAGAGATTTTGTGCTGACAAGCGTGTTTATGCTCGAGGTCATGGCGGGTCTTGAACCTTACCGCTTTGAGCCTGAACGAGTACCAAATCCTGCAGAAGACGAAAACGAAGAAAACGAAGAAATCGATCGGTTGGGAGGCACATTTTGGTGTACTTGTGAGGAATGTGGAGTCATGTCGACGCAAAGAGAATGTCTTTGTTGCCAAGAACAGCCGGAAGCAGAAAACAAAATGGAAGGTAGAATTTTAAGTTTGCACTGCATGTATTGGTTGCAGTGAATGGAAAAACAATTTAATATGTCTGTGTAGATATTAAAACATGTTAAAAGACGGTTAAATAAAGCCGTAATCAGTTTTTTTTTCTTCAATTGTTTGTATTTTCATTTTACTTCTTGGCGGTGACACGAAGATATTTCTTGTATTACTGAGCATGAAGAGTTTCCCATGGTTTGTTTGAATCGAGCGGTGCTAGGGACTGCTATCGTAGGCTTCCATTATCGCAACAGAACGCCTTTACCTTCACCGATGCAGAATCGGTAAGAGTTGTATGGCTCGCTATAGCTAAAGTTATGACTATTATAAACAATGGTTAATTTTACTGTTTAATATATTAATTAACAAACTGATGAGCAGTTTATACTAACTATACTAAGTGCAGTCTTAGTACAATGAGTGATTCATGTCTCACTAGTGTTACCAGAAAAAATATGAATTTAGGTTTATGCTTTGGAGATGATTGTTCAAAGATATGACTTAAAATTATAATATTTATGATATTTTTGTTTTAATTCTTTGGTGACACAGTGCCATGTAAATACATTAATACTCCATTATTTTTTAATGTGTCCATGGTTAATCCAAATTACATTTTAGTTTATTAGTGTTTTTAAACATTAATAAAACTTATTGTGATCTTCAGCAACTATCGCTATGCAGCTTATCGCCAATATGTTTGGTGGGTTTACGGAATACTTGGAAGGAAGAGAAGGAAAGTGATTCCAGCATGCGTCGTACTGGCCATACGGAAACAGTTTCCAGAAGCAGATGGCAATTACATTTGTTTTAGGGAAGCTACCGTCACAGAGCTGGACATGGCATTCTTTGAATGAATGAACTTCTACCAAACGGCTCCTTTAGGAGCCACCAAATAAAAAAAGAAATGATCAACATGAATAGTATTGCTTCAAATGCACAAGCAATGCAATGTCTGAAAATTATTATACACCCAAAATGTTTTAAGTGACTCAACCAGTTAACAGTAATATTGTTTCATATGCTGTTGCAAAACAATTTGAATAGAATCTCTGTAAATGAGCACAAAAATAATTGAAAAATCTGCTTTTATTCTCCATGATTTTACAAAATATGCCAATTTGATTATTTCACCCTTAGGGATAAAATGTCAAATAAAAGTTTGGTTCTCCACTGTTCCTCACTGTGCAACCTTAAAGTAAATTTAATTCTTGCCTATATGCTTATTCCCCTCTAGGGGATAAGAAATCATAATGATGGTTTGGTTGTTTACTGTTTCTCACTATGCATCCTAAAATCTGCAGTCATGAATGAAGTTTATACAGTGTATCCAAAATAAAAAGTATATTGCATGATTCCTTTTCCCCAAGATGCCTTTATGATAATTCCCCTCTAGGGGATAAGATATCATAATGATAGTTTGGTTGTCTACTGTTGCTTACTATACAACCTAAAATCTGCAGTTTTGAATGCAGTTTATACAGTACTGTATCCAAAATAACAAGACTGTATATTGCATGATTCCATTTTCCTAATACAAGATGCCTATATGATTTTTCCCTTCTAAGGGATAAGATATCATAATGATAGTTTGGTTGTTTACTATTATACACTATGCGACCGACTGAAAAGTAAATTTAATTTTCTGCAGTTATGAATGCAGTTAAATACAGTGAACAATAATAACAAGTATATCAAGTATAGAACAAGTATATATGATAATTCCCCTCTAAGGGATAAAATATCATTGATAATGATGGTTTGTTGTTTACTGTTTCTCACTTTGCAACCTAAAAGTAAACCTATTTTTCAGTCTCGAAAGCAGTTGATATCCAAAATAACAAGTATGTTTCAAGATTCCTTTTTTCCCATAATCATATATCCCTTGACATTTTCAAGAACTTTCTGTAATGCTTAACTTCCCTTGTTATTTATATTTACTACACCAAGGCTATTTTCATTTCAGTCTACTACTGGCAATAATTTGTCAATATACTGCCCACTATATATTATTTACTTATTGCACTGTTAATGGTATTTGCTTTGGCTGTTCCTTAGGCCAATAAGCATACAAAATGTGAGATGAAGACAAACTAACTGCCTAAGACAAGGTGTTGAGTCTATTTTGAACAAAGCATTCACATCAGATCATAGGAAGATAATTGATAGTTAAAAGTTGCCTTGGCTAAGCTGTTAAAAGCAGTTTGTAATCTAGTATGGCTGACTGTGAAATGATTACTGTATTACCAAGATGTTTACAAATCTGCAATTATTAAAAAAGGCACAAGCATTCTTGCCTTAAATGCAGAACTTAAATAAATATTTCATAATTCTAAACAAAAAATAATGGTACATATAAATTATCCTCATTTTGTAAGCTGATCTTTCTCAACCGTTGAGAAGAGAGTACTGATATAGTAGTAGCTTTAAAACCTTGTGTAGGAAAAGGCGAGGTTGCATTTTATTTACTGAATAGTAACACATGTATATATTGATTATACTAACATACAAGTAGCTAATAACAATGCAGACTCAAATTAAGAAGAGAAAAGAAACAATTGCTGGCAAAATCCCCATTGTTGTCAAGTTAAGATTTTTTTACCATATATGACAATCCTTATCATGTTGTTTTTCCTTTCTTTTTGTAGGGATAATTAATTGCCAGCAACTATTATCTTCCAGAATTAGGGTGTTAGATTCTGTTTTTTTGTGCTTTCACGATTTAGAGACACATTTAGTTAAACCTAGACATATGGTGCTGAATAATTTCTTCCTTGTTTCCGCGGGGTGTCGGTGCAATGTTTGCTGGCAGTGCTGGCTTTTGGAGGGGAGGTACATTAATCGCACCTTGCTTTAGCAGAATTGTGTTCCTCATGAGGTCTTCCACGAAATGGTACGATTTTTCTTCATAAATGGGCTTGGCAACCCACTTTTTTTGAAGCTTTGGGTAAACGCATTTGTAGCGAGCTTCCCCTGACTCGGTGGTGGCAACCTCTCTACCAGCATTGAAGTTGTTGTCAATCACAGTTAGCTGTGTGCGACATTTCATGCCATTGTAGGAGTAGTGCTGATATTTGGGGAGGTACTTTTTCGCCATTGTACCATGCACAACCTCCAAGGCGCCAGTTTGGACGAAATCAGCAAGCTGGAGTATGTCCTTCAACAGCTTTGGTTTCCAGGCCACCTCTTTTAGCGCATTGTGTGCAGGTGAGCCAAATGGAAGCCACACCTTGTTCCGTCTTTGCTCTTCGGTCAGTGCGTCGTGTTCACACGCAGAAAAGTGCTCGAAGCCAGGCCACTCGTGAATGCCAGCCACATGGTACACAATAGACTTCCACTTCTCTTGACATTCATGTGGATTACCATTGCATGTTGCTGCACTCCACCAGAGGTGATTCACGACTGAGGAGATCCAGGGTACAAGGTCTGCACACTCTTTCTTCTTCGCGGCAGCCACCAAGTCCTTCCTCACTGATTTCGCTAAATGCCAAGGATCAAAGCGGTGTTTTATGTTAGGTTTGTCCTTCTTCATCATCGCTGTTACCTGGACGTGCCTATATTTAGAAAAGACAAGAAAATAATCTCTCGAGTTAACACGAATGTACCGTGACAGGATAAGGGTGAGCTGCCGGAATAGCGCGATCGCAGCGGCCAAATTAAGCTGCTGCAGTTCAATTTATTTTCCTTTGTTTTTGTATAATAAGTCAATAAATGATCAGTTTGAAGCACAGGAAAGTGACATTAAACCACGGATAAAATTAGGCCATAAAATAAACCATAAAATTAAACCATATAGTTTATATAGTTAATAATCGGAGTTGAAGGGAAAAGTAATGGAAAGATGTTAAGGAGGCCCTTCGACCACCTGCCTAAAGCTACAAGCTTACCCATACCTGTCTGTTGCCAAGGTATCGATAATTTGACCATCTGTCTCCAGATTTTGCAAACAACGTTTTAAACCTTCTTTTTCCATGCAGTTGGAGTTAGCCACCTCTGAAACTATGATTATATAAACTAAACAATAGGCTGACTGGATTCTATTAAAAACGAATATGTAATTGAAATATTTGCAGTACGAATAGGCACTGTCATTTGACTTCGATGAAAGCTGAAAAAGTCAAATAATACCTTAATTTCTCTTGCTCGCTTTTTATTTGTCTGCTTTTAATAAACATTGTTATCTAAGAAACAGAATCAACAGTATTTACGATCAATTCAAGTCTAAATGTAGGTTTATCGAACCTTACACTTACCTCTTCTCGTTCTTTTTTCGCGATGCGGCGCTCGCTTGTAATGCGGGGTTTTAAAGGCACTTTGCGCTTGAATATTGTTGGGAAAGCATCTTTTTTCAGTGATCTCTTTCTCGTATTGCCACCCATCAACTGGTAACGATAGCTGTTTTCAAAACAATCTGCTGTGAAGTGTTCACTGCAAACGTAAACGTTTTCGAGTTTGTTTGGCATGAAACGCTCATCTCGTCGAAGCTGGTCGAGCCACGTTCTTGACAACTTTTTGTTTTTGAAAGGTAAATTATGAAAACTCAAACGTTTCTCTTTGTCCTTGTCCGAGCGGTTTGAACAACCAGGCGCCGAACACGAAGGCATTTTACAAAAGAAATAAGTAAAAACAGCCTGAAGGCGTTTTGGTGAGCCAGCTGCACTTCAAAATTTCGCGCCAAATTCAAGTTGACGGAATGACGTCACGCTTAGCGGCCTGGCCAGGCCTGGCAGCTGAGTATTTGTGTCAAAACGGCGGCCATCGAGGCCGATATTTTGGGCTTCTTTCATGGCTAATTTCTCGGGATAGCATGAACTTCAGAAGCTGAAACTTCGGTGAGTAACTAAACTCGATATAAGCTTTCTATTGGTGATGTCAAAAAAATACGGTTTTTGGAGTGAACTTCTCCTTTAATGTGGGATGTTGTAGAAGAGATATCAAAGGTCTCACTTACTTTTCAGAAGGACTCCATCTCCATTTCACAAGTGAAAACTGAGATAGAGCGAGCTAGCCAAGCTTTAGAGAACATGCGTCGACGACCAGGAACACATCTGGCTGGTTTTCAAGACGAAGCTAGGGTTGGTTCAACCTTCAAGGAAGTCAGTCTTACTAGGAAAGACACCGATGACAGATTGTTTGAGCAGAGCAAAGCAGCTATCATCAGTGATGCGAAGCAATTTCTAACCACCAGATTCGAAGATTTCAGTTCTCCACTACTTAAAGCTTGTGGTGCTATAAGTAACCACAAGTCTTGGCCAAAGGAAAGGGATGATCTAGGATTGTTCGGTGAAGAGGAATTGGTAACTGTGGCTCAGCACTATCAGGCAGTCCTCCAGACCAATGCTTTTGACTTGGAAATGGCAAAGGATCAGTGGTTATCACTAAAACTGTACTCTAACAACCATAGACGCATTGCAAGTCTAAGTCAGGCTGAGTTCTGGGAAGAAATATTCACTCAGGTGCATCCAGATGACCTTGAACTCTCTCATGTGCTGATGGTGGTTGAGATTTGTCTGGTAATGGCAGTGTCATCATCCTGTTGTGAAAGGGGCTTCTCTTGCATGGGGAGACTCAAATCAGAGTATCGAAACTCACTTGATGTAGCCACTGTTGACATGCTTATGAACATCTGCCTCAATGGTCCAAGTCCTGAGGACTTTGCAGCTCAAAGGGCAGTTTTGCATTGGAACCAAACATCCCAAAGAGTGTGAAGGCCTTGCCTTAAGGATCGTTGAGATATGACAGTGAGGAATTTTCTTCTGCAATTGATATTGTACATTGTATGATGCACTGCAATAATTGTAAATACAAGGGTAGATGTGTATGGCTCCCGAAAAATATAATCAAATGTTGCAGACACTTCACTTCCCTGTACTACTGATTCTTTATTGGACATATATGCCGAGCGTGGTAAATTTCAAAATGATTTTCCTGATGTACACAATCTAAATTTTGCAGACTTTGTTGCAAAATTTAAAGTAGTAAAAGGTAAGCTTGTTCATCAGTCGCAGAACATAGTTCCAAAGATTTATTCAGTGATGAACAAAGACATGCCTATGATATTATAACAACTCACTCGAACAAAATAAAACCAAAAGAACCACTGCGGCTGATTATAAATGGTGTTGGCGGAACTGGAAAAAAGTTATTTGATAAATGGTGTATACAATCACTTGAAGGATAAATGCGTTGTAACTGCAACAACAGGAAAAGCATCCGAGTAACAATTCATTCTTCATAAAGATTACCCATCAATTCAAGAGTTTACCTTTTGGGCGAGGGTCGAGGGTCGAGGGCACTACGTCGAGGGTCGAGGGTAACTAGTCGAGGGTCGAGGGTAACAAGTCGAGGGTTAAAAAATCTCAAAAAAAAAATTAAAAAAATAAAAAAATAAATAAAAAAAATAAAAAAATCTGACAAAATAAAAATAATAGAAATATATAATAAATGAATAAATAAAAGTAATAAATATTATTATAAATAAAAATACTAAATATTATTTGGTAAACGAAAAAAGATAAATAAAGAATAAAAATTGCTGAAAAAATAATTAAAAAATTCCAAAATAATTAAAAAGTTTTCCAATCCAATCGTAAAACCGACAACAGTCATGCAAGCCCTGCACTAAGGGCTTCCTTTTACCACCCACAGACTATAAGCTTGCCAAAGCCAATCCCCACCCCATACCAGACCACCCCGTCCTTCCGAAGACAAACGGCTCGTTGAGGTTCATTGAGCACATTGCGCGTTCGCGACTTTCATCTGTTTCGTCTGAATTCTCTGAACTGGACTTACTTCGCAGAAGAATTGCAGGTACTGGACTTACTTCGCAGAAGAATTGCAGGTGAGAATAAATATTAGTACAAAATGTTAGAAGTATAATTTAAAAAAGGCTTGTAGTGTTTTGTTCACTATCCATCGACGGCAGTCATGTATTGGGAAAATCTCTTATCAGCACTCCAATTTCGCAAGACTTCTCAGTTTGTTCAGCTTTATAAAAGGTAAACGACCGATTATAAAATTTACTTTATACGCCCATTCAACAAAAAAGACCAAACTGAAGAACAAATTTCGATTTTATTCAGAGACATATTTTCCTCCCTGTTACATGAATGGACCCGGCCGGGGGCGGGTGAATGAAGTGCGCAGAGCAGCTGTGGTCAGAACATTAAAAAAAAATTGTTGCGGTGCACAAGTCATTTTTTTTCCTCTAGAATGTCCCTCGAAGGCCTAAAATGTTCCAGCGATCTGGAAAGTTTTTAAAATAGTTTGTAATTCAGAGCTGAAAATAACGGCCGCATGGTCGCCGGTCAAGATGACCGGCCAAACCAATTTTAGCTCGGACATACCTCGTTTCTGGCCGGTCAAAATATAATATGAAATTTTCTTTTAATGCAGTGCCGCTCAAAAGTAATTTAACACTCAAAACTCAATTTTCGTGTCTTGAAGTTTCGCATAAACTTGAAAGGGAACGTAAGTTGAATGGAAGCAATGTTTAAGTCCGAAATTAGTAACGTAGTGACAGCACTTCATCGTGATTTATTTTGAGCAAACTGAATGAGCCGCGACAACCGAGCGATCTTGGTTTACTCAAAACTCAATCGTCCTGTCTTGAAGTTTGAGATGTAAAAATCGAAAATGTTCTCAAATGCGCAAACTCGAAGTTTTTAGAAAAAGTGTTCAAAAATTGTAAGGATGTTAAATATATATATTTTTTTAATTTTACAGACACTGTGAGTAATGGAGACAAGTGGTAGTGTTAAGTTGTTGAAGCGTGTGGAGGACGAAGGGTTTCAAATAGACTTCAACCCGCCTGGCGATGGCATGTGCTTCTATGCTTCGGCAGGATATCAGCTGGGTCTCAGTGCAACAACCGTTAAAAACCTTCTTTTTGACTACCTGCGTAGTCATAGATTTGATGTATGTATTACAAATTTCTTTCACTAAGGCAACCTAGAAACGGTCACGTTTTTTTTTAACGATAAACTCTATTTTCTTTCTTTGGGAAAAAGGGAGATGGCAACGACAGGCTAGGTTTCATATGTAGTGTCGATATTGGTGGACGAGAAGTTCCTGACGTGTGGGCTGACGCATTGGAGTTTCTGCATAACGACTATGCAAATGCGATGGTGATCAGAGCTTTACCAGAAATATTGCATTACAAAGTCGTTATTGTTACAGTGTCTGGGGTAGGTTTACAAAATATCAAATTTAGAAACAGACAAGTAGCTTTCCTGCTAATTGTAAAAATTCAAAAAAGCAACTGCTGTGCGATTCTTTGTTATGCATTTTAAAGATTCTTTAAAATCATTTTTGCTTTCTTTTGTGTAGGAAGAGGCGAATTGTAATGAAATCTGTTTTCGTTTTCCAGAAACAATTCAGTGACTCCCAGCATTTTTTCCAGATAAGAACTAACTTACTTCCTAACTTTACCTGGCGACCCATAGTTTTCCTTTTTCCATTCCAATAGCTCTTGCTAAGATGATGGGGCCTCTGTGAAAACGATTAATAAACTTTGACCTAATTGTATATTGTTTTGTTATCCTCAGTCTGATCGACGGGACTACATTAAGGAGTTCAAGCCCAAAGAAGGACCGTGCATTGGTACCTTATATCTAGGGCACAGTGGAGACCACTACGTAGCTTTAAAACAGCGCGAAGTGGTAAGAGCAAATTTGATATTGGAGATCCATATTATGGTCAATTGACAGCTGTCAAATCAATGTATCCGCTGACCAGTACCACATGATCATATCGCGGGCTCAGGTTGGACTCATTTAGGTAGTGTTTTTTTGAACTTGCCCGCCGACCAGGTTATTGATTTTCATTGGATCGCGGGCTCAAGTGTTTTACCAAATTATTACAATAAGCCCAACAACCGGCGCTCTGCTTTTAGGCTTGGCTAAATCTATATATTACCCGTATGGTTAGAATGACAACTATCAGAAGCTCCGCTTGTAGGGGGCGGGAGAGGGGGGTTAAGTCTGTACTTACAGTTGATACAAGACTTTTACAAATATCTCAACAGCTCACAAATATGCTTAATGCTTTTTAAAACATGTTGATTTTTCCAGACACAAAGGAAAAGAAGACGACAATCCCCCAAAAAGGAATCTTTTGGCGAGGAATGCGAAGATTACAACCCTGGAGTTCCAGTTTGGAGGGGTGAGCCACAGGTTAGGAGAGTTCTTTCATTGGCAATTACTTCAAGCAGCAAATCGGCCTAGGTTTGGCAATGATAAAACAATACCGATGACCATTGAGTATAAAAAGGGGAAAAGGGGCTTTTGTCTGCACTGATATTACAAAACTAAGCATTTACCTTTTTCCCACAGAATCATCTGTTTCGTAAAGATGATCAGAAAGAAATCATAACCATTGACAGTTCAGAGGAATCATCCGGTGAAGAAAAGACCCAAAAGGAATCTATCAATTCGAAGGTGGCTGATCGGACTAAAGGACAGCGTAATTCATCGGTACGTACGTTTCCAGTAACACGGCGTTTAAAACTAAAGCAGCGATAAAAAGAAACAAACCAGCAACCATTATGCAACAATGCTGTTTTCCCCTATTGCAGAAACAAGGGAAGGAGGAAGATGTTGATCTGATTGATCTGACAATGTCGTTTGACCGCCTTAGCTCTGCTGAAAGCACACCGACAAAGGCAGGGCAAAGTCATCGCCCTTCAAATGCGAAAGCCAAGGATATATTCAATGCGAAATCGAGGTAAAGAAACTGTAATCACCGAAGCTAATTAGGGAGTGACAAAAACTGTTTTCCTGTCTAAAATCACTACGACTTAGGACGAATTATATAGATACTGCACTTTAAGCCGAATTTATAAACAACCAACTGAATCACAACTTTCTTTGGGAAAGGCGATTCAAGCAAAAAAACCATGTAATTGTGAAAAGACTTGAGGCGATAAACATTGCTCACGTTATTGGTATTGTTTCAGTATTGGGGATTGCTGTGACGAACCAGTCAAAATAGAACAAGAGGGTGCTTCAGACGAAGAACTGCTACAACCCGTGTTCAGGTAAAACACCACAACATTACCCTTTGCCGTTACCATTGTACGGTCTTGTAGTTACCAGGTCATTCATAGTTTACCGTTATTCGACTTACAGTACACTACGCAAAATTAATGGATTCTGATTGTACTAGAGGTCTTGTGATTTCTTATACAAATTCTACATTTTTTTATAGTCACTCTGGAGTCTCAGATGAGAATCGCAAAGATGACATTTTATTAGAGGGACTCGTTAAAAGCAGGTACAAAAATATATAGCAGTTATATTTCGCTATGTAATAAAACTTGTAAGCCTTACCTTAAATTGCCATATGCACTGACTGGTTCGACATTATATGCATTTTTTGCAGGCAAGGATCGGAATCGGAATCTGATGACTCCATAATTCCCCAGAAGCCAAAACAACGTAAGATTTCAAAATCGTCGTGGAAAAACGTTCCTAAAGAATCCGTTGAATCCCTACCCGTTGGAATTAACGGACTAAAAGTGTATGTCATTAAGGATTTTCGTCAAAGACCCGAATACCTAAAAGATGGCAGGAAATGGAAAAAAAACTGTCCCACGCAATGGAAAAACCATGGTCGTGTGCGCTTTGCGGATTGCAAGGGTTCATACCAATGCGTCGAAGATAAATGTCCGTTTAGAGTAGAATTTGGTGTTAAAAATACAAGGCAGTTCGAAAAGGAAGGAGTTGAAATGGTTTGCAAAGGCTGTGGTGAAGTAGGAGAATATGTTGCCTGCAGTGCGCGAAGATACCTCAGTTACGGTACCAAATCTGTTACAGTTTACCACATCGGCAATCACACTTGTCCCATCATTGACAATCTTCCAAAAAAGGATGTCAAGAGTATCGAACAGATGATACGGAATCAACCAAACATCAAGCCTTCCGAGCTGCAGTCGGCGTTCGTCATGTCTGCATTTCAACAGCAAATGGACTGGAACGCCGTCGAAAGAGAAGCCAGTGCTGTGATGGACAAGAAACGAGTTTCCAACATGAAACAGAAATTAAAAAAGGATATAGAACCTTTTGGACACAACTTTGAGGCAATTATATCGTTTAAGGAGTATGCGGATAAAAAGGATCCCCTGTATGTGTATAAGATTAATGACAAACGGGGGAACCCAGACATGCCATCCTTTGTCTTAAAGACAAGCACAACAAAAATGACAATGGCACTTCACATGGACAAAACAGGAGACCACTTTCTGAGCAAAGAATTCTGTTTTTTCGACGGGAAAAGGAAACGGTGCAAAGGGTTTGTAACGCTAACGGCCAGTCTCTATCATCCCTTGCTACCGAAGCAGATACCGTTGGCCATAATGGAAGCAGAGAGCGAGAACACAGAAAACGTCGAACTTTTTTGGCGTTTATTTAATGAAGCCATTAGGAAAGTGGCTTCTTCTGATAGCTTTAAATTCAACCCTATTGGTTGGTGTTGCGATATGGCAGGAGCTAATCTAGCCGGAATTTCGAAGGTCTTTGGGGATGACGCAGATATAAAATCGTGCGAGTTCCACTTCAAAGACCATCGAAATAAACAAGCAAAAAAACTTGACTGTAAGGGCAGTGACGAGTTCAAACAACTGTGTGACAGGCTCTTACTGTGCACAACTGCCGCTGGTTACCAGGCCGCCAAATCTGATATGGACTTATTTATTGCAGCCGATGACAGAAGAGCTTTTCTGACTAACTGGGTATCGTGGTGGCATGAGCGCCGTGGTTTCATCTTCCGTGCGTTTACCAGCCCCACTGCGCCGCAGATGAACCAGGCCGAAGTTATTCACGCCGGTTGGTCTCACAGAGACCGTCAAAATTTGTCTCTGCTGGACGCATGTCAGGCAGACACACGAGATTCCTTGCTGCTTGACGTGGAGGTTAAAGCCTTCTTGACTGGCGCTGCATCCGGCGGAAAGGGCCCTTCATTTGCTGACCGCGCACGAAAACAGCATGAAGAGGAAGTGCGTAGGGCAAAGTCGGCAGGTAAGGAGATGTTTAGCACTACTGAGGGGCTGCTCATTGATGCGGGCTCGTCACACAAACCACCTGCTCGGAAAAGGCAGAAAGCAAGCAAGTCAAAGGTTCCAGTTCCACCATCACCACAGGTACCCAGTCAAAGTGTGCAACTCCCGTCTCCTTTGCATTCAAGCTACTCTGCTTCCCATAGTCTGGCCAACAACATGCAGCCTCAGATGCAGACTTTTCCTCAATCGTCCACATCCACTCAACCGCCAGGGTATCCGCAAACGTCCGCGTATCCTCAACCATCTGCGTATACTCAACCGCCCGCGTTTCCTCAACTGTCTGCTTATCTTCAACCATCCGCGTATGTTCAACCGTCCGCGTATCCTCAACCGTCCGCGTATTCTCAACCGTCCGCGTATCCTCAACCGTCCGCGTGTCCTCGACCGTCCGCGCATCCACAACCGCCCGCGTATGCTCAACCGTCCGCGCATCTACAACCGCCCCTTCCTCGAGCGTTCCCTCAAGCACCAATGGCCCGTGCTGGCTTACAGGCCTCGTGGAACGCGAGTATGTCTCCAAGTAATTACGAGTTAGTTATCACGCCACCTACAGTGAGGAAATGCTATGGCTGCGGAGAAGAGCTGGGCGATAAATATAAAACTCCACCCTGTAATATTATAATAAAACATGTAGACAAACGAGTCACGGGAAAAGATTGTACAACAGGACAACTAAAATACAGTCAAGATTTTTCAAACACCTATTATCATCCTTTAGCAGCCCATGTAACTAAAAAAAATCCACTTTTTTCTGGCCAAGTTTACCTCAGGCGTGACCTTTACTTCTCACTGGATAATGCCCAGCGCAATTACCTAAACGCGTTGCATAGCCTTAATATTGTTTGTTATTAACTTCATTTATTGAATGGGTTCAATTGCCGATCTTTGCCACTTGCCTGTGGAATAGGCAGAAACACGAAACATCTTGTATCTAATTTTGTCGCAATAGGTGGCATATTGTTACTTCACTTTTAAACTTTTAAACGTTTTAACGAATTGAGCTGTTTTGTTAAAGAACAATGTAATGTTGGTGTTTGATGGTAGTTATTTGCCAAGCTGTGAATGAGAGGTATGTTGTTGTGTTTGTTCTGATGAGATTACCATGTTTATGGAATTTTATTAAAGTTATCTCTCAAACTTGTTCATGTGTTTAAGGCCAGGCCAAACGTCGAACTTCACATGAGAAGAACCTAATGCAAATTAGTAAAAGCTATTGTTTTTGGTCATTTGCCGATTAGGTTCGACTCATATCGACTCATGTCGACTTATGAGGAACAAATGCCGTACAGTCAACTCTCGCCTGGCGGACACCTCGCTGTTACGGAAGAAATCCAGATTCCCGGCGAAAGCTGTAAAGGTTTGACTGAAAGTGACTTCCGCTATTACGTATACTCTCGCTATTACGGAAACAAAGTTGTTATTGTTTTCACTCTAGATAAAAGCGGATATAGCCTGATTGTCAGACGGTCCAGAGTCCCCCGTGTCACACACTCTCTCCCTTATTTTGCGGTCGGTGGATGGTGAACAAAACACTACAAGCCTATTTAAAGTATAAGCTTAGAGTGATTACTACTATTTACTACTAATATTTTGTACTAATATTTATTCTCACCTTCAATTCTTCTGCGAAGTTAATCCAGTACAGATCAAAATAGACGAAACAGACGGAAAGTCGCGAACGCGCAATGTGAAATTCAATCTGTCAACTTCGCTTGCTTGCTGAAAGCTATCAACAGACGTTTTGAAGCAACCGCAGTT